>CAMRHE010000272.1:0-600000 GCA_947044405.1 Leptodactylus fallax
GCAGGAAGGTCCTGTGTGTGAGGAGTTAGAAGTGTGGAGTGTTAGGAGGAGGAGGTGAGGAGATAAGTGTGATGTCCTGTGAAGAAAGCAGTGAGTTTAGTGCAGGAATCTCAAGTCCTAGACAGGCCCAGGAAGGTTGGAGAGCTGACATACTCCAGCTATTCAGAAGATCCTGTCTCCTGTCTGCCTAGCCATCGCCCTGAAGGAAGTCAAGCATCATTATCTTGTCAGCATGAGACTGTGGAGAGAACATTCTGGAACACGTGCTCCATAGCAAGTATCACAGGATCCAGGGGCCAAGGCCAGACCTGTGGAATATCCTGCCACCCTGACTATTGCACCCCGAAACTCTGAGCTATCAGGACCACATAACGTGAGTGGGGAATATTATGTACTAGTATCATGGTGGGCATCCTCCTATGAGCCAAATAGGAACCCAGATGCACCTTAGGGCTGTAACACTGAAGTATAAGGGGCTAGGAACACCTTTCATCAAGTCTACCCTGCACCCCAGGACTTTGCTGTGTCACCAGGCGTACCCCGTTGTTTTGTATTGAAGAAACTGTTTAAGCATTTGTGCCTCCACACCCATGGAAGTAAAAGTTAAATTTTACAACCGTTTCTGTGTCTGACTCTGCACCGACAACATCAGGGCGCCCCAAACACCACCAGTCGGCACAGTATAGGGGAAGCGCCCCGGGGGAACAATCACCACCAACATTTGTGCAGCCCCCTCATCACCGGTACCAGTGGTGGTAACGTGGGACAGCACCAGCGCTGCGCCCTCGTGCCCAGAGACCGTGACAAGTCTGCGCTGTTTGCACCCCGCAATCCCAACTGCAGCGTTACCTTCCATCTGGTCACCGCACTGTGATATATAGGATTATATGATAGAGGAGAGAAGCTGAGCTCAGTGATATATAGGCTTATATGATAGAGGGAGAGAAGCTGAGCTCTGTGATATATAGGGTTATATGATAGAGGAGAGAAGCTGAGCACTGTGATATATAGGATTATATGATAGAGGAGAGAAGTTGACCTCAGTGATATATAGGGTTATATGATAGAGGGAGAGGAGCTGAGCTCTGTGATATATAGGTTATATGATCGAGGAGATAAGCTGAGCTCTGTGATATATAGGGTTATATGATAGAGGAGAGAAGCTGAGCTCAGTGATATATAGGGTTATATGATAGAGGGAGAGAAGCTGAGCTCTGTGATATATAGGGTTATATGATAGAAGAGAGAAGCTGAGCTCTGTGATATATAGGGTTATATGATAGAGGGAGAGGAGCTGAGCTCTGTGATATATAGGTTATATGATCGAGGAGAGAAGCTGAGCTCTGTGATATATAGGGTTATATGATAGGGGAGAGAAGCTGAGCTCTGTGATATATAGGGTTATATGATAGAGGAGAGAAGCTGAGCTCTGTGATATATAGGGTTATATGATAGAGGAGAGAAACTGAGCTCTGTGATATATAGGGTTATATGATAGAGGAGAGAAGCTGAGCTCTGTGATATATAGGATTATATGATAGAGGAGAGAAGCTGAGCTCTGTGATATATAGGGTTATATGATAGAGGGAGAGAAGCTGAGCTCTGTGATATATAGGGTTATATGATAGAGGAGAGAAGCTGAGCTCAGTGATATATAGGGTTATATGATAGAGGGAGAGGAGCTGAGCTCTGTGATATATAGGTTATATGATCGAGGAGAGAAGCTGAGCTCTGTGATATATAGGGTTATATGATAGAGGGAGAGAAGCTGAGCTCTGTGATATATAGGTTATATGATAGAGGAGAGAAGCTGAGCTCTGTGATATATAGGGTTATATGATAGAGGAGAAAAACTGAGCTCTGTGATATATAGGGTTATATGATAGAGGAGAGAAGCTGAGCTCTGTGATATATAGGATTATATGATAGAGGAGAGAAGCTGAGCTCTGTGATATATAGGGTTATATGATAGAGGGAGAGAAGCTGAGCTCTGTGATATATAGGGTTATATGATAGAGGAGAGAAGCTGAGCACTGTGATATATAGGATTATATGATATGTTGTATTTGTATTTGTATCTGCTTATCTTATCTTATCTTTGCTGCTGTAACACACTGAATTTCCCCATTGTGGGACTATTAAAGGACTATTATTATTATTAGGACTATTATTATTATTATATAGGGTTATAGGATAGAGGAGAGAAGCTGAGCTCTGTGATATATAGGTTTATATGATAGAGGGAGAGAAGCTGAGCTCTGTGATATATAGGTTATATGATAGAGGAGAGAAGCTGAGCTCAGTGATATATAGGGTTATATGATAGAGGGAGAGAACCTGAGCTCTGTGATATATGGGTTATATGATAGAGGAGAGAAGCTGAGCTCTGTGATATATAGGGTTATATGATAGAGGAGAGAAGCTGAGCACTGTGATATATAGGATTATATGATAGAGGAGAGAAGTTGAGCTCAGTGATATATAGGGTTATATGATAGAGGGAGAGGAGCTGAGCTCTGTGATATATAGGGTTATATGATAGAGGAGAGAAACTGAGCTCTGTGATATATAGGGTTATATGATAGAGGAGAGAAGCTGAGCTCTGTGATATATAGGATTATATGATAGAGGAGAGAAGCTGAGCTCTGTGATATATAGGGTTATATGATAGAGGAGAGAAGCTGAGCACTGTGATATATAGGATTATATGATAGAGGAGAGAAGTTGAGCTCAGTGATATAGGGTTATATGATAGAGGGAGAGGAGCTGAGCTCTGTGATATATAGGTTATATGATAGAGGAGAGAAGCTGAGCTCTGTGATATATAGGGTTATAGGATAGAGGAGAGAAGCTGAGCTCTGTGATATATAGGTTTATATGATAGAGGGAGAGAAGCTGAGCTCTGTGATATATAGGTTATATGATAGAGGAGAGAAGCTGAGCTCTGTGATATATAGGGTTATATGATAGAGGAGAGAAACTGAGCTCTGTGATATATAGGGTTATATGATAGAGGAGAGAAGCTGAGCTCTGTGATATATAGGATTATATGATAGAGGAGAGAAGCTGAGCTCTGTGATATATAGGGTTATATGATAGAGGAGAGAAGCTGGGCTCTGTGATATATAGGATTATATGATAGAGGAGAGAAGCTGAGCTCAGTGATATATAGGGTTATATGATAGAGGGAGAGAAGCTGAGCTCTGTGATATATAGGGTTATATGATAGAGGAGAGAAGCTGAGCACTGTGATATATAGGATTATATGATAGAGGAGAGAAGTTGAGCTCAGTGATATATAGGGTTATATGATAGAGGGAGAGGAGCTGAGCTCTGTGATATATAGGTTATATGATCGAGGAGATAAGCTGAGCTCTGTGATATATAGGGTTATATGATAGAGGAGAGAAGCTGAGCTCAGTGATATATAGGGTTATATGATAGAGGGAGAGAAGCTGAGCTCTGTGATATATAGGGTTATATGATAGAGGAGAGAAGCTGAGCTCTGTGATATATAGGGTTATATGATAGAGGGAGAGGAGCTGAGCTCTGTGATATATAGGTTATATGATCAAGGAGAGAAGCTGAGCTCTGTGATATATAGGTTATATGATAGAGGAGAGAAGCTGAGCTCTGTGATATATAGGGTTATATGATAGAGGAGAGAAACTGAGCTCTGTGATATATAGGGTTATATGATAGAGGAGAGAAGCTGAGCTCTGTGATATATAGGATTATATGATAGAGGAGAGAAGCTGAGCTCTGTGATATATAGGGTTATATGATAGAGGGAGAGAAGCTGAGCTCTGTGATATATAGGGTTATATGATAGAGGAGAGAAGCTGAGCTCAGTGATATATAGGGTTATATGATAGAGGGAGAGGAGCTGAGCTCTGTGATATATAGGTTATATGATCGAGGAGAGAAGCTGAGCTCTGTGATATATAGGGTTATATGATAGAGGGAGAGAAGCTGAGCTCTGTGATATATAGGTTATATGATAGAGGAGAGAAGCTGAGCTCTGTGATATATAGGGTTATATGATAGAGGAGAGAAACTGAGCTCTGTGATATATAGGGTTATATGATAGAGGAGAGAAGCTGAGCTCTGTGATATATAGGATTATATGATAGAGGAGAGAAGCTGAGCTCTGTGATATATAGGGTTATATGATAGAGGGAGAGAAGCTGAGCTCTGTGATATATAGGGTTATATGATAGAGGAGAGAAGCTGAGCACTGTGATATATAGGATTATATGATATGTTGTATTTGTATTTGTATCTGCTTATCTTATCTTATCTTTGCTGCTGTAACACACTGAATTTCCCCATTGTGGGACTATTAAAGGACTATTATTATTATTAGGACTATTATTATTATTATATAGGGTTATAGGATAGAGGAGAGAAGCTGAGCTCTGTGATATATAGGTTTATATGATAGAGGGAGAGAAGCTGAGCTCTGTGATATATAGGGTTATATGATAGAGGAGAGAAGCTGAGCTCAGTGATATATAGGGTTATATGATAGAGGGAGAGAACCTGAGCTCTGTGATATATAGGGTTATATGATAGAGGAGAGAAGCTGAGCACTGTGATATATAGGATTATATGATAGAGGAGAGAAGTTGAGCTCAGTGATATATAGGGTTATATGATAGAGGGAGAGGAGCTGAGCTCTGTGATATATAGGTTATATGATAGAGGAGAGAAGCTGAGCTCTGTGATATATAGGGTTATATGATAGAGGAGAGAAGCTGAGCACTGTGATATATAGGATTATATGATAGAGGAGAGAAGTTGAGCTCAGTGATATATAGGTTATATGATCGAGTAGATAAGCTGAGCTCTGTGATATATAGGGTTATATGATAGAGGAGAGAAGCTGATCTCAGTGATATATAGGGTTATATGATAGAGGGAGAGAAGCTGAGCTCTGTGATATATAGGGTTATATGATAGAGGAGGGAAGCTGAGCTCTGTGATATATAGGGTTATATGATAGAGGAGAGAAGCTGAGCTCAGTGATATATAGGGTTATATGATAGAGGGAGAGGAGCTGAGCTCTGTGATATATAGGTTATATGATCGAGGAGAGAAGCTGAGCTCTGTGATATATAGGGTTATATGATAGAGGGAGAGAAGCTGAGCTCTGTGATATATAGGTTATATGATAGAGGAGAGAAGCTGAGCTCTGTGATATATAGGGTTATATGATAGAGGAGAGAAACTGAGCTCTGTGATATATAGGGTTATATGATAGAGGAGAGAAGCTGAGCTCTGTGATATATAGGATTATATGATAGAGGAGAGAAGCTGAGCTCTGTGATATATAGGGTTATATGATAGAGGGAGAGAAGCTGAGCTCTGTGATATATAGGGTTATATGATAGAGGAGAGAAGCTGAGCTCTGTGATATATAGGGTTATATGATAGAGGAGAGAAGCTGAGCTCTGTGATATATAGGGTTATATGATAGAGGAGAGAAGCTGAGCACTGTGATATATAGGATTATATGATATGTTGTATTTGTATCTGCTTATCTTATCTTATCTTTGCTGCTGTAACACACTGAATTTCCCCATTGTGGGACTATTAAAGGACTATTATTATTATTAGGACTATTATTATTATTATATAGGGTTATAGGATAGAGGAGAGAAGCTGAGCTCTGTGATATATAGGGTTATATGATAGAGGAGAGAAGCTGAGCACTGTGATATATAGGATTATATGATAGAGGAGAGAAGTTGAGCTCAGTGATATATAGGGTTATATGATAGAGGAGAGAAGCTGAGCTCTGTGATATATAGGGTTATATGATAGAGGAGAGAAGCTGAGCACTGTGATATATAGGATTATATGATAGAGGAGAGAAGTTGAGCTCAGTGATATATAGGGTTATATGATAGAGGGAGAGGAGCTGAGCTCTGTGATATATAGGGTTATATGATAGAGGAGAGAAACTGAGCTCTGTGATATATAGGGTTATATGATAGAGGAGAGAAGCTGAGCACTGTGATATATAGGATTATATGATAGAGGAGAGAAGTTGAGCTCAGTGATATAGGGTTATATGATAGAGGGAGAGGAGCTGAGCTCTGTGATATATAGGTTATATGATAGAGGAGAGAAGCTGAGCTCTGTGATATATAGGGTTATATGATAGAGGAGAGAAGCTGAGCTCTGTGATATATAGGATTATATGATAGAGGAGAGAAGCTGAGCTCTGTGATATATAGGGTTATATGATAGAGGAGAGAAGCTGAGCTCAGTGATATATAGGGTTATATGATAGAGGGAGAGAAGCTGAGCTCTGTGATATATAGGGTTATATGATAGAGGAGAGAAGCTGAGCACTGTGATATATAGGATTATATGATAGAGGAGAGAAGTTGAGCTCAGTGATATATAGGGTTATATGATAGAGGGAGAGGAGCTGAGCTCTGTGATATATAGGTTATATGATAGAGGAGAGAAGCTGAGCTCTGTGATATATAGGGTTATATGATAGAGGAGAGAAGCTGAGCTCAGTGATATATAGGGTTATATGATAGAGGAGAGAAGCTGAGCTCTGTGATATATAGGGTTATATGATAGAGGAGGGAAGCTGAGCTCTGTGATATATAGGGTTATATGATAGAGGAGGGAAGCTGAGCTCTGTGATATATAGGGTTATATGGTAGAGGGAGAGAAGTTGAGCTCTGTGATACATAGGTTTAGGTTTGGGGAAAATCCTAACTGGACTCCTAGGAGAGACAATAAGAGTCCTGATTACCCCGCCCACACACAGTGATTGACAGCTCTTCCTGTGTTAGTGTGTGCACACAGGAGGTTGTCAATCACTGTGTTTGGGTGGGGTAAGTGAGACTCTCTCTATATCTCAGGAGTCCTGTCCCAAACCTTTAGCAGGAGATATGTACAAATATAGCAGATTGTGTTGAGCCACACTGTAAGGCTGAAGTACCACATTGCAAAAATGCAGCATTTTACAGTACCTGCAAAGTGGATGGGATTCTGGCTAATCCCATCCACACATTGCAGAAAAAAAATTAGCAGTGGAATATCTGCGTTTTTGAAAATCGCATCGTGTCAATTATACTTGCAGAAACGCTGGCATTTTCTGTATAGGTATAATAGGGGCTGAAAGTCTGCAGAGGAAAACTCTGCAAAAACACAATGAAAAACACTGCGGAAAAAAACATGATGCGTTTTGCCACGTGTTACCTTAGCCTAAAACTGAAAAGTACTGTAGCATTTACAGCCTAGTGATGTGGTGTTCTTGCCAGTGATACGGGCTTGACTCTAATACCAAGTTCTAGTGATGCTTTGACTTCCCTGTTGCTACGAGTACACAGTAGTGTCTTGCGCTACCATCAGTTGGGGAGTCACATTCAGGGGGCCCAAGAGGTAATTCGTGCAGACATTCACAAATCACAATATCACTTTGTGCCTATATACGGCCATCTCCATTACCTTTTATATTCATCCTATGACTTGCTGCACCAATATACAATGGAGAAAATGTGTAAAACATAGTGCAAAGGAAAATGGTTGGTTGCAATTTGACAAATCCTTTCCTTTTTTAGTTTGTATAAAATTCCTTCATTGTTCTTATAACCCAAAGTTAAAATTGTGAGGAGGTTAAAAAGAGACATTTACACAATGATGAGATTGTAATCTTTAATATTGTCAGAGTTAAAGTTCCTGCTTATGTATTTTCCATTATAGATGTTGAAACATGGAAATCGCCTCAATTCTCCAACATGTAAGGCTGTTTCGGTGAAGTGGAGACAGTTTAACCAGAACTCTTCTGAGATCCTGCAAGCTCCTGCAAACATACAGGCTTTATTCTCTGATGAATCCCTTTTTGTCTATGGGTTTGTCCCTCATTGCACTCAGGTGTGTATGTTATATAGCAGTTGGTGGCTAAGGGTGTCCATACACATAGTAGTTGTGTGCTGCTCTGAATTTGCTGTGGTTTTTGGTAGCGTGACTTTTATAACATTGAAACCATTTGCTTTACCTACATGAACCAAAAAGCATGACAATCTGTAGTAAAACTGTGTGTGTGTGTGTGTATGTGTGTGTTGTGTGTGTGTGTGTGTGTGTGTGTGTTTGTGTGTATATGTGTGTGTGTATATGTGTGTATGTTTGTGTGTGTATGTGTGTGTTTGTGTGTGTGTGTGTGTGTGTGTGTTTGTGTGTATATGTGTGTGTGTATATGTGTGTATGTTTGTGTGTGTATGTTGGTGTGTGTTGTGCAGCTCTTGGCTGTGAAGCACACGACCTCTACATGTATGCCAAGCCTGACATGCATCAAAAGACTGTTCAGCTGAAAATTGCGCCCCTTAGTATAGTTGTTTTACTATTTTACTATTTTTGCTAAAAAAAACAAACTTTATTTTAATTAAAATTATTTGATGTGCTCCAGTACTCTGAGAGTCATTTTTCTTTAAGATTCCCTCAATGGAGCTGTGCGGGGTCTTCTTTTTGCCTTTTTCTGAGTGAGAAAGAAAGCCAGCTATAGAGCAGAGTCTCCTGTACTCACTGTGTGTAGCGTATGGCAGCTAGTCTCCTCCTACTAGTTCAGGGAGAACTGCAAATTCCAGCTTTATTTTGCAAAGGGGAAAACTGCAGAATATAAGTCATATGATGACCAGAAATAGTGTTACTCCGTGCGCACACACATGGCAGCTTATCTTGAACAGTTAAATGAATAGCAGGTTCACTTGATATAATTTACAGATGCATTCAACTTTTTTATAGCATTTTATTTAGATTTTTTTGGTTGGTGAAATGAACATAAACAGTAATATTGGCAATTTTTTTTTAGGAATGTGCTAATTAAGTGCAGCCCCCAACGTACATGTCTATAATTATGCATTAAAGGGGTTGTGCCATTAAAGACACTTTTACCATATCCACAGTGTAGGTGATAAGTGTCAGATCTCTGGGGGTCCGACCTGAAGTCTTCCATTGAATGAAACGGCAGTGTGCATGCGTGACGGATGCTCCATTCACATCTATGGGGCTCGCTGGTGATTGCAGTCCCAGCGGCCCCATACAAGTGAAAGGACCATCGGTCATACAAGTACATTGGCACGTCATTCACAGGGAGACTTCAGGGGGACTTTTGGTCTCCCATTCTCCTGATCATTGGGGTTTCTAGCGGTCAGACCCCCAGGAATCTGAGACTCATCCCCTATCATGTGGATAGGGGATAAGCGTCTGTAATAGCACAACCCCTTTAATGAGTTAAATAGTTAATACATTGTCGGGTTACACCACTGGGACTCCCACCGATCATGAGAATGGTGGTCCTAGGTATCCTGTTTGATTTAAGGGTCACACTTGTACACTGCCACTTCTTTCAAAGTCTATGGGAATGACATGGCTAGCCAAGCAATGTACTAAGCTGTCTGCATGAAGCAGAATTATGAATGTATTTTCAATTATTTTTATACTATTCTATGGTTTCCTGGTGCTAAATATGTAATGATGTAGGTAATGCTTTATGATAAGCTCAGTTATTTTGCATTGGTCTTTCTTTATTTTTTTTCCAAATTTTAAGTATTAACCCAACTGTTTTTTCTGTGAAATTGCAGGCAACGCTGAAAGCTTTAGTTAATAATGAAGAGCTCGAGAACATGGTCTCAACTACTGAGCTTCAGAAGACAACAGGAACGGTATTTTACATTACTGCCTACATTTCTACATTTTACAATGGTCACTATTTTGTCCTCAGCTTATTGTAGTGGGTGCCAAGTTTTGGTCTTTTCTATACTCTTACATCTAACTACAATAGATAAAAATAAAAAGAAACAAGTGTTTTGTGTCTGCTTTTTCACATGTAATCTGTTGTCATATTTTTGCTTACATTACAATGATCTCATTGTGTCCAGATACTGCACACCCTTACAGCTCGAGCTCTCATTAAAGACTATGAGGATGGGATTCTGCATGAGAAGGAAAATGAGAATGAGGTCAGTACAAAACTACTGCAATACATATTATAGAAAGAATCGGATTCTGTCAGGCTCCCTCTCTATGCAACTCGCTATGCTAGTTGCATGTACATGTTAAATTCTAATGGCACCGCCGAGCACTTAGAAGTGGCATACGCTAGTTAAAGATGGTGAGAGATTTGGGCACCCATGGGCCGCCCAGGAGGCTCCGGGCAGCCAACCAAAAGGGCTATATTATAATTCACTACTAGCCTCTTCAATGGAAAATTGTTGAAAAATGAGATGTATAGTGTGTAATATACACATCTGTTTCCTTTGTATACAGTGAAAGATATTTATTAGTCACTTGTATAACAGTGAGTATACAGTGGAGGGAGTTTATAAAACCCTGCACTACAAAATTCTGATGTAAAAAATTTGCCAAGTATAGGTTTGCCACTTTTTTGACATACTTTAGTGACATTTAGCATTTTTACACCACTCAGTACAGTGGGCTTGGTGGTCGGTCCAGCTGTCTGTGCACCAAATTTATCAAATATGACTTTTTCAAAGTTATTAAAAATTGTGCCAATCTCACTTCAGTAAGGGGGTGACATAGAAAGTGGAGTAACATCTCAGGATACGTGACATTTATCAAACATTGTATTACATTTGATAAACTTTATGTAAATTACAGCAACACAGATTCTGGCAAAACTGACTTCCTCTCATGGTTAATCTCCCTGAGTAAGTACACAAAGGAGCTGTTCGATTTTGGCACCTAGGGCCCATTAAATAAAATGATTCAGGGGGACCACCCCCCAGTCATGTATAACAAATGTGTCTCCACTTCTATTTGCCTTTGAACAATGACGTCATAAATTAAAGGGGTTGTCCATGAATTGGACAAACAACGTAAGGGCCAGGGCCAGGTGAAACATAAAAATAAATACTCATCTGTCCCTGGTGCTCCGCCTCCTCGGTCCACAGAGGTCCTACTCTCCATGTGACCACAGAGACGAGCGGTTGCTGGAGAGGGACCAGTGACGTATGTGAGTGACATCACCAGTCCCTCTGCAGCAACATCTGAGGCTGCTGATTGGTCGCAGCAGTCGTGGGGTGCAGGGCTTCCAGGGACTGAGGCATGGTGAGCGACCAAATGAACTTCGGCAGCGGGCAATAGAGCACCAGGGACAGGTGAGTATTTATTTTTTTTATTCCTGCCCCAGGACCCTCTGTAGTTTCCTAATTCTTGGACAACACCTTTATGCTTATCATTACAATGAGATTACAATGAAGTCAGTCAAACCAGCCATTTAATATGTGTATAGGGGCCTCCCAACTATTTACTGACCAAGGTTAGACTTTATGGTCCTGTTTTGTCAGAATAGTAGAATAGACAAACCCTGAGTAATGGGCATATTATACCAAAACATGCACCAAGACTATACTAGATTTCCATTTATAAAGAAGTTATACAGGAGAAGAGTGGTTGTATTTACACTGGTACATAAGATGGTATATTGCTCTCTTCTCATAATATACTCAGATATTAGATCTTCTTCGGATCAGACTACTGTGTTAGTAGAGGACTGGAGTATTATGTTCTGATAATCCTTTGTTATTGTAATACTTGATACAGATGAAGAAACAAGAGATGAAGTCTTTCATCATTCAGCTCAGTAAAGAATACTCAATAGTCACTCAATTCACAAGTTTTGTGGCAGTGGAAAAAAAGGGTGAGTACTGAGTAGGCACAGGAGCCATAAGTGATTTACTGAAATCCTTCATGTGAGATAAAACTAATCTGTTTTCTAAACTATGAAGTTGGGTGTGCTTTAGATTTTGCCCTCTATTAACTGTAATTTTGAGCAGATTTTTAATATGAGATATATGGAACTACAAGGATCTTTTAATATATCCAGCTAGTTCTTTCACTCTGGCCCCTTAAATGCAATTTTTAAAGGTTCTCTGCACACGACAGGTCATTTATACCACAAGCAATATGACATGGAGACATCATATTCTAAACCACGGCTATTGGCTTTAGCTTTACTTTACAGACTTGTTGCTCTACATTCTTTCTGTATGCATCTGCATTTAGTGCTCTGCTAAACATCCTAGTTTGATATTCTGTGAAACATGTAACCTAGGAGGCACACAATATGGCTCTAGAGCACGGGTACAACCACTGTGCTAGAAAGAAACACAGCTGACTGCATAGGCAGATCCAGTGGGATAGTCCTGGATTTCAGGCACTGTACCGAATGGACAGCTGCAAGCCCAGATCACAACTGTATCTGTGATCTGCCAAGGCAGCCCACAGAACCTCTGTCACTTGGTTACCCCAATGCTTGCTCCTCCTCTTACAAATTATCTGCCTTTTCTGTTCTTCCCACTTCCTTCCCCGCACATCCCCTTTTGTCCTTCTCTGTCTCCTGTCCCAAATTACCCAAACTAGTGAAGGAAGGTGCCTATCTTCAGGCAGGATGTTAGATGGACAGAAGTAAGCCCATTTGCCAATAGAGTGCCTGCCAATATTAATAATGCCAGCAGAAATCCCACTATTCATAATAGTATCATACAGCGTTTACCTGCTAAAAAAAAAATTTGTGCAGAGATCACCCTACAGGTCTGTAAACTGTTATGTCTATATTGCAATTGCTTTTAAGTAACACAATTGGACAGTGCGGCCCTCAGGCTGTGCACACTCCTGTTCTATTGGGTACTGTATTTGCTCAGTCCTTATACTTTAATAGGTATAGCACATAGTATGAATATAACCTTGGGGATAATTTGTTGTAACTTACAGTATTTCAGTAGCGGATACTAGGTTTAGAAACATTGAGAAACATTGATCTACATTGATTGATCCTTGTTCTTTGGAAAGTGTGGATAGCGCTGCAGGATATTTGTAAATGTTTAATAGTTAATGACTTGGAACTTTAAAGTTTTCTTGTATCTTTAGAGTGCAGAGGAAACCATTGACACGGAACCGAATATTCTGGAAATTGTATCTGCAATAAATGTGGATATTCTGCCGTACATGGATTGGTCATCTCCAGATGCTGATAAGGAATCTACTGTAAGTGTACATTTCTCACTTATGTGCTTAGCAGGTAAAGTGCTGAAAAATGAAAACTGATGAAACACGGTAAGGAGAATGCAATATGTAAAGATCTATAAAAGCAAACCATTGACATATAGGACAGAAGGTTGTGATCAACCATGGGACAGGCTGCACTTTAATAATACTTCAGTAGTTTTGACATCAGATATACTGTATTCATGTTGTGGGGTGTTTTTTAGCTGTGCTGTAGATTGTAGATTTATTACACAAGAAGAGAAGGCAGCTTTAGGAATGTATATGTTATGGTCTGACTAACTGCTTAGCCAATTGTCAGAAAAAAAGCACATAAAGTGAAGGGCAAAACAAAAAGTTCAGCGTTTACTTATACAGTCCAGTTTACAAACTGTGAAAATAAATAGGTAAGCCAAGTCAATCCATGAGGAGTAGAAGTGTATAAAGTTCAGGATTAACTGGTCCAAGACCACATCTAGGAGATCAGCCAAGCTTTCCAGGTTTTGGCTACAAACCACAGGAATAGCAGAGCTGAATTTGCAGCAGGCTTAAATTTTGGAAACTGGATACAGGGCCAGGTTCAACTTCCAACAGGTCCTAAGGATGTAGCAGAGTTTATAATTCCCTGTGCTCTTTCACAGGAATTACCCGCTCACAATGGGTCATTTGTACAAGCTTTCTTTATTGTATACAGGGCACTACAATACAATAAAGAAAGCTTGTACAAATGACCCATTGTGAGCGGGTAATTCCTGTGAAAGAGTGCGGGGCTGTCCATCATCTCTCTGGGCCGTGGTACCCAGTCTTTCTAGTGCACTCTGACGTTCCGATCCATTCGTTGACGTAGGACGAACCCAGTTGCCACTCTCACCTTGGATTTAATACCAGGCTCTCTATGATGTTGTGACTATATCACAACACAACAAGGTGAGAGCCCAACCGGTCAATTTACTTACAAGAACCTGTATTTCCATTATTTACGGATTTACACGATGTGCCATCAGCGTCCATCTTTTTCTTTTGAGCTAATAAGTCCCTGTATCAGTCTCATCGAGACCTCTCAGCCAGCCAGCCAGTCTACTCTGTACCTGTAAGCCGTGTACTGGGGTGGGCTCCCCAGGATACAGCGAAGTCACGAACAAAGGAAGCGACTCCAAATCAATTTAATAAAAACAAGATTTTACTTAGTGTAGTAACACCCCTTTACCAAAAAAAACACTCCCAACTACTGTATTTACATACACTCAGGCAGGAAGCTGAGGCCCTGGTGTTGTACAGCGCGGTGCCCTCTAACGTGCGCCTCCAATATACTCCAAGCTTTTACCTATCTGCAGGCTGCTACTAACCAGCTGCTTGTTACCTTTTTATCACCCTAGTCACAGGAACAATTCAGTGAGTGTGATACTGGCACGGGCGGTATAACACAAGAGCTTACAAACTTATCAAAATACCCCTATTCCCCACAAACAAAGTACAACCGAGTAAATATAATAGTAGGTCAGCTTGCAAGCAAAAGAAATGTGAAATTGCATAAAAAGTAACTTCCCGACTTCCTTAGAAGCTCCTCTCTGAGAGTTACAACTCTATAGAGTCCTAGTCCTTACTACCGAATAGGTAGCTAATTCACCAGTAGTGTGGCCTGTGAAGATGAGGATGCCTAACTAGTCTAACTACAGGCCCTTACTCAGTCCCAAGCAATTTGGCGCCAAAAATGTAATGTGGTGCATGCACGATTACTTCTCTCACTGACCCGGGTCTGTTGGGTACCTTTAGCCTTTGTTTGGAACAACTGGAAGAGGGGCTCATCCAGAAAACATGCTGTCTCACTGACAGTGCCACTTCTCAGCCGGGTCCTTAATAGCAATCTTCACCTTCAGGATGCTGTCTGAACAGACCCTTGAACAGTCTTTGATTCAGCTCCACCTTGCTATATTATGGTCCCTTAGGAATCCTCCTACTCCATACCTCCCAATTTTCAAAGGACAGAAAGTGGGACAAAATATGCGGCGTGCCGCAGCAAATTTAGCTCCACCCACTTCTGTGTTGACTCCGCCCATTCTCATCTATTTTTCTATGTGCCCCCACACAGTATAATGCTCCTACAGTCACCCTAACATTATATGCCCCCACATTATAATGGTCCCCTCCAATTGCCCCACAGTATTAAGTCCCTCTCCTCGTGCCCCAGTTTAAACTGGTGGAAACTAGAGGGGGACATTAAACTGGGGCAGCTGGAGAGGGACATTAAACTATAGGGCAGCTGGAGGGGGACATTAAACAGTGGGGGTAGTTGGAGGGGACATTAAACTGGGGGCAACTAGAGGCAGACATGTCCCCCTCCAGCTACCCCCCACAGTTTAATGTCTTCCTCCAGTTGCCCCCAGGTTAATGTCACCTTCCATCAGCCCCCCCAGTTTAATGTCCACCCTCCATCTGCCCCCAGTTTAATGTCCCCCTTCATCTGCCCTCAGTTTAATGTTCCCCTTCATCTGCCACCGGCTTAATGTCCCCCTTTCATCTGCCACCAATTTAATGTTCCCCTTCATCTGCCCCTAGCTTAATGCCCCTTCATCCGCCCCCAGTTTAATGCCCCCTTTATCTGCCACCATCTTAATGTCCCCCTTTATCTGCTACCAATTTAATGTCCCCCTTCATGTCACCAGCTTAATGCCCCTTTCATCTGCCCCCAGTTTAATTGCCCCCTCCATCTACCACTAATTTAATGTCCCCCTTTATTTGCCACCAGTTTAATTGCCCCCTTAATATGCCTTCAGTTTAATTGCCCCTTCATCTGCCTTCAGTTTAACTGCCCCCTACATCTGCCTCCAGTTCCCCCCTCTTGCTCACACATGCTCTCTTCTCTCCTACTTTTCTTTGATCACTCTCTGTTTCCAGCTTTCTGAGTAACGTCGCAGTCTGTCCCGCAGTATACAGAATAGCTCCACCCACACAAGAGTCTGATCACATGTTCATGACGTCATCAAAGGTCCTTTAGCTACTAGGATTTAGCATACACCATTTAGCCTTTACCCTACCCTAATAAAGTTTGTTAACAGCAAAAAACATCAGGGGTATAGCAGGACAAACAGTAAGCTATGCGGGACCGCGGGACAGCAGTGTAAAACCAGGACTGTCCCGCCAGATGCGGGACGGTTGGGAGCTATGCTACTCACACTCCAGTCCTCCTCCTTCTAGAGCTCAAAGCACACTTCCAAGATGGCTGCCACACACACACTCTGCTCCTTCTTGTAGCTCCACCTCTGCAGAACAGGATCTTCACTTCCAGGGAATTACAGAATTACAGTCTTTTCCCATTTCTGAGGTAACAGTGGCCTCTTGTGGTCAAACAACCAAATGTCACTTTATAAAAAAAAAAAAAAAATAAACCTATTTACAGGAACAGGTACATTCACAACATGAGGGCCGTTTCCCCATCTTAGGCAGGGTTCACACTACCGTTGGAGTCCGTTATGAAGGTGTCCGTAAAAAAAAAAAAAAAAACGGACACCTATCATAACGGACACTAACTGATGTTAATGTGTCCGTTTTTTTAACTGATCCAATTAATGGTTCAGTTAAAAAAACGGACACATTAGCATCATTAGTGTCTGTTAGCATCAGGTAGTGTCCGTTTTTTAAAGAGGACCTTTCATGTCACATACCGCTAGAAAGCCGACAGCGTGTTGAATTCAGTGCACTGCCGGCTTTCCCGGTATGTGCCCCGGGGCTGTAGATATCGGCGGTGTAAATTACATGGTTTACGGTTAGAAGGGCGTTCCTGACACTGACACTTCTCGTTCGTTCATAGCCCTGTACTGAGAGGGCGTTCCTCACAGCTCAGCGTCATCGCCGGGCAGTAAGGAACTCCCCCTCTGACAGTACAGCGCTATGGATGAGTACAGAGAGAGGGGGCGTTCCTTACAGCCCAGCGATGACGCTGAGCTGTGAGGAACGCCCCCTCAGTACAAGTGTATGAACGAACGAGAAGTGTCAGGGAGGGCGTTTCTCGCAGCACAGCTAGACTGTAAGGAACGCCCTTCTGACATTAAACCATGTAACTTACACTGCCGATATCTCCAGCCCCGGGGCACATACCGGGAAACCGCATGTGCCTGAGGACACGAAAGGTCCTCTTTAACACTGTTAGTTTTTTTTGTTTGTTTTTTTTTTGTTTGTTTCTCCTTTCTGAGCATGCGCAGGGAAAATAAACGGACATAAAATAACGGACAGTAACTGATGGCTATCAGTTACTGTCCGCTATAAGTCCGTTACCCATAGACTTCAATGTTAAAAAAATAACAGACAATTGCTGTCCGTCAAGAATCCGTTTTTTTCAAACGGACAAAAAGTCCTGCATGTAGGATTTTTTGTCCATGAAAAAATAACGGGCTTCTGACGGATTTCGTGTAAACGGACACAATATAAAAACCCATTGAAATGAATGGAAATTTTAACGGATTTCTGACGGTTCAGCTAGTGTCTGATGCTAAAATCTTGTAACGGACAATAGCAACGGACACTACTGACGGTCACCAACGGTAGTGTGAACGCTCCCTTACATACCAATGAGAGGTAAAATCCTTAAAACAGTTTCCTGCAGATGGGAACCTCTTCCTTTTGGCAGAGTTATTCTGGTTAGGCTATTATTCGTAGATTATATCCTCAGGTTTCTTTGAAAACCAAATATTAATCTATAGGAGCATATCATTCACACATAGAAAGTTTCATTCCATTCCAACAACTCTTTTTTGGTGCAGTATTTCTTTTTGTCACCTAATATATACTGTATATATGGTGGAAGCCTCTAACATATGTAAGCCACTGTACGATAAGTAATGCAGTGTCTTTATATAGTTTCAGCTTTTTTAGATTCAATGTAAATGAAAAGATTAAATGAAAATTATTCAAACCTAGAGGATTTTTTCTTTGCAAATATGATGGCTTGTTGCAAATTTGTAAATTTCCATTTTGCCAAATACTTTATGATGCAATTTTCCACCAGCAATTTGACCCTATGTAATGCACAAAAAAAAAAAATCTGCCATGTCACAAACATGTATTGTCATGCTATCTCATGATGCTGTAAATACAGGAGCATCTCAATAAATTAGAATATCTGTGAAACGTTCATTCATTTCAGTAATTCAGTAATACAATCCATAATCCGCATCTTCCATGATTGTGTGTCCTACTGAACCAGACTGAGGGACCATATAAAGGCTTAGGAAACCTTGGCAGGTGACACTGAATTTACAATACCGAACTGAACTTGCAATATTCTAATTTTCTTAGATTTGGGTTTTCATTACCTGTAATCCATAATCAACATTTACAGAAATAAAACACTTGAAATAGAAGACTCTGTGTGTAAAGAATCTAGAAAAAGGAGGTCACTTTTTTAACTTAATTACTGAAATAAATAAGCGTTTCAAAGATATTCTAATTTTTTGAGATGCCCCTGTATATGCACTGAATAGCCACTTTATTAGAGACACTTGCCATTTCATGATTGGATAAATTCAAGCGACAAGTTTTCTATGGATCACTTTCAGTGTGAATCCACATTAGAATCAGAAAATCTTGTGATATGAGCGAATGTGATTGAGGTGTGATCATCAGTGCTAGACTAGCTGGGGTCCGTATTACTAAAGCTGTCAGTCTTGTGGGGTTTTCTCATGAAGCAGTGTAGACAGTATACCGAGAACAGTGTGATCGAGAAAAAAACATCCAGCGAGAGGCGATCCTGTGGATGTAAACAAGTCAACGACAAAAGTGTGCAGAGGAGAAGGTGAAGAAGCGTTCTGTCGACCAGACAGCGACAGTGAAACAAACTGCAGTCGGATACAATGCAGGTGCAGCTACTAACATGTCCGAACACACAATGTGTCTTTTCTCAGCATGGATGGGGTTATCACAGCAGAAAACCAGTGTGAGCGCCATTGCTGTCTACGGGAAAGAAGATTCCAGTGGGCAAAATAGCGAAAATTGGATGACTGAGCAGTGGAAACACATTGCCTGGTCAGATGAAGCCAGACCTCTGTGGCACCCTGGTTATAGGACGTTAGTGTTAACATTGCCCAAATGGTTTAGTATATCCATGTTTCATTTTAATAATTTACTGAGATTATATTACATTGTGACATTGAGAGAAAATATGTCAATGTCTGTAAAGCGCTGCAGAATAAGATGGCGCTATACAAGTAAGCATAATAAATAAATAAATAAAATATACACAATGAAATGGCCCCTTTCTATGTTCTAAGTTTTTTTTATTGTATTGGTTGCATGAAGGTGATTCTCACACAGGTATCTCCATATGAAACTAAAATACAGACAGATGTAGACCGGACAGTCAAAAAACTATAACACTGAAAACGTTAGCTTTTAACATATTACAAATATATATATTTCTACTTTTATTTTTATGCTTCTAATAATGTGTTACTTTATTTTCTCTTCAGGTTATGAGAAGTCTCGTGAAACATTCTGAGGAAGTGTGTTATGACGAAGTGTACTGTAATTTACAGTATTTGGATTTCCTGAGCACTGAGGAAATTGACAGAGTAAGTTTTCTGTTTTATTTATGTATTCCTTGATTTTCATGGGTGAGTGAAGCCCCAGCAGAAGAAACACCCCTAAAGTCCTTTTCAGCTAATTTGCATAAAAATAAAATCCCGATTTTCATGAAAAGGTAGCTGCAATGCAGAATAACAAAGGCATCTTTGGAAAGTGCAGAAGCCATCCTACAAGATATTGTCATAAGTTTTGTCGTAGCAATTTGATCTGCAGGCAAACATTGATTGCAAGCTCAGGGGACACAGACATACACCGTTTCATGGTATATATAAATGGCCCAGTTTATTGTAACAGGGTCCAGGCTTTTATGTCATTTTACGGATAAGACAAAACAATAAAGACAATAAACACAATACATGGACCAAATTCCAAGGTTGTACAAAGTCTAACAATAAACAAACCAGGGTCTATTGCCGAGCCATCAAGTTAGGGTGGGTTCACACCTGCGTTCCAGTCCGTCAGGTGTGAACCCACCCTTAGCTTGTTTGAGAGACAAATACAAACAAATGTTATTTTACAAAATACTATTATTTAACCCTTCATTAACAATTTGATACCAATTTCCCTGCTGACAGACTCCCTTTAAGTAAAGTTAGGGTTATCCAAGACCCCCAAATGGATGACTCATTCTTAGGTCATTAATTTGAGATTGATAGTGATCCAACACCTGGAACCCCCCCAATCAGCCATCCGATGTGAGGGTCCTTTAACGGATCCGTTAACGAATGTGCATCTGTGTGCATCAGTTTTTTGCGAAAGAAAAAAACGGATCAGTTTTTTATGTTTACCTGTGTCACCCCCCCACATGTGCTTCACCTAATACCATCAGGGGTAGTACATGTGGGGGATAAATCCTTAATAGCTGCCCCTGTACGTGTGCTACTCCTGATGCTATTATTAGATGAAGCACATGTGGGGGGGGTAGCAGAGGAGCTGCCCCCCAAGCACTACAAGTCACAGCACAATTTTTTTTGTTATTTGTGCTGTAACTTGGCGTGCATGGGGACAGCTCTTCTGCCACCCCCCCACATGTGCTTTACCTAATACCATTAGGGGTATCGCACGTGTGGGTGTAGCAGACATGAGGATGCACCTAATACCATTAGGGGTAGCACATGTGGGGGGGGCTGCTATTAGGGATTGAATGTCTCCCCCCCTCCACATGTATCCGCTGTGTATCCGATGGATTCCTTTTTGTACCAAACCGTTTTTCTCTTAAAACGGTTTGCAAGCGGACGGATACCAGACGCAGGTGTGAACCTAACCTAACAGATTTTTTTTTTTTTTTTTTGGAGGCAATGGGTCCACTGACTGACACGTTTTTAAATAGCTATAAAAACATATCAGTCAGGCGGACCTCTATAAGGTAATGTGAAAGGCCCCTTAGATGTCCAATCATGTCCAGTGTTACAGAAATGGATCTACTTTTATTTTTTTTTTTTTTTTAAATCTGAAACAGTGCCACATCTGTCCATAGGCTGCATCTGGCATTGCAGTAAAACCCCAATCAATGAAATCCCTTTTGCTATTCCTGATCCTGTTTATAGATCATACATATTCTTTCCTATATTGTCTCAACGGCTTAATCCCATTTGTTTACTACAGGAGGAACCTGAGGCAGAGTTGTATCCCCCACCTGAGCCCCAGTCCTTATGGGTATGTATACTACTTTGTTCAAATCTGGCTAAGTTCACACTAGTTTCTTTTTAGCCTGTTGTTCTTATTCCTCATAGGATCGGAACAACAGACTGTTTTTCTTTTAACAAGGTAAAGATAGTCAAAGAATGACTATAATCACACCAGAATATAATAAAATGCTAAGTGTTTAATAAAATGAAAAGAGATAATACTTAGCTGTGGTTACAAATGATGTAATAGCTCACTGGATGGGGAGCCATTCTTCAATGACTTCCAGAGTTGCATGGCGTGCATTTCCTGGCCCAATGCTGAAGCTGAACTAAACAGTAATTCCAGGGTCTTTATACCAATATGAACAAGGGGGTCTTCCAGCTATCTGTGTCTGGACAGCTGGACAAAAGTGACATGAAAGGACCAAGATATAAAAGAATGAACATGAAAAGACCAAACTAATCACACATTATCCAAGGAATGTGTGCATAAACAGGAAACCTAACTGACTGCAGGAAAGAACTACAATAAACCACACGGTAAATAAAGGAAACTTGGATAGTATGAACACACACATATATACAGTATATACACACACACAACAGATACATATAGATTGATCAGTAAGACATTAACCCTGTCTTATCACATCAATAAGACACTAGGATTTTGTGGAAAAATATGTCCTATTACACAGACTAAAAGCTGATATAATGATAAATGCCAACAGAGCACATTCTGCCTACATCCTTCATTATTCACTGTAATGTAAAAAAAGCAGACCATCACAATGTGCGATTTGGCAGCAAGTCATGCAAAGTAGGAATTCACCCCTCCAATACCAAAGGTCATTATGGAAGCAGGGGTTAACTCTAATAAAACTCTCCACTACAATTGACCACTTAGGAAGTAACCATGTATCCCCTCAACTACCCCAGAACAATAGGGAAACCTCAACATTAACCTCTCCTTTAACCTAGACCACCAAGGAAGCTTTCATTAACCCCTGCTATACCACTAAAATAAGCATTAATCCCTTCCACTACTCTTAACCTCTCCACCCTAGACCACCTGGAAAGTAGGGATCAAACCCTCCTCTACTGTAGATCACCAGGGAAGCCAGTACTAAGCTCTTCACTAGACCACCAAGAAAGTAGACATTCACCCCCTTCACTAAGCTTATCTAACAGCTCATAGATGCCATTATTTCTTCCACTACTGTAGACCATCAGAGATGCAAGAATTAACCAGTATTTTACCCTAGACTACCTGGAAAGTAACAATTATACCATTTGCTACTCTAAACCACCAGGACAACCAGGATTAAGCCCTCCACTACCCTAGACCACCAGGGAAGCAGGAATTAACCCTTTTACTATCTCAGAGCACTGTGGAAGCTGCAACGTCTCTCTACTAAACTAGACCACTAAGGAATGTCCATCAGGGGTTTTAGGGGGTCAGTTTTGAATGTCTGCCTTTTTAGCCAAAGCCTCTAGAAATGACCCTAGGTGTACCGGAATTAATCCATTAGTGTCCAGAAAGAATATCAAAACTAGAATAAAGTTTGACTATAAACACCTGGGCAAACATCGGGACTTCTGCAATAATGGGGGAGGCCGGTTTTTATATTTCCTGCCCTGAAGCACATGGTTCATCAAAATCAGGTGCACCCTCTGCCAGACCTGTGCACCAGCACTGAAATCTACGCCAGCTCATATCTGCCATAGATAGCAGGCATCATTTAGGCCAGCTTTCTGTTGTAAATGATAATACATTTGACTACCCATGCCTTCTTTCAGGAAAGTGGTGCGGTCGGTGTAAAAGAGAAAAAAGTCACAATTTTTTGAGCAAAGACCAGACTTTGCGACTTTTTCACACCATGTATACCAGAAAACTGTTGTGCAGGCATGATAAATCTGTATTCACAAAGGAGAGTTTTATTACTATATAAGGCAGAAAGGGGAACATGACTACTGTATGAGGCAAAAAAGGGAGCATTTAATAATAATAATAATAATAATAATAATAATAATCCTTTAATAGTCCCACCATGGGGAAATTCTGTGTGTTACAGCAGCAAAGATATGCAATGCAAAGATAAGCAATACAAATACACATACAATATATACAAAACGTTCCAATGTAGAGGCATTCCAATAATAGTAGACAGACAGATAGAAAGGTACCGGTAAAGAAGTAGCAGAGGGGGGGAGGGGTGATATCACAACAGAAAGATATTTCAGTTCTCTGTATGGAATGATCTCCGCTTAGGTCGGAGTTGGTTGTACAGCCTAACCGCGGTGGGGAGGAAAGACTTCCGATAGCACTCCTTCTCACACTTAGGGTGAAGTAGTCGGTCACTGACAGTACTGCCCAGCGCTATCACGGTTATTCTCCAGCATGGAGCTCACCATGGACAGTATCCTTCTGTCACCCACCACCTGCACTGAGTCCAGTGGGCTTCCCAGGACAGAGCTGGCCCTTCTTGTCAGCTTGTCGAGTTTATTTCTATCCCTAGTGGATATACTGCTCCCCCAGCAGACCACTCCTAGAAGATGGCTGATACCAGTTGAAAAAAGTCGTAAGAAGTGCCCCCTGGACTCCAAAGGCTCTCAGCCTCCTAAGCAGGTAGAGCCTGCTGTGGTCCTTCCTGTACAGGACCTCAATGTGATCTGCCCCGTTCTTGCTTATTATTAATGAGCACACCCAGGTACTTATAGGTGTTGACAATCTCAATGCCCGTCCCCTGGATGTCCACTTGTTTAGGAGGGCATCTGTATGTACGAAAGTCCACCACCATCTCCTTGGTCTTCCCAGCGTTAATCCTAAGGTGGTTCCGTTGGCACCAGTCCATAAAAACCCGGTTCAGTTCTCTGTTCTCCCTGACATCCTCGTCTGTGATGAGGCCTACTATTGCAGAGTCGTCAAAATACTTCTGTAGGTAGCAGCTAAATGAGTTGCACCTAAAATCTGCAGTGTACAGTGTGAAGAGGAAAGGGGCAAGAACTGTACCCTGGGGTGCCCCCGTATTACAGATCACGGTATCTGACACACAGTCCCGGGCTCTCACATACTGAGGTCGATTTGTGAGGTAGTCTAGGATCCAATTGTAGAGGTGGTGGTCCACTCCAGCAAGGGCCAGCTTGTCTCTCAGTAACCCCGGCTCTATGGTGGTAAAAGCACTGGAGAAATCAAAGAACATTATTCTCACAGTGTTCCCTGGTTTCTCCAGGTGAGAAAGAGCTCTGTGCAGAAGGTGGATGATGGCATCATCCACCCCAATGCCTGGCCGATAAGCAAACTGGAGAGGGTCCATAGCCATGCTCACTAGAAGGCGGAGATGTGTGAGAACCAGTCTCTCTAAAATCTTCATCAGGTGGGATGTCAATGCTACGGGTCTGTAGTCATTGAGGTCCATAGGATGAGGTTTCTTTGGAACCGGTACCACATAAGAAGATTTCCACAGATCAGGTACTATTTCCAGATTCAGGTTCATATTAAATATATATGTAATAATACTACACAGCTGATCACCACAAGTCTTAATTAGCCTTGCACTGATGCCATCTGGCCCTGCTGTCTTCCCAACTTTGATCTTTTTCAGCTCCCTTCTCACCTGGGCACGTGTGAAGGTCAGACTGTGGTCAGATAATGACGGATTGCTGGATTTACTGGTCTGGTGGGAAATAGCATCAGGGGGTGAGGTCACTGTGGTAGAGGGAACTGAAAGACATGCTGGGGTGGGAGGAGCTGGTGTGTGATCAAATCAATTGAAGAATACATTTAGTTCATTAAGCCAATTAGCATCTGCTTCCATTTGGGAGACAGTCTGTGACCAGAGATTGACTTAAGCCCTTTCCAGATTGAATTTATATCTTTTCATTTTCTTTTCTATTTTTTTCCTTATAATTGGCTTTTTCCTGCCTGATTTGATGTCTGAGTTCATTTTGTATCTCCCTCACCTCCTCCTTGTCTCTTGCCTTGAATGCCATCTTTTTCTCCTTAAGTAGTGTTTTTATATCAGAATTAATCCATGGTTTGTTGTTGAAGAAGCACCTCACCACTTTTGTGGGTACTGTGTTGTCCACACAGAAATTAATGTAGTCTGTTATGCAGTGTGTGAGTCCTTCTATGTCTTCTCCATGAGAATCCTGAAGCACTTCCCATACGGTTGTGTCAAAACAGTCCCTCAGAGCCTCATCACTCTCCTCGGACCATATCCTCACTGTGCAGGTGACAGCTGGTTCCCTACGTACAAATGGCTTGTACACAGGTCAGAGATGCAGGTTGTGATCCGATCTTCCCAGGGGGAGGTAGGGCTGATGAGTTATATGCCTCACTCGCATTAGCAAAGAACAAGTCCAATGTTTTGTTATCTCTTGTGTGGCAGGTTACATACTGTGTGAAACTGGGTAGTGTGGATGATGGAGAGTGACTGCACCTGGATCACCGTGGCTTGTAGGACCTCAGAGGCAGCGTCAGCTTTCGAGAGGGGGGGACATATGCAGCTATCATGATGGCATGCGATAGTTCCCTCGGTAGATAAAAAGGTCTCATGCTCACAGCTAATAGTTCTATGTCCTTACAGCAAGTTTGCTCCTTAATCACAATGTGCCTAGAGTTACACCATCTATCATTCACAAATATCACCAGCCCTCCTCCTTTCCTCTTACCACTCTCACTTGTCCTGTCTGCCTGAAAGAGCGGACCTAGTGGCCCCTGCACATAGTATTATGCCCCATAGTGGCCCCTGCACACAGTATTATGCCCCATAGTGGTACCTGCACACAGTATTATGCCTCATTGTGGACCACTCATGAACAATTATTATACTTTGGGGTCTTTTCAGACCCTAGAGTATAATGATCGGAGACCCAAGGGAGGATACAAACATAAAAAAACAATGTTACCTACCTCTTTGCTCCGGCGCACTCCCCACTACTTCGGCCATCTTCAATGTTGGACCAGATCTCGCGTGAGCCAGGCCGGCATCGTGATGCATAATGACGCAGGCCCGGCCCACGTGACGTCTGGGACGTCACCAAACAGGCCCGAAGCAAGTTGGAGCACAGGAGAGGTAAGTAACAGTGTTTTTTATGACTGGAGAAAACAGCCGACTCACAACCATACATTCACAAGTCACAATTTTTTTCTCAAAGAACAGTCTTGTGCAAAACACTGCAACTTTTTCATGCCTTTTTTTTTTCCAGAAAACTGGTATGCAAGTCATGATAAATCTGTATCCACAAAGTGAATGTTGTTATTATATAGGACACAAAGGGGAGCATGACTCCTATATGAGGCAAATAGTGGAGCATTATTACTATGTGGGGACACAAAGGGGAGCATTACTAATATATAGGGGAAGAAAGATGCTTTACTAATATATGAGGATGCGAAGTGTGCATTACTAGTAAATGGTGGCACAAAGGGGGCATTACTACTACCAGTTTTACTGTATGGGGTATTCTACTGACCACTGTTAGGGGATAGTAACATAACAAATAGTGTATTTTCATACTTGATTTTTTTTTTTTAAATTAAAATTCCAAATTTATTGTTTTGTTTTTTTCAGTCCCTCTTAGTGAACTTGAATCAATCTCTGGTACAATATACTGCAAGACTTATGTATTATAGTGTATTGCTCCAACAGTATTTAGGTGGGGGTTAGATCACCCACCCTTTCACCACTATTTGTGTGAGGTTGCCCCAAAAAGCAATAAAAAGCAATCAAAAAGTTGTACAAACCAGAAAATGGTACCAATCAAAACTACTAATTGTCCATCAAAAAAAGAGCCCTGACATAGCTTCGTCAAGCAAATTGTTTACCTTTGGCAAATTCTTTTTAAGTCAGTAATTGTGGTAAAACATAATAAAGCCAATATAAATTTGGTATCATCACAATAACCCGAATGGAAAGATGGCCGTGTCATTTCTAGTTCCAAAATGTATTTATTGAAATATATCAAAAGTACAAAACATAAATCAAACAACAAGGCAATCCCAGGATCAGTGCAAGTAAGGCATACATAATAAAGGGAATTAGTGACAAGTCCAAGTTCAGCACATCTGCAAGACCTAGAGGGAGGAAAACAAGGCGTAAAATCCAATAGCCAACATAAAGAGAGGGCAACAGAAAGCAAACAAGGGAAAAGAGCGAGCCATGTCATTTCTAATGCAGAGTGAATTTTATAAAAACAAAATACAAAAATAATTACAGAATTGTACTTTTCCTTTTTTTTTCATGCAGACCACCAAAACTTTAATAAAGGTTAATCATAACAATATATGTACCTCAGGATGGTACCAACTAAAAGTACAGCTCTTTGTGAAAATAATAAACCCTCACGTGGCTATGACAGTAAAAGAAGTTATGGATTTTGGAAGGCAAAGATGGATAATATTAAAGTAGTGAAGCATTAACTGCCAAACTCCCCTGCGTTCTTATAGAGGACTTTCCATGTTCTCTCACATTGTGTGTGTTGTATACCGCTGCCAAGCTGACAGTCCATTGAATTCAGTGAAATGTTGGATTCACTGGTTTCTGTGCTGGTTGCAGAGATATCGGTGCTGTTAGTTTCGGTACCAATATCACTGCAGAGGGGCCGGCCTCACAGCTCAGTGTCATCGCTTCTATATATAACTATAGCCTTGTATTGTCAGTGGCACAATGTTAAAGAACATGATAGGTCCTCTTTAAGGGGGATAATGTTATTACATATAATGTATATTT
The DNA here is from genome assembly GCA_947044405.1 of Leptodactylus fallax. Lineage (NCBI taxonomy): Eukaryota > Metazoa > Chordata > Amphibia > Anura > Leptodactylidae > Leptodactylus > Leptodactylus fallax. Next base: position 27,968 of record CAMRHE010000272.1, read on the forward strand.
TATGTGAATAATTGATTTACAAATTATAGTTATTATTCCTGTGTGTAGTCTATTCTCATCTTACCTACATTTACAAACAGTGCTATCAAGTTTATCACAATTTCATTTTCCCCAGAGCCCTATGGCAGAGAAAAACGAAGCAGTGCATGGATTTTTCCCATTAAGGAGACCCTTATCTTTGACTGGCTCTAGTTTAGCACGAAAGCCAAGTAATACTGCATTAGAGATGTCGTCACCACTTGAGCTCCAGTCCTATTCGGTATGTATATATTGGTGTCCACATTACTTAATATATTTCTGATACTACACATAGTGTATGTGAGAAGAACTGATGCATAAGGCTACGCTGTGTTTGTAGTGTATGTGTATTAATTAGGAAATATTCCTGACAGACGTCTCTAATACATGTCATGTGTCACCGTATAGGTACAGTATATAGTGGAATATTTTGTTCTTATGGCTGAATTATAAAACCATATACAAGCTTCAATCCACCACCCAAGAGGACAGGACAAGCAGCGGTTTCTGCAGAAATGTCCTACAGTCCTACAGCCAGCATCTTACAACAATGTGGCTTTTCCAATTATGTGCATTTTAATTTATTTTCATCAAAACAAGTCATTTACTCCAAAAATAAGACCCCCATGTGTGACAGCGAAAGAGCAAGTTTGCCTATCTGATTGATAAAGGGGTTGAATATGATATACACTGTCAGCAGCACGACTTGATAATAAACTATAGTTATTCTTGTATGTAGCCTATTCTAGGAGCCCCTGCACCTATCCCATTCAGAGGTGCCGCAGCTTTACAAGTCTCTAGTTTAGCACAGAAGGAAAGAAAACATGTTGTAATGTCTTCGGCACCACTTGAGGCTGAGCTCGACTTGGTACGTATACTGCTGTGTGGACATTAGTTATGTATTTATTGTACTATGTTTGGTGCATTGCAAAATGTAAATAAGAAAAATTGATGTTTAAGGGAACACTGCGTTCGCATTGTAGAGCAGAAATGTTAAACTAAACTAGTGGTCAAATTTTGCGTTGATCTACCATCACTATCCAAGGTGATATGGAGAACTTCAATTAGAAAATTTACAGGAAGCAGTAACCTATTATTATTTATTTTATAGCACCATCCTATCACTGTCCCATATAGGACTCACTATTTAACCCCTTCAGGACTGAGCCAGTTTTCCTTTTTGCATATCCCTTCTTTCCTTTCCACATTCCAAGAGCCAAATTTTTTTAAATTTTTTGGTTCACATGTTTGCGGGACAAATTATACTTTGTAATGGCACCATTCAATATCCTGTGCAATGTACTGCAGCGCTGTCCCACGATTCGCAGTCTTCAGCACAGTACACAGAGCGGAAAACAGATGGCTCTCTAGAAATTGCTGCTCAGCTGTAATAAAACGGCAGCAAGGTGCTCAGTTCTCAGACTTAGATAATTTAGTGACTTTTCATTTAACCCTTTAGCGACCTTGGCTGTACTATTACATCCTGCACACTAGGTAGTTCGCGAATACGGGCGTAATAGTACGTCCAAGGCCGACCATCCGCTCACTATCTGAGCGGGTAGCACCGGGTGTTAGCTGTAACTGACAGCTAACACCCTGCTCCATAACCCCCGGTCAGAGCTGAGCTCTGATCGGGGGTTTTAACACCTTGGATGCCACGGTCAAACATGACCGCGGCATCCAAGGGGTTCCACCATGTTGCCGCCCCCCGGCATCCCCAGTGGCGAGATCGGGGGATGCCATTTTCTATTTTCTGCAGACCGGGTTCTGGCCGGTGACCCCACTCACGCGCTCCTTCACTTCTATGCCCTGCTGTGTCCAAACTGCAGTTTATGCCCACATGTGTGCAGGGCCGGCGCTGGGGGGGGGCAAACTGGGCAATTGCCCAGGGCCCCGTCCCCAAAGGGGCCCCCGAGATCCGGAGCCTGATGAGTCAGGCCCGGCCATATCAATAACAGAAAGGGACCGCAGGGCCCCTTTCCGAGATGAGTAAAAATAACAAACATTTTTACTCACCTGTCCTAGGTGTCCGAAATCATCTTCTGACGTTCCGGACGTCACCGCTGAGGCCTGGCCGTCATGTGGGACGTGCTAACAGCGTGCCTCACGTCACCGCTGAGTCCTGTGATTGGGCTTCAGCGGTGACGTCATAACTGTTTGTTATTTTCCCTTACCTCCCTCAGGCCTTCAATTATTATACTCTGGGATCTGAAGAGACCCCAGAGTATAATATAATAATAAAGGGAGTCTGTTGGGCCACTGGGGAGTATTATACTGGGAGGGGGCCCTCTGGATACCATATTATACTGTGTGGGGCCACTGTGGAGCATTATACTGGGGAGGTGGCCCTTTGGATAGCATATTATACTGTATGGGGCCTCTGTGGAGCATTATACTGGGGAAGGGGCCCTCTAGATAGCATACTATACTGTGTGGGGCCGCTGTGGAGCATTATGCTATCCAGAGGGGCCCCACACAGTATGATATGCTATCCAGAGGGCCCCCCCAGTAAAATGCTCCACAGTGGCCGAAAACAGTATAATATGCTCTCCAGAGGCCCCCCCTCAGTATAATGCTCCACGGTGGCCCCGAACAGTATAATATGCTCTTCAGAGGGCCCCCCAGTATAATGCTCCAAAGTGGCCTCACAGAATATAACATGCTCTCCAGAGCCCCCCACATTATAATGCTCCACAGAGGCCCCACAGAATATAACATGCTCATCAGAGGGCCTCCTCCCCAATATAATGCTCCACAGTGGACCCACACAGTATAATATGCTATCCAGAGGGGCCCCCAGTATATTATACTGTGTGGGGTCACTGTGGGGCATTATATTGGGGGAGGAAGCCCTCTGGAGAGCATGTGATATTCTGTGGGGCCTCTGTGGAGTATTCTAATGTGGGGGGGGGGCTCTGGAGAGCATGTTATATTCTGTGAGGCCACTTTGGAGCATTATACTGGGGGGCCCTCTGGAGAGCATATTACACTGTTTTGGCCCACTGTGGAGTATTTATTAGCCCATTGTTCTTATTCATAATAGGATCAACAGACTAAAAGCTTATATAATGGTGAATGCTGAGCACATTCTGTCTACATACTTCATCATTTACTGTAATGTAAAAAAGCAGACCACCGCAATGTGCGATTTAGCAGCAAGACATACAAAGTAGGGTTTAACCCCTCCAATACCATTGGTTACTATGGAAGCAGAAGTCAACTCCTTTACTCCTACAGATGACTAAGGAAACAACCATTAAACTCTCCACTACAAATGACCACTCAAAAAAGTAACCATTAATCCCCTCAACTACCCTAGACCAACAGGGAAACATCAGCATCAACCCCTCCTTTAACCTAGACCAACAAAGAAACTGCCATTAACCCCTTCTACTATGCTATACCACCAAAATGAGAATTAACTCCTTCCACTACTGTAGACCACTAGGAAATTAGGAATTAACCTCTCCACTACCCTAGACCGCCAGGAAAGCAGCGACCAAACCTTCCACTACTGTAGATTATCAGGGAAGCCAGTACTAAGCTCTTCACTAGACCACCAAGGAAGCAGACATTCACCCCTTCACTAACCTTATCTAACAGCTCATAGTTGCCATGAATTTCAGGCATCATTTATGCCAGCTCTCAGGTGTTAATGATAATACATTTGACTACCTATGCCTTCATTCAGGAAAGTGGTGTGACCAGTGTAAAAGAGATATAAGTCACAATTTTTTGCTCAAAGACTAGACTTGTGGAAAACATTGCAACTTTTTCATGCCTTTTTGCCAGTAAACTGGAAAAAAAATCTACCCCCCCAAAAAGAAAGTGTTATTACTATATAAGGCACAAAGGGGAGTATGACTACTATATGGGTCAAAAAAGGGGAGCATTATTAATATGTGGGAACACATACTTTTTGTTACTTGAAGTTTTACACCACATAAATAAATCCCACACATGTAGAGTTATAAAAAATATATAATTTATTTCAATATATAAATAAAATGACTGACAACATATAATGCAAAGACAGGGGGACCTATAGTATCCACATAAATTGTTTAGCAAAACATGGTAGTAGATATTATAATCAAGGATCCAAGATAATGAAGTATATAATATAAATGATGTCAAAGTATAACCAGAGATGTACTTACATAGTAAAGTATATAACATATACAAATATATAGCAAGATATAAGTAAATATCTTGTCAAGGTAAGTATAAACAAATATAGGTAAGTATATTTATATAAGTGAGGTAAATAATCAAGTAAAAATTACAAAAAAGTCTCAACTGACCAACCAAAACCTAAGAAAGATAGTATGTACAAGACACAAAGATCTGCTAATAGTGAGACTAAACTATACCAATAGTATAATGTTGTACCGTGTTAGCCATAGAAAGTAGTGGAAGAGTGAAGAAATCAGGCGATACCTTTTAGAGGCTAACTGAGTATATTTGATAAGTAAGCTTTCGGAAGTACTAGCTCCCTTCATCAGACATTGTGTAATACTAGAAACTGAAAATTCACTCTATTTATACATACACAAGACATGGATCTTCAAAAGGATCTTGGAATAACAAAATGCAATATACATAGGGAAGTTATTTACAACAGGTCAGGAAATAAACAGTCTAAAATTTGTGGTGTGTGACAGAGGGATCTGTTATCTATCTGTAATCAGGTGGTGATTTGTGACCCTCACAGGTCATACATAGTGTGACATGAAGCTGGCATGAATATAAAGTCCAAATTGCAGAGTTTGAAATTTTTGCATTAACTTGTACTCCCATTCTTTCCTCTCATTCTGCTTCTTAAAATGTCCCATTAAAACCACAACCCGCAAATCTTCAATAGAGTTGTCCTCTCCGGAGAAATGTGCGGCCACTGGGAGATCTGTTCTGCTGTTATTAATATTGGATCTATGTGAGTTCATGCGCTGACTAAGTCTCTGCCCTTTTTCCCTCACATAGAAGCCTGTGGTAGGACATTGCACACATATTATGAGATACACCACATTGGAAGACCTGCAGGAAAATGTCCCCCTAATTCTGTGCATCTGTTATGACTGTGGGACAGGTACACTGTCAGCAGTGTGGATGTGCCTGCAGGTCATGCACCCATTTTGCAGGCAAGGTGAGGTGCCATTTTCAGTTGGGGCCTTCAGGGCACTCCGGACAATAATACTCCTCAGGTTTGGCGGTTGTCGAAAGGAAAGGAGAGGGGGGACTGGAAATATGTCCTCGAGTCCGTTGTCCCAATGTAGCACAGGTTGGAGCTCCCCAGCAATCCCTCGCAGGATCTCCAGCTGTGGGCCGCAGGCGACAACCAGGGGCACCCGGGCCTCCCTCTGGGTCTCTCCACATGTGAGCAGACTGTCTCTGCCAATGGCTGCCGCCCTGTCCACTTGGTTGTCCGTCACTCTTGGCCTGCATCCCAATCAGAGAAACCCCATCCCCAGATCCTAGAAACAATGGGACTACAAGTTAATGCAAAAATTTCAAACTCTGCAATTTGGACTTAATATTCATGCCAGCTTCATGTCACACTATGTATGACCTGTGAGGGTCACAAATCACCACCTGATTACAAGATAGATAACAGATCCCTCTGTCACGCACCACAAATTTTAGACTGTTTATTTCCTGACCTGTTGTAAATAACTTCCCTATGTATATTGCATTTTGTTATTCCAAGATCCTTTTGAAGATCCATGTCTTGTGTATGTATAAATAGTGTAAATTTTCAGTTTCTAGTATTACACAATGTCTGATGAAGGGAGCTAGTACTTCTGAAAGCTTACTTATCAAATATACTCAGTTAGCCTCTAAAAGGTATCGCCTGATTTCTAAACTATACCAAATGAGAACTTCATGAAAAAGATGCCATAAAAGAGAAGCTACATACCACAATGCAAACACGTCCCGACGTGGGTTTTGCCTTAACAGGATTCGTCTGGGGGTGAATTTTGTAATGACATCATTATTGGGTGCCTATAACTTTTTGACTATATTTTATTAACTCTTTCTTGTGAATATAAAAAAAAAAAATCATCAATTTAGATTTACTTTTTACCTTTTAAATATTTGCTGTGCAGCATAAATCATAAGTAACATGTTACCTTTACTCTGTGGGTCGATACGATTATGACGATACCTCATTTTTATAGTTTTTTTGTATGTGTTACTCATTTTGCAGAACAAAAACCCATTTGGGGACATAAGTCAATTATTTTTGCATTACCATCTTCTGAGAGGTGTAACATTTTTATTTTTCAGTTGAAAGTTTTTTAAGGGCTTATTTTTTGTGGGGCAAGCTATGCTTTTTATTGATACTGTTTTGGGGAACATATGACTTTTTGAACAGTGTTATATAGCATATTGAGGAGAGATGGTGAAACATCATTACTTCCGGCGTTTTTTTTTCCTTTTTTTTTTTTTAAGATGTTCTCCTTGTAGGTTAAATAATGTTTAGATTTATTGTATGGGTTGTTACGGATGCGGCGATACCAAATGTGTATTGTTTTTATTCATTTTTCTTTATGTATAATTCATTATCATTAGGAATGGGGCAGTTTTGGGGCTTTAGTCATTTATTATTTTATTTTAACACACTTTATTTTTTTATTTTTACATTTTCTTGATGTACCACTTTGGGAACTGAGCCAGCAATGCTCTGATCGCTGATTCAGTACTATACACTGCAGTACACCTATATACACGTGTATTGCAGTGTATAGAGGAAGTAAGCCTATGCAGACGCATAGGCTGATTTCCTCACATCTTGGCAGCATCAACCAGATATCTGCACCGTGGGAGGGGGGGGGGAGTTTGTGGTGATGGGGGACTGTTAAATTAAACCATGAAATTTTACTATATTTGGATTAAAAAGGTATTTGGAGAGAACATTTCCTTTTATTTTCTATTTATTCAATTTCAATGGTACTATATACAGCCAGGTACTGGGTTTTCATAATAATAAATATTAGGTAGTACCTTTTCATGGTAACTGCTTAGGCCTAGTTTGACATTAACATGTCTCTAGTGACCAGACACTACTAATTGTTATGTTCAATTATTATGAGAATAATTAATTCTAATGGTTATTTTTTATAGGACATATCTGGCTTGTCTGGAATTGTAGATGAGTGTAACCATTCAGTACCGTTCAGTTCACTCGATCCCCAAGAGCTAGTCATTGGGTCATCGTTTGAAGATGTAAGACAATACAGTGCACAAACTTTTGATTTTCCAAAGAAGAAAAAGAAGTCTAAGTGTACGGTATGTATTTTTTTGTGTTCACATTTTCTAATAAATTTCTGCATTGCAGACCTTCATTATAAATCAGTAGTGGTAGGTTTGGACCTGTGATTGGGCCTCAGCGTCACTTGGCATCATGACGCATAGACGTAAGCGTTGTGACGCCACGTGACTGCTGAGGCCCAATCACAGGCTTCAGCAGTCCCTGACAACAGGCAGCAGCACTAAAGAGAACAGGGAGCTGCGTCGGAACCCAGGAGAGGTAAGTAGCACTGGTTTATATGTTTGATCAGCTCCCCTGGGCCCTATATTATGGGGTCTGAAAAAGACCACAAAGTATAATAATAGCAGATTTAGTTTGGACGTGTTTGGTTCGAATTAAACTGCAAATTTTGTAATAACCAAACCACAATAACTGACATGATCAACAGTTCAGTTTTGGTTATTTTTTGATTAATCGCACAGCCTTAGTTTATGGTGATACCTTATTATTACAGTATCCCAATAGTACACTGATAATGGGTTTTATCATATTATTTTGTTTGGATATATAGCATAGTAGTGCAAGTATTCTGGACAGCCGGTATTGATTACTAACAGTTCTATAGAATTATTATGAGAATAATTAATTATGATAGTTATTTTTTATAGTCCGAAATCGGCTTCGGTTCAGCATCTCCCCTAGCTCAAGTCCCATGTGGGTCATTCTTAACCCCACCACCCCCACCACCACCTAGTATGGTATGTATATTTTTTGTGTTCACATTATTAACAAAATTTCCTAACAATGTAACTTTTTATCTGGGTTATATAACCTAATTTTTCTCGATATTGCAGTCCAGCCGTTTCATATACTATTTTAGAAGCCAACCTTTGAATGTATTCCTGCTTGGCTATGTCTATATGTACACTGAAGCCCAAAACTGTGCACCATGGGGGGAATTATACTGTTTGCTTCAGCAACCACAAAAGCTCCAGTCCCACATGGGTCATTGTTTGGAGATGGAATAGTGCAATACAGTTCACACATTTAGGCTGAGGCTTTTCATTGCAGAAACTCAGCTTCTTGTTGCAGATTTTGCTGTGTTTGATTTTGAGCCAAAGCCAAGAGTGACTACTAAAGGAGTAGGAAATACATAGTAAAGCTCTTCTTCCTTCTTGCTTAATCCACTCCTGGCTTTGGCTCAAGAAAACGCAGCAAAATCTGCAACAACAAAGCTGCGTTTCCGCAACATGAGGTCTTAGCCTTACTCAGATTTTTGTAAGTTTTAGTTTTGTAAAAAAGAAAAGGTCTATAACATTAACAATGTAATTTTTTTTATCCAAATTATATAATCACTGGGGCTGACTGAAATCTTGACAGGCCTAGGCAAACCTACACAAATGCCTACACAAGTGTCCGTAGGAAGCAGACACGACCTGACTTAGTCCTTTCTGTCTTGCATTGTTTTTATGTTTCTTTCAGTTGCAGGGGGGTCTTCAGAGTGTACGCCACACTAGTCTTCCCCACTAGTGGGCGCAGCGCTCTGCAGAGAGCGTCTAACCAGTCACCCAGTCCGCACTCGATGAATCAGCGGCTGGAATACCGGTGACCCCACTACCATGTGAAAGTGTAGACTTTCCTGCAAGGAGTGGCACACTGTTCCTCTCCCTGCCGTCCTCCCATGGAACCGTGGGATCTTAATCTAGTTCATGAGGTTCTTCAGGATCCCCCTTTCGAACATTTGCTTGTGTCCTGAAAGGTTGCCTTCCTGGTGGCCATTACTTCCATCCACAGGGTCTCCAAGCTGGCTGCGTTTTCCCAGAAGCTTCCTCTTCTTGTTCTCCGCAAGGACAAGGTTGTCCTTTGTCCACCACTATCTTTTCTGCCTAAAGTGGTTTCTTGCTTCCATATCATTGTCTTACCGCCTTTCTGCACAGACCCCTAGCACCCACACAAGCACTCACTTCACTGCCTGGATGTGGTCCGGGCAATCCAGGTCTATTTGTTTCTCAATGACCCCTTTCGTTGTGTGGACACCTTGTTTGTTCTCCCTGAGGGCCCTCACAAGTGCCTGGCTGCTTCCCAAGCTTCCATTTCCAGATGGATTCGGTCTGCTATCAGGGAGGCCTATCGGCTCAAGGATAGGGCTCCGCCCCTGCATGTGTGACGGATTACTCCACGAGAGTTGTTGGAGCCTCCTAGGCTGTTTGGCATCAGGCTTCTGCCGTCCAGATCTGCAAGGCTGACACCTGGGCCTCTGTCCACATTTTCACCAAGTGGGTCGTAAGGTTTTGCAAGCAGCTGTGCACTAGGTTGCTCCGCATGGCTGTGTAATTCCCATCCTCTGGAACTACTTTAGAACATCCCATAGTACTGTGTCTCCCAATGAAATAAGTGAGAAATATAGATTTTTATACGCACAGTAAAATCCTTTTCTCGTATTCATTGGGGGACACAGATCCCACCCTTGTTTTCTTGTTGTTCCTGCCCCGCGCTGTTTTGGTTTGTTTTCGGGTTCAGGACATGTTGGTGGAGGTTGGTTCTGTGTCCTTTTTTTGTTTTTGTGTCTCTCTCCTACTGCTGCGGTACAAACTGGTTAGCATAGTGTCTGTGGAGAGGGTATAGCCCAGAAGTGGAGCCGATATCTTTTGCTATTCCTAGTGTCAGCCTAATAGTGGCCAGGTTTATACCCATGGTGCTGTGTCCCCCAATAAATACACCGAGAAAAGGATTTTACGGTGAGTACAAAAATCCATTTTTTTATACTCATCTTGACGATACAATGAAATTATGCCCTCTGTTCATTTTATTGGTGAACCCATGAAATCGCCCTGCCAGTCTGGACTATTTTGGTTTCCAGTCTAGTGGGACCTTTAAAAAAAGGAATTTTACTATATTTAAAGTAAAACTGTATTTGGAAAGAACGTTTCCTATTATTTTCTACTTATGACCCCCATAGTTTTCTGTTTTATTGGTTGTGTATATACAGCCAGGTACAGGAGTGTCATGATAATAGATATTAGGTAATACGTCTTGATGGTGACTGCTTAGGCCTAGTTTAGTATTACCATGCCACTGGTGATCTTGTTATGTACTTGATGTTATGAACAGTTATATACAATTATAATGAGTATAACTAATTATAATAGGTTTTTGGGTTTTTTTTTGTAGCAGAATTTCAGCTTTCCTAGGTTACCAGAAACGCAGTCCCGTTCAGTGCTGTTCGGTTCAGCAGCTCCCCAAGCTCCAGTTCCTTATGGTTTATGGTCAACACCCCCACCCCCTCCCATATGTGGTGGTATGGTATGTATATTTTTGGTGTCCACATTATTTATTACATTACTTAACCATGCAGTTTTTATTTAAATTATATAACCCAATTTTTCTGAGAAATGCAGCCCAACCATTCCATTCAGTACTTTGGTTGCCTACCACTGAATGTACTCCAGGTCTGCTATATCTTTATGTACACTGAAGCCCAAAACTGTGCACCATGGGGAGAATTATCATGGCCACTACAGCAACTGTTTGTGCAAGTCTGTTTTTACACCCAAGTCTGCACATTTTTGATCTTCTGCACTCTGCAATGCCACTTTTACTTAAATTTATACCAGGAACTGCTGTAACTTATAGCATAGATTTACATAAGCTCATAGCTGGCATAGAGTTGCTGCTTTGGTGCACGGACAACCAGAAGATGTGCCAAATTTATTTAGAGCCATGCCTCACTCCAGCACTCCTGTTATTAAACCTGGCATGTAAAAACACCAGCCTACATCAGCATCCTGCACCGATCAGTCAGTCCAGCTGGCGCCTGGTACTGGGGGCTGAATACATGGCATACAGCCAGAAGCAGCTCTGCTCCTATTCAAGTGAATGGAAGCAGAGCTGCAGATCCCCAGCGCCACCTCTATGGAGTCTAGCACGCTTTATAATATACTGAATAATTTGTAGGCGCCCACTTATCTTCAGAAAGATGGAACACTTACTGCCTAAACAGATCTTTTCTAGATACTTGTATTTTTATTTATATTTTTGTATTTTCTAGGCTCCTCCTCCTCCACCTCCATTGTTTTCTAAACAGATACCGGTAATTTATTTTGGCTCCACTATTATACATCTCCCAAAAAATGTACCGTAAATGCAATTGCTTTGGGTGCCAGTTGTGCCTTTTTATCATTACATGGTACATGCTACTGTGTAGCACTAACATTATTAGTGATGACTAGCTCAACTATGAAGAGACTTAAGACGGCTTGGAGATCAATTCAGTGACCAACTAAGGTCCAAGAAATGTAGATACACATGTGGTATTTCTAATGAATAGCCATAGTCAGCCACAGTAATCTGAAAACACTTTCTACTTTGTCTGGATCCAAATGCTTCTTTATCTCATCCTTATGCCTTATACTACAGATGTGTGTGCTCAGATAAGTGCAACACTTATTGTAATGTAGGTGAAACAGAAAAAAGAACAGATAGTTGCAAAACTTGTCCATCTACCATAGGTGCATATGAAAGGTTTTAACAATGGGAAGTGCAGATTGGTTCAATACACCATAACCAACTGATAATCCAGCATGCAAAGCTAAGTAAGGTTATAGACATGGACATGCTTATACACAGTATCAGAACAACAGCTATTATTCAAGTGAATCAGAGTAGATCTGCAGGTCACCAGGGCCACCACTACAACCCCTACAAAGCCTAGTGTATAGCATACTAAATAATCTGTAGGCAACCCATTTTTTCCAGAAAGAAGGAACACATGCTGCCTGTACAGATCTTTTCAGATACTTACATACTGTACTTGTATTTTCTAGGGGAGAATTTTCCCGGCTCCTCCTCCACCACCTCCATTGTTTCTTAAACAGATACCGGTAATTTATTTTTGGCTCCACTATTATACATCTTCCAAAAATGTAAATCCAATTGAATGCTTTGGGTGCCAGTTGTGACTTTGTATCATTACAGGGTACATAGTGCTGTGTAGCACTAACTTTGTAAGTGATATGACAATGATAAACATTTGTGATACACTTTTCTACCACAAAGGGCTCGAAGCTCTGGGAAAGTCATTGAGTAGGGGAGTCAGTGGCTACCATTCAGGATCTCATCTTCAACACCCACAGTGTTCAGGGGAATTTACCTATCAATATATTTTTGCCATGTTTGAGGAAACTGGAGTACCTAGAAGAAACCCACACAAACACGGGGAGAACATATAAGCTGCTTGTTGACTAGCTCGAATATCTCCCTTTGGAGTTGTCTCATGAAGAGACTGAAAGGGGTTTTCCAGCTTCCAAAAATTGTCTGCAAATACATCCACAGCAGTTCTAAATCCTCAGTGTTCCCTTGTGCATCCTTTGCTTGGCTTTATTTTACTTGCTCCTTGTATCACTGTTATTTACATACAGTCAATCTGTGGACAAACTACATTTCCCATGATTCATCTGCCTACTCGCACTCACTGTGTACTCCTTCCTTCTCCACTCTCCCCTGCAATGAATTCACAGGTAATAAATCACTCCAACATCCGAGGTCACATGTTGCAGTGATGTTTTGTCTGTTACCTGAACTTTTCACAAGGGGGAAGGGGGTAGTGAGTTTGCAAATGAAACATCACTCTGAAGTCATTGACCTGAAAATAAATCAGATAAATGGTGCCGAATTTAAAAAAGATATATATTAGGAAGTGTTTAGTATTGATGCATCCTGTTATATGGCCCTTAAGAAACTGGATCACCCCTTTTCGACAGCTTGGAGATCAATCCAGTGCCCAACTAAGAAATGTGGAATAATATGTGGCATTTCTAATGAAAGGCCATAGTCGGCTGCAGTAGTCTGAAAAACACTTTCTACTTCATCTGTGTTCAGGTTCTGCCTTATCTTATCCTTATGCCTTATACTACAGATGTGTGTGCTCAGATAAATGCAACACTTATTGTACTGTAGGTGAAATAAAAAACACATAGTTGCAAAACTTGTCCATATACTATAGGTGCATATGAAAGGTTTTAACAATGGTAAGTGAAAATTGTTTCAATACACCATAAATAACTGGTAATGCAGCATACAAAGCACAGCAAGGTTATAGATATACAAATGCTTATATACAGTACCAAAACAACAGCTCTTCTCCTATTTATGTGAATTCAGCAGAGTTGTAGATCAACAGTGCTACCACTACACCAGTATGGAGCCTAGAGTACTTATAATATTCCATATAATCTGTAGGCACCCAGTTTTCTTCAGAAAGAAGGGACACTTGCGGCCTGTACGGATCTTTTCACATACTTATATAATATAATTACTTACATGCTGTGCTTGTATTTTCTAGGGAAGAATTTTCATGGCTCCTCCTCCTCCACCTCCATTGTTTCCTAAACAGATACCGGTAATTTATTTTTGGCTCCACTATTATACATCTTTCAAGGAATGTAAATACAATTGGATGTTTTTGTCTGCCAGTTGTGACTTTGTATCATTACAGGGTATGTGCTGCTGTGTAGCACTAACTTTGTGATGACTAGACTGAGTATGTCCCTTTGCATTTGTCTCATGAAGAGACTAAACTTGGAGATCAATCCAGTGACTAACTAAGGTCCAAGAAATGTAGAATAACATGTGGGGCATTTCTAATGAATGGCCATAGCAAGAGTCGCTCTTTGTTAGCAGCTCTACATTCTAGATTGTACAGGGGGGTCCCTTTATAATGTCCATATGTCCTATTCCTAGAGCATATATACAGGGGTTACCTCAGTGATACATCTGTGAGAGTTCATTGGTCTTCACTGAATACTTATATAATGATAATACGATTATTTCTGTATCTGTATTTTGTAGAAAAGAAGTTTTGTGCCCCCTCCTTGGTCATCTCTGTCATCTCTTCAGAGTCAGGTAATTTATTTTTGGCTCGGCCATTATACATCTCCCGAAAATATTAAAGTAAAAACTAATGGTAAAAAGTGATCTCACTAGTTGTATTTTTTGTCCTAGGAGGGATACTGGCTGCTGAACCAAGAACTTGGTACATTATTAAAGATCAATGTCTGTTACTTGACTGAAGATCTTCTAGTTAAAAAAGGCATCAAATCTCTGGGTAGGTAACAGTTAATGCCGCCCATCTCTAAGACAGCTATGTATAATGAATTGGGTGTTGTTATATAGGGAAATAGTGAAAATTCCCACCATGTTACTGCTGAGGTCAGTTAGTGTCGTGCTGTTTGTGTAGAGGTCACCGATGAGGCCTGTGATTGGCTGGAGCCGTGACCTGTCCTCAAATGGTATGTCAGAAGACAACAGAACCATCGGAGTGACAGTTGTGATTTTCTATGTGGCCGGTATGTGAGCGAAGGGTTAAGTTATGTTTTTTTTCCTTTGAATACAACACATTGCTACATTAGATCATCAATTTAGATAATTTGGACATTCCCTTTAATATTAAAGCAACAGAATGAGAGAACGAGAACACTGTGATTGAAAGGGGTTGTCCGAGATTGGACAAAATCTCAACAACGGTATACATGCTGTTAAAAAAAAAAAACATAACAAAAAAAAACAGAGGGTCCGTTTCTTCCAAGGTAGACTAATGTCACGTCTACAACATGTTGCACTGCATTTCCCCCTTTTATAGTGGTTTGTGTCTAATCTCAGACAACCACTTTAAATCCTCTTAATCTTCCTTGGCCCCTTTATCTGGCCTCAGATTAGTGGTCTTTCTTTTGTAAACTGAAGACCTCACTTGACAGACTGGTTGCTAGGGAGAGTCTTATATTATTAGATATCTATAGCAACAGTCTGCATCACATGACTTTGGGGTTCAGCTCCATCCTGTATTGGCATTGTATTAACAGCAGAGAATGTCTGTCTGGTTGCAGTCACTTCATTACATTCCCCGTCTTGGCATGTATTATTATCAGATTTTCTAACAATATTTATACAGATCGCCATGGACCCCCAAGCTGGGCATCTCCCAATGGGATGGCACAGTGGTGCTCAGTGTATAACATACAAACGAAAAAAGAGCAATCCACTACAATACAGTCTGTTTATTTCCCAGGGTTTGTCTAGTGCTTATGGTAGTCCAGACTATTATACTAGGAGTTTCAGAAAGGGCGTTCTATCCCTCATTGGTCACATTACAGCGGTGAAAATGACCCTCCTTCCAAAGCTCCTCTACTTCTTTGAGACGCTCCCGATAGTTGCCCCTCGATCTGAATTGTGATCTCTTAAAAAAGCGATATTTCAGTCAATATGGAACACCAAACGTCATCATATTCCCTGATCCGTGATGTTGGCTGACAAGGCTAAGTGGGGACTGGCGGTACCACATATCTTGCATTATTACTGGGTGGCCCACTTGTGTTGTATACCATTTTGGGCAGCACCTCAAGCTTACACGAAATAGGTTGAAATTGAAAAGCTCTGGTGGGCTTCAACTCACCCCAATGCATTCCTGTGGTCCCACTCCTCTCCTCTCCCTTCCCTGCCACTTCCCTTTTAGGTCCCATCCGTTTCACACAGGCTATTTGGATTACTTGCTCTAAACTTTTTCCCTTGACTTCTCAATGCTCCTCTATGATGTCTTTCCTCTATAACCTGCTCCTCCCGGGAGGACTCTCTGCCGCCATGGTCAAACTTTGGAGTAAACTAGGTCTGTTCCATGTTGCTGATTTTGTTGACCCATCGACTCTGGATCTCAGGCCTTTTGACTACATCACTTCCATGTTGCACTTACCCGCCTCGGAGTGGTTCCACTACCAACAAATAGTTCACTTTGTAACCACTCAATTTGGAGCCACATGGGTCTCGCTCCCTACAGCCTTTGAGAGACTATGCCGAGCTGGTACCTCTACAAGTATATGGCCAGGTGGGCTGAGGCTCTGGATAGGCAGGTTTCACCTGGTCAAGGGCAGTCCTCATTGTATTTAACATTTTGGGAAACCCAATATAAAATACTCATGCACCCCTGCTCTACTCCACACCCTTAACCCTAGTATTCCCTCTATATGCTGGCGCTGCCAGGCCACAACGGGCACATCGTATCATGTTTTCTGGGAATGCTCCCTGATCCGCCTCTTCTGGACTGAAGTTAAAACCCTCACAGGGAGTCCCACTAGACCCTCTTACCTATCTACTTAATCCCATTTGACATTTGGGTAAAAAGACATCCAAGCTATTTCTCTATTTCTGCACGGCCGCTAAAACACTCATCGCCTTTCACTGGAAGAGGGTGCCCCCTCCCTGGGGTACTGAGTTAATCGCCTGCATGAAGGATGTCCGCAGTCTGGAATTCCTGACTGCCTCCCTTAACCATACGGTGGGGGCTTTTGATGTCATTTGATCTCACTGGGACACCTACTGTATCCTGCGAGGTCTCTAATACTTACCATTTCTCCCTCTTCCCTGTTTTCTTTTTCCTCTGTTGTTTCCCCCTAACGTCTCTGTGTTATTTGCTGAACCCTTTATTTTGCACTCATATTTCTGTATAGCATCTGTTGTGCTTATCAGTCACGTTATGGCCGATTCTTCTTCTTTTTGTTTTATCACCTTGAATAAAAATTACAGTTTAAATAGAAGGGACATTCTGGAGATATAAAACTTATTCCACATTATACACATCACTTTTTATGTGAAGTTCAGTTTTGCACAATCATTAAACCTTATATGCCTGTTTCCTGGTGTCAAAAAGACCCACTTGTACAAAAATGTGCAACTTTTTCAGGCTTGATTTCATTCACCACTTTTCCAAAAAGTGGGTGGCATGTAAAGGCAGTAAGACATCAGAAAACTGCGGAAATTATACCTGAAATCCTAATACGTGACTTCTGGTGCATGGACACCTCAAGATGCCCCACAATAATGCAAGTGGCACAGGTTATGCCAAGAAAGTCTGAAAAATCGAACCAGTACCAAGCTCAGTAATGGAGTCCCAAACCTTTCCTAGCTATATGTAGTAGCCGAGAGTTACTGAAACACTTGATCAGTCTGTGCTACTGTTTACATAACTCTCATAGAAGCGATCACTCATGTAAGCCGATCACTCTTTATTTCTTTATATTTGGCTATTGCTATTACAGGTGCCAGAGGAATAGATACAATACATAAACTGATGGCTACACTCCTGGTGCTGCAGATCATCCGGGCTCACAACATTCTCAGCGGAATGCAATGGAAAACTTTGATGAAGTTGGACCAGTCCAGCCCAAAAAGGTACAAGTATAAAAAGTATTAATGTTAATTACTCTGAGTATGTAAGTCTGGAGAGCTGGATGTCATTGCCTCTTTACAGGATATGATGGAGATGTATGAATAATAATATCACGTAGTCTTGAGCCCAGGAGCGCTATAGGTACACTCTGGCTATGTTCACATCCGTGTTCAGGGTTTCTATCTCTAGTTCCATCACTACTGATGGCAAGAATAATGGCACCATGCAGCACTAGTCTTGCCATCAAAATGGCAGAAACCCGATGGACCCCTGGTGCATCGCTTTTTAAGTCAGTGGGGGCCAATGGGCACCATTCAAATTTTTTTTTACCATAGATTACCACTATTGCTTCCATATCACAGATGTGAACAGACTTGCTGGACATACTGCCACAGATATTTTTGCATAAAACCCATAATCCTGAGCTCGACAGTTATTATGGTCAATGGTTACAAAACCTAAAGTTATTGCAGCCTGAGCTAGGGTTTTCCCATGATTATAAGTCATAGCATATCAGAAAGTGTGAACATATCCTTAGATCTACAGAGAATATATTTATCAGTTTTTTTTTAACTCGCACAGTAAATGACACAAAATTTATAGCATAAAAAGACAATGACAGAATTTCTGGGTTTTTTTCTATTCCCTTCCAGAAAGAGGGTAATACAAGTTAATCGGTGAGTTATATGTACCCCAAAATGCCTTTAAAAACTACAACTTGTTTTGCAAAAATGCGCCCTCATACAATTACATTGACAGAAAAAGGAAAAATTATGGTATGTGATGACAAATAAAAAAAAACCAAAAAACTGAAAAAATGGCTTGGTCAGTAAGGGGTTAAATGGAATATATTACCTTATACTTTTTTCTTACTAAAACATAATTAAAAGGAAACCTATCAGGTGGATTGGGACCACTAAACCTCCAGTACGCTATTATTCATCTGGGGTTTCGGGTCCCAAACCTGTGTAGTTTACAGAAGTTGTCAGTGGCCTGGGGTCCGCTCACCAGAGTCAGTTCTGGGCCTCCGGCACATGTACATTACACCTAGTGAGCCCAGGGTTAGTGTCTCACTTCACTGCACAATGCACATGTGCTGGAGGCCTGAAGCCGATGTCGGTGAGCGGACCCCTGGCCTCTTGTAACTTCATTTTATCTGATTCCAGGATACAAGAGAGATTGATTCCTTGTCCTGTATTTCTAACTAACTTGTATTTGTTTATTTAATCAGTTTGCCATATCCAAGCATTGAAAAAGCCATTGAATGGGCAGTAAAGTCTGACCGACAGTACCCGGGCATCTGTATACGACTTGGTTTGGGAAAAGACTGGGATCAAGCAACACGCCAGTTATTGGGCTTGGATCCAATACCTACAACTTCTGATCTTTACTCAGTTTTCCAATGTTTATTTCTGTCATAATCATATTCTGTCTTAAAATTAGACAAAACTGTCCCTACAGCTCCCCCCTGTGGATGATATGACTGCCTCCCTTGCAGGTCATTGTCTAACCCAACCCTTTCATTCCTGGAAGAAATTCACACTTCTGACATGCATAAATACTTCCTGAATTATAAATTATGAAAAAAATTATATTATATATTATACCTACCATATCTATATATTTTCTAAAAGTAGGCACCTGGCACAATGGCATTTTACACTAATGTGAACCTTCATGTATTTATGCATCAAAGTATAATAAAAGGCTGACCTAGGCAAAATCTGAGACCCAAAACACCTCCTAAAGATAAAAGTTCAAGATATACATTGTCCACACCACTTATGACAATATGATGTATTCTGCTTCCGTGGCCTAGTCATTCAATGGGCACCGCGGAAGCACGGCCACAAAACCGGACAGGAATAAGACCTGTCCTGAGTTTTGCGGCCGCACACTGATCCATGTAATACACAGGAAAATGTGCTATCTGGGAAAAACCCGGATAGTACATTGACCTAGTCCATGGTCGTGTGTAAGGGGCCTTAATGGCTGCATTAAATTCAATGTATGTGAATGGAGATATTCACACAACCTGTTTTTTTGACAGCCCGTTTTAACGAACCATCAAAAAGTATGTCATGTCCTATATTTACCTGTTTACATGAATCCCTCAATAGATTCAAATCTATGAGAAATCTGTGAAAACGACCATGAAAAATGTTTGCCCATTGGTCGTGTGAATCTAACAGCATTGACTGCTCAGCAGAATTTTTTTCAATCCATGTACTTGTTAATGTGTGCCTGGTCTTGCAGATAACACTATGCTATGTGTGTTTCCACCCTTGCAGAATGGCAGTTGTTACAGACTTGGCTTAGTAGCTCAGGACAGGGCTGCTCTGTTAGTATGGCCCAGGCTGCGGCTGCAGAGGACAGCGGAGAATCTCTGCGAGGTGCACACAACTTTGGGTAAATAGGGGAAATTTTATCAAGGGCTTCACAGAAGTTTTGTGGCTTTAAAAAATTGCAAATTTCAACACATGGACCCAGCACAGATCATATGTTCTAGAAGCTACCAAAGGATGGGCGTCACATGCAGCGCCACTCCTATACAAGTAATAGGAACAACACAGCAGCCCGATTTACTGCATAGCAGTGATTCCGGTGAACTGCAGCGCTGCACGTGTTCCCCGTCTACTAGCAGCACCCGGAGGCTACTAGAACAGATAATCTGTGCTGGGACCAGGTGTCAAACCTCGACAGGTCACATACCGATGACCTATCCTATGTAAAGTGCAATACAATATGACCATACTGTGCAACAGCAACACCTTGTAGAATACAGATAACATTAAAACATGCAATAAAAAGGTTATGCAAACGCAGACGATAAACTAGAGAGAAAATTACTACCATAACGAAATATAATACCACAGCACAAAATAACCTCAGTGCACTTTTTGATTCCCTTATACTGTATATAGATAAGTAATGTGTAAGGATATCTCTTCCAGTAATTTCCTATACTGTTTTATGTAATACTTTTCTATTCTAGAGCTGGCCATACACTTGAGATTTTTATCTGCAGATCATTGGCAGATCCAGATTATCGGATTCTTGTCAGATTTTACCAGATTTAGCTGGATCTGCCAAAGGTCTGCACATAAATATTTGCAGTTGTTTTATTGTGTGATGTGTGACCTATACTATATCAGTTCTGCTTATCATTTATCTGTCTCTAGAAGGATTAAGAGAAAACATTTCATCTATTTCTGCTGACATTTTGTATTCCGATGTACAATAAATTTTAGTGTGGAGATTGAGCTGTTTTTTGGCTTTGCAAAGAAATCTATCCTTTATATATAGATGAGATGACTGTATACAGTGTGCTGAATAAAAGCCCCTTTTGGACTTACTGATTTTCTTCTTCTACATTATTTTCATTATTTTCTATCCCTGGAACAAGTTAATATATTTTTCAGTGTCAATTTTGTGTATGGAAAAAGTGATAGTGCCCATTAACGTAATACATGTAAACCTGTGGCATCTATAAAGTACAGGCAGCTGTGAAGTACAGACCGTATGTCAGCTGTATTTCCCAGACCCAATACTGTGCAGGGGCCTGGATTTCCAGCATCAGAGTCATCTATGATGTTAGGAGACTCGGCCTCCCCACAGGACCTCTGCCATGTACTGAATGTACATGATTACAGTATGGGACAGTAGTCCTGCGGGGAGGCAGAGACCCCTAACATTATAGATGACTGTAATGCTGGGGTCTAGACCCCTGCAGAGAACAGAGCCAATTTATGTTCTAATATACGAAGCCTTTCTTCTAGTAGCTTATCCTATACATGAAACCTGACTATTCCTTTGTCTCTATTACATTATATTTGCTTTTTGATCTTAGATAGTTATGGCATATCCACAAGATCGATTGAGTTTCAGAGCTGGGGCATTGGTGGTCCCCTGCTGCCAGGCACAGGCTGAGAGGTGGATGCACATGTGCCCAGCGCTCTCCATTCATGTCTATAGGAGTTAAATAGATTTTCCAGGCTTACAAATTCATGATCAATCCTTATGATAGGTCGTCAACAGTGGCGTAGCTAGCAGAGGGGGCGGCTGCCCTGGGCCCACTGACTCTGTGGGGCCCTCCCCGGGGCCGCCATTAATACATCTTTTACTTTTAACTAGATCATTATCTGCAGACACCGATCTAGTTAAAATGCCTCCTGCAACTTGACTGTCTTGTAAACCGTAAGCCACTTCAGGCCTGCGGTTTACAAGACACCAAGACCACAGACAGACGTCTGCCCTCGGCACAGGCGGGCGCGATGACGTCATAACATCGCGCCTCCTGCGCTGAGACGCAGACGTCCTGTGCGTGGACCCTGCACATAGAGCTTGGTCAACAAGAGGAGAGGAGGCTCCATTCATCAAAGGATCGCAGGTAGGTAAATATTACTTCTTTTTTTTAGTTTGTGGGCACTTTAATAGTATAAAGGGTTGTTAGGAGGGGGAATTATAACTATAAGGGAGGGGCATTATGAACATAAGGGGGTCATTTATATAAGGGTTATTAGGGGGCATTATGACTACAAGGGGGAGGTTATTTATTTAAGGGGCCATTAGGGGGCATCATTTATATTAGGAGGCATTATGAACATAAGGGGGTGGTCACTGATATAAGGGGTCATTAGGGGTGCAGTATTTATGTCAGGGGTAATCGAACATAATATGAGAGGGCAATTAATTTAATTAAGTTGGCACTTGGGCTTTATTAAGACTAAGGCCCCACATAGCGTCCTGCAGCAAAAGAAGCGCTACAAGGAAAAACCACTGCAGTAATGCATTGTGGTTTTTCCTGCAGCTCTTTAAACAGAAAGTCTGCAAAGGTCTCCTTTGCGAACTTCCTGCTTCCATTATACCTTTAGGGAAACCGCCAGTGTTTCCGTAGGTATAATTCACATGCTGTAATTTCCAAAACTGCAATGGAGCGTCGCCGCCGCAGTTTTTCCTGCATCGCTTTTTTGCTGCAGGACGCCACATGGGGTCTTAGCCTTAAGGAGTTTTCCAGCTCATTTTTATTGATCTATCCTAAGACTAGATCATCAATAAGAGATCAGTGATTCCCCACTGACCAGCTGTATGAAGGGGCTATGGCGCCTGTTTATATCACACACTGTCTGTATATAGTGACCGTGTGATGTCATTCCAGCCTTGTCACATAGATGTGTATAGGACCAGGCTGTAGTTACATTACATGGTCGCTATGAGATGAATGACACAGGTACCACGGTTCATTAAAACAGCTGATCCTGGGGGTCCCGGGTATTGGAACCCCACTAATTTTTTTTTTACCTTTTTTTTTACCTTTTAATTAGGAAATGCCTGGGGCATTATTAATAAGTGGCACATTATTTAAAAGGGGTGCACAGGTAAGTTATTCATTTAAGGATGCACTTGGGAGTATTATTTATTATGGGGGGTTATATCATATATTTTATAATTGGGGTAGCAGCAGGATGGGTGTGCAGGCGAGGACAGGTGCCTGGAAAAGTGAGGAGCCAAAGATGTCTGTGCTGCAAACTTTACAGAGACAAGTCACAGCTGGAAGAAGTGGTCATGGTGGTCCAGATGAAAGAGACAGGGAATATAAAGGATTAGTCAGAGACGTCACCACTAAGTCACTAAATGTTACTGCCCTATATTCACCTAAATGGTCTGCAGAGCCCTGTGTAGAGCCGCTATATACCACTATATGTTCACCGTATAGTGATAATATCGGTATACCTAAGTTGAGGCCCACTTGGACATGTTTGCCCCCCCTGTGCTGAGCCCCTAGCTATGCCTCTGGTTGTCAATCAAAGATTGACAGGGGTCTGACACCCACGATCAGCTGTTTGATGAGACCGCCACGTTCGGGTGAGTATTGTGGCCTATGAAAACTAAGCACAGAGCCGTACATTGTATAATAACTGCTTCATTTTACAACTCAGGTCGGACCCCGCTGATCTTCAATTGTTGACCTATCATAACAATAGGTGACCACATCTCCCTCCATTTATTTTAAAAATAGTTGAATATCCTTGTCTCCAGCATTACAATCCATGCAGGCCATAACCCCCCATCCCTCCACTGGTGCTGTCTGTATGCGCAATATATTGTTACTGGATTTCATTTAAGGCACAAAAATTGGGCCTCAACAGAAATTACCCTTAACCTGGTGTGGGATAGAGACAGGAGGTAGATGGTGTAATATGGATAAGGGGTTGCTGGGGCGGTACTGAAGAGACAGATGTAATATATTATATGTCGCCCTAAATAGGCAGTGGTGTGGGCTCCAGGTTATCTTTGATGGCTTGTACAATATTGGACAATTATAGATTTACCTGAACATCAATTTGATCATAGAAGGTGGTCAAATGCAAATATATAAAACAATATAATATTTATTAGTGCTAAAAATATATCCTCACAACATGTACTGGTTAAAAAAAAAAAGCAATAGGCAGTTGTTATCGTCACAGGACAGACAATACACAGGATTCATATTCGGAATACACTTATAAATATGGATAACAATCTATTTAGGGAGTGATCCCACGTAATCTGTTAGCATGTAACAGGCTTCGTAGACAATGGGATGATGACATGCAAGTGTGGTTTTATTCACCAACAGTAGAGTAACGTTTCGGTCACAATACAGACCTTCTTAACAAACTGAATGCCCTGGGCCCTCTACCTGAGGGTACCATTTTGGCCACCATGAATGTGGAATCCCTGTATACCAACATTCCCCACAAGGATGGAGTTGCAGCATGTCGGGTACACCTGGCAAAACAAAACCTCCCAACAGAACCAGTAACGCAGCTCATACAATTCATCCTTAGCCACAACCATTTTACCTTTGGAGAGGATCTATATCTACAGCGAATGGGAACTTCAATGGGGACCAGATGTGCACCCCAATATGCAAATCTCTTTATGGCAGAAATGGAAGGAACATATTTATCAACATGCGCCACCAAGCCTATGATTTACCTTCGTTATATCGATGATATCCTTGTCATCTGGACTGCAGGTGAGGAGGCCCTACTTCAATTCCATAATGACTTCAATGACTTTCACCCGACCATCAACCTTAAACTTAGCTATTCAGGGAGTGAAATTCACTTTCTGGATACCACAATATACATTAAAGACCACCGGCTACTCACATCGATATACCACAAACCCACAGACAGAACGGCCTACCTGAGAAACGACAGCTTCCACCCCAAGCACACAAGACAATCTATAATCTACAGCCAGGCTATACGATACAATTGTATTTGCTCCGACAAAACAGACCTGGACAAGCACCTCCTGGATCTGAGGATGAAATTTCTCAGATTGGGATACAAACCAAAAGTGACAGACAACCAATTAAACAAAGCAGCAGCCATTAACAGAGACAGTCTGCTCACATATAGAGAGACCCAGAAAGATGCCCGAGTGCCCCTAGTTGTCACCTACAACCCACAGCTGGGGATCCTACGAAGGATTGCCAAGGAGCTCCAACCTATGCTACATAGGGACAACAGACTCAAGGACATATTTCCAGTCCCCCCTCTCCTCTCCTTTCGACAACCACCAAACCTGAGGCGCATTATCGTCCGGAGTGCCCTGAAGGCCCCAGCTGAAAATGGCACCTCACCTTGCCTACATAAAAGGTGCATGACCTGCAAGCACATCCACACCGCTGACAGTGTACCTATCCCACAGTCACAACAGGTGCACAGAATTAGGGGGACATTTTCCTGCAGGTCTTCCAATGTGGTGTACCTCATAATGTGTGTGCAATGTCCCACCACAGGCCTCTATGTGGGGGAAACAGGGCAGAGACTCAGTCAACGAATGAACTCACACAGATCCACCATTAATAACAGCAGAACAGATCTCTCAGTGGCCGCACATTTCTCCGGAGAAAACCACTCTATTGAAGATTTGCGGGTTGTGGTTTTAATGGGACATTTTAAGACACAGGAGAAAAGGAAAGAAATGGAGTACAAATTTATGCAAAAATTTCAAACTCTGCAATTTGGACTTAATATTCATGCCAGCTTCATGTCACACTATGTTTGAACCATGAACTGAACTCAATATTCATGCCAGCTTCAAATTACACTATGTATGACCTGTGAGGGACACAAATCACCTCCTGATAGCAAACAGATAACAGCAAGAATTACTGATCCCTCCGTCACGCACCACAAGTTTCCAGACTGTTTTTTTTGACCTGTTGTAAATAACTTCTCTACTTAGATTGCAATTTTTTTTAAGGACTCTAAAATGCTTTGAAAACCATGTGTATAAAAATCTGTTAATTTTCAGTTCTTGTATCACACCATGTCTGATGAAGGGAGCGAGTACTCCTGAAAGCTTACTTATAAATATACTCAGCCTCTAAAAGGTATCGCCTGATTTCTTCACTCTTCCACTACTTTCAATGGCTAACACGGTACAACTTGATACTACTATCATGACACTTTGGCAGCCAGTGACCAGAAAAGGCCTGAAGAGTATGCTGGAGACCGCCTGACGCCCAGGTGAGGTAAGTATAACTGTTTGTTCTTTTTACTCATCCTCCCTTGTGCCGAACAAGGTCGGCCCATCTCTAGTGGATTATTCCATAAGGTAGCAGCTGATGTTTTACTCACCAACCCCGCTCCACTGTTTTTTAATCCCTTCAGGACACAGCCTAAAAATGCCTTATGGACACAGCCTCATTTTTCAAAACTGACATGTGTAACTTTATATGGCAATAACTTTAACTTACACAAGTGATTTTCAGATTGGTTTTTCGTGACACATTGTCATCAATATTTTTGTATTTATTTATTTATTAAAAAAAATAGGAAATGTGATGGAAATTTGGAAAAATAATCGCAATTTTCAAAATGTGAAATGCTCTGCTTTTCAGACAGATAATCATACCTCCCAAATACATGAATAAATATTATCTACCATACCTCTGCTTTATATTGGCTTCATCATTTCATCGTCCTTTATTTATATTGGATGTTAGAAGGCTTACAAGTGTAACAGCAATTTTCCAGATTTACATGATAAGTTCCCAAACTAATTTTTTAGGGACCACTTTAGTTCTGAAGGGAATTATAAAGGCCTATATATTAGAAACCCCCATAAATCACCCCATTTTCAAAACTGCACACCTCAAATAATTCAAAACAGCATTTGGGAAGTTTGTTAACCATTAAGCATTTCACGGTAATTAAAACAATATGGAGGTGAAATTTAGACATTTCATTTTTTTTCAATAATACATTAATTTAGCCCTAAAATTAACACATTCACAAAGGGTTAAAGGAGAAAATGCATCTCACAGTTTGTTATGCAATTTCTCCCGAGCACAGAAATACCCCACATGTGGGTGTAAATCGATGTTTGGGCACAGGGCAGTGTACGGAAGGGAAGAAGCGACACTTGGCATTTGAAAAGCAGATTTTGCTGGAATAGTTTTCAGGTGCCATGTCGTATTTGCAGAGCTCCTAGAGTACCAATACAATGGAAACCCACCAAAGTGACCCCATTTTGGAAACTACACCACTGAAGGGAATTATCAAGGGGTATAGCAAGCATTTTTAACCCTTCAGTGTTGCAGTAATTTAATTTCCAGAATTGAATGCGTAACTGATAATGAAAAGTGAACATTGCAATTTTCCCAGAGATACGCCATTTCAGTGCCCGAGATGTTGCGCCCAGCTTGTGTCAGCAGACACACACTCCAAAAACTGGTAAGGGGGTATCCCGGGCACAACAGCTTTTGGAGCGTTCATCTCTGATACAAGCTGGGCACAACATATTACGCACTGAAATGATGTATTCCTGGAAAATTTGTCATTTTCACCTTTCACCTTCAGCTAGCTGCGTATTCATATCGGAAAATAAATGAATGCAACAATTGGGGCTTAAAAATACTCACTGTACCCCAGGATAAATTCCTTTAGGGATGTAGTTTCCAAACTGGGGTCACATGTCAGAGGATTCCACTTTACTGGCATTTCAGGGCTCTGCAAAGTGTCATGAAGTCCAAAAACCAGACCATATAAATCTGTGCTCCAAAAAATGAAACAACGCTCCTTCCATCTGTGCCCAAACAACAGTTTATTCCCACATATGACATTAAGTACGTTATCCTGCGTACAACAGTGTCACACATGTGGGCATAAACTGCAGTTTGGGCACACAGCAGGGCGCAGGTGTGAAGGAGCTCTTAAGTGGCTTTTGGAGTGCAGATTTAGATGTTTGGTATCTGGACGCCATGTTATGTGTGCAGAACCTCTAAAGGTACCAGAAAAGTGGAATCCCCACATTTTGAGAACTACACCCCTCAAAGAATATATCAAGGGGTGTAGTGAGCATTAGTATCCCAGGTGTGAATGCACAGCGGATGGTGAAAAGTGATTATTTAAGTTGTGCGGAGTATATTGGGTACACCAAATTCCCTACAATTTCCATAGTAGCTCCTATGATTGGGGAGATCACTCTGGGGGTCACCTCTGGTGTCTTTTCCCTTGTAAGTTCTAAATCTGGGGTGTCTCTTAATATACGCTCGCACAGCTTACTGTATACATAACTTTCCAACCACAGCCAGTTGTGTTCTAATGATTTGGCGATTTTTGGGGTTTTTGTCTTCATATTGTGCAAGCTACATTTTTTTTTTTTGGTGATGTAGCCATATGAGGGCTGTATTTTTGCGGGATGAGATTCATTTTGTAATGACATCATTTTTGGGTGCTTATAACTTATTTACTAAATTTTATTTAAAAAAAAAAAAAAAAATCAATTGAGGGACATAAATCAATTATTTTTGCATCGCCATCTTCTGAGATGCGTAACATTTTTATTTTCCGGTTGACAAAGTTGGTTGAGGGCTTATTTCTTGCACGACAACCTGTGCTTTTTGTTGGTACTGTTTTGGGGTACATATGACTTTTTGCTCACTTTCGTTGTGAGGCGATATGGTGAAAAATCATTATTTCTGTTGGTTTCTTTTTTTTTTTTTTTTTCCGGTCGTTCACCGTACAGCTTTATTGTACGGATTGTTACGGAACCGATGATACCAAATATGTATTGTTCTTATTAATTTTTAGGGTTTTCGTTTATATAATATATTTTATAAAGGAAAGGGGCATTTTGGGGCTTTATTCGCTTATTCAGGACCAGTCACGTACTGTGGACTTCTAGCAGCCCGGGGTCACTGGCCAGACCCCGGGCTGCAGAAATTAGATAATGGCACCCCCCCCAATCTCGCCACTGGGGGTGCTCATGGAGGTCATTTACATGGTGGAATCCCTTGGATGCTGTGGTCATGTTTGACTGCGGCATCCAAGGGGTTAAAAGCCCCAATGGGAGCTTAAAGACCCTCCTGAAGGGCAGTCAAACAAAATGTCATTTTTATTATCCTAAAAAATTGCTATAAAGTTTGGAACCATGTGATTGTATTTCTAAGAACTTTCTATATTCTTAAAAGTACTAATTCAATACAAATATGATCAAATTGTAAAAAAAAATGGTTAATGGTAATGATAAATGGTAAAATGTGGTAAAATCCAGACATTGTAATACTCTGAAATGGAGACCAGAGCAGATGACCTGAGGTCTGCCACTGAAAAGGAGGGAGTAAGCAAAAGTTAGAAACACTCTTTATTTTACAGTACTTTGCATCATTGCCCAAAGGGGGTCTGGCACCAGAGACCCCTGCTGACCAGCTGTTTGTAGCGGCAGCAGTAGCAATGCTTCCATTTCACAGCCCACTTTATGGCCTGCTCAAAGCTCAGTCCCATTCAAGTGAATGGGCTGAGCGGAAATACCAAGCAATGCCAGTATACAATGTAGAGCGCTGTGCTTGGTTTTTCTGTGAAGAGGCTGCAGAACTCAACCAAACTCTGTGCTCTCTTCAAACACTTGGTCACCAGGGATCCCGGGCATTCGATTCCCGCCGGTTTCAAAAGCCATTGTGTTGCTGAAACGCTACTGGACTACAGTTACCATGGTAAGTGTGCTCCATTGACAATCTAAAATGGAGGCAGACAGACTGACCAATCAGCACGTGGGATTGAATCTGACCAATCATAAAGCAGGATGTTATTACCCCAGCCACTGCCTGGCCAATCAGCATGCAGAATTGCAACTGACCAATCAGATTCCAGGAAATCTCAGCCCCGCCCACTGACCAGGGTATAAAAGGCCACAGGGGGAGCCATTGGAACTAATAGGCCATTAAGGGCCAGAAGAGGACAGAAGTGGACAGAAGTGGAAAGAAGAGGATAGAAGAGGACAGAAGTGAACAGAAGAGGACAGAAGAGGACAGAAGTGGACAGAAGAGGACAGAAGAGGACAGAAGTGGACAGAAGAGGACAGAAGAGGACAGAAGCGGAAAGAAGAGGACAGAAGAGGACGGAAGTGGACAGAAGAGGACAGAAGTGGACAGAAGAGGACAGAAGCGGAAAGAAGAGGACAGAAGCCGACAGAAGAGACAATATATACTGTAGTTTTTACCATGTTTGCATATTTATAAATAAAGAGTTCCTTTCTTTTTACAGTTTTCTGGTGTGAGTTATAGAAAATTTGTTGGGCCAAGGCGCCCCTGCCCTGCCTTTATCTATATACAGCCCCAGCCCGCTTTCGGAAAAAGTGGCGAGTGGGGCGCAGAAACAGTGAAGTGGCGCATCTTTGGTGCAAAACAGAGCTGTTGTTTAACAAGTGCCTAGATGTGTCAAAAATACGCCAAAATTGTGCTGTAAAATTCTGGCTCAAAGTATGCCAACTATAAACAGCAGTGAACCTAGTCTCTCTGCCGCCTGAGGCGTACTATAGAAGGGTGCCCCCCTCCCCTCCGCTTAAAAACAGGTTACCTGTGGAAACCTGCAGACCTCATAGACTACAATGGGGTCCGCCAGGTTTCCGCCCGAAATCAACGGGTGTATAATTTAAGTGGAATGGGGGATGGAGTCCCCGAACGCTAGTGTGAACCGACCCTAGCTAGCTTCACACAATACACATAGACAATAAGCTATAAAAAGCACAACCACAACTTGAGTCAAACACTGCTCGACATTTCTGTAAGTCTCAGTCGCCGCAAACCAGAGGTCACAATGCACCTTCTTTCACTAACAATAGTGATGGAGTTGTAGGGTGACCCCACGATCTTTGGTGTTTTGTTACCGGGCCACCCTAATTAAAACTGTAAGTCACACCCCCTCATTATCGGCATCGCCCCCATTTACAGATCAAAAAAATCCCCTTTTTTTGACCTACACACAGTACAGCACCCCTTTTACTGGCCCCCACAGGGTATTTATTACCCCTTGTATTGGCCCCCATACACTATAATGCCCCCATCCTCATGGTGTCCAGCATTCCCCAGGTCTTTTCAGGCCTCTTCCGGCCTCTAGCTGATTTACATGCCCCTGGCCCTGTAACTGGGCCTCCGCAGTCACACGGTTCACGTTGACATCATGACACTTTGGCAGCCAGTGACCAGAATAGGCCTGAAGAGTATGCTGGAGACCGCCTGACGCCCAGGTGAGGTAAGTATAACTGTTTGTTCTTTTTACTCATCCTCCCTTGTGCCGAACAAGGTCGTCCCATCTCTAGTGGATTATTCCATAAGGTAGCAGCTGATGTTTTACTCACCAACTCCGCTCCACTGTTTTTTAATCCCTCCAGGACACAGCCTAAAAATGCCTTATGGACGCAACCTCATTTTTCAAAACTGACATGTGTAACTTTATATGGCAATAACTTTAACTTACACAAGTGATTTTCAGATTGCTTTTTCGTGACACATTGTCATCAATATTTTTGTATTTATTTATTTATTAAAAAAAATAGGAAATGTGATGGAAATTTGGAAAAATAATCGCAATTTTCAAAATGTGAAATGCTCTGCTTTTCAGACAGATAATCATACCTCCCAAATACATGAATAAATATTATCTACCATACCTCTGCTTTATATTGGCTTCATCATTTCATCGTCCTTTATTTATATTGGATGTTAGAAGGCTTACAAGTGTAACAGCAATTTTCCAGATTTACATGATAAGTTCCCAAACTAATTTTTTAGGGACCACTTTAGTTCTGAAGGGAATTATAAAGGCCTATATATTAGAAACCCCCATAAATCACCCCATTTTCAAAACTGCACACCTCAAATAATTCAAAACAGCATTTGGGAAGTTTGTTAACCATTAAGCATTTCACGGTAATTAAAACAATATGGAGGTGAAATTTAGACATTTCATTTTTTTTTCAATAATACATTCATTTAGCCCTAAAATTAACACATTCACAAAGGGTTAAAGGAGAAAATGCATCTCACAGTTTGTTATGCAATTTCTCCCGAGCACAGAAATACCCCACATGTGGGTGTAAATCGATGTTTGGGCACAGGGCAGTGTACGGAAGGGAAGAAGCGACACTTGGCATTTGAAAAGCAGATTTTGCTGGAATAGTTTTCAGGTGCCATGTCGTATTTGCAGAGCTCCTAGAGTACCAATACAATGGAAACCCACCAAAGTGACCCCATTTTGGAAACTACACCACTGAAGGGAATTATCAAGGGGTATAGCAAGCATTTTTAACCCTTCAGTGTTGCAGTAATTTAATTTCCAGAATTGAATGCGTAACTGATAATGAAAAGTGAACATTGCAATTTTCCCAGAGATACGCCATTTCAGTGCCCGAGATGTTGCGCCCAGCTTGTGTCAGCAGACACACACTCCAAAAACTGGTAAGGGGGTATCCCGGGCACAACAGCTTTTGGAGCGTTCATCTCTGATACAAGCTGGGCACAACATATTACGCACTGAAATGATGTATTCCTGGAAAATTTGTCATTTTCACCTTTCACCTTCAGCTAGCTGCGTATTCATATCGGAAAATAAATGAATGCAACAATTGGGGCTTAAAAATACTCACTGTACCCCAGGATAAATTCCTTTAGGGATGTAGTTTCCAAACTGGGGTCACATGTCAGAGGATTCCACTTTACTGGCATTTCAGGGCTCTGCAAAGTGTCATGAAGTCCAAAAACCAGACCATATAAATCTGTGCTCCAAAAAACGAAACAACGCTCCTTCCATCTGTGCCCAAACAACAGTTTATTCCCACATATGACATTAAGTACGTTATCCTGCGTACAACAGTGTCACACATGTGGGCATAAACTGCAGTTTGGGCACACAGCAGGGCGCAGGTGTGAAGGAGCTCTTAAGTGGCTTTTGGAGTGCAGATTTAGATGTTTGGTATCTGGACGCCATGTTATGTGTGCAGAACCTCTAAAGGTACCAGAAAAGTGGAATCACCACATTTTGAGAGCTACACCCCTCAAAGAATTTATCAAGGGGTGTAGTGAGCATTAGTATCCCAGGTGTGAATGCACAGCGGATGGTGAAAAGTGATTATTTAAGTTGTGCGGAGTATATTGGGTACACCAAATTCCCTACAATTTCCATAGTAGCTCCTATGATTGGGGAGATCACTCTGGGGGTCACCTCTGGTGTCTTTTCCCTTGTAAGTTCTAAATCTGGGGTGTCTCTTAATATACGCTCGCACAGCTTACTGTATACATAACTTTCCAACCACAGCCAGTTGTGTTCTAATGATTTGGCGATTTTTGGGGTTTTTGTCTTCATATTGTGCAAGCTACATTTTTTTTTTTGGTGATGTAGCCATATGAGGGCTGTATTTTTGTGGGATGAGATTCATTTTGTAATGACATCATTTTTGGGTGCTTATAACTTATTTACTAAATTTTATTAAAAAAAAAAACAAAAACATCAATTGAGGGACATAAATCAATTATTTTTGCATCGCCATCTTCTGAGATGCGTAACATTTTTATTTTCCGGTTGACAAAGTTGGTTGAGGGCTTATTTCTTGCACGACAACCTGTGCTTTTTGTTGGTACTGTTTTGGGGTACATATGACTTTTTGCTCACTTTCGTTGTGAGGCGATATGGTGAAAAATCATTATTTCTGTTGGTTTCTTTTTTTTTTTTTTTTTTTTTCCCGGTCGTTCACCGTACAGCTTTATTGTACGGATTGTTACGGAACCGATGATACCAAATATGTATTGTTCTTATTAATTTTTAGGGTTTTCGTTTATATAATATATTTTATAGAGGAAAGGGGCATTTTGGGGCTTTATTCGCTTATTCAGGACCAGTCACGTACTGTGGACTTCTAGCAGCCCGGGGTCACTGGCCAGACCCCGGGCTGCAGAAATTAGATAATGGCACCCCCCCCAATCTCGCCACTGGGGGTGCTCATGGAGGTCATTTACATGGTGGAATCCCTTGGATGCTGTGGTCATGTTTGACTGCGGCATCCAAGGGGTTAAAACCCCCAATGGGAGCTTAAAGACCCTCCTGAAGGGCAGTCAAACAAAATGTCATTTTTATTATCCTAAAAAATTGCTATAAAGTTTGGAACCATGTGATTGTATTTCTAAGAACTTTCTATATTCTTAAAAGTACTAATTCAATACAAATATGATCAAATTGTAAAAAAAAATGGTTAATGGTAATGATAAATGGTAAAATGTGGTAAAATCCAGACATTGTAATACTCTGAAATGGAGACCAGAGCAGATGACCTGAGGTCTGCCACTGAAAAGGAGGGAGTAAGCAAAAGTTAGAAACACTCTTTATTTTACAGTACTTTGCATCATTGCCCAAAGGGGGTCTGGCACCAGAGACCCCTGCTGACCAGCTGTTTGTAGCGGCAGCAGTAGCAATGCTTCCATTTCACAGCCCACTTTATGGCCTGCTCAAAGCTCAGTCCCATTCAAGTGAATGGGCTGAGCGGAAATACCAAGCAATGCCAGTATACAATGTAGAGCGCTGTGCTTGGTTTTTCTGTGAAGAGGCTGCAGAACTCAACCAAACTCTGTGCTCTCTTCAAACACTTGGTCACCAGGGATCCCGGGCATTCGATTCCCGCCGGTTTCAAAAGCCATTGTGTTGCTGAAACGCTACTGGACTACAGTTACCATGGTAAGTGTGCTCCATTGACAATCTAAAATGGAGGCAGACAGACTGACCAATCAGCACGTGGGATTGAATCTGACCAATCATAAAGCAGGATGTTATTACCCCAGCCACTGCCTGGCCAATCAGCATGCAGAATTGCAACTGACCAATCAGATTCCAGGAAATCTCAGCCCCGCCCACTGACCAGGGTATAAAAGGCCACAGGCGGAGCCATTGGAACTAATAGGCCATTAAGGGCCAGAAGAGGATAGAAGAGGACAGAAGTGGACAGAAGTGGAAAGAAGAGGATAGAAGAGGACAGAAGTGAACAGAAGAGGACAGAAGAGGACAGAAGTGGACAGAAGAGGACAGAAGTGGACAGAAGAGGACAGAAGAGGACAGAAGCGGAAAGAAGAGGACAGAAGAGGACGAAAGTGGACAGAAGAGGACAGAAGAGGACAGAAGCGGAAAGAAGAGGACAGAAGCGGACAGAAGAGACAATATATACTGTAGTTTTTACCATGTTTGCATATTTATAAATAAAGAGTTCCTTTCTTTTTACAGTTTTCTGGTGTGAGTTATAGAAAATTTGTTGGGCCAAGGCGCCCCTGCCCTGCCTTTATCTATATACAGCCCCAGCCCGCTTTCGGAAAAAGTGGCGAGTGGGGCGCAGAAACAGTGAAGTGGCGCATCTTTGGTGCAAAACAGAGCTGTTGTTTAACAAGTGCCTAGATGTGTCAAAAATACGCCACAATTGTGCTGTAAAATTCTGGCTCAAAGTAAGCCAACTATAAACAGCAGTGAACCTAGTCTCTCTGCCGCCTGAGGCGTACTATAGAAGGGTGCCCCCCTCCCCTCCGCTTAAAAACAGGTTACCTGTGGAAACCTGCAGACCTCATAGACTACAATGGGGTCCGCCAGGTTTCCGCCCAAAATCAACGGGTGTATAATTTAAGTGGAATGGGGGATGGAGTCCCCGAACGCTAGTGTGAACCGACCCTAGCTAG
This sequence comes from Leptodactylus fallax, assembly GCA_947044405.1. NCBI lineage: Eukaryota > Metazoa > Chordata > Amphibia > Anura > Leptodactylidae > Leptodactylus > Leptodactylus fallax. The sequence goes on from CAMRHE010000272.1 coordinate 63,440, forward strand.
CTTCACACAATACACATAGACAATAAGCTATAAAAAGCACAACCACAACTTGAGTCAAACACTGCTCGACATTTCTGTAAGTCGCAGTCGCAGCACACCAGAGGTCACAATGCACCTTCTTTCACTAACAATAGTGATGGAGTTGTAGGGTGACCCCACGATCTTTGGTGTTTTGTTACCGGGCCACCCTAATTAAAACTGTAAGTCACACCCCCTCATTATCGGCATCGCCCCCATTTACAGATCAAAAAAATCCCCTTTTTTGACCTACACACAGTACAGCACCCCTTTTACTGGCCCCCACAGGGTATTTATTACCCCTTGTATTGGCCCCCATACACTATAATGCCCCCATCCTCACGGTGTCCAGCATTCCCCAGGTCTTTTCAGGCCTCTTCCGGCCTCTAGCTGATTTACATGCCCCTGGCCCTGTAACTGGGCCTCCGCAGTCACACGGTTCACGTTGACATCATGACACTTTGGCAGCCAGTGACCAGAATAGGCCTGAAGAGTATGCTGGAGACCGCCTGACGCCCAGGTGAGGTAAGTATAACTGTTTGTTCTTTTTACTCATCCTCCCTTGTGCCGAACAAGGTCGGCCCATCTCTAGTGGATTATTCCATAAGGTAGCAGCTGATGTTTTACTCACCAACTCCGCTCCACTGTTTTTTAATCCCTCCAGGACACAGCCTAAAAATGCCTTATGGACACAGCCTCATTTTTCAAAACTGACATGTGTAACTTTATATGGCAATAACTTTAACTTACACAAGTGATTTTCAGATTGCTTTTTCGTGACACATTGTCATCAATATTTTTGTATTTATTTATTTATTTAAAAAAATAGGAAATGTGATGGAAATTTGGAAAAATAATCGCAATTTTCAAAATGTGAAATGCTCTGCTTTTCAGACAGATAATCATACCTCCCAAATACATGAATAAATATTATCTACCATACCTCTGCTTTATATTGGCTTCATCATTTCATCGTCCTTTATTTATATTGGATGTTAGAAGGCTTACAAGTGTAACAGCAATTTTCCAGATTTACATGAAAAGTTCCCAAACTCATTTTTTAGGGACCACTTTAGTTCTGAAGGGAATTATAAAGGCCTATATATTAGAAACCCCCATAAATCACCCCATTTTCAAAACTGCACACCTCAAATAATTCAAAACAGCATTTGGGAAGTTTGTTAACCATTAAGCATTTCACGGTAATTAAAACAATATGGAGGTGAAATTTAGACATTTCATTTTTTTTCAATAATACATTCATTTAGCCCTAAAATTAACACATTCACAAAGGGTTAAAGGAGAAAATGCATCTCACAGTTTGTTATGCAATTTCTCCCGAGCACAGAAATACCCCACATGTGGGTGTAAATCGATGTTTGGGCACAGGGCAGTGTACGGAAGGGAAGAAGCGACACTTGGCATTTGAAAAGCAGATTTTGCTGGAATAGTTTTCAGGTGCCATGTCGTATTTGCAGAGCTCCTAGAGTACCAATACAATGGAAACCCACCAAAGTGACCCCATTTTGGAAACTACACCACTGAAGGGAATTATCAAGGGGTATAGCAAGCATTTTTAACCCTTCAGTGTTGCAGTAATTTAATTTCCAGAATTGAATGCGTAACTGATAATGAAAAGTGAACATTGCAATTTTCCCAGAGATACGCCATTTCAGTACCCGAGATGTTGCGCCCAGCTTGTGTCAGCAGACACACACTCCAAAAACTGGTAAGGGGGTATCCCGGGCACAACAGCTTTTGGAGCGTTCATCTCTGATACAAGCTGGGCACAACATATTACGCACTGAAATGATGTATTCCTGGAAAATTTGTCATTTTCACCTTTCACCTTCACCTAGCTGCGTATTCATATCGGAAAATAAATGAATGCAACAATTGGGGCTTAAAAATACTCACTGTACCCCAGGATAAATTCCTTTAGGGATGTAGTTTCCAAACTGGGGTCACATGTCAGAGGATTCCACTTTACTGGCATTTCAGGGCTCTGCAAAGTGTCATGAAGTCCAAAAACCAGACCATATAAATCTGTGCTCCAAAAAACGAAACAACGCTCCTTCCATCTGTGCCCAAACAACAGTTTATTCCCACATATGACATTAAGTACGTTATCCTGCGTACAACAGTGTCACACATGTGGGCATAAACTGCAGTTTGGGCACACAGCAGGGCGCAGGTGTGAAGGAGCTCTTAAGTGGCTTTTGGAGTGCAGATTTAGATGTTTGGTATCTGGACGCCATGTTATGTGTGCAGAACCTCTAAAGGTACCAGAAAAGTGGAATCCCCACATTTTGAGAACTACACCCCTCAAAGAATATATCAAGGGGTGTAGTGAGCATTAGTATCCCAGGTGTGAATGCACAGCGGATGGTGAAAAGTGATTATTTAAGTTGTGCGGAGTATATTGGGTACACCAAATTCCCTACAATTTCCATAGTAGCTCCTATGATTGGGGAGATCACTCTGGGGGTCACCTCTGGTGTCTTTTCCCTTGTAAGTTCTAAATCTGGGGTGTCTCTTAATATACGCTCGCACAGCTTACTGTATACATAACTTTCCAACCACAGCCAGTTGTGTTCTAATGATTTGGCGATTTTTGGGGTTTTTGTCTTCATATTGTGCAAGCTACATTTTTTTTTTTGGTGATGTAGCCATATGAGGGCTGTATTTTTGCGGGATGAGATTCATTTTGTAATGACATCATTTTTGGGTGCTTATAACTTATTTACTAAATTTTATTTAAAAAAAAAAAAAAAATCAATTGAGGGACATAAATCAATTATTTTTGCATCGCCATCTTCTGAGATGCGTAACATTTTTATTTTCCGGTTGACAAAGTTGGTTGAGGGCTTATTTCTTGCACGACAACCTGTGCTTTTTGTTGGTACTGTTTTGGGGTACATATGACTTTTTGCTCACTTTCGTTGTGAGGCGATATGGTGAAAAATCATTATTTCTGTTGGTTTCTTTTTTTTTTTTTTTTTCCGGTCGTTCACCGTACAGCTTTATTGTACGGATTGTTACGGAACCGATGATACCAAATATGTATTGTTCTTATTAATTTTTAGGGTTTTCGTTTATATAATATATTTTATAAAGGAAAGGGGCATTTTGGGGCTTTATTCGCTTATTCAGGACCAGTCACGTACTGTGGACTTCTAGCAGCCCGGGGTCACTGGCCAGACCCCGGGCTGCAGAAATTAGATAATGGCACCCCCCCAATCTCGCCACTGGGGGTGCTCATGGAGGTCATTTACATGGTGGAATCCCTTGGATGCTGTGGTCATGTTTGACTGCGGCATCCAAGGGGTTAAAACCCCCAATGGGAGCTTAAAGACCCTCCTGAAGGGCAGTCAAACAAAATGTCATTTTTATTATCCTAAAAAATTGCTATAAAGTTTGGAACCATGTGATTGTATTTCTAAGAACTTTCTATATTCTTAAAAGTACTAATTCAATACAAATATGATCAAATTGTAAAAAAAAATGGTTAATGGTAATGATAAATGGTAAAATGTGGTAAAATCCAGACATTGTAATACTCTGAAATGGAGACCAGAGCAGATGACCTGAGGTCTGCCACTGAAAAGGAGGGAGTAAGCAAAAGTTAGAAACACTCTTTATTTTACAGTACTTTGCATCATTGCCCAAAGGGGGTCTGGCACCAGAGACCCCTGCTGACCAGCTGTTTGTAGCGGCAGCAGTAGCAATGCTTCCATTTCACAGCCCACTTTATGGCCTGCTCAAAGCTCAGTCCCATTCAAGTGAATGGGCTGAGCGGAAATACCAAGCAATGCCAGTATACAATGTAGAGCGCTGTGCTTGGTTTTTCTGTGAAGAGGCTGCAGAACTCAACCAAACTCTGTGCTCTCTTCAAACACTTGGTCACCAGGGATCCCGGGCATTCGATTCCCGCCGGTTTCAAAAGCCATTGTGTTGCTGAAACGCTACTGGACTACAGTTACCATGGTAAGTGTGCTCCATTGACAATCTAAAATGGAGGCAGACAGACTGACCAATCAGCACGTGGGATTGAATCTGACCAATCATAAAGCAGGATGTTATTACCCCAGCCACTGCCTGGCCAATCAGCATGCAGAATTGCAACTGACCAATCAGATTCCAGGAAATCTCAGCCCCGCCCACTGACCAGGGTATAAAAGGCCACAGGCGGAGCCATTGGAACTAATAGGCCATTAAGGGCCAGAAGAGGATAGAAGAGGACAGAAGTGGAAAGAAGAGGATAGAAGAGGACAGAAGTGAACAGAAGAGGACAGAAGAGGACAGAAGTGGACAGAAGAGGACAGAAGTGGACAGAAGAGGACAGAAGAGGACAGAAGCGGAAAGAAGAGGACAGAAGAGGACGGAAGTGGACAGAAGAGGACAGAAGAGGACAGAAGCGGAAAGAAGAGGACAGAAGCGGACAGAAGAGACAATATATACTGTAGTTTTTACCATGTTTGCATATTTATAAATAAAGAGTTCCTTTCTTTTTACAGTTTTCTGGTGTGAGTTATAGAAAATTTGTTGGGCCAAGGCGCCCCTGCCCTGCCTTTATCTATATACAGCCCCAGCCCGCTTTCGGAAAAAGTGGCGAGTGGGGCGCAGAAACAGTGAAGTGGCGCATCTTTGGTGCAAAACAGAGCTGTTGTTTAACAAGTGCCTAGATGTGTCAAAAATACGCCAAAATTGTGCTGTAAAATTCTGGCTCAAAGTAAGCCAACTATAAACAGCAGTGAACCTAGTCTCTCTGCCGCCTGAGGCGTACTATAGAAGGGTGCCCCCCTCCCCTCCGCTTAAAAACAGGTTACCTGTGGAAACCTGCAGACCTCATAGACTACAATGGGGTCCGCCAGGTTTCCGCCCAAAATCAACGGGTGTATAATTTAAGTGGAATGGGGGATGGAGTCCCCGAACGCTAGTGTGAACCGACCCTAGCTAGCTTCACACAATACACATAGACAATAAGCTATAAAAAGCACAACCACAACTTGAGTCAAACACTGCTCGACATTTCTGTAAGTCGCAGTCGCAGCACACCAGAGGTCACAATGCACCTTCTTTCACTAACAATAGTGATGGAGTTGTAGGGTGACCCCACGATCTTTGGTGTTTTGTTACCGGGCCACCCTAATTAAAACTGTAAGTCACACCCCCTCATTATCGGCATCGCCCCCATTTACAGATCAAAAAAATCCCCTTTTTTGACCTACACACAGTACAGCACCCCTTTTACTGGCCCCCACAGGGTATTTATTACCCCTTGTATTGGCCCCCATACACTATAATGCCCCCATCCTCACGGTGTCCAGCATTCCCCAGGTCTTTTCAGGCCTCTTCCGGCCTCTAGCTGATTTACATGCCCCTGGCCCTGTAACTGGGCCTCCGCAGTCACACGGTTCACGTTGACATCATGACACTTTGGCAGCCAGTGACCAGAATAGGCCTGAAGAGTATGCTGGAGACCGCCTGACGCCCAGGTGAGGTAAGTATAACTGTTTGTTCTTTTTACTCATCCTCCCTTGTGCCGAACAAGGTCGGCCCATCTCTAGTGGATTATTCCATAAGGTAGCAGCTGATGTTTTACTCACCAACTCCGCTCCACTGTTTTTTAATCCCTCCAGGACACAGCCTAAAAATGCCTTATGGACACAGCTTCATTTTTCAAAACTGACATGTGTAACTTTATATGGCAATAACTTTAACTTACACAAGTGATTTTCAGATTGCTTTTTCGTGACACATTGTCATCAATATTTTTGTATTTATTTATTTATTTAAAAAAATAGGAAATGTGATGGAAATTTGGAAAAATAATCGCAATTTTCAAAATGTGAAATGCTCTGCTTTTCAGACAGATAATCATACCTCCCAAATACATGAATAAATATTATCTACCATACCTCTGCTTTATATTGGCTTCATCATTTCATCGTCCTTTATTTATATTGGATGTTAGAAGGCTTACAAGTGTAACAGCAATTTTCCAGATTTACATGAAAAGTTCCCAAACTCATTTTTTAGGGACCACTTTAGTTCTGAAGGGAATTATAAAGGCCTATATATTAGAAACCCCCATAAATCACCCCATTTTCAAAACTGCACACCTCAAATAATTCAAAACAGCATTTGGGAAGTTTGTTAACCATTAAGCATTTCACGGTAATTAAAACAATATGGAGGTGAAATTTAGACATTTCATTTTTTTTCAATAATACATTCATTTAGCCCTAAAATTAACACATTCACAAAGGGTTAAAGGAGAAAATGCATCTCACAGTTTGTTATGCAATTTCTCCCGAGCACAGAAATACCCCACATGTGGGTGTAAATCGATGTTTGGGCACAGGGCAGTGTACGGAAGGGAAGAAGCGACACTTGGCATTTGAAAAGCAGATTTTGCTGGAATAGTTTTCAGGTGCCATGTCGTATTTGCAGAGCTCCTAGAGTACCAATACAATGGAAACCCACCAAAGTGACCCCATTTTGGAAACTACACCACTGAAGGGAATTATCAAGGGGTATAGCAAGCATTTTTAACCCTTCAGTGTTGCAGTAATTTAATTTCCAGAATTGAATGCGTAACTGATAATGAAAAGTGAACATTGCAATTTTCCCAGAGATACGCCATTTCAGTACCCGAGATGTTGCGCCCAGCTTGTGTCAGCAGACACACACTCCAAAAACTGGTAAGGGGGTATCCCGGGCACAACAGCTTTTGGAGCGTTCATCTCTGATACAAGCTGGGCACAACATATTACGCACTGAAATGATGTATTCCTGGAAAATTTGTCATTTTCACCTTTCACCTTCACCTAGCTGCGTATTCATATCGGAAAATAAATGAATGCAACAATTGGGGCTTAAAAATACTCACTGTACCCCAGGATAAATTCCTTTAGGGATGTAGTTTCCAAACTGGGGTCACATGTCAGAGGATTCCACTTTACTGGCATTTCAGGGCTCTGCAAAGTGTCATGAAGTCCAAAAACCAGACCATATAAATCTGTGCTCCAAAAAACGAAACAACGCTCCTTCCATCTGTGCCCAAACAACAGTTTATTCCCACATATGACATTAAGTACGTTATCCTGCGTACAACAGTGTCACACATGTGGGCATAAACTGCAGTTTGGGCACACAGCAGGGCGCAGGTGTGAAGGAGCTCTTAAGTGGCTTTTGGAGTGCAGATTTAGATGTTTGGTATCTGGACGCCATGTTATGTGTGCAGAACCTCTAAAGGTACCAGAAAAGTGGAATCCCCACATTTTGAGAACTACACCCCTCAAAGAATATATCAAGGGGTGTAGTGAGCATTAGTATCCCAGGTGTGAATGCACAGCGGATGGTGAAAAGTGATTATTTAAGTTGTGCGGAGTATATTGGGTACACCAAATTCCCTACAATTTCCATAGTAGCTCCTATGATTGGGGAGATCACTCTGGGGGTCACCTCTGGTGTCTTTTCCCTTGTAAGTTCTAAATCTGGGGTGTCTCTTAATATACGCTCGCACAGCTTACTGTATACATAACTTTCCAACCACAGCCAGTTGTGTTCTAATGATTTGGCGATTTTTGGGGTTTTTGTCTTCATATTGTGCAAGCTACATTTTTTTTTTTGGTGATGTAGCCATATGAGGGCTGTATTTTTGCGGGATGAGATTCATTTTGTAATGACATCATTTTTGGGTGCTTATAACTTATTTACTAAATTTTATTTAAAAAAAAAAAAAAAATCAATTGAGGGACATAAATCAATTATTTTTGCATCGCCATCTTCTGAGATGCGTAACATTTTTATTTTCCGGTTGACAAAGTTGGTTGAGGGCTTATTTCTTGCACGACAACCTGTGCTTTTTGTTGGTACTGTTTTGGGGTACATATGACTTTTTGCTCACTTTCGTTGTGAGGCGATATGGTGAAAAATCATTATTTCTGTTGGTTTCTTTTTTTTTTTTTTTTTTTCCGGTCGTTCACCGTACAGCTTTATTGTACGGATTGTTACGGAACCGATGATACCAAATATGTATTGTTCTTATTAATTTTTAGGGTTTTCGTTTATATAATATATTTTATAAAGGAAAGGGGCATTTTGGGGCTTTATTCGCTTATTCAGGACCAGTCACGTACTGTGGACTTCTAGCAGCCCGGGGTCACTGGCCAGACCCCGGGCTGCAGAAATTAGATAATGGCACCCCCCCCAATCTCGCCACTGGGGGTGCTCATGGAGGTCATTTACATGGTGGAATCCCTTGGATGCTGTGGTCATGTTTGACTGCGGCATCCAAGGGGTTAAAACCCCCAATGGGAGCTTAAAGACCCTCCTGAAGGGCAGTCAAACAAAATGTCATTTTTATTATCCTAAAAAATTGCTATAAAGTTTGGAACCATGTGATTGTATTTCTAAGAACTTTCTATATTCTTAAAAGTACTAATTCAATACAAATATGATCAAATTGTAAAAAAAAAATGGTTAATGGTAATGATAAATGGTAAAATGTGGTAAAATCCAGACATTGTAATACTCTGAAATGGAGACCAGAGCAGATGACCTGAGGTCTGCCACTGAAAAGGAGGGAGTAAGCAAAAGTTAGAAACACTCTTTATTTTACAGTACTTTGCATCATTGCCCAAAGGGGGTCTGGCACCAGAGACCCCTGCTGACCAGCTGTTTGTAGCGGCAGCAGTAGCAATGCTTCCATTTCACAGCCCACTTTATGGCCTGCTCAAAGCTCAGTCCCATTCAAGTGAATGGGCTGAGCGGAAATACCAAGCAATGCCAGTATACAATGTAGAGCGCTGTGCTTGGTTTTTCTGTGAAGAGGCTGCAGAACTCAACCAAACTCTGTGCTCTCTTCAAACACTTGGTCACCAGGGATCCCGGGCATTCGATTCCCGCCGGTTTCAAAAGCCATTGTGTTGCTGAAACGCTACTGGACTACAGTTACCATGGTAAGTGTGCTCCATTGACAATCTAAAATGGAGGCAGACAGACTGACCAATCAGCACGTGGGATTGAATCTGACCAATCATAAAGCAGGATGTTATTACCCCAGCCACTGCCTGGCCAATCAGCATGCAGAATTGCAACTGACCAATCAGATTCCAGGAAATCTCAGCCCCGCCCACTGACCAGGGTATAAAAGGCCACAGGGGGAGCCATTGGAACTAATAGGCCATTAAGGGCCAGAAGAGGACAGAAGTGGACAGAAGTGGAAAGAAGAGGATAGAAGAGGACAGAAGTGAACAGAAGAGGACAGAAGAGGACAGAAGTGGACAGAAGAGGACAGAAGAGGACAGAAGTGGACAGAAGAGGACAGAAGAGGACAGAAGCGGAAAGAAGAGGACAGAAGAGGACGGAAGTGGACAGAAGAGGACAGAAGTGGACAGAAGAGGACAGAAGCGGAAAGAAGAGGACAGAAGCCGACAGAAGAGACAATATATACTGTAGTTTTTACCATGTTTGCATATTTATAAATAAAGAGTTCCTTTCTTTTTACAGTTTTCTGGTGTGAGTTATAGAAAATTTGTTGGGCCAAGGCGCCCCTGCCCTGCCTTTATCTATATACAGCCCCAGCCCGCTTTCGGAAAAAGTGGCGAGTGGGGCGCAGAAACAGTGAAGTGGCGCATCTTTGGTGCAAAACAGAGCTGTTGTTTAACAAGTGCCTAGATGTGTCAAAAATACGCCAAAATTGTGCTGTAAAATTCTGGCTCAAAGTATGCCAACTATAAACAGCAGTGAACCTAGTCTCTCTGCCGCCTGAGGCGTACTATAGAAGGGTGCCCCCCTCCCCTCCGCTTAAAAACAGGTTACCTGTGGAAACCTGCAGACCTCATAGACTACAATGGGGTCCGCCAGGTTTCCGCCCGAAATCAACGGGTGTATAATTTAAGTGGAATGGGGGATGGAGTCCCCGAACGCTAGTGTGAACCGACCCTAGCTAGCTTCACACAATACACATAGACAATAAGCTATAAAAAGCACAACCACAACTTGAGTCAAACACTGCTCGACATTTCTGTAAGTCTCAGTCGCCGCAAACCAGAGGTCACAATGCACCTTCTTTCACTAACAATAGTGATGGAGTTGTAGGGTGACCCCACGATCTTTGGTGTTTTGTTACCGGGCCACCCTAATTAAAACTGTAAGTCACACCCCCTCATTATCGGCATCGCCCCCATTTACAGATCAAAAAAATCCCCTTTTTTGACCTACACACAGTACAGCACCCCTTTTACTGGCCCCCACAGGGTATTTATTACCCCTTGTATTGGCCCCCATACACTATAATGCCCCCATCCTCATGGTGTCCAGCATTCCCCAGGTCTTTTCAGGCCTCTTCCGGCCTCTAGCTGATTTACATGCCCCTGGCCCTGTAACTGGGCCTCCGCAGTCACACGGTTCACGTTGACATCATGACACTTTGGCAGCCAGTGACCAGAATAGGCCTGAAGAGTATGCTGGAGACCGCCTGACGCCCAGGTGAGGTAAGTATAACTGTTTGTTCTTTTTACTCATCCTCCCTTGTGCCGAACAAGGTCGTCCCATCTCTAGTGGATTATTCCATAAGGTAGCAGCTGATGTTTTACTCACCAACTCCGCTCCACTGTTTTTTAATCCCTCCAGGACACAGCCTAAAAATGCCTTATGGACGCAACCTCATTTTTCAAAACTGACATGTGTAACTTTATATGGCAATAACTTTAACTTACACAAGTGATTTTCAGATTGCTTTTTCGTGACACATTGTCATCAATATTTTTGTATTTATTTATTTATTAAAAAAAATAGGAAATGTGATGGAAATTTGGAAAAATAATCGCAATTTTCAAAATGTGAAATGCTCTGCTTTTCAGACAGATAATCATACCTCCCAAATACATGAATAAATATTATCTACCATACCTCTGCTTTATATTGGCTTCATCATTTCATCGTCCTTTATTTATATTGGATGTTAGAAGGCTTACAAGTGTAACAGCAATTTTCCAGATTTACATGATAAGTTCCCAAACTAATTTTTTAGGGACCACTTTAGTTCTGAAGGGAATTATAAAGGCCTATATATTAGAAACCCCCATAAATCACCCCATTTTCAAAACTGCACACCTCAAATAATTCAAAACAGCATTTGGGAAGTTTGTTAACCATTAAGCATTTCACGGTAATTAAAACAATATGGAGGTGAAATTTAGACATTTCATTTTTTTTCAATAATACATTCATTTAGCCCTAAAATTAACACATTCACAAAGGGTTAAAGGAGAAAATGCATCTCACAGTTTGTTATGCAATTTCTCCCGAGCACAGAAATACCCCACATGTGGGTGTAAATCGATGTTTGGGCACAGGGCAGTGTACGGAAGGGAAGAAGCGACACTTGGCATTTGAAAAGCAGATTTTGCTGGAATAGTTTTCAGGTGCCATGTCGTATTTGCAGAGCTCCTAGAGTACCAATACAATGGAAACCCACCAAAGTGACCCCATTTTGGAAACTACACCACTGAAGGGAATTATCAAGGGGTATAGCAAGCATTTTTAACCCTTCAGTGTTGCAGTAATTTAATTTCCAGAATTGAATGCGTAACTGATAATGAAAAGTGAACATTGCAATTTTCCCAGAGATACGCCATTTCAGTGCCCGAGATGTTGCGCCCAGCTTGTGTCAGCAGACACACACTCCAAAAACTGGTAAGGGGGTATCCCGGGCACAACAGCTTTTGGAGCGTTCATCTCTGATACAAGCTGGGCACAACATATTACGCACTGAAATGATGTATTCCTGGAAAATTTGTCATTTTCACCTTTCACCTTCAGCTAGCTGCGTATTCATATCGGAAAATAAATGAATGCAACAATTGGGGCTTAAAAATACTCACTGTACCCCAGGATAAATTCCTTTAGGGATGTAGTTTCCAAACTGGGGTCACATGTCAGAGGATTCCACTTTACTGGCATTTCAGGGCTCTGCAAAGTGTCATGAAGTCCAAAAACCAGACCATATAAATCTGTGCTCCAAAAAACGAAACAACGCTCCTTCCATCTGTGCCCAAACAACAGTTTATTCCCACATATGACATTAAGTACGTTATCCTGCGTACAACAGTGTCACACATGTGGGCATAAACTGCAGTTTGGGCACACAGCAGGGCGCAGGTGTGAAGGAGCTCTTAAGTGGCTTTTGGAGTGCAGATTTAGATGTTTGGTATCTGGACGCCATGTTATGTGTGCAGAACCTCTAAAGGTACCAGAAAAGTGGAATCCCCACATTTTGAGAGCTACACCCCTCAAAGAATATATCAAGGGGTGTAGTGAGCATTAGTATCCCAGGTGTGAATGCACAGCGGATGGTGAAAAGTGATTATTTAAGTTGTGCGGAGTATATTGGGTACACCAAATTCCCTACAATTTCCATAGTAGCTCCTATGATTGGGGAGATCACTCTGGGGGTCACCTCTGGTGTCTTTTCCCTTGTAAGTTCTAAATCTGGGGTGTCTCTTAATATACGCTCGCACAGCTTACTGTATACATAACTTTCCAACCACAGCCAGTTGTGTTCTAATGATTTGGCGATTTTTGGGGTTTTTGTCTTCATATTGTGCAAGCTACATTTTTTTTTTGGTGATGTAGCCATATGAGGGCTGTATTTTTGTGGGATGAGATTCATTTTGTAATGACATCATTTTTGGGTGCTTATAACTTATTTACTAAATTTTATTAAAAAAAAAAAAAAAACATCAATTGAGGGACATAAATCAATTATTTTTGCATCGCCATCTTCTGAGATGCGTAACATTTTTATTTTCCGGTTGACAAAGTTGGTTGAGGGCTTATTTCTTGCACGACAACCTGTGCTTTTTGTTGGTACTGTTTTGGGGTACATATGACTTTTTGCTCACTTTCGTTGTGAGGCGATATGGTGAAAAATCATTATTTCTGTTGGTTTCTTTTTTTTTTTTTTTTTTTCCCGGTCGTTCACCGTACAGCTTTATTGTACGGATTGTTACGGAACCGATGATACCAAATATGTATTGTTCTTATTAATTTTTAGGGTTTTCGTTTATATAATATATTTTATAGAGGAAAGGGGCATTTTGGGGCTTTATTCGCTTATTCAGGACCAGTCACGTACTGTGGACTTCTAGCAGCCCGGGGTCACTGGCCAGACCCCGGGCTGCAGAAATTAGATAATGGCACCCCCCCAATCTCGCCACTGGGGGTGCTCATGGAGGTCATTTACATGGTGGAATCCCTTGGATGCTGTGGTCATGTTTGACTGCGGCATCCAAGGGGTTAAAAGCCCCAATGGGAGCTTAAAGACCCTCCTGAAGGGCAGTCAAACAAAATGTCATTTTTATTATCCTAAAAAATTGCTATAAAGTTTGGAACCATGTGATTGTATTTCTAAGAACTTTCTATATTCTTAAAAGTACTAATTCAATACAAATATGATCAAATTGTAAAAAAAAATGGTTAATGGTAATGATAAATGGTAAAATGTGGTAAAATCCAGACATTGTAATACTCTGAAATGGAGACCAGAGCAGATGACCTGAGGTCTGCCACTGAAAAGGAGGGAGTAAGCAAAAGTTAGAAACACTCTTTATTTTACAGTACTTTGCATCATTGCCCAAAGGGGGTCTGGCACCAGAGACCCCTGCTGACCAGCTGTTTGTAGCGGCAGCAGTAGCAATGCTTCCATTTCACAGCCCACTTTATGGCCTGCTCAAAGCTCAGTCCCATTCAAGTGAATGGGCTGAGCGGAAATACCAAGCAATGCCAGTATACAATGTAGAGCGCTGTGCTTGGTTTTTCTGTGAAGAGGCTGCAGAACTCAACCAAACTCTGTGCTCTCTTCAAACACTTGGTCACCAGGGATCCCGGGCATTCGATTCCCGCCGGTTTCAAAAGCCATTGTGTTGCTGAAACGCTACTGGACTACAGTTACCATGGTAAGTGTGCTCCATTGACAATCTAAAATGGAGGCAGACAGACTGACCAATCAGCACGTGGGATTGAATCTGACCAATCATAAAGCAGGATGTTATTACCCCAGCCACTGCCTGGCCAATCAGCATGCAGAATTGCAACTGACCAATCAGATTCCAGGAAATCTCAGCCCCGCCCACTGACCAGGGTATAAAAGGCCACAGGCGGAGCCATTGGAACTAATAGGCCATTAAGGGCCAGAAGAGGATAGAAGAGGACAGAAGTGGACAGAAGTGGAAAGAAGAGGATAGAAGAGGACAGAAGTGAACAGAAGAGGACAGAAGAGGACAGAAGTGGACAGAAGAGGACAGAAGTGGACAGAAGAGGACAGAAGAGGACAGAAGCGGAAAGAAGAGGACAGAAGAGGACGAAAGTGGACAGAAGAGGACAGAAGAGGACAGAAGCGGAAAGAAGAGGACAGAAGCGGACAGAAGAGACAATATATACTGTAGTTTTTACCATGTTTGCATATTTATAAATAAAGAGTTCCTTTCTTTTTACAGTTTTCTGGTGTGAGTTATAGAAAATTTGTTGGGCCAAGGCGCCCCTGCCCTGCCTTTATCTATATACAGCCCCAGCCCGCTTTCGGAAAAAGTGGCGAGTGGGGCGCAGAAACAGTGAAGTGGCGCATCTTTGGTGCAAAACAGAGCTGTTGTTTAACAAGTGCCTAGATGTGTCAAAAATACGCCACAATTGTGCTGTAAAATTCTGGCTCAAAGTAAGCCAACTATAAACAGCAGTGAACCTAGTCTCTCTGCCGCCTGAGGCGTACTATAGAAGGGTGCCCCCCTCCCCTCCGCTTAAAAACAGGTTACCTGTGGAAACCTGCAGACCTCATAGACTACAATGGGGTCCGCCAGGTTTCCGCCCAAAATCAACGGGTGTATAATTTAAGTGGAATGGGGGATGGAGTCCCCGAACGCTAGTGTGAACCGACCCTAGCTAGCTTCACACAATACACATAGACAATAAGCTATAAAAAGCACAACCACAACTTGAGTCAAACACTGCTCGACATTTCTGTAAGTCGCAGTCGCAGCACACCAGAGGTCACAATGCACCTTCTTTCACTAACAATAGTGATGGAGTTGTAGGGTGACCCCACGATCTTTGGTGTTTTGTTACCGGGCCACCCTAATTAAAACTGTAAGTCACACCCCCTCATTATCGGCATCGCCCCCATTTACAGATCAAAAAAATCCCCTTTTTTGACCTACACACAGTACAGCACCCCTTTTACTGGCCCCCACAGGGTATTTATTACCCCTTGTATTGGCCCCCATACACTATAATGCCCCCATCCTCACGGTGTCCAGCATTCCCCAGGTCTTTTCAGGCCTCTTCCGGCCTCTAGCTGATTTACATGCCCCTGGCCCTGTAACTGGGCCTCCGCAGTCACACGGTTCACGTTGACATCATGACACTTTGGCAGCCAGTGACCAGAATAGGCCTGAAGAGTATGCTGGAGACCGCCTGACGCCCAGGTGAGGTAAGTATAACTGTTTGTTCTTTTTACTCACCCTCCCTTGTGCCGAACAAGGTCGGCCCATCTCTAGTGGATTATTCCATAAGGTAGCAGCTGATGTTTTACTCACCAACTCCGCTCCACTGTTTTTTAATCCCTCCAGGACACAGCCTAAAAATGCCTTATGGACACAGCCTCATTTTTCAAAACTGACATGTGTAACTTTATATGGCAATAACTTTAACTTACACAAGTGATTTTCAGATTGCTTTTTCGTGACACATTGTCATCAATATTTTTGTATTTATTTATTTATTTAAAAAAATAGGAAATGTGATGGAAATTTGGAAAAATAATCGCAATTTTCAAAATGTGAAATGCTCTGCTTTTCAGACAGATAATCATACCTCCCAAATACATGAATAAATATTATCTACCATACCTCTGCTTTATATTGGCTTCATCATTTCATCGTCCTTTATTTATATTGGATGTTAGAAGGCTTACAAGTGTAACAGCAATTTTCCAGATTTACATGAAAAGTTCCCAAACTCATTTTTTAGGGACCACTTTAGTTCTGAAGGGAATTATAAAGGCCTATATATTAGAAACCCCCATAAATCACCCCATTTTCAAAACTGCACACCTCAAATAATTCAAAACAGCATTTGGGAAGTTTGTTAACCATTAAGCATTTCACGGTAATTAAAACAATATGGAGGTGAAATTTAGACATTTCATTTTTTTTCAATAATACATTCATTTAGCCCTAAAATTAACACATTCACAAAGGGTTAAAGGAGAAAATGCATCTCACAGTTTGTTATGCAATTTCTCCCGAGCACAGAAATACCCCACATGTGGGTGTAAATCGATGTTTGGGCACAGGGCAGTGTACGGAAGGGAAGAAGCGACACTTGGCATTTGAAAAGCAGATTTTGCTGGAATAGTTTTCAGGTGCCATGTCGTATTTGCAGAGCTCCTAGAGTACCAATACAATGGAAACCCACCAAAGTGACCCCATTTTGGAAACTACACCACTGAAGGGAATTATCAAGGGGTATAGCAAGCATTTTTAACCCTTCAGTGTTGCAGTAATTTAATTTCCAGAATTGAATGCGTAACTGATAATGAAAAGTGAACATTGCAATTTTCCCAGAGATACGCCATTTCAGTGCCCGAGATGTTGCGCCCAGCTTGTGTCAGCAGACACACACTCCAAAAACTGGTAAGGGGGTATCCCGGGCACAACAGCTTTTGGAGCGTTCATCTCTGATACAAGCTGGGCACAACATATTACGCACTGAAATGATGTATTCCTGGAAAATTTGTCATTTTCACCTTTCACCTTCACCTAGCTGCGTATTCATATCGGAAAATAAATGAATGCAACAATTGGGGCTTAAAAATACTCACTGTACCCCAGGATAAATTCCTTTAGGGATGTAGTTTCCAAACTGGGGTCACATGTCAGAGGATTCCACTTTACTGGCATTTCAGGGCTCTGCAAAGTGTCATGAAGTCCAAAAACCAGACCATATAAATCTGTGCTCCAAAAAACGAAACAACGCTCCTTCCATCTGTGCCCAAACAACAGTTTATTCCCACATATGACATTAAGTACGTTATCCTGCGTACAACAGTGTCACACATGTGGGCATAAACTGCAGTTTGGGCACACAGCAGGGCGCAGGTGTGAAGGAGCTCTTAAGTGGCTTTTGGAGTGCAGATTTAGATGTTTGGTATCTGGACGCCATGTTATGTGTGCAGAACCTCTAAAGGTACCAGAAAAGTGGAATCCCCACATTTTGAGAACTACACCCCTCAAAGAATATATCAAGGGGTGTAGTGAGCATTAGTATCCCAGGTGTGAATGCACAGCGGATGGTGAAAAGTGATTATTTAAGTTGTGCGGAGTATATTGGGTACACCAAATTCCCTACAATTTCCATAGTAGCTCCTATGATTGGGGAGATCACTCTGGGGGTCACCTCTGGTGTCTTTTCCCTTGTAAGTTCTAAATCTGGGGTGTCTCTTAATATACGCTCGCACAGCTTACTGTATACATAACTTTCCAACCACAGCCAGTTGTGTTCTAATGATTTGGCGATTTTTGGGGTTTTTGTCTTCATATTGTGCAAGCTACATTTTTTTTTTTTTGGTGATGTAGCCATATGAGGGCTGTATTTTTGCGGGATGAGATTCATTTTGTAATGACATCATTTTTGGGTGCTTATAACTTATTTACTAAATTTTATTTAAAAAAAAAAAAAAAAAATCAATTGAGGGACATAAATCAATTATTTTTGCATCGCCATCTTCTGAGAT
Source organism: Leptodactylus fallax (assembly GCA_947044405.1). Classification (NCBI taxonomy): domain Eukaryota; kingdom Metazoa; phylum Chordata; class Amphibia; order Anura; family Leptodactylidae; genus Leptodactylus; species Leptodactylus fallax. The sequence goes on from CAMRHE010000272.1 coordinate 81,258, forward strand.
GCGTAACATTTTTATTTTCCGGTTGACAAAGTTGGTTGAGGGCTTATTTCTTGCACGACAACCTGTGCTTTTTGTTGGTACTGTTTTGGGGTACATATGACTTTTTGCTCACTTTCGTTGTGAGGCGATATGGTGAAAAATCATTATTTCTGTTGGTTTCTTTTTTTTTTTTTTTTTCCGGTCGTTCACCGTACAGCTTTATTGTACGGATTGTTACGGAACCGATGATACCAAATATGTATTGTTCTTATTAATTTTTAGGGTTTTCGTTTATATAATATATTTTATAAAGGAAAGGGGCATTTTGGGGCTTTATTCGCTTATTCAGGACCAGTCACGTACTGTGGACTTCTAGCAGCCCGGGGTCACTGGCCAGACCCCGGGCTGCAGAAATTAGATAATGGCCCCCCCCCAATCTCGCCACTGGGGGTGCTCATGGAGGTCATTTACATGGTGGAATCCCTTGGATGCTGTGGTCATGTTTGACTGCGGCATCCAAGGGGTTAAAACCCCCAATGGGAGCTTAAAGACCCTCCTGAAGGGCAGTCAAACAAAATGTCATTTTTATTATCCTAAAAAATTGCTATAAAGTTTGGAACCATGTGATTGTATTTCTAAGAACTTTCTATATTCTTAAAAGTACTAATTCAATACAAATATGATCAAATTGTAAAAAAAAATGGTTAATGGTAATGATAAATGGTAAAATGTGGTAAAATCCAGACATTGTAATACTCTGAAATGGAGACCAGAGCAGATGACCTGAGGTCTGCCACTGAAAAGGAGGGAGTAAGCAAAAGTTAGAAACACTCTTTATTTTACAGTACTTTGCATCATTGCCCAAAGGGGGTCTGGCACCAGAGACCCCTGCTGACCAGCTGTTTGTAGCGGCAGCAGTAGCAATGCTTCCATTTCACAGCCCACTTTATGGCCTGCTCAAAGCTCAGTCCCATTCAAGTGAATGGGCTGAGCGGAAATACCAAGCAATGCCAGTATACAATGTAGAGCGCTGTGCTTGGTTTTTCTGTGAAGAGGCTGCAGAACTCAACCAAACTCTGTGCTCTCTTCAAACACTTGGTCACCAGGGATCCCGGGCATTCGATTCCCGCCGGTTTCAAAAGCCATTGTGTTGCTGAAACGCTACTGGACTACAGTTACCATGGTAAGTGTGCTCCATTGACAATCTAAAATGGAGGCAGACAGACTGACCAATCAGCACGTGGGATTGAATCTGACCAATCATAAAGCAGGATGTTATTACCCCAGCCACTGCCTGGCCAATCAGCATGCAGAATTGCAACTGACCAATCAGATTCCAGGAAATCTCAGCCCCGCCCACTGACCAGGGTATAAAAGGCCACAGGCGGAGCCATTGGAACTAATAGGCCATTAAGGGCCAGAAGAGGATAGAAGAGGACAGAAGTGGACAGAAGTGGAAAGAAGAGGATAGAAGAGGACAGAAGTGAACAGAAGAGGACAGAAGAGGACAGAAGTGGACAGAAGAGGACAGAAGTGGACAGAAGAGGACAGAAGAGGACAGAAGCGGAAAGAAGAGGACAGAAGAGGACGGAAGGGGACGAAGGGAAGTGGACAGAAGAGGACAGAAGAGGACAGAAGCGGAAAGAAGAGGACAGAAGCGGAAGGGACAGAAGAGACAATATATACTGTAGTTTTTACCATGTTTGCATATTTATAAATAAAGAGTTCCTTTCTTTTTACAGTTTTCTGGTGTGAGTTATAGAAAATTTGTTGGGCCAAGGCGCCCCTGCCCTGCCTTTATCTATATACAGCCCCAGCCCGCTTTCGGAAAAAGTGGCGAGTGGGGCGCAGAAACAGTGAAGTGGCGCATCTTTGGTGCAAAACAGAGCTGTTGTTTAACAAGTGCCTAGATGTGTCAAAAATACGCCAAAATTGTGCTGTAAAATTCTGGCTCAAAGTAAGCCAACTATAAACAGCAGTGAACCTAGTCTCTCTGCCGCCTGAGGCGTACTATAGAAGGGTGCCCCCCTCCCCTCCGCTTAAAAACAGGTTACCTGTGGAAACCTGCAGACCTCATAGACTACAATGGGGTCCGCCAGGTTTCCGCCCAAAATCAACGGGTGTATAATTTAAGTGGAATGGGGGATGGAGTCCCCGAACGCTAGTGTGAACCGACCCTAGCTAGCTTCACACAATACACATAGACAATAAGCTATAAAAAGCACAACCACAACTTGAGTCAAACACTGCTCGACATTTCTGTAAGTCGCAGTCGCAGCACACCAGAGGTCACAATGCACCTTCTTTCACTAACAATAGTGATGGAGTTGTAGGGTGACCCCACGATCTTTGGTGTTTTGTTACCGGGCCACCCTAATTAAAACTGTAAGTCACACCCCCTCATTATCGGCATCGCCCCCATTTACAGATCAAAAAAATCCCCTTTTTTGACCTACACACAGTACAGCACCCCTTTTACTGGCCCCCACAGGGTATTTATTACCCCTTGTATTGGCCCCCATACACTATAATGCCCCCATCCTCACGGTGTCCAGCATTCCCCAGGTCTTTTCAGGCCTCTTCCGGCCTCTAGCTGATTTACATGCCCCTGGCCCTGTAACTGGGCCTCCGCAGTCACACGGTTCACGTTGACATCATGACACTTTGGCAGCCAGTGACCAGAATAGGCCTGAAGAGTATGCTGGAGACCGCCTGACGCCCAGGTGAGGTAAGTATAACTGTTTGTTCTTTTTACTCATCCTCCCTTGTGCCGAACAAGGTCGGCCCATCTCTAGTGGATTATTCCATAAGGTAGCAGCTGATGTTTTACTCACCAACTCCGCTCCACTGTTTTTTAATCCCTCCAGGACACAGCCTAAAAATGCCTTATGGACACAGCCTCATTTTTCAAAACTGACATGTGTAACTTTATATGGCAATAACTTTAACTTACACAAGTGATTTTCAGATTGCTTTTTCGTGACACATTGTCATCAATATTTTTGTATTTATTTATTTATTTAAAAAAATAGGAAATGTGATGGAAATTTGGAAAAATAATCGCAATTTTCAAAATGTGAAATGCTCTGCTTTTCAGACAGATAATCATACCTCCCAAATACATGAATAAATATTATCTACCATACCTCTGCTTTATATTGGCTTCATCATTTCATCGTCCTTTATTTATATTGGATGTTAGAAGGCTTACAAGTGTAACAGCAATTTTCCAGATTTACATGAAAAGTTCCCAAACTCATTTTTTAGGGACCACTTTAGTTCTGAAGGGAATTATAAAGGCCTATATATTAGAAACCCCCATAAATCACCCCATTTTCAAAACTGCACACCTCAAATAATTCAAAACAGCATTTGGGAAGTTTGTTAACCATTAAGCATTTCACGGTAATTAAAACAATATGGAGGTGAAATTTAGGCATTTCATTTTTTTTTCAATAATACATTCATTTAGCCCTAAAATTAACACATTCACAAAGGGTTAAAGGAGAAAATGCATCTCACAGTTTGTTATGCAATTTCTCCCGAGCACAGAAATACCCCACATGTGGGTGTAAATCGATGTTTGGGCACAGGGCAGTGTACGGAAGGGAAGAAGCGACACTTGGCATTTGAAAAGCAGATTTTGCTGGAATAGTTTTCAGGTGCCATGTCGTATTTGCAGAGCTCCTAGAGTACCAATACAATGGAAACCCACCAAAGTGACCCCATTTTGGAAACTACACCACTGAAGGGAATTATCAAGGGGTATAGCAAGCATTTTTAACCCTTCAGTGTTGCAGTAATTTAATTTCCAGAATTGAATGCGTAACTGATAATGAAAAGTGAACATTGCAATTTTCCCAGAGATACGCCATTTCAGTGCCCGAGATGTTGCGCCCAGCTTGTGTCAGCAGACACACACTCCAAAAACTGGTAAGGGGGTATCCCGGGCACAACAGCTTTTGGAGCATTCATCTCTGATACAAGCTGGGCACAACATATTACGCACTGAAATAATGTATTCCTGGAAAATTTGTCATTTTCACCTTTCACCTTCAGCTAGCTGCGTATTCATATCGGAAAATAAATGAATGCAATAATTGGGGCTTAAAAATACTCACTGTACCCCAGGATAAATTCCTTTAGGGGTGTAGTTTCCAAACTGGGGTCACATGTCAGAGGATTCCACTTTACTGGCATTTCAGGGCTCTGCAAAGTGTCATGAAGTCCAAAAACCAGACCATATAAATCTGTGCTCCAAAAAACGAAACAACGCTCCTTCCATCTGTGCCCAAACAACAGTTTATTCCCACATATGACATTAAGTACGTTATCCTGCGTACAACAGTGTCACACATGTGGGCATAAACTGCAGTTTGGGCACACAGCAGGGCGCAGGTGTGAAGGAGCTCTTAAGTGGCTTTTGGAGTGCAGATTTAGATGTTTGGTATCTGGACGCCATGTTATGTGTGCAGAACCTCTAAAGGTACCAGAAAAGTGGAATCCCCACATTTTGAAAACTACACCCCTCAAAGAATATATCAAGGGGTGTAGTGAGCATTAGTATCCCAGGTGTGAATGCACAGTGGATGGTGAAAAGTGATTATTTAAGTTGTGCGGAGTATATTGGGTACACCAAATTCCCTACAATTTCCATAGTAGCTCCTATGATTGGGGAGATCACTCTGGGGGTCACCTCTGGTGTCTTTTCCCTTGTAAGTTCTAAATCTGGGGTGTCTCTTAATATACGCTCGCACAGCTTACTGTATACATAACTTTCCAACCACAGCCAGTTGTGTTCTAATGATTTGGCGATTTTTGGGGTTTTTGTCTTCATATTGTGCAAGCTACATTTTTTTTTTTGGTGATGTAGCCATATGAGGGCTGTATTTTTGCGGGATGAGATTCATTTTGTAATGACATCATTTTTGGGTGCTTATAACTTATTTACTAAATTTTATTAAAAAAAAAAAAAAAAAAAATCAATTGAGGGACATAAATCAATTATTTTTGCATCGCCATCTTCTGAGATGCGTAACATTTTTATTTTCCGGTTGACAAAGTTGGTTGAGGGCTTATTTCTTGCACGACAACCTGTGCTTTTTGTTGGTACTGTTTTGGGGTACATATGACTTTTTGCTCACTTTCGTTGTGAGGCGATATGGTGAAAAATCATTATTTCTGTTGGTTTCTTTTTTTTTTTTTTTTCCGGTCGTTCACCGTACAGCTTTATTGTACGGATTGTTACGGAACCGATGATACCAAATATGTATTGTTCTTATTAATTTTTAGGGTTTTCGTTTATATAATATATTTTATAAAGGAAAGGGGCATTTTGGGGCTTTATTCGCTTATTCAGGACCAGTCACGTACTGTGGACTTCTAGCAGCCCGGGGTCACTGGCCAGACCCCGGGCTGCAGAAATTAGATAATGGCACCCCCCCAATCTCGCCACTGGGGGTGCTCATGGAGGTCATTTACATGGTGGAATCCCTTGGATGCTGTGGTCATGTTTGACTGCGGCATCCAAGGGGTTAAAACCCCCAATGGGAGCTTAAAGACCCTCCTGAAGGGCAGTCAAACAAAATGTCATTTTTATTATCCTAAAAAATTGCTATAAAGTTTGGAACCATGTGATTGTATTTCTAAGAACTTTCTATATTCTTAAAAGTACTAATTCAATACAAATATGATCAAATTGTAAAAAAAAATGGTTAATGGTAATGATAAATGGTAAAATGTGGTAAAATCCAGACATTGTAATACTCTGAAATGGAGACCAGAGCAGATGACCTGAGGTCTGCCACTGAAAAGGAGGGAGTAAGCAAAAGTTAGAAACACTCTTTATTTTACAGTACTTTGCATCATTGCCCAAAGGGGGTCTGGCACCAGAGACCCCTGCTGACCAGCTGTTTGTAGCGGCAGCAGTAGCAATGCTTCCATTTCACAGCCCACTTTATGGCCTGCTCAAAGCTCAGTCCCATTCAAGTGAATGGGCTGAGCGGAAATACCAAGCAATGCCAGTATACAATGTAGAGCGCTGTGCTTGGTTTTTCTGTGAAGAGGCTGCAGAACTCAACCAAACTCTGTGCTCTCTTCAAACACTTGGTCACCAGGGATCCCGGGCATTCGTTTCCCGCCGGTTTCAAAAGCCATTGTGTTGCTGAAACGCTACTGGACTACAGTTACCATGGTAAGTGTGCTCCATTGACAATCTAAAATGGAGGCAGACAGACTGACCAATCAGCACGTGGGATTGAATCTGACCAATCATAAAGCAGGATGTTATTACCCCAGCCACTGCCTGGCCAATCAGCATGCAGAATTGCAACTGACCAATCAGATTCCAGGAAATCTCAGCCCCGCCCACTGACCAGGGTATAAAAGGCCACAGGCGGAGCCATTGGAAGTAATAGGCCATTAAGGGCCAGAAGAGGATAAAAGAGGACAGAAGTGGACAGAAGTGGAAAGAAGAGGATAGAAGAGGACAGAAGTGAACAGAAGAGGACAAAGAGAAGAGGGACAGAAGTGGACAGAAGAGGACAGAAGAGGACAGAAGTGGACAGAAGAGGACAGAAGAGGACAGAAGCGGAAAGAAGAGGACAGAAGAGGACGGAAGTGGACAGAAGAGGACAGAAGTGGACAGAAGAGGACAGAAGAGGACAGAAGCGGAAAGAAGAGGACAGAAGCGGACAGAAGAGGACAGAAGAGACAATATATACTGTAGTTTTTACCATGTTTGCATATTTATAAATAAAGAGTTCCTTTCTTTTTACAGTTTTCTGGTGTGAGTTATAGAAAATTTGTTGGGCCAAGGCGCCCCTGCCCTGCCTTTATCTATATACAGCCCCAGCCCGCTTTCGGAAAAAGTGGCGAGTGGGGCGCAGAAACAGTGAAGTGGCGCATCTTTGGTGCAAAACAGAGCTGTTGTTTAACAAGTGCCTAGATGTGTCAAAAATACGCCAAAATTGTGCTGTAAAATTCTGGCTCAAAGTAAGCCAACTATAAACAGCAGTGAACCTAGTCTCTCTGCCGCCTGAGGCGTACTATAGAAGGGTGCCCCCCTCCCCTCCGCTTAAAAACAGGTTACCTGTGGAAACCTGCAGACCTCATAGACTACAATGGGGTCCGCCAGGTTTCCGCCCGAAATCAACGGGTGTATAATTTAAGTGGAATGGGGGATGGAGTCCCCGAACGCTAGCGTGAACCGACCCTGGCTAGCTTCACACAATACACATAGACAATAAGCTATAAAAAGCACAACCACAACTTGAGTCAAACACTGCTCGACATTTCTGTAAGTCGCAGTCGCAGCACACCAGAGGTCACAATGCACCTTCTTTCACTAACAATAGTGATGGAGTTGTAGGGTGACCCCACGATCTTTGGTGTTTTGTTACCGGGCCACCCTAATTAAAACTGTAAGTCACACCCCCTCATTATCGGCATCGCCCCCATTTACAGATCAAAAAAATCCCCTTTTTTGACCTACACACAGTACAGCACCCCTTTTACTGGCCCCCACAGGGTATTTATTACCCCTTGTATTGGCCCCCATACACTATAATGCCCCCATCCTCACGGTGTCCAGCATTCCCCAGGTCTTTTCAGGCCTCTTCCGGCCTCTAGCTGATTTACATGCCCCTGGCCCTGTAACTGGGCCTCCGCAGTCACACGGTTCACGTTGACATCATGACACTTTGGCAGCCAGTGACCAGAATAGGCCTGAAGAGTATGCTGGAGACCGCCTGACGCCCAGGTGAGGTAAGTATAACTGTTTGTTCTTTTTACTCATCCTCCCTTGTGCCGAACAAGGTCGGCCCATCTCTAGTGGATTATTCCATAAGGTAGCAGCTGATGTTTTACTCACCAACTCCGCTCCACTGTTTTTTAATCCCTCCAGGACACAGCCTAAAAATGCCTTATGGACACAGCCTCATTTTTCAAAACTGACATGTGTAACTTTATATGGCAATAACTTTAACTTACACAAGTGATTTTCAGATTGCTTTTTCGTGACACATTGTCATCAATATTTTTGTATTTATTTATTTATTAAAAAAAATAGGAAATGTGATGGAAATTTGGAAAAATAATCGCAATTTTCAAAATATGAAATGCTCTGCTTTTCAGACAGATAATCATACCTCCCAAATACATGAATAAATATTATCTACCATACCTCTGCTTTATATTGGCTTCATCATTTCATCGTCCTTTATTTATATTGGATGTTAGAAGGCTTACAAGTGTAACAGCAATTTTCCAGATTTACATGAAAAGTTCCCAAACTCATTTTTTAGGGACCACTTTAGTTCTGAAGGGAATTATAAAGGCCTATATATTAGAAACCCCCATAAATCACCCCATTTTCAAAACTGCACACCTCAAATAATTCAAAACAGCATTTGGGAAGTTTGTTAACCATTAAGCATTTCACGGTAATTAAAACAATATGGAGGTGAAATTTAGGCATTTCATTTTTTTTCAATAATACATTCATTTAGCCCTAAAATTAACACATTCACAAAGGGTTAAAGGAGAAAATGCATCTCACAGTTTGTTATGCAATTTCTCCCGAGCACAGAAATACCCCACATGTGGGTGTAAATCGATGTTTGGGCACAGGGCAGTGTACGGAAGGGAAGAAGCGACACTTGGCATTTGAAAAGCAGATTTTGCTGGAATAGTTTTCAGGTGCCATGTCGTATTTGCAGAGCTCCTAGAGTACCAATACAATGGAAACCCACCAAAGTGACCCCATTTTGGAAACTACACCACTGAAGGGAATTATCAAGGGGTATAGCAAGCATTTTTAACCCTTCAGTGTTGCAGTAATTTAATTTCCAGAATTGAATGCGTAACTGATAATGAAAAGTGAACATTGCAATTTTCCCAGAGATACGCCATTTCAGTGCCCGAGATGTTGCGCCCAGCTTGTGTCAGCAGACACACACTCCAAAAACTGGTAAGGGGGTATCCCGGGCACAACAGCTTTTGGAGCATTCATCTCTGATACAAGCTGGGCACAACATATTACGCACTGAAATAATGTATTCCTGGAAAATTTGTCATTTTCACCTTTCACCTTCAGCTAGCTGCGTATTCATATCGGAAAATAAATGAATGCAATAATTGGGGCTTAAAAATACTCACTGTACCCCAGGATAAATTCCTTTAGGGGTGTAGTTTCCAAACTGGGGTCACATGTCAGAGGATTCCACTTTACTGGCATTTCAGGGCTCTGCAAAGTGTCATGAAGTCCAAAAACCAGACCATATAAATCTGTGCTCCAAAAAAACGAAACAACGCTCCTTCCATCTGTGCCCAAACAACAGTTTATTCCCACATATGACATTAAGTACGTTATCCTGCGTACAACAGTGTCACACATGTGGGCATAAACTGCAGTTTGGGCACACAGCAGGGCGCAGGTGTGAAGGAGCTCTTAAGTGGCTTTTGGAGTGCAGATTTAGATGTTTGGTATCTGGACGCCATGTTATGTGTGCAGAACCTCTAAAGGTACCAGAAAAGTGGAATCCCCACATTTTGAAAACTACACCCCTCAAAGAATATATCAAGGGGTGTAGTGAGCATTAGTATCCCAGGTGTGAATGCACAGTGGATGGTGAAAAGTGATTATTTAAGTTGTGCGGAGTATATTGGGTACACCAAATTCCCTACAATTTCCATAGTAGCTCCTATGATTGGGGAGATCACTCTGGGGGTCACCTCTGGTGTCTTTTCCCTTGTAAGTTCTAAATCTGGGGTGTCTCTTAATATACGCTCGCACAGCTTACTGTATACATAACTTTCCAACCACAGCCAGTTGTGTTCTAATGATTTGGCGATTTTTGGGGTTTTTGTCTTCATATTGTGCAAGCTACATTTTTTTTTTTTGGTGATGTAGCCTTGAGGGCTGTATTTTTGCGGGATGAGATTCATTTTGTAATGACATCATTTTTGGGTGCTTATAACTTATTTACTAAATTTTATTAAAAAAAAAAAAAAAACATCAATTGAGGGACATAAATCAATTATTTTTGCATCGCCATCTTCTGAGATGCGTAACATTTTTATTTTCCGGTTGACAAAGTTGGTTGAGGGCTTATTTCTTGCACGACAACCTGTGCTTTTTGTTGGTACTGTTTTGGGGTACATATGACTTTTTGCTCACTTTCGTTGTGAGGCAATATGGTGAAAAATCATTATTTCTGTTGGTTTCTTTTTTTTTTTTTTTTTTTTCCCGGTCGTTCACCGTACAGCTTTATTGTACGGATTGTTACGGAACCGATGATACCAAATATGTATTGTTCTTATTAATTTTTAGGGTTTTCTTTTATATAATCTATTTTATAGAGGAAAGGGGCATTTTGGGGCTTTATTCGCTTATTCAGGACCAGTCACGTACTGTGGACTTCTAGCAGCCCGGGGTCACTGGCCAGACCCCGGCCTGCAGAAATTAGATAATGGCACCCCCCCCAATCTCGCCACTGGGGGTGCTCATGGAGGTCATTTACATGGTGGAATCCCTTGGATGCTGTGGTCATGTTTGACTGCGGCATCCAAGGGGTTAAAACCCCCAATGGAAGCTTAAAGACCCTCCTGAAGGGCAGTCAAACAAAATGTCATTTTTTTTATCCTAAAAAAGAACTTTCTATATTCTTAAAAGTACTAATTCATTACAAATATGATCAAATTGTAAAAAAATGGTTAATAGTAATGATAAATGGTAAAATGTGGTAAAATCCAGACATTGTAATACTCTGAAATGGAGACCAGAGCAGATGACCTGAGGTCTGCCACTGAAATGGAGGGAGTAAGCAAAAGTTAGAAACACTCTTTATTTTACAGTACTTTGCATCATTGCCCAAAGGGGGTCTGGCACCAGAGACCCCTGCTGACCAGCTGTTTGTAGCAGCAGCAGTAGCGATGCTTTCATTTCACAGCCCACTTCATGGCCTGCTCAAAGCTCCGTCCCATTCAAGTGAATGGGCTGAGCGGAAATACCAAGCAATGCCAGTATACAATGTAGAGCGCTGTGCTTGGTTTTCTGTGAAGAGGCTGCAGAACTCAACCAAACTCTGTGCTCTCTTCAAACACTTGGTCACCAGGGATCCCGGGCATTCGATTCCCGCCGGTTTCAAAAGCCATTGTCTTGCTGAAATGCTACTGGACTACAGTTACCATGGTAAGTGTGCTCCATTGACAATCTAAAATGGAGGCAGACAGACTGACCAATCAGCACGTGGGATTGAAAACTGACCAATCATAAAGCAGGATGTTATTACCCCAGCCACTGCCTGACCAATCAGCATGCAGAATTGCAACATTGGAACTAGTGGACCAGTAAGGACAGAAGAGGATAGAAGTGGACAGAAGAGGACAGAAGTGGACAGAAGAGGACAGAAGTGGACAGAGGAGGACAGAAGTGGACAGAAAAGGACAGAAGCGGAATGAAGAGGACAGAAGCGGACAGAAGAGACAATATATACTGTAGTTTTTACCATATTTTCATATTTATAAATAAAGAGTTCCTTTCTTTTTACAGTTTTCTGGGGTGAATTATAGAAATTTTGTTGGGCCAAGGCACCCCTGCCCTGCCTTTATCTATATATAGCCCCAGCCCACTTTCGGAAAAAGTGGCGAGTGGGGCGCAGAAACAGTGAAGTGGCGCATCTTTGGTGCAAAACAGAGCTGTTGTTTAACAAGTGCCTAGATGTGTCAAAAATACGCCAAAATTGTGCTGTAAAATTCTGGCTCAAAGTAAGCCAACTATAAACAGCAGTGAACCTAGTCTCTCTGCCACCTGAGGCGTGCTATAGAAGGGTGCCCCCCTCCTCTCTGCTTAAAAGCAAGTTACCTGTGGAAACCTGCAGACCTCATAGACTACAATGGGGTCCGCCAGGTTTCCGCCCGAAATCAACGGGTGTATAATTTAAGTGGAATGGGGGATGGAGTCCCCGAACGCTAGTGTGAACCGACCCTGGCTAGCTTCACACAATACACATAGACAAGACTGCATGGATGTATATCACCTCACCAATTTCTTCCCCCCGTTAGAAATAAATACCAGGACACATATATAACTTTTTCGTGGGCAGGCGCGGCTCAGCTTTTTATTTAACTTTCTTTTTCTCAACACTTAAACCACAACCAATAACATGAACAGAAGGGGTAAGCCCCGCCCCGGAAATCCGGAGTGCCCGTCCGACTTCCCGTCCGCCCCATCATCTTCTCTGCACCACCGCACGCCAGCTGTGACTTGCAATAAAATACCGAGGATGAACTATAAGAAAAGAACCACAAGATGACATAAATGACTTACACCATACCGCACCATCATCCTCTAAGAAAACCTTATTTCTTCACATTCACCTACCGATCTTTTATTTGATTTTTTATTATTATTATTTTTTTTTTTTTGCAACAAAAGGGGGTGGGTGGGCGGGAACTTGTGTGAAGGAGGCAGCCGGAAAGAGAAATGGCTGCCCCCTTCACCCCCATATATTAGCCTGGACTGTACCATACCTGGGAACGCCCCCATTACCATGGTGGGGGGGTGGGGAGAGTAAGGAGTTATACCATCTGCTACCTCTGGACCGTGACACCCCCTCTCTAACCCCATACATCCCAGAGCTACAGAAATGAACCCAAAATAAGTAAAAGGGGTGGGGGGATAAGATATATATACATTACAGTGCCCTTTACCCACCATGCAGTCCCTGGCATACTCCCAACTTATGTCCGTTGCCTGCAAGACTGCATGGATATATATCACCTCACCAACTTCTTCCCCCCATTAGAAATAAATACCAGGACACATATATAACTTTTTCGTGGGCAGGAGGTCGGCCACAGCTTTTTATTTAACTTTCTTTTTCTCAACACTTAAACCACAACCAATAACATGAACAGAAGGGGTAAGCCCCGCCCCCGGAAATCCGAAGGGCCCGTCCGACTTCCCCGTCCGCCCCATCATCTTCTCTGCACCACCGCGAAGGAGGGGCCGGTGTAACCTTACACCGGGCTCCAACCCCCACCCAGCATAAAAAGGGCTTGCTCCACCCTATCCTGGAGGCCCAACAAGAAAATGTCCATTCCTATTTCGTTCAGGTGTACTCCGTCCGGCCTCATCAGTCGGCCATTGTCTCCTTCCAACTGATGATGCCGGACCACCACACCACCTCTGGACCGCACGAACCTGGCCATTCGAGCGTTCACCGACCTCCTGACCCGCTCCATGGATGTGGCATCTCTCGCGCCTCGCCAAGTGACCCTGGAAACGATCTCCGACCAAACCATGATCACCTCCTTAAAAAACCCCGGGATCCTCTCTAAAACAGACGAATGACAGTCAGCAGCTCTGCCATCCGCACAAAACAGAGGTCATTTCCCCCCGCATGCAGCACTAAAATGACAGGGGAAGCGACACACCTGCTTATTTCCACCACTTCCGGTAGGACTTGGGACCACCGCAATCCTCGGACACCCCTCCATAAAACGCTTATCTGCTGGAAGCCAAGGCTCCTACCGCCCGGCCGGACCTCCGCGCTGAGCCGCCCAAAATATATAGGAATGCCCCAGGAAACAGACAACGGGGGTACCCCATCTGCAAAAGAAAAAGATTACAGTACCAATTCAGGTCTCACGTAACCCGCATAGCAACCAGACTTCCACCTCCCGATCCGCTTCACCTCTGCCTCGGATAATCCCGCTCTCGACGCCTCGGTCGCCGCTCCGATCCGAAAAGAATGTGTACCAAAATCCGCTGCCGCCAAACCCAACTCCCGTAGGCACTTCCTAAACAACGCCTGGAATTGAAAACGAGTAACCGCCGATCCGTCAGGATGAGTCAGAAAACAAGCCCCCGAAGGGCTGAAGCCCAGATATTGTACAACCGATGCCACCGGGCACGCCAGCCCGCCGACGGGTGAAAGCATCAACCACGAACCCCTACCCAACTGATCCGTTTTTGAGCGGCGCACCCGAACCTGCACCACGCCGTTACTAACCAATACATCGTCCCGCAACAAACCCCCTTCCTTTTGCCGAGATGGAGCGCAAAGCTCCCCCACCCGCAGTGCCCCGAAAAAAGCCAAACAAAACGCTGCCGACCATAGCGCCGCCTCATACGGCGAAACGCAAACCAAAACCGTGACCGCCGTCAATCGCAACAGCAACGCATAGGTGACCGGGCGCCTACAGTCCTTACGAACGCATTCCTTTCGCCAACCTTTTAGGGCCTGGCGAAATACAAACGCGCGTGTAACGTCGCTAACACCCTTCAGACGCAAGTGAAAACCCACACCAGTCATTCCGTTTTTGCGCCACCGTTGCTGACACCCCCGCTTCCCTTAGATTCCCCAGATACAGTAACGTCACCTGTAACAAAAACCCAGGGTTATCCCAGCGACAGGCATCGCCCACGACCGACAGCCATTCCCCCCAGGCCTTACCGTGTCCAGCCCACGTGTCAGGAGCAACAGACGACTGAACCAGTGGCATCACACGAGGGTCACTAATTCCCACATAAGGGACGGGCACGGCACACCCTCCAGGGCAGCTCCCGGCAAAAGGACCCGGAACTCCTGCCAACGAAATCGGGACAAAGCATCAGCAATTACATTAACAACACCAGGAACATGTTGAGCTCTACACCATATATTGTATTCTAAACATCGAAGAACTAGATGTCTTAACAAATGACAAAACCGGAAGAGATGAAGAAGACACAGAATTCACGCAGTGAACCACGCTCATATTGTCCGTCCAAAAACAAACCCGCATATTGCGGAACCGACTACCCCAGATCTCCACCGCAGCGACGATGGGGAAGAGCTCCAGGAGAGTGAGATTCCTGCACAGGCCAGCAGACCGCCATGCTTCTGGCCACTCCTCCGCACACCACTGATTCCCAAAAACGGACCCAAAACCATAACCCCCGGCCGCATCTGTGTACAATTCCAACGCCGCATTGCTGACATCACTCGCTTGCCAACAGGTCCTCCCATTATACGTCCCCAAAAATTTCCTCCAAACACACAAGTCTGCCTTCAATGGTTGAGTGATACGCACTCGGTGAGAGGGGTGCTTCGCTCCCCTGGTCGCCAAGGACAATCTTCTTGAAAAAACCTGTCCCATAGGCATGACCCTGCAAGCAAAAACTAGAAGCCCCAACAAGGATTGCAGCTGTCTCAGTGTAACCTTATCGACTCCTAAAAACACTTGAATTAAGTCCAACAACCTTTGCAGTTTATCCCTCGGGAGCCGGTATACCATCTGGACGGTGTCAAACTCTATACCCAAGAAGGAGAGACACGTCGTAAGACCTTCCATCTTCTCCTCAGAAAGGGGAACCCCAAACTTACCCATCAGAAAACGAAACGTCTGCAGCAAGTGATGGCATTGCTCGCTACCACCCGGGGACACAAATAAAAAATCATCTAAATAATGTGTGACCGACCGAGAGCCTGTCTCAAAATGTACCACCGACTCCAAGAAGGAGCTGAACATTTCGAAAAAATGGCACGAAATGGAGCAGCCCATCGGAAGGCACACGTCAAAATAATACAACCCGTCCACGACGCAACCCAGCAGGTGATGACAGTTGGGATGAACTGGCAACAAGCGGAAAGCCGACTCAATATCGGACTTAGCCAATAAAGCGCCTGTTCCCGCACGACGCACCAAATCAACCGCCCTATCAAAAGAGACATAGGAAACAGCGGCTTCCTCCTTCGGAATCCCGTCGTTCACTGACCCGCCCTTGGGGAAGGACAGGTGGTGAATCAGCCGAAACTTGCCCGGCTCCTTTTTAGACACAACTCCCAGGGGGGAAACGCGCAAATTACGAAAAGGCGGGCTCAAGAAAGGACCACGCATGCGGCCCAACTCGACCTCCTTCCGAATTTTATCTCACAATACCTCTGGATGAGCCATGGCGGACCTCAAATTCTCCTCCATGAACGGGGAGCAACTGAAAATAAAAGGAATAAAGAAACCAAAAGAAAAACCAAAACGCAATTGGGACGCCGCAGACTTATCCGGATAATTATCTAGCCACGGGGACATCGCTGACACGTTCACCGGGGACCTTCCCATCTCCCTGCGGCTTGGTTGCTGATTTGACTGACTTAGGACATCTGGCTGCAGCATGGCTGCCTCCACAAGATGAACACTCATGTTTAAACTTGCACAGCCCGAAGAACCGGCAGTGGCCCGCGTTAAAAAGCCAGCAGGTTCCCGTGCGGCGCACGGCCACCGACCCGGAGGGGCCGCCTCCTTGGCCGGTGGCCGCCCCCGGAAAGGGCGACATTTTCTGAGCTAGCATCAGCCGGATCCACACATCCGTCGCCTTTACCGCCCATCCTATCTCTGGTTGCAACGCCAAGCGGCGCCGGAACTCCTCGTCGTAGCGCCACCACGCGCTACTGCCGTCTGACTTATACGCACAAAATATTGTATCAAAATATACAAAGAGTTCCGAACAACGCTCTGGGTGCTTCTGCCCCAAAACACAGCCCAACACCGCAAAAGCCTGACACCAGTTCCCAAACGTCTTGGCTACCCTAGGCCGTCTGTCCACCGCGTGCTCCGTAACCACCCTGCGCTCTTTATCCACCGTGTGCTGGTCAACAGAGAACAGCGACCAAATGTCTACGTACTGATTTGAACAAATCTTACCCTTTGTGTCCTCATCCAGGTGGCTCCCCAAAAGGCTGACCCCACAAAAGAAAGCCTCCTTGTGGTAGACAGCCCCGGGGGGGCCCCCGGAGCTTTCTGAACATTAGACTTTTCCAACTGCTGCGTCAAAGCCTTAAGGGCAGGGAGCAAAGCAGTGTGAGATCCGCCCCCCGCCCCCCATGCACCTGCAAAATCAAACTCACCAGAAGCTGGAACGACTGGAGGAGATTCGGATGTAGATGGAACCGACGCTGGAACCGCGCGGCCCTGGCTGGCCCCACGGGAAGACCGCCCCCGCAGCTGCTCAGGATCCTGCCTCTTGCGATGACGCCGACGTGACCTGCCAGAACCTGGGGAAGTACAGGAAGACCCGTCGGACGAAGAAGAAGAATGTTTGCGGTGCGAACGAGCGCCTCTGGACCTCCTGCTCCTCCGAGATGCATGGGAACTCCGGCGACTGCGGTCCCGCTTCGCCTTAAGGGCCCGGTGGCGCCTGTGCCTAGGCCTGCCTTGTGGCGATGAGGAGGAGGATGAAGAGGACGTAGTGCGAGCCCTGCTGCGCTTAGCCGAGGAACATGAACCACGGCCATCTGGGGACCTCTGTGACCGCAGAGCTTCCAACAGTAACTGAGAGGAAGGCATGGGGGAAACAGGAGGGGGGGGGCAACACTTCCCCCTCCTCCCTGGGCAAATTCCGCAGGTGTACTACCCGGCAGCTGATACCCCGGCCCTTGAGAAAGCGGGGGCGTTAAAATTTCAGGCGCCGCTGCCGCACTGGGAGCTGATTCTCTGCTGCCCATGATGTGAGATGCGACCGCTCCGGCGCCAAGTTCACACAAAATGGCGCCGGCGGCCGTTGCAACGTGGGGGCGGAGCCACAGCGAGGCGGGAGAATAGGCGCCGCCTGCCGCACGATGTCAGCAGCCGACGCGCCCGCACGCTCCCCCACCACGCCTCCGAGCTACGGGGGCGGGGCTAGGGCTCAAGCGCTCTGGAGGCCTAGAGCGCCGAGCCGTCCGCCGCGACGAAGCGGGCGACACCAGCGGAGGAGCCGCCGAGGTCTCCTGCTTAACGCCTGCAAGCAGGCGAGCCAGGAAAGCCTCCCCTTCCGCTGCAACGCCAGCCCACAAGGCCGCTACGATAGCACTCTCGTCAGCCATACCTCTGTGCACGCAGGTCTAACTTGTGTAAAGGAGGCAGCCGGGAAGAGAAATGGCTGCCCCCTTCACCCCCATATATTAGCCTGGACTGTACCATACCTGAGAAAGCCCCCATTACCATGGGGGGGGGGGTGGGGAGAGTAAGGAGTTATACCATCTGCTACCTCTGGACCGTGACACCCCCTCTCCAACCCCATACATCCAAGAGCTACAGAAATGAACCCAAAATAAGTAAAAGGGGTGGGGGGATAAGATATATATACATTACAGTGCCCTTTACCCACCATGCAGTCCCTGGCATACTCCCAACTTATGTCCGTTGTCTGCAATAAGCTATAAAAAGCACAACCACAACTTGAGTCAAACACTGCTCGACATTTCTGTAAGTCGCAGTCGCAGCACACCAGAGGTCACAATGCACCTTCTTTCACTAACAATAGTGATGGAGTTGTAGGGTGACCCCACGATCTTTGGTGTTTTGTTACCGGGCCACCCTAATTAAAACTGTAAGTCACACCCCCTCATTATCGGCATCGCCCCCATTTACAGATCAAAAAAATCCCCTTTTTTGACCTACACACAGTACAGCACCCCTTTTACTGGCCCCCACAGGGTATTTATTACCCCTTGTATTGGCCCCCATACACTATAATGCCCCCTTTACTCAACCCTACATTATATTTCCCATTTACAGGCTCCCACACAGTATATTGTCTCTTTTTGGCCCCCACACAGTGATATGTTTGTCTAACAAGCTGATTGGGATTGAACCAGATTCGTCCCGAATTTTCCAAATTTTTTGGCTCAACCTGAACACGAAAATTTTAGGGTTTGTCACCCATGAAACATTATTATGCTCTGGGATCTCCTCAGAACCCAGAGTCTATTAAGTGGAGGCCCAGGGGAGGTGAGTAAAAATAACAGTTATACTCACCTTGCCCCACCTCTCCTGGGCATCCTCACGGTGTCCAGCATCCCCCAGGTCTTTTCAGGCCTCTTCCGGCCTCTAGCTGATTTACATGTCCCTGGCCCTGTAACTGGGCCTCCGCAGTCACATGCTTCATGTTGACATCATGACACTTTGGCAGCCAGTGACCAGAAAAGGCCTGAAGAGTATGCTGGAGACCGCCTGACGCCCAGGTGAGGTGAGTATAACTGTTTGTTCTTTTTACTCATCTTCCCTTGTGCCAAAGAAGGTCGGCCCATCTCTAGTGGATTATTCCATAAGGTAGCAGCTGATGTTTTACTCACCAACTCCGCTCCACTGTTTTTTAATCCCTTAAGGACACAGCCTAAAAATGCCTTATGGACACAGCCTCATTTTTCAAAACTGACATGTGTAACTTTATATGGCAATAACTTTAACTTATACAAGTGATTTTCAGATTGGTTTTTCGTGACACATTGTCATCAATATTTTTGTATTTATTTATTAAAAAAAAATAGGAAATGTGATGGAAATTTGGAAAAATAATCGCAATTTTCAAAATGTGAAATGCTCTGTTTTTCAGACAGATAATCATACCTCCCAAATACATGAATAAATATTATCTACCATACCTCTGCTTTATATTGGCTTCGTCATTTCATCGTCCTTTAATTTATATTGGATGTTACAAGGCTTACACACTCCAAAAACTGGTAAGTGGGTATCCCGGGCACAACAGCTTTTGGAGCGTACATCTCTGATCAGTGGTGAACCTAGACTATGGAAAGACGCTCCCCCCCCCCAAAAAAAAAAAATTGAGTATCCATGCTACTAGTTTCACTGTTATCGTCGCACAATATACACTATAACGTTATAAAACAGTTTTTAAGAATTCTTCTTCCTGCATTACTTCAGTATGAGATCAAGAACACGGTATTAACAATGAAAGTAACTTCACACATCTTCTGCTTGGTGGATGGACGAGCCCACGTGGCCCCCTTCCTCTATAATAAGAGCGCCGAAGATAGCTGAGTACTGAACTTCGGCGATCTTTGGCACTCCCATTGAAGTGAAAGAAAGGCCGTAATGGGGGCGCAGCCCTAAGGGGAGGCCGCCATGACAGGGCCCTGAAGGTGGAGGCAGATGGTCGCTAGGAGAGGGAGCGGTTCAAGGCGGGAGTTGCTAGGGGGAAGGGATTTAAGGGCCAGTTTCTCCTTCCCGCGGTCATTCAAAGGCGGGAAGGAGACAAGTTCACTTACCTGCATGGCCGAGCTGGACGTCCTCCTGGGGCAGCTGCGGGCAGCTTCCGGCTCCAGCGACGCTGCATGGGTAGTGCAGCAACTGCAGGGTATCGTAGAGGTGGTCTCCGGGGATCATGGCACGGGCTCCGCGCAGTATTCACCGCCAGCGGCGGCTTCTCTCCCTCCATCTGCCTCCCGCGCTCCGGTGGGCGGGGCCTCCGTAGCGCTTGAGCCCTGAATCTACCCCGCGGTCCCGGCGTCGGCTCAGGAGCCCCTCCCGGGCCAAGGGGCGCGCCCTACGGCTCAGGGCAGCGGCCCCAGGCCCGGGAGGCATCCGCAGCATTGGTCGGGACCGGCGGAGGCGAGGGGGCGGGGCTTGCGGCCTGTACGGCTCCTCCCATTTTCATCCATGACTCCACCTCCTACCTCTCTGGGTGACACGGTGGCCCCACCTGGCGATGCTCCGGTCGGGGGGGGGGGCCACTAGCCGCAGTGGAAGACGTCAGAGAGATCCAGGATCTACACGCTGGCCTGCTGGAGCGGCTGGGCGTAGTTCGGCTTCCGCGGACGGTCGCCTGGCCGTTCTTCAACTGGTCCGTCTTCTTCAGGCGGACGGGAGTGCCCTTCCTGCGCTGGCTGTTCCATGGCCGCGGCTGCTGGTGGCGACCTCCATGACTCTGACAGTGATGATCACCAGGCTTCTTCTCTGCGTCTGGATTCCGGAATGGCGGCTGGCGGGATCACAGCTTCTGCGCAGCCAGGTGAGTGTTTGTCCATGTCCGGTTGTTTAGATCTCAGGTGTCTGAGCGGGGGCCAGTAGGGGGAGTCAGTGATAGTGAGGGGGTTCCGGGTTTGGCAGGTGGTTTAGGTGAGGAATTGCGCTCGCTGTTAGGAGGATTGCGTGAGGTGTTGGCGCGTTCCGGCGGGGGGTGCGGGGGCGGCGGGGTCCCCAGTTCCTGCATGGGTGGGGAGTTCTGCTCCCCTTCCAGTGATAGTGTTGCCATCTGAGTCGTTGGTTCGCAAGGAAGCAGGGGTGGCGGTCTCTGTACAAACTGAGGAGGGGGATGGTATTCGGTTGGATGATAGAGCTCGGGGGGAGATTTATGTTTGTTTTGAGGGTCCCCTGGGTGCGCACTTGAAGAAGGAGGTGAAGGACAAGATTTGGGGTGATGAATATGTCAAAATCTTCTCCTTGCTTCCGCTGGAGAAGTTTAATTTGGATAAAGGGAAGCGGGACGAGAGTAAAAAGGAGGAGGAGGAAAAACGGCGGTGGCGCTTGATCCCGCAGACCTTTACTAACTGGCTGCAGGCCTTCGCCATATTAGCTAGTGTTATTGGGGAAAAGACTCCTGAACACTGTTCGGGACTGTTTTGTTATTTGGACGCTATCGGCGAGGCATACCTCGTGTATGGGGGACAGACATGGCTGCGCTATGATGAGCAGTTCCGTCAGCGGAGGGCGGTCCGCCCGTCTATACGGTGGGACCAGAAGGACATTGGGTTGTGGCTCAGGGTCATGGCGCCGTCGCGGTTCGGGCAGCCCTTTCAAGGGACGGCCGGATCATCCGGCCTCCCTACTCAATCCTCCTCTGGACAGGGTGCGGGGAGTAAAGCGGGATTTTGCTGGCAGTTCAATGTGGGTCAGTGTAAGTTCGGGGCGACCTGCAAGTTTCAACATGCCTGTTCGGGGGTGCGGGGGGGGGTCTCCCACGGAGTGGACAGGTGTTTTCGGAGGGGAAAGGGAAAACCGGCAGGAGGTACAGCTGGCCAAGGGTCGGACGCCCGTGAATCTGCTCGCAATGGAGCCGTACCTAAATCGGTATCCTGATCGTAGTAAGGCTCAGTCAGTGGTGAACCTAGCCTCTTTGCTGCCTGAGGCGGACTATAGAAAGACGCCCCCCCCCCAAAAAAAAAACCTGAGTTTCCATGCTACTAGTTTAACACACTGTTATCGTCGCACAATATACACAATACACAAAGTTATAAAACAGTTTTTAAGAATTCTTCTTACTGTATTACTTCAGTATCAGATCAACAACACGGCATTAACAATGAAAGTAACTTCACATATCTTCTGCTTGGTGGATGGACGAGCCCACGTGGCCCCCATTCTCTATAATAGGAGCCCCGCAGATAGCTGAGTACTGGACTTCAGGTATCTTTGGCACTCCCATTGAAGTGAATGAGAGCCACGCGGGTTCGTCCATCCACCAAGTGACACACCTATATATATGGCTGCGGTCAGGCTGAATTCCCACCTAGTGGGGGGAAAAAACCCAATTCTCAGGCTCAGTGGGGTCTCAGCAGACAGACCCCCATCAATCAGGTATTTATCCTCTATCATTTAGGTGAATACAGGGCAGTAACATTTTGTGACTTACAGGTGACGTCTCTGACTAATCGGTCACATTTCCCGTCTCTTCCCTCTGGACCGCCATGACCACTTCTTCCAGCTGTGACTTGTCTCTGTAAAGGTTGCAACACAGACATCTTTGGCTCCTCACTTTTCCAGGCATCCAACCCACATTGTCCTCACCTACACAAAGCCCCCATCCTGCTGCTACCCCCAATTATAAAATATATGATATAACCCCCCATAATGAATAATACTCCCAAGTGCATCTTTATATTAATAATGTCCGTGTGTACCCTGTATAAATAGTGCCCCTTATTAATAATACCCCAGGTGTTAACTAATTAAAAGGTTTTCCAGGTCATTAATAAACTAAATCAGTGGGGTTCAAAAACCCAGGACCCCCACTGATCAGCTGTTTGAATGGTACCTGTGTAAGCGCCATGACCGCTTCTCTGTTTACATAGTGTATTTCATCTCATAACGGCCATGTAATGTAACTACAGCCTCGTCCTGTACATGTCTACAGTATGTGACAAGGCTACAATTACATCACACGGTCACTATAAACAGACAGTGTATAATATAAACAGGTGCCATAGCCCATGTTTATAGCGCCCCATTTACACACACTATAAAGTTCCACAGCAGCCCCTGCACACATTATTACAGTGTTATGGCCCGCAGCGGCCCCTGCACACTGTATTATGCCTCTCAGCGGCCCCTGCACACTGTATTATGCCTCTCAGCGGCCCCTGCACACGGTATTATGCTCCATAGTGGCCCCTGCTCACGGTATTATGCCCCGCATTGGCCACTGCACACGGTATTATGTTCCGCAGCAACTCCTGCACACAGTTTTATGCCCCATATTGGCCCCTGCACTGGTATTATGCTCCATAGTGGCCCCTGCACTTGTATTATGCTCCATAGTGGCCCCTGCACTGGTATTATGCTCTATAGTGGCCCCTGCACTCGGTATTATGCTCTATAGTGGCCCCTGCACTTGTATTATGCTCCAGAGTGGCCCCTGCACAGGGTATTATGCTCTATAGTGGCCCCTGCACTCGGTATTATGCTCTATAGTGGCCCCTGCACCCGGTATTATGCTCCATAGTGGCCCCTGCACCCGGTATTATGCTCCATAGTGACCCCTGAACCCGGTATTATGCTCTATAGTGGCCCCTGCACTCGGTATTATGCTTTATAGTGGCCCCTGCACTTGCATTATGCTCCATAGTGGCCCCTGCACCCGGTATTATGCTCCATAGTGACCCCTGAACCCGGTATTATGCTCTATAGTGGCCCCTGCACTTGTATTATGCTCCAGAGTGGCCCCTGCACAGGGTATTATGCTCTACAGTGGTCCCTGCACAGGGTATTATGCTCTACAGTGGTCCCTGCACAGGGTATTATGCCCCATAGTGGCCGACCCATGAACTATTATTATACTCTGGGGTCTTTTCAGACCCCAGAGTATAATGATTGGAGACCCAGGGGAGAATACAAACATAAAAATCAGAGTTACTTACCTATCCTGGACACCGGTGCACTCCTTGCAGCTTTCGGCCCTGTTTAATTGCGCACACACGTCACGTGATCAGGCTGGCAACGCGACCTGATGACGTCACCACAGGCCTCAAGCCTGCTCGGAGTTACATCGGATCGCAGGAGGTGAGTAACACTGTTTTTTATGTTCCCTCACCAACCCTAGGCCTCCGATTATTATACTCCGGGGTCTGAATAGACTCCGGAGTATAATAATAGTAGTATTTGCGGCCCGCGGCCTAACTTACCGATGCCCGCGGCCGCTCACAGCGGCATCCACTTCCCTTTCTGCGGCCCATAGCAGAAGGGGAAGCAGGGGCGGCCACGAGCATACACGAGGTAGGTAAATAAATAGGCCCTGACCTGCTGGGGATACTCCAACAGGTTACGGCCTATTTATATAGATAAAAAAAAGCTATACTCACCTGCGATGCCTTGATGCAGCCGCCGCCTCCTCCTCCTCTTGTCCGCGACGTCTGTGTCTCAGCGTAGGCGGCGTGATGACGTCATTGTATCGCCGCCTGCGCTGAGATGCGACGTCTTGTAAACCAGCCCAGGACAGGCCGCGCTCAGCTCTGTTTGTTTTTTTTTTTTTTTTTTTTTTAAAGCGGCCTGTCCTGGGCTGGTTTACATTAAATAGTAAAATGCCGCCCCCCCAAACAGTGCCGCCCGAGGCGGCCGCCTCACCTCGCCTCATTAGCGGTGCGCCCCTGGGCTCAGTTGTTGTATAATGGGTTTGCGGAGGGTTTTCGTATCCCGTCTGCTCTTCAGGGTACTTCCTTGTCCACTAAGAATTTGGTCTCGGTGCATCAGCATCCTGGTGTGGTGCGCGAGAAGCTGAACAAGGAGGTTTCTTTGGGGCGCATGTCGGGCCCCTATAGTTCCCCGCCGTTTGCGGATATCGTAGTTTCACTGTTAGGGGTGGTTCCTAAGAAGGAGCCCAATAAGTTTTGGTTGATACATCATTTATCGTACCCCAAGGGGGGGTCGGTTAACGATGGAATTGACCCGGAGTTGAGTTCTGTAGTTTATACTTCTTTTGACTCAGCGGTGCATTGGGTTCAAAAGTATGGGCGCGGGGCGCTGATGGCAAAGACAGATGTGGAGTCGGCGTTTCGCCTCCTCCCGGTTCATCCTGAGAGCCAGAGGCTCCTGGGGTGCTACTGGGATGGGGGGTATTTTGTGGATCGTTGCCTCCCTATGGGTTGCTCGATCTCTTGTGCCTATTTTGAGGCCTTTAGTTCATTCCTGGAGTGGGTTGTGAGGGACCTGGCGGGGGTAGGGTCCGTAATCCACTACTTGGATGATTTTTTGTGCCTCGGTCCTGCTGACTCCTCTGTTTGTCTGGCTTTGCTTCGAACGATGGAGTGGGTGGCAAAACGTTTCGTGGTCACATTGGCGCCGGAAAAGACAGA
Source organism: Leptodactylus fallax (assembly GCA_947044405.1). Taxonomy (NCBI): domain Eukaryota; kingdom Metazoa; phylum Chordata; class Amphibia; order Anura; family Leptodactylidae; genus Leptodactylus; species Leptodactylus fallax. The sequence continues at coordinate 106,568 of CAMRHE010000272.1, forward strand.
AGGGCCGTGTGCGTTTTTGAGTTTTCTGGGTATCATTATTGATACCGTGCGGATGGAGTGTCAGTTGCCGGACGACAAGCTGGTTTTCCTTCGCCAGGAGGTGGGAAGGGCCTACAAGTTGCGTAAGATCAGGCTTAGAGACTTACAGTCGTTGTTCGGGAAGCTCAACTTCGCCTGCAGAATCATGCCCATGGGGCGTGTCTTTTGCTGACGGTTGGCTGGGGCAACGGCTGGGGTGTCATCACCGAGGCACTTTATCCGTTTGCATAAAGACCACAGGGATGACTTAGAGGTGTGGGCCAGATTTTTGAATCAGTATAACGGCCGCTCCTTGGTTATGTCACTGGTGGTTGACGTTTTTGACTGGGATTTATACACGGACGCGTCGGGGGCGGTTGGTTTTGCGGCTTTTTGTAACGGTCAGTGGTGTGCGGGACGTTGGCCGGCGGACTGGGTGTCGCAGGGGTTGGTTCGTAATCTGTGTCTTCTGGAGCTCTTCCCTATTGTGGTAGCATTAGAGATTTGGGTGGAACGTTTTAGTAATAGGAAGGTCCGCTTCCACTGTGATAATCAGTCCGTGGTCAGCGCCATCAATTCTTTGACAGCTTCCTCGCCTCCGGTGGTGCGTTTGTTGCGGCATTTGGTTTTGCGCTGCTTAGCCATTAATGCTTGGGTGGTGGCGGTCCATGTCCCGGGTGTTACTAATGGCATTGCTGACTCTCTCTCTCGGTTTCAGTGGGAGCGATTTCACCGACTGGCTCCGGAGGCGGACATGGACGGGATCACGTGTCCGGAACATCTGTGAGGCGTGGTCTCGCAGCGGCCGGTATGCTGATTAAGGCTTCTTTAGTTGATAGTACTAGGGCGGCTGAGTTGGGGGGTGGGGTTTCGGATTGCGACCGGCGTACTGCGGTTTTAGTGATGGTGGGGCGCGGAGCATTAGCTGGGTGGTCGGTGTCCAGACTGAATCAGGTGATGGCGGGGATCGCATTTGGCTTTCGGTTGCTGGGTTGGTCGGATGTGACCAAGGATTTTTTGGTAGTTCAAGCGCTTCGTGGTTTTCGTAGGGGGTCGGTCACGCCCAGATGGGCGCCGCCCAGTTTCTTTCCAGTTACTCGATCGTTTGGGGGCGTCATTGATGGGAGTTTGTTCATCGCAGTTTGAAGTAGCTCTGTTTCGCTTGGCCTTCTCTTGGGCGTTCTTTGGGGCTTTGCGATTGGGGGAATTAGTGTCCCCCTGCAAGGCGAGAGCTGGGGGGATTTTGTTTCAGGATGTGTTACTGGGGGGGGGTCAGGGGTCGAGTTCGTTATCTGGCATTCTAAAACGGACCAAGGGGGTAGGGGGAAGGCGTGTGTGCCTTTATCCTGTATCTGGGTCGGCCATGTGCCCAGTACGGTGCTTTGACAGTTTTAGGGTTGTTCGACAGGACCGTCCTGGCCCATTGTTGTGTCATCAGGATGGGTCCTTTCTGTCGCGTTACCAATTCACTTGGGTGTTTCGGAGTTGCTTGGTGTCTTTGGGCCTTGATCCTGCTGTGTTCGCTCCGCATTCATTTAGGATTGGTGCGGCCACCGAGGCGTCAGTGTGGGGTTTGGGTCCGGACGTTGTGCGTCGCATCGGGAGTTGGGCGTCTCGGCGTTTTGTGTGTGTCCTCACTTGTTGTGACGAATGTTAGGGGAGGGGGGTGCTGTCTCCTAGCGGATATTTTGCTCGAGTAGGAGGGTGTTTGGCTGTTTGATTCGCAAATGTGGTTGTTTTTCTTGCAGGTCCACTTCCCCGACTGGTGTGGATTTTGGGGCATTCATATGTCTATTGGGGTGCGGAACGGGCGGATATGCGCCCGGATGGACATCAGCTCGGTTTCCCTCGGTCGACGGTGGTTGTCCGGTGGTTGGGCTGTTGTGGCATGCGCTGGGGCCGCATGTTAACGGAGTTCACCAGGTACACTCGTTTAGATCGCTACCCGGATGTGCTAGTGTTGCATTTGGGTGGGAATGATTTGGGGGCCCACCCCTTTAGGGAGTTGGTGCGGGATGTTAAACACGACCTGCTTCGTGTGTGGGTGGCGTGCCTGGAGGTTGTTGTTGTGTGGTCGGATATCGTTCCGTGTAGTGCTTGGAGGGGGGCTCGGTCTGTACAGGGGATTAACAAGGCCTGGTCCAAGGTTAACAGGGCGGTTGGTTCCTTTGTGGTACTCCATGGGGGAATTGCAGTTCGGCATCATGAGCTGGAGGACCTGCAAGGGGGTTTCTGGTTGGCGGATGGTGTGCACCTTAATGCGGTGGGGATTGATTTGTGGGCATTGGGCCTGCAGGACGGCATCGAACGTGCCTTGGCGTTGGTTGGGGGTGCGCATCCTTGAGGTGGTCAAGGGATGCTTACGGTTGCGGGGTGGGGGTCCTTGGAGTTGGTGGAAATTAAGGGGGTGGGGAAACATGGTGGTTAGTTTCCCCAATAATTAACTACAGTTTTTGGTCTGGCTGCTTTTTGGGCTCCCGCTGGGTGGTGTCTCAGGGAGTGTTTTTTTGGTGATTATGTGATAATCTGCCATATGGTTTTTACGGTGCCCCTGAGCCTGTGCTTTTGTGGCTGGGGGTAATTGGTTTTGGTGGAAAATGGGCGGCCAGATTTATGTAGCTCCAAGGACCTCCCCCTCAAGTGACAATTCTCAGGAAAATTGGGTAATTGTTGATTAAAATGGAGGTTATTTTTTATATATTGTGGTATATGTTTAAGGTTATTTATTTAAGTTGTTGTTTTTTGTAAATAACGGTTAATTATATATTTGTATTGTTTTATGTAATAAAATGGCTGCTGTGGCCAATTTATCCAACCCTTGTGTTGTCTTTTCTTTTAGGGGTACGGAGTAAGGGGTGGGGGTTTGGGTGGAAGATAGGCTACAGTATTGGTAAGTACGGTTATTAATAGGCCAGCATCCTCAGTGCCAATGTCAAGAAAGGCCGTAACGGGGGCACAGCCCTAAGGGGAGGCCGCCATGACAGGGCCCTGAAGGTGGAGGCAGATGGTCGCTAGGGGAGGGAGCGGTGCAAGGCGGGAGTTGCTAGGGGGAAGGGATTTAAGGGTCAGTCTCTCCTTCCCGCGGTCATTCAACGGCGGGAAGGAGACAAGTCCCGCCCGCCCGGTTTGTTGTTGTCTTGGATTTTCAGTTTAACTTTGTCGCAGCAGTTGGCGGGGTGGGGGTCCTTGGAGTTGGTGGAAATTAAGGGGGTTGGGAAACATGGTGGTTAGTTTCCCCAATAATTAACTACAGTTTTTGGTCTGGCTGCTTTTCGGGCTCCCGCTGGGTGGTGTCCCGGGGAGTGCTTTTTTGGTGATTATGTGGTAATCTGCCATATGGTTTTTACGGTGCCCCTGAGCCTGTGGTTTTGCAGGGTAATTGGTTTTGGTGGAAAATGGGCGCCCAGATTTATGTAGCTCCAAGGACCTCCCCCTCAAGTAACAATTCTCAGGAAAATTGGGTAATTGTTGATTAAAATGGGGGTTATTTTTTATATATTGTGGTATATGTTTAAGGTTATTTATTTAAGTTGTTGTTTTTTGTAAATAACGGTTAATTATATATTTGTATTGTTTTATGTAATAAAATGGCTGCTGTGGCCAATTTATCCAATCCTTGTGTTGTCTTTTCTTTTAGGGGTACGGAGTAAGGGGTGGAGGTTAGGGTGGAAGATAGACTACAGTATTGGTAAGTACGGTTATTAATAGGCCAGCATCCTCAGTGCCAATGTCATGAGAACGTGGGTTCGTCCATCCACCAAGCGACACACCTATATTCAGTCTGGCTGCGGTCAGGCTGAATTCCCACCCAGTAGGGGGAAAAAGCTCAATTCTCAGGCTCAGTGGGGTTCTCAGCAGACAGACCCCATCAATCAGGTATTTATCCTCTATCACTTAGATGTAAACAGTGCAGTAAGATTTTGTGACTTACAGGTGACGTCTCTGACTAATCCTTCACATTTCCCTTCTCTTCCCTTTGAACCGCCATGACCACTTCTGCCAGCTGTGACTGTCTCTGTAAAGTTTGCAACACAGATATCTTTGGCTCCTCACTTTTCCAGGCTTCCAACCCACATTGTCCTCACCTACACAAAGCCCCCATCCTGCTGCTACCCCAATTATAAAATATATGATATAAGCCCCATAAGGGGAGACCGGAGCGCTGCGCAAGTAAAGTGCAGAGAACATGACTGGGGGCGGGCAGTAGGGGGACCAATCACGCGCTAGGACGTGAACAATTGTGGACGGGGCTTAACCCTGTTTGATTTGACTATGCCGCGCGGCCCGGGAAGCAGTCATTCCGGAGCTGCGCGGCATACCAACGAGCGGTTCAGCTACCCCCCATCCCACTGTAGTCATGTGACTTTTGACTCCCCCCCCCCATTAACCCTTCACCACCCCCTCCCCTGGAGGCGTCTGAGCGGCGGCGGACACGCAGGACTCGCCCGCCGGCGAGGAGGGGGACTGGGTCTTCCAGTTCCGTCGGTTCCGGCTTTCCAGGCGCCCTTGGTACCGGAACGAGGAAGTTTGAATGACAGGCAGCACGGCGCTGGCTCCTCCCTCACGGCACCACAGCCCAGGTCCGAGGTGCATCCAGTGGTTTCAAGTATGTACGCGGGTGCAGGTCAACCTTCCCAGGGATGTCGGTCGTGCTGCAGCTGTCAGCGGGATGGTTCCCAACAATCAACAGGTGCCAGTGTTCTCCTGTACAGCGACCTGGGTCATCAGGATGCAGGGCTGTTGACTGGTGGGCCCACAGCACCTGCGCAGTCTGGTGAGTACCACTCATTGTCGTGTCCGTTTCCTCCTATTCTAATGTCACAGGGGTTAGGGATAGATAGGCCAGAGTCCCCAGTGGGTGGCGGTGTAGCTTCTGAAGGGATTAGGGAGCTATTGGGTAGCGTGAGGGAGCTACTGTCGCGCTGCGAACAGAGTGTTAGCGGTTCCCCGGTGGCGGCGTGAGTCCCTCCAGCAGTCCAGTCGGTAGCGTCACAGAGTGCGCCGGTGGTAGAGGCTCCGGCGGTTGTCACAGTGTCCGTGCAGACAGAAAAAGAGAAGGTTGACTCAGTGAGGCTGGACGACAGGGCTTGGGGAGAGGTCTATATTTGTTTTAAGGGTCCTCTAGGGGCGCATTTAAAAAAGGAAGTGAAAGAGAAGATTTGCAAGGACGAGTACGTCGAAGTCTTCTCCTTGCTCCCTTTAGCTAAATTTAATTTACACAAGAGTAAGAAGGAGGATAGCAAAAAAGAGGCAAAAGAAAAACGTAGGTGGCGCCTGATCCCACAGACTTTTGCTAATTGGCTTCAGGCCTTTGCCATTTTAGCTAGTGTCATTGGTGAAAAGGCTTCTGACAACTGTTCGGGCCTTTTTTGCTATCAGGACTCTATAGGTGAGGCGTATCGGGTCTATGGGGGTCAGACGTGGTTGCGGTATGATGAGCAGTTCCGTCGGCGTAAGGCGGTTTGGTCCAGCATACGGTGGGATCAGAAGGATATAGGGTTGTGGCTTCGGGTTATGGCGCCAGCTCGCTTTGGCCATTCCTTTCCTGGGGCGGCCGGTGGAACCGGCCATAGTGGTCTCAGTTACGGCTCAGGGGGGGCAGGTGCACAGGTCCAGCAACGTTACGGGCTGTGTTGACAGTTCAATGAAGCCCAATGTAAATTGGGCTTCAACTGTAGATTCAAACATGCCTGCTCATTCTGCGGAGGGGTGTCCCATGGTGCGGCCCGTTGCTTGCGCAAACAGAGGACCAAGGCCTTGCCCAATAGTGGACAAGGGGCAGACACCGGAGAAGCTGGAAGCCATGCTTCCGTACCTAAATAGGTATGTTAACAGGGAGAGTGCAAAGTTTCCAGTAGAAGGTTTTAGGGAGGGTTTTAAGATTCCCCTGCCAACGCACACAGTCCCCTTTTGTATAACTAACTTGAAGTCGGCAGCAGAACACTCGGGGGTGGTGTCCAAAAAACTGAGGAAGGAGGTGGCCTTGGGGTGCATGGCGGGCCCCTTCGCATCACCCCCTTTGGAGGGTTTAATTGTATCTCCTTTAGGGGTGGTGCCAAAGAAGGAGCCGAATCAGTTTCAGCTCATAAATCATTTGTCATATCCCAAAGGAGCGTCGGTCAACGATGGTATTGCACTCGAGCTTTGTTCGGTAGTGTATTCCTCGTTTGATGCAGCTGTGCATTGGGTTCGGCATTGCGGTCCAGGGGCCCTCTTAGCTAAGATGGATATGGAGGTGGCGTTCAGGTTACTGCTGGTACACCCTGACAGCGTTAGGTAACTGGGCTGCTACTGGGACGGTGGGTATTACGTAGATCGTTGCCTTCCTATGGGTTGCTCAATATCGTGCGCGTACTTTGAGGCTTTCAGCACCTTTTTGGAGTCGGTAATTCGGGATGTGTCAGGGGTGGAGTCAGTGATACACTACCTCGATGATTTCCTCTGTATAGGTCCGGCGGGCTCCGATGTCTGAGCGGTTTTACTGGCGACCAAGCAGTGGGTCGCCAGTAAGTTTGGCGTACCTGTGATGATTCCGCTTAAATATGGCTATAACTCAAAGCTGTATTTTGATCTCTGGGTAGCGTATTTCTCTCTTAGTTCCATTTATTCATAATGTGCGCAGCTCTAATCCTAGATGTATGTTATCAGTAGGGCAACATTGTAACAATGGGGCTGTTATCGAAACCCAAACTGGGTTCAAAATCCTGATTGTCAAGTGGTGCCAAATTATTTATAATCCATATTGGTATATATATACTGTGAGCTCACAGAGAAAGAACAAGCCTGACACACACAGTCGGTGTTAAGCAAGTTGTGTTTATTAAAAACATAGCATAAGCTTTTATAGAGAACAGTAAATAATTATGAATTATAACAGAGCATGCGTGAAAACTGGCAAACCTGATTGACCATTGGAGCGAGGAGGGTCTTGACACCCCCCCCTTTACTCATCTCAATAATCAAAGTATATTAGTACTATGAGCTGCGTAATGCAAAGCATGGCTGGGACCATTGCACACCTGAGGGGGAGAAACTGCGCAGCTACGTGCTGGGGGCTGTTTGCGTAAGTAGGGTTAATCTCCAGCCTTCTCGAAGGACAGCTCACAGAAAGTTTATAAACAAGTAAGTCCACTAGGACATGCTGCCCTAGACTGGTGAAGAAGGTTAAAAAGTCCAGCAGTTCAGGAAACTGAAAGTACAGGCATTGAGCCATACTGTTGTGTTAAAATCACAAACAGGTGGGATTATGTTATAGAAATTAAGTGTCTGTCTCTTTAACTTCTCATTAGCTTGCTGTTCTTAAAAATTATAGAAATGCATTTAGTAGAAGAAGCTTACAGCCTTCGATGATAAGGATATACACTGAGAGCAAGGCCAGACACCCAGTCTAGGGCAGCATGTCCTAGTGGACTTACTTGTTTATAAACTTTCTGTGAGCTGTCCTTCAAGAAGGCTGGAAATTAACCCTACTTACGCAAACAGCCCCCAGCACGTAGCTGCGCAGTTTCTCCCCTCAGATGTGCAATGGTCCCAGCCATGCTTTGCAATACGCAGCTCATAGTACTAATATACTTTGATTATTGAGATGAGTAAGGGGGGGTGTCAAGACCCTCCTCCCTCCAATGGTCAATCAGGTTTGCCAGTTTTCACGCATGCTCTGTTATAATTCATAATTATTTACTGTTCTCTATAAAAGCTTATGCTATGTTTTTAATAAACACAACTTGCTTAACACCGACTGTGTGTGTCAGGCTGGTTCTTTCTCTGTGAGCTCACAGTATATATATACCAATATGGATTATAAATAATTTGGCACCACTTGACAATCAGGATTTTGAACCCAGTTTGTATCCATCCCAGAATAGCTCTATTGAATTCCTACCTAGACCTGGGTGACCAAATAAACATGCATGGATCAGCCTGGGCTGTTAGATCAGACATGGTTGATAACATTGTATCATTTCACTTGGTCTCAGCTCAATACAAAGAATCTGGACTTGAGTGCATTAATCAATCAGACTTGCCGTCGCCGGTGACCTCATTCTGGGTGGTGTACTCAAGGGTATAAAAGATGAGGTAAGAGGTCAGTGAGGGAGTCTACCCCTGAGAGGAGAATACTGTGCAGAGACTATCACTGAGATGCTACTATGAGGAGAGGCTGCTGTGATGAGCATGCAGGCTGGAATGCTGCTGCTGACTATGATGAGACTACAAGAGACTGAGAGACTATTACTGAGAGACTGTGATGAGAGCATGCAGGCTGGAATACTGTGTTGATGCCACATGCTAGAAGCCTCCACTGGTTATTCACACATACCAGAGCATGTGTGAGTGTTGGACTACAGAACCACATCAAGGAGATGTGTGGTAAAGTGAAGGACAGCTCACAGAAAGTTTATAAACAAGTAAGTCCACTAGGACATGCTGCCCTAGACTGGGTGTCTGGCCTTGCTCTCAGTGTATATCCTTATTATCGAAGGCTGTAAGCTTCTTCTACTAAATGCATTTCTATAATTTTTAAGAACAGCAAGCTAATGAGAAGTTAGAGACAGACACTTAATTTCTATAACATAATCCCACCTGTCTGGTGAAGAAGGTTAAAAAGTCCAGCAGTTCAGGAAACTGAAAGTACAGGCATTGAGCCATACTGTTGTGTTAAAATCACAAACAGGTGAGATTATGTTATAGAAATTAAGTGTCTGTTTCTTTAACTTCTCATTAGCTTACCCTTTCATCTGATTTCCAAAACAAAAATGCCTATGTGGTGACACACCAGCCCTCCACCAGGAAGAGAGCACAGGAGGCCCATCCCTGTCTACTCGCCCTACCGCTATATCCCTATCTATCATTCTGTCCCTACCTGTCCCTCCCTATCAGAAAATAATAAACCCCACCCCTCGTGCAAACCTTGCCCTACCTATCCCTATCTGGCCCTAACCTAACTAACCTACTTTAAATCCCTTATCTAACCCTCAGGGAACAGAAAAAGTGAACCCCCTCCAGAGGGTACCAGCCCTTTCTGCGCCCAGCCCCTCGTACTCCCGAGAGCGCACCCTCACCAGGTCCACCATGATGTTTTTAACCACCTCCACCTCCGGGAGGATTTTGCCTCTCGTCGATACTAAACACCGTGCTGACCATAGGTGAAAACTGACCACTGCACTAACTACAAAAAGTGTTTGGCAGTCCCTGCCCTCCGGGTGTTTGAATGCCCCATAGGCCCACTCGGCATAGTAAAGGCCAGCCAGCCACAGCCAACCGGTGGAGGTCCCCACGAATTTGCAAACCCTTATATTGAAGGGGCACTGAAGCAGGAAGTGCTCCATGCTTTCCAGCATGTTGCCACACTCCTCCCGAGGGCAGCCTCGCTCGTCGGAGTTCCGGTACTTCAAGTTCCCCCTCACATATAACTTACCTAGGAGGCAGCGCCAGGTCAGATCCCAAAACTTCCGAGGAAACCTTTTGGAGTTAAGAAAATGCAACCCTCCCTCTAAGGTTTCTCCTGGGCAATCTTTGAGCGCCAGAGGCTTCTGGAAGCGGGTCAACAGGACCTTGTCGTCAAGAAAACGTCTTGACTGAGTCCTGATCTCCCACGCCCCCAGACCCCACCGACGAATCACTTTCAGGACCAGGGAAGCATAGGCCGGGAGATATCCATGGGGTGCACGAAGATCTTTCACTTGCCCTCCTGACTCCCATTTCTGGAAGAAGGGCCGAAACCACCCCTGGCAGGAGGCTACCCACGAAGGAGCCCCCTCGGAGGAGAGGTTTGGTAAATTGATCTTAAGAAAGGTGTTCATTAAGAACACCACGGGGTTAACCATATTTAACCCCCCTAGCCTCCTTGTGTGGTATGTAACCTCCCTCTTGATTAGGTTGAGCCTGTTCCCCCATAACAGTTGGAAGAACAGGCAACAGATCCTACTCCAACAAGACTCTGGCAAGGCACAGACGCTACCTAGATAGATCACCAACGGGAGCAGGAAGGCTTTGGCAAGGTGAACCCTTTCTCTCAGGGTCAAAGACCAACCCTTCCAGCAATCAACTCTCTGGGCGACATCCTTAAGTCTACCTTCCCAATTTTGGAGTGGGTAATCACCCTGGCCAAAATGGATGCCTAAGATCTTTACAGACCCCTGGGGTTCTGGGAGGGTGTCCGGGAGAGAAAAACCAGGCTCTCCCCCTCCCAGCCAGAGGCTTCCACACTTATTCCTGTTTACAGCTGATCCGGAAGCCTCCGAGTAACTGGCCACTTCAGACACCACCCATTCAAGCTCCTCCCGTGACGAGACAAGAACGGTGACATCATCCACATAGGCTACTGTCCTCAAAGGGGAGCCGGTGCCCTCCAGGTCCATCCTGACTCCCGCCACCGGCCCACCATTAATCCGTCTAATCAGGGGATCAATGGCGAACACATACAGTAGCGGGCTCAAGGGACATCCCTGTCGGACGCCCGACCCCACCTCAAAAGGACGACCAACTCAACCATTCACAAGTGGGAAAGACTCAGCCCCAGCGTATAAGGTCTGCAGCCACTGAATGAACCCCCCAGGCAGGCCATACCTCGAGAGAGTTGACCACAAATACTCATGATTCACCCTGTCAAAAGCCTTAGCCTGATCTAGGGACAGCAAGTACCCCTTCCACCGACCTGCCCTACTCTGCTCCACAGCCTCCCTGACACTCAGGACCGCACTTAAGGTGCTACGACCGGGAACAGAGCAGTGCTGAGCCGGCGAGAGGAGTCGGGGCGCAAACTGTACCAGCCGGTTAAAAAGTACCTTCGCCAGAATCTTCCGGTTCGTATTGAGAAGTGCTATGGGCCGCCAGTTCTCAATATGGCTCGGATCCTTACCCTTTGACAGAACTATAAGGGCGGACCTCCTCATTGACTTCGGCAGAATGCCCGGGGATAGACACTCATTAAGCACGTCAGTCAAGAGGGGAGCCAAAGCTCCTTTAAAGGTCCGATAGAACTCAGATGTTAAGCCATCTGGGCCAGGTGACTTCTTGAGGGCAAGACCCTCAATAGCCCTGACGACTTCCTCTTCCCTTATAGGTTCTACCAAAACACCAAGAGAAGGGTCTTCTGCTGACTCAGGAATGGCTTCAGCCAAGAAACCTGAAATCCGATCCCGATTCAGTTCCTTCTTTGCCAAAAGGTTCGAGTAGAAGGACCTGACGACCTCCAAGATCCCTGACCTGGATCTTGTCAGGGATCCTGTACTGTCAATCAGGCCTGTTACTGTCTTACAAGCCACTGACATCTTACAGTTCCTGTAGGGGTCGGGCGAGCGGTATTTCCCGAAATCCTTCTCAAGAACCAAAGATGCGTGCCTATCATACTGACACCTTTTAAGCAAAGCCTTCACATCAGAGATATCCTCCTGGCTACCTCCGGTCGAGACCAGATGTTCAAGTCTCTTCCTCAGTGCACTGTACATGCGGTACATGTCCAGTGACCTGAGGCTTGAGAGCCGGCGGAAAAATCCCGCCACCCTTTTTTTGAATATCTCCCACCACTCTGACCTAGTACCTTCAAGACCCAGTAATAGTACCTGATCCTGAAGAAACTTCTCAAAGGCTTGTCTTACAGCTGCCTCCTCAAGGAGTGACGAATTCAGCCTCCACAAACCTCTTCCTCTCCGGAGGGTCTCTGAAATATTCAAAGAAAACAAAATTAGACAGTGATCAGAGAACTCCACCTCCACCACGGACACAGGGGTGGTGACGGAATTCTCCTTCAAAAAAAACCTGTCTATCCTAGACCTAACACTACCTCTCTGAAAGGTGAACCCACGGTGACCTGGGGAATGCCTGATGTGGATATCCTCCAGGCGAGCTTCACTCACTATGCTATTTAATGCGGTGCCATCATAGGGCAGTCTATCTCTGGTACCTCCTCGGTCTTGGGGTCTAGTTATGGTATTAAAATGACCACCAAAGATGACTTGTTTGCCCGTAAAAAGAAAAGGCTTAATCTTCATAAAGAGGCTTTTACGGTCCCACTTTGTCTGGGGACCGTAGATGTTAATGAGGCACAGGCTTTGCCCCTTCATGAAGACGTCTAAGACTAGGCACCTTCCCATTTCGAGCTCGATCAGTCGCTGGCATTTCACCTCTGCGGTAAAAAGCACCGCCACTCCACTATACGGCTCAGCCGCAAGAGACCAGTAGGAGGGCCCCCTGCGCCACTCCCTCCTTGCTCTGTTTATCTCTGATAGAGTACAGAGCCTGGTCTCCTGCAAAAACAAAATGTCAGCTTCAACCCGGCCAAGAAAATCAAAGGCTGCAAACCTAGCCGTATCAGACTTAATGCTGGCCACATTAATGGTGGCCAGCGTCAGTGGAGAGGGGACTGCCATTAAGACCGATTGAGCTCAATGACCTTCAGCTTCCCACCCCCTTTCCTCCTATCACCACCACCCCTAGATGAGTCTGAAGAGGACCCGCGACTTCTCCTCATCTTGCGGGTCCTCTTCTTACATTGGGATTGGTCCATCACCTCCCCCGGTGCGGTTTGGCCAGAGGAGGGATGGACCTCCCCCGCAACTTCTCCCTGAGGAGTTACAGTGGTCTCAGAAACAGTAGCAACTTTGGCCCTGGGTGCATCATCTCCTCCTCCAGGCCAGCCTCCCCCCCAGAGGGCAGGGGGCCCCTCCCGGAGGGAGACTCAGCAGCCCCTGACGGCTCCACCTCTCCCTCTGAAGCCTCCCCTGAGGCCGACGCGTCCTCACAGAGGGATTGGTACCGGTTGGGACCTACCACTAGAGGGCCGTCGAGTCTGCGTTCCTTCGTGGGGGGGGGGGCAGATGTTTTTGCCCTCACTTTACTCGGTGACTTTCTCCGCTTGACCGTCTCTCCCTCCCCAGCACTGACGTACTGAGAAGACGACGACTGGTCAGCCTCTTCCTCCCTCTGCAGTCTCCTCATCTCCTCAACCAGGGTCGTGCCCACTGCTGCCTCGGCATCAGGATCCGGCCCAGCAGAGCCAGGGGCAGAAGGAAGGCACATAACTTCCTCCCTCTGCTCCCTCCTCCTCTCGCGCCTCCTTGCCCTTGATGGTGGCTGGGCCTTCTCCCTTTGCCTTGGCAGACTAGTCTCTCCTCCCCCACTCACCCCCTCCGCAGCAGGGACAGCCTCCTCAACTGCTCCCGCTTGCCGAAGGGTGGTGTTGGCGAAAGACCGTGGACACGCCCCGATCGGGTGCCCAAGGACACCACACAGGTGGCAACGCACCCTGCCACAGGTCGCCGCGAGATGGCCCACCTCCCCACACATGGCGCACTTCTGCACACGGCAGGAGGCGCTCAAGTGTGAGGGGTCACCGCACCTGTGACAGAGTTTTGGCTGCCCCTGGTAGAAGACAAGGATCCTGTCTTTCCCAAGGAAGGTTGAGGACGGGATATGCATCACCGAGTTATCCTCGTGTCGCAATTTGACCATGAAGGTCCAGGCCCCCGACCATATCCCGAACTCGTCGAGATTTTTCTTTGGGAAGTCCTTGACCTCCCCAAACCTGTTCAGCCAGGTCATGATGTCCATATAAGAAAGTGACTCGTTACGAGTTAAAACGGTCACTTTCTTAATGTTATCCTGGCGTGACACCGCCCACACCATAAAGTCACGCCAGGCGGGCTCGTCCTTCACCAGCCTATAGTTTCCCCAGAAGGTTTCTAAGCCCTCCGGGGTAACAAAGCTGATGTCAAACTCCGAGGAGCCGACAGGATGAATCAGGGCAAAGATGTCGCTTGCCCTGAAACCCATCCCGAGTAGGAGTTCCACGACCCCCCTCCTCTAGGGACAAGGGCCGGCTCCCCCCCCACACGAGACGGGCCACGTTCCTCCGTGTCGGCCCCCTACGCCCGGGTGTAGGGAGAGTCCATCTGGTCTCACTTCCTTCCTCTCGGAACTTCCCTAGGCCAAAACGCTCGATCCAGAACCTAAGGTCTCTCAACTGCCCATCTATGGTCATTGTGGACTGGCCCGCCCGTAAAGCCTCCAGGAGCTGCCGTTGCAAATCGCCGTCCCTGGAGCCCGGCGGAAGACATGATGCACCCCCAGGGGCCCCAGAAGCGACTCTGGCATAGGAGCGTGGGGGCCCGGAGGCCGCAGCAACCTCCGCTGCCGGAGTACCAGCGCCACTCCCAGGGACCCCCGCAGAACTACTTAGCCCAGCCACGGCAACCGGAGCACCAGAGGCGGCAACAGTCCGCCCTGGCATAGCCGCCGCGGACCGGGTCACTCCAACTGCAGCAGAAGGAACAGCGGCAGAGAGGACAACAGGAGCAACAATATCAGGAGCAATGACAGGAGTAACAACAGGAGCAACGACAGCATCAGGAACAGCAGCAGAGACAACAGCAGGGACAACAGCAGGGACAACAGCAGGGACAACAGCAGGGACAACAACAGAAATACCAGAAACAACAGGGGCCACAACAGAAATATTACTAGCAGTAGAAATACTTTTTTTAGCAGCAATGGTAATAGCCCCTCCACCCGCAGCCTCTTGCATACTACACCACCTTCTTCAGGAATACTACTAATTACCCCTTTTGTCCCACCCGCTTTCCCCTTTACCTTACCTGTCTGCTTAACTAGCTTCTCCACTCGTCCATCATTCACACCTGCAGTCTTCCTTCTTACAGCGGGGCCGGCTGCACCACTCGCTGATGGCTTCCCCGCTTTTACCTCGGCCTCCGCATCCACAGTCACCCCGGCACCTGATGTTGTAGGAGGACACGCCCCCTTAGCCCCGGAAGTGACCTCCGCATCACCGGCTTCATCAGCACTGGAGGAGGATGAGCCACGCCCACCTGCCACTCCCCCTTTCCTACACCTTACTCTGGGGGAAGCCATCGATATTTTAAAACCTCCTACCAGGGAGGGAGGTTTCCCTACGCCACTCCCCTCCGCAGGGGGGGCTTCTTTGCCTTTGCCCTTGTCCGCAACTATGAGCTCCTTGTCCGCCACCACCTGAAAGGTACTATCAGGCGCCATTTTGACTGCTGGCACCCCGGGCACCCCGCCACTTGGCGTGACCCGAGGTGCCTGCGCCTCCCTTTTCTCTCCTGGAGGCATCGCAACCTGGGCTGAGGTCCCGGCACGATGCTCCCCAGGCAACGACCTGACAAATTTAAATGTCTCTATCTCTCTTTTTTTTTCCTTCCTTGCCTTCTTCCTGGTCTTGGCTCCTTTTCCAGCCTCCTCCCCGTCCAGATCTGACATGCTGAATGCTAATTGGTCCATTCTGGACGGGGACTCTAATTGGTAGATTTGCCTCATCAGCTTCCCGCCTTCTCCCGAGGCTCCGCCCTCCTCCTCCTCCGTCTCGGGCAGTGGTTGGTTCTCTGGGAGTGTGGGAGATTGCGTCACTTCCTGCCCTGTCATTCTGACTTCCTGTCTTGTCATTCTGACTTCCTGCTTCACTGCCGGCACTGATGCCTGCGTATACGTGGGTATCAGGCTGCCGCTGCTAGGGACGGCTGCCCGACTATACTGTACCGCCATGCTGTCATCCGACTCCAGGTCTGACTCACAATAGTCGTCCTCTCCCGAGCTGTCTGAGGACGCAGGGCCATCCTTCAACAACCGCTCCTGCTGTTTGCGGAAGAAGCGGTCATCGTTCAGCAGCTTCTCTCTGAACGGCCCCGCGCCCTCCAGAATCTCCGTGCACCTGGCTTCCAGGGCCTTTATTTGTTTTTTCAGGCTCCTTACCTGCTTACTGAAAACCGGGCGGTCCTACCTCGAGGCCCTGTCGCTACGGGCGCGAGCGCTCTGAAGCTCCCCCACTCATTGCGAAAAGGGACCTCCGGGCCCGGTCATACTCCTCCAGGACCGCCTCGATCCTCCGGCTGTAGATGGCAACCTCTTCTCCAGCTTTCCGGATGCCCCATCCTGCGGGTGATTGCGGCAGCGATGATGGTAAGCTTGTGTCATTTCTCCTGCTTGCAGGGACCCTTCCAGAGGGAACCGCATATCCTGCGGCCGTAGCCCCCTTCGGACCGGCTTCACCCGCCACTGCCGCTGATGTTACCGCCGTGGCTGATGTCGCCGTTTTCACGGATCCACCTGCCGGGACTGCTGACACCCCTGTCGCCACCGCTACTCCTGCCGGCGTCGCCCGCTCTACGGACGTCGCTGCTCCCGATGCTGTTCCTGATGCTGCAGCCGCCAATGTCGCTGCTGCTGCTCCTGATGCTGCTCCCGATGCCGTTGTCCTGGTCGCCAGTCTCATTGAGGCTTGCTGCCTCAGCGACCTCCGTCTGCCCTGCTCTGCTGGTGCTGTGTCGGCAGACATTCTCCTGCCCCCCGCCTGTAAGGTCCGGGGGGCAGGAGCTCCACGCTCCATGATAAGGCTCCCCTCCGCACGGGGAAGGGAGTCGGAGCTACGATCTGTAACAAACAAAAGACCGAAGATCACACAATATAAACGGTCTCCAAGTATCCAAAAGCCACGTAAGCCTCTGAAGCTAGGAGCTCAAACAGACACGTCTGACTCCCACGGTTGCCCCGAAGGAATTGGAACTATTTTATTAGAAAAGTAGAAAAAGTTCACAAACACTGTCACATACGAAAATACAATATAAAAACTATAAACAGAGACAATACATAAATCTAAAACATAGCATAAAACCATCAACAAATAAAATACAAGAAAACACCGGGACAAAAAAAAAAACCAATCGCGAACCAGCCCCATCCATTCTGCCTTTCACTCCGCCTTTCACTCTTCTCCCGTCTTTCTCCAGTCATCCGTCAGTCAAAAACTCTAACAAAAGAAAATCTAAATGAGCAATATACAATGGAAACATATAACGGAAACTTATAACACTAACAAAATCCCCAACTGAAACTTACTAAAAAATTTTTTTTTTTTTTTTTTTTCCCCCTCACCACACCCGGCCAGCACCACGCCCCATGTCCTCCCATGTCCGCATAGTCCTGGTGCTGGCACCACCCACCACCAAGCCCCTGAAACCCAACCTGGCTCTCCGCCTCATGTCCTCCCATGTCCGCGTAGTCCAGAGCCAGGCCGGCACACGAAAACTTATAAACCAAACCCTCCACCCCCAAAAAGAAACCCCCCCTCCCAAACAACCTACCCCCCTGAAAAACCCCTTAACTACTAACAAACAAATGGAATTATGGAATATGGAAAATGAAATATGGGATATGGAAATGGATATGAAAAATGGAAATGGAAAATGAATATGGGATATGGAAAAATGGAAAATGGGAAAATGGACACAACATATGAACGACAACAATAACAAATAACAAATACCAGACAAGTAACAAAACCCCACCATCCTACATAACCTGTTAAATTACCTTCCCTCCCATGAACCTCCCATGGGCCTAGGGTCGGTTATCCTCAAGCCTCTTACCCTTCCATCGGATTTCCAAAACAAAAATGCCTATGTGGTGACACGCCAGCCCTCCACCAGGAAGAGAGCACAGGAGGCCCATCCCTGTCTACTCGCCCTACCGCTATATCCCTACCCTGTCCCTACCTGTCCCTCCCTATCAGAAAATAATAAACCCCACCCCTCGTGCAAACCTTGCCCTACCTATCCCTATCTGGCCCTAACCTAACTAACCTACTTTAAATCCCTTATCTAACCCTCAGGGAACAGAAAAAGTGAACCCCCTCCAGAGGGTACCAGCCCTTTCTGCGCCCAGCCCCTCGTACTCCCGAGAGCGCACCCTCACCAGGTCCACCATGATGTTTTTAACCACCTCCACCTCCGGGAGGATTTTGCCTCTCGTCGATACTAAACACCGTGCTGACCATAGGTGAAACCTGACCACTGCACTAACTACAAAAAGTGTTTGGCAGTCCCTGCCCTCCGGGTGTTTGAATGCCCCATAGGCCCACTCGGCGTAGGAAAGGCCAGCCAACCGGTGGAGGTCCCCACCAATTTGCAAACCCTTATATTGAAGGGGCACTGAAGCAGGAAGTGCTCCATGCTTTCCAGCATGTCGCCACACTCCTCCCGAGGGCAGCCTCGCTCGTCGGTGTTCCGGTACTTCAAGTTCCCCCTCACATATAACTTACCTAGGAGGCAGCGCCAGGTCAGATCCCAAAACTTCCGAGGAAACCTTTTGGAGTTAAGAAAACGCAACCCTCCCTCTAAGGTTTCTCCTGGGCAATCAGGAAGCTTCTGGAAGCGGGTCAACAGGACCTTGTCGTCAAGAAAACGTCTTGACTGAGTCCTGATCTCCCACGCCCCCAGACCCCACCGACGAATCACTTTCAGGACCAGGGAAGCATAGGCCGGGAGATATCCATGGGGTGCACGAAGATCTTTCACTTGCCCTCCTGACTCCCATTTCTGGAAGAAGGGCCGAAACCACCCCTGGCAGGAGGCTACCCACGAAGGAGCCCCCTCGGAGGAGAGGTTTGGTAAATTGATCTTAAGAAAGGTGTTCATTAAGAACACCACGGGGTTAACCATATTTAACCCCCCTAGCCTCCTTGTGCGGTATGTAACCTCCCTCCTGATTAGGTTGAGCCTGTTCCCCCATAACAGTTGGAAGAACAGGCAACAGATCCTACTCCAACAAGACTCTGGCAAGGCACAGACGCTACCTAGATAGATCACCAACGGGAGCAGGAAGGCTTTGGCAAGATGAACCCTTTCTCTCAGGGTCAAAGACCAACCCTTCCAGCAATCAACTCTCTGGGCGACATCCTTAAGCCTACCTTCCCAATTTTGGAGTGGGTAATCACCCTGGCCAAAATGGATGCCTAAGATCTTTACAGACCCCTGGGGTTCTGGGAGGGTGTCCGGGAGAGAAAAACCAGGCTCTCCCCCTCCCAGCCAGAGGCTTCCACATTTATTCCTGTTTACAGCTGATCCGGAAGCCTCCGAGTAACTGTCCACTTCAGACATCACCCATTTAAGCTCCTCCCGTGACGAGACAAGAACGGTGACATCATCCGCGTAGGCTACTGTCCTCAAAGGGGAGCCAGTGCCCTCCAGGTCCATCCTGACTCCCGCCACCGGCCCACCATTAATCCATCTAATCAGGGGATCAATGGCGAACACATACAGTAGCGGGCTCAAGGGACATCCCTGTCGGACTCCCGACCCCACCTCAAAAGGACGACCAACCCAACCATTCACAAGCGGGAAAGACTCAGCCCCAGCGTATAAGGTCTGCAGCCACTGAATGAACCCCCCAGGCAGGCCATACCTCGAGAGAGTTGACCACAAATACTCATGATTCACCCTGTCAAAAGCCTTAGCCTGATCTAGGGACAGCAAGTACCCCTTCCACCGACCTGCCCTACTCTGCTCCACAGCCTCCCTGACACTCAGGACCGCACTTAAGGTGCTACGACCGGGAACAGAGCAGTGCTGAGCCGGCGAGAGGAGCCGGGGCACAAACTGTACCAGCCGGTTGAAAAGTACCTTCGCCAGAATCTTTCGGTCCGTATTGAGAAGTGCTATGGGCCGCCAGTTCTCAATATGGCTCGGATCCTTACCCTTTGACAGAACTATAAGGGCGGACCTCCTCATTGACTTCGGCAGAATGCCCGAGGATAGACACTCATTAGGCACGTCAGTCAAGAGGGGAGCCAAAGCTCCTTTAAAGGTCCGATAGAACTCAGATGTTAAGCCATCTGGGCCAGGTGACTTCTTGAGGGCAAGACCCTCAATAGCCCTGACGACTTCCTCTTCCCTTATAGGTTCTACCAAAACACCAAGAGAAGGGTCTTCTGCTGACTCAGGAATGGCTTCAGCCAAGAAACCTGAAATCCGATCCCGATTCAGTTCCTTCTTTGCCAAAAGGTTCGAGTAGAAGGACCTGACGACCTCCAAGATCCCTGACCTGGATCTTGTCAGGGATCCTGTACTGTCAATCAGGCCTGTTACTGTCTTACAAGCCACTGACATCTTACAGTTCCTGTAGGGGTCGGGCGAGCGGTATTTCCCGAAATCCTTCTCAAGAACCAAAGATGCGTGCCTATCATACTGACACCTTTTAAGCAAAGCCTTCACATCGGAGATATCCTCCTGGCTACCTCCGGTCGAGACCAGATGTTCAAGTCTCTTCCTCAGTGCACTGTACATGCGGTACATGTCCAGTGACCTGAGGCTTGAGAGCCGGCGGAAAAATCCCGCCACCCTTTTTTTGAATATCTCCCACCACTCTGACCTAGTACCTTCAAGACCCAGTAATAGTACCTGATCCTGAAGAAACTCCTCAAAGGCTTGTCTTACAGCTGCCTCCTCAAGGAGTGACGAATTCAGCCTCCACAAACCTCTTCCTCTCCGGAGGGTCTCTGAAATATTCAAAGAAAACAAAATTAGACAGTGATCAGAGAACTCCACCTCCACCACGGACACAGGGGTGGTGACGGAATTCTCCTTCAAAAAAAACCTGTCTATCCTAGACCTAACACTACCTCTCTGAAAGGTGAACCCACGGTGACCTGGGGAATGCCTGATGTGGATATCCTCCAGGCGAGCTTCACTCACTATGCTATTTAATGCGGTGCCATCATAGGGCAGTCTATCTCTGGTACCTCCTCGGTCTTGGGGTCTAGTTATGGTATTAAAATCCCCACCAAAGATGACTTGTTTGCCCGTAAAAAGAAAAGGCTTAATCTTCATAAAGAGGCTTTTACGGTCCCACTTTGTCTGGGGACCGTAGATGTTAATGAGGCGCAGGCTTTGCCCCTTCATGAAGACGTCTAAGACTAGGCACCTTCCCATTTCGAGCTCGATCAGTCGCTGGCATTTCACCTCTGCGGTAAAAAGCACCGCCACTCCACTATACGGCTCAGCCGCAAGAGACCAGTAGGAGGGCCCCCTGCGCCACTCCCTCCTTGCTCTGTTTATCTCTGATAGAGTACAGAGCCTGGTCTCCTGCAAAAACAAAATGTCAGCTTCAACCCGGCCAAGAAAATCAAAGGCTGCAAACCTAGCCGTATCAGACTTAATGCTGGCCACATTAATGGTGGCCAGCGTCAGTGGAGAGGGGACTGCCATTAAGACCGATTGAGCTCAATGACCTTCAGCTTCCCACCCCCTTTCCTCCTATCACCACCACCCCTAGATGAGTCTGAAGAGGACCCGCGACTTCTCCTCATCTTGCGGGTCCTCTTCTTACATTGGGATTGGTCCATCACCTCCCCCGGTGCGGTTTGGCCAGAGGAGGGATGGACCTCCCCCCGCAACTTCTCCCTGAGGAGTTACAGTGGTCTCAGAAACAGTAGCAACTTTGGCCCTGGGTGCATCATCTCCTCCTCCAGGCCAGCCTCCCCCCCAGAGGGCAGGGGGCCCCTCCCGGAGGGAGACTCAGCAGCCCCTGACGGCTCCACCTCTCCCTCTGAAGCCTCCCCTGAGGCCGACGCGTCCTCACAGAGGGATTGGTACCGGTTGGGACCTACCACTAGAGGGCCGTCGAGTCTGCGTTCCTTCGTCGGGGGGGGGGGCAGATGTTTTTGCCCTCACTTTACTCGGTGACTTTCTCCGCTTGACCGTCTCTCCCTCCCCAGCACTGACGTACTGAGAAGAAGACGACTGGTCAGCCTCTTCCTCCCTCTGCAGTCTCCTCATCTCCTCAACCAGGGTCGTGCCCACTGCTGCCTCGGCATCAGGATCCGGCCCAGCAGAGCCAGGGGCAGAAGGAAGGCACATAACTCCCTCCCTCTGCTCCCTCCTCCTCTCGCGCCTCCTTGCCCTTGATGGTGGCTGGGCCTTCTCCCTTTGCCTTGGCAGACTAGTCTCTCCTCCCCCACTCACCCCCTCCGCAGCAGGGACAGCCTCCTCAACTGCTCCCGCTTGCCGAAGGGTGGTGTTGGCGAAAGACCGTGGACACGCCCCGATCGGGTGCCCAAGGACACCACACAGGTGGCAACGCACCCTGCCACAGGTCGCCGCGAGATGGCCCACCTCCCCACACACGGCGCACTTCTGCACACGGCAGGAGGCGCTCAAGCGTGAGGGGTCACCGCACCTGTGACAGAGTTTTGGCTGCCCCTGGTAGAAGACAAGGATCCTGTCTTTCCCAAGGAAGGTTGAGGACGGGATATGCATCACCGAGTTATCCTCGTGTCACAATTTGACCATGAAGGTCCAGGCCCCCGACCATATCCCGAACTCGTCGAGATTTTTCTTTGGTAAGTCCTTGACCTCCCCAAACCTGTTCAGCCAGGTCATGATGTCCATATAAGAAAGTGACTCGTTACGAGTTAAAACGGTCACTTTCTTAATGTTATCCTGGCGTGACACCGCCCACACCATAAAGTCACGCCAGGCGGGCTCGTCCTTCACCAGCCTATAGTTTCCCCAGAAGGTTTCTAAGCCCTCCGGGGTAACAAAGCTGATGTCAAACTCCGAGGAGCCGACAGGATGAATCAGGGCAAAGATGTCGCTTGCCCTGAAACCCATCCCGAGTAGGAGTTCCACGACCCCCCTCCTCTAGGGACAAGGGCCGGCTCCCCCCCCCACACGAGACGGGCCACGTTCCTCCGTGTTGGCCCCCTACGCCCGGGTGTAGGGAGAGTCCATCTGGTCTCACCTCCTTCCTCTCGGAACTTCCCTAGGCCAAAACGCTCGATCCAGAACCTAAGGTCTCTCGACTGCCCATCTATGGTCATTGTGGACTGGCCCGCCCGTAAAGCCTCCAGGAGCTGCCGTTGCAAATCGCCGTCCCTGGAGCCGGGTGGAAGACATGATGCACCCCCAGGGGCCCCAGAAGCGACGCTGGCATAGGAGCGTGGGGGCCCGGAGGCCGCAGCAACCTCCGCTGCCGGGGTACCAGCGCCACTCCCAGGGACCCCCGCAGAACTACTTAGCCCAGCCACGGCAACCAGAGCACCAGAGGCGGCAACAGTCCGCCCTGGCATAGCCGCCGCGGACCGGGTCACTCCAACTGCAGCAGAAGGAACAGCGGCAGAGAGGACAACAGGAGCAACAATATCAGGAGCAGTGACAGGAGTAACAACAGGAGCAACGACAGCATCAGGAACAGCAGCAGAAACAACAGCAGGGACAACAGCAGAAATACCAGAAACAACAGGGGCCACAACAGAAATATTACCAGCAGTAGAAACACTTTTTTTTTTTAGCAGCAATGGTAATAGCCCCTCCTCCCGCAGCCTCCCCGACTACAGGCTCTTGGACCCCCATGCATACTACACCACCTTCTTCAGGAATACTACTAATTACCCCTTTTGTCCCACCCGCTTTCCCCTTTACCTTACCTGTCTGCTTAACTAGCTTCTCCACTCGTCCATCATTCACACCTGCAGTCTTCCTTCTTACAGCGGGGCCGGCTGCACCACTCGCTGATGGCTTCCCCGCTTTTACCTCGGCCTCCGCATCCACAGTCACCCCGGCACCTGATGTTGTAGGAGGACACGCCCCCTTAGCCCCGGAAGTGACCTCCGCATCACCGGCTTCATCAGCACTGGAGGAGGATGAGCCACGCCCACCTGCCACTCCCCCTTTCCTACACCTTACTCTGGGGGAAGCCATCGATATTTTAAAACCTCCTACCAGGGAGGGAGGTTTCCCTACGCCACTCCCCTCCGCAGGGGGGGCTTCTTTGCCTTTGCCCTTGTCCGCAACTATGAGCTCCTTGTCCGCCACCACCTGAAAGGTACTATCAGGCGCCATTTTGACTGCTGGCACCCCGGGCACCCCGCCACTTGGCGTGACCCGAGGTGCCTGCGCCTCCCTTTTCTCTCCTGGAGGCATCGCAACCTGGGCTGAGGTCCCGGCACGATGCTCCCCAGGCAACGACCTGACAAATTTAAATGTCTCTATCTCTCTTTTTTTTTTCCTTCCTTGCCTTCTTCCTGGTCTTGGCTCCTTTTCCAGCCTCCTCCCCGTCCAGATCTGACATGCTGAATGCTAATTGGTCCATTCTGGACGGGGACTCTAATTGGTAGATTTGCCTCATCAGCTTCCCGCCTTCTCCCGAGGCTCCGCCCTCCTCCTCCTCCGTCTCGGGCAGTGGTTGGTTCTCTGGGAGTGTGGGAGATTGCGTCACTTCCTGCCCTGTCATTCTGACTTCCTGTCTTGTCATTCTGACTTCCTGCTTCACTGCCGGCACTGATGCCTGCGTATACGTGGGTATCAGGCTGCCGCTGCTAGGGACGGCTGCCCGACTATACTGTACCGCCATGCTGTCATCCGACTCCAGGTCTGACTCACAATAGTCGTCCTCTCCCGAGCTGTCTGAGGACGCAGGGCCATCCTTCAACAACCGCTCCTGCTGTTTGCGGAAGAAGCGGTCATCGTTCAGCAGCTTCTCTCTGAACGGCCCCGCGCCCTCCAGAATCTCCGTGCACCTGGCTTCCAGGGCCTTTATTTGTTTTTTCAGGCTCCTTACCTGCTTACTGAAAACCGGGCGGTCCTACCTCGAGGCCCTGTCGCTACGGGCGCGAGCGCTCTGAAGCTCCCCACTCATTGCGAAAAGGGACCTCCGGGCCCGGTCATACTCCTCCAGGACCGCCTCGATCCTCCGGCTGTAGATGGCAACCTCTTCTCCAGCTTTCCGGATGCCCCATCCTGCGGGTGATTGCGGCAGCGATGATGGTAAGCTTGTGTCATTTCTCCTGCTTGCAGGGACCCTTCCAGAGGGAACCGCATATCCTGCGGCCGTAGCCCCCTTCGGACCGGCTTCACCCGCCACTGCCGCTGATGTTACCGCCGTGGCTGATGTCGCCGTTTTCACGGATCCACCTGCCGGGACTGCTGACACCCCTGTCGCCACCGCTACTCCTGCCGGCGTCGCCCGCTCCACGGACGTCGCTGCTCCCGATGCTGTTCCTGATGCTGCAGCCGCCAATGTCGCTGCTGCTGCTCCCGATGCCGTTGTCTCGGTCGCCAGTCTCATTGAGGCTTGCTGCGTCAGCGACCTCCGCCTGCCCTGCTCTGCTGGTGCTGTGTCGGCAGACATTCTCCTGCCCCCCGCCTGTAAGGTCCGGGGGGCAGGAGCTCCACGCTCCATGATAAGGCTCCCCTCCGCACGGGGAAGGGAGTCGGAGCTACGGTATGTAACACACAAAAGACTGAAAACCACACCCAATAATCGGTCTCCAAGTATCCAAAAAAGCCTCTTAAGCCTCTGGACTCAGGAGCTCAAACAAATGTGTCTGACTCCCACAGTTGCCCCGAAGGAATTGGAGCAACCCATGTAGCTGGCAGGAGGTGTAAAGTAAAAAATAAGTAAATTAAAAAGCATACTACTTTGTCCCTGGCGCTCCATTGTCCACTGCAAGTGTCCATTCAGTCTCGTGCCAGCGACTCCTTGCTGGGAGTCCTGCACCTCATGTGATCGCTAAGACCAATTAGGTACAGGATTTCCAGAAATGAGGCGCCGCCATAAGACCGAACAGACACAGGCAGGGGACAACGGGGTGCTAGGGACAGGTGAGTATGCTTTTTTTTTTTAATTTTCTTATTTTTACACCTCCCTGGCGACCGACACAGTGGTCGCTCCAGTTTATGGACAACCTCTTTTAAGGGGTTGTCTGGGCCAAATTTTTATATGGTCACGTCACTGGTCTCCCCACATAGTGGCCTCTTCACTGGTTCCCCCATACTGTAGGGGAACAGTGATTGGGTCATTATATTGTGTGGGAGCAGTGATGGAGGCTAACATCCTGTGGGGGGAGGGACATTAAACTGTGTGATGCATAGTAAAGGGGTTGTCCAGGGTTAATCTTTTTTATGGCCTATGCTGATCGGTAGGGGGCTGACACACGGCCCCATCAGCTATTCGGAGCCAGTTCCGGAGCCCGTTCTGTACACAACACAGCGCCGAAAGCAGAAAAGCTGTATAGCAGCCTGGCACCTTCACTGCAGCTCAGCTCCTACTGACTTCAATAAGTGCTGAGATACAGTGAAGGTGCCCGGCTAATACACAGTGGACAGAACTTTCTGCTTCTGGCCCTGTATTGTGTACAGTACAGGCATCAGAAGTGGCTCCGTACAACTGAACGGTCCGGGGTCAGCCCCGTACAGATCAGGTATCTATGGCCTATCCTGAGGATAAACCATAACAAATTATGCCTGGATAATCCTTTTAATATACCCCCCAGGGCCCCCCTAATGCGCCACACTTTAAAGAGGTTGTCCAGTATAATTTTTTTCTTTTTTATAATTAGTCCGGGGGAGGTGAATCCCCCCTACTCCCCCCCCCCAAAAAAAAAAAAACATACTAAACATACTCACCTGTACCCAGTGTCCTCCCAGCACGGTCCGGTCCTGCAGCTCCGCTGTCTTCTTTTGCCAGAAGTCCTCATTGGCTGTGACGTCCCAGGTCCCTTCCCTTAGGCCGCTGTTTGGCCTCAGGGGTCATGTGACGTCACAGGTAGTCATGTGCAGGGGGAATTTCAGCTGGAAGAAAACAACAGAACTGCAGGACCAAACCGCGCTGGGAGACACTGGGGACAGGAGAGAACGTTTGGGTTTTTTTTTTTTTTTTTGGTTTTGCTTTTTTTCACCTGCCCCGGCGTAATTAAAAAAAAAAAATGAAGGAGCCAGTGTATGGAGTATAAGCTCCACAGTGGCCCCCACCCAGTATTATGTACTACCCACAGTGGCACCCACCCAGTATTATATACTCCCCACAGTGGCCCCCACACAGTATTATATACTCCCCACAGTGGCCCCCACCCAGTATTATATACTCCCCACAGTGGCCCCCACTCAGTGTTATATACTCCCCACAGTGGCCCCCACACAGTATTATATACTCCCCACAGTGGCCCCCACCCAGTATTATATACTCCCCACAGTGGCCCCCACCCAGTATTATATACTCCCCACAGTGGCCCCCACACAGTATTATATACTCCCCACAGTGGCCCCCACACAGTATTATATGCGCCCAATAGCCCCCCTCCGCTTCAATGCTATTATACTTTGGGGTCTCCTCAGACCCCAGAGTATAATAATCGGAGGCCCATGGAAGTGATTAAAAATAACAAACTCTCATACTCACCTTGCCTTACCTTTCCTTAGCATCCTCGCTCCATCCTGTCGTCTTCAGCGTCTTCAGGACCTTTTCCGACGTCGCTGCTGAGGCCTGTGATTGGGCCTCAGCGGTCACGTGGGGGCGCACTGACGTCATTACGCGGCCGCGCCCCATGTGACCGCTGGGGCCTAATCACAGGCCTCAGTCACATGACGGAGGAACGCCGGAGAAGACGCTGTGCCCCGGAGAGGTGAGAATATGTATTTATTATTTTCAGTCACCTCCCCTGGGTGCCCTGCCCTGCCATCTATTGGAAAGGGGCCTGGCAATATGCCCTGGCCCCTTTCCAATAACAGTATGTATAGCGGTCGGGGAACCAGGCTTTCTCCGACCACTATCATAGTGGTCCGGGGCCCCGGCCATCTCCAGCTGGCCACGGGCCCCATACCCCGCCGAGCCCGGTTGTTACGCCACTGGTCAGGGGTCCGATCGGGATGGTCAGGATCCCGATCGGGCCCCCATGACATGAGGACTAATAGTCGGGGCTCGGGGCCCACCGGTGGATTCACCGGTTCCACGGTGGGCCAGTCCGACTCTGAACGTATGATATAAACAGGCACCATAGTCCCTGTTTATACCACCCCATTTATACACACTATAATGTTCCACAGCAGCCCCTGCACACAGTATTATGGCCCACAGTGGCCCCTGCACATGGTATTATGGCCCACAGCGGCCCCTGCACACGGTATTATGCTTCGCAGCGGCCCCTGCACACGGTTTTATGCTCCATAGTGGCCCCTGCACACTGTATTATGCTCCATATTGTCCCCTGCACATGGTATTAGGCCCCGCAGTGGCCTCTGCACACAGTATTATGCTTCCTAGTGGCCCCTGCACACAGTATTATGCCCCATAGTGGCCCCTGCACACGGTACTATGCTCCATAGTGGCCCCTGAACACAGTATTATGCTTCATATTGGCCCCTGCACAAGGTATTATGCCGCACAATGGCTTCTGCACCGGTATTATGCTCCATATTGCCCCTGCATACGGTATTATGTTCCACAGCAACCCGTGCACACGGTATTATGCTCCTTAGTGGCCCCTGCACACGGTATTATGCTCCATAGTGGCCCCTGCACACGGTATTAAGCCCCATAGTGGCCCCTGAACGCAGTATTATGCTCCATATTGGCCCCTGCACACGGTATTATACCCCATACTAGTCACTGCACTGGTATTATGCTCCATAGTGGCCCCTGCACACGGTATTATACTCCACAGTGGCCCCTGCACACGGTATTATCTTCCACAGCAACCCATGCACACGGTATTATGCTCCATAGTGGCCTTTGCACACAGTATTATGCCCCATAGTGGCCCCTGCACTGGTATTATGCTCCCTAGTGGCCCCTGCACACTGTATTATGCTCCCTAGTGGCCCTTGCACTGGTATTATTCTCCATAGTGGCCCCTGCACATGGTATTATGCTCCACAGTAGCCCCTGCACACGGTATTATGCTCCATAGTGGCCCACCCAACTATTATTATACTCTTTTCAGGCCCCAGAGTATAATCATCGGATACCCAGGGGAGGTGACAAACATAAAAACCAGTGTTACTTACCTTTCCTGGACACCGGTGCACTCCCTGCAGCATTTGGCCCCGTTTATTTGTGCACAAACGTCACGAGATCAGGTCGGCCGCCACCTGATGATGTCACCAGAGGGCCCAAGCCTGCTCGGAGTAACATCGTATTGCAGGAAAGGTAAGTAGCATTTGTTTTTATGTTCCCTCACCTCCCAAGGGTTTCCGATTATTATACTCCGGGGTCTAAAAAGACCCTAGAGTATAATAATAGAAGTATTTGAGGCTCGTGGCCTCACTTACCTACCCCCCGTACCTGCTCACAGTCGCTTTCTCTTCCCCACCTGCGTCCCATAGCAGAAAGGGAAGTGGAGGCGGCCACGAGCAGGCGAAGTGGGTAGGTAAATAAATAGGCCGTTACCTGCTGGGGATACTCCAGGACAGGTCCCGCTCAGCTTTGTTTTTTTTTAAAGCGGCCTGTTCTGGGCTGGTTTACATTAAATAGTAAAAATGTCGCCCCCCCCCAGAAGGGACGGATAGTGCCGCCTGAGGCGGCTGCCTCACTTCGCTTCATTATAGATGCGCCCCTGGTTGTATACTACTGTATACTGGTGTCTACAGACTATTACATAGACCAGACCCCAGTATTATCAGATATATACTGTATAACTGTGGTACCTCTGTATATACCAGGGAGGGCTGTATACTACTATATACCGATGTCTACAGATTATATACATCAAGGTCCTGTATTATCAGATATATACTGTACAACTGTGGTACCTATGTATATACCAGGGAGGACTGCATACTACTGTATACTGGTGTCTACAGATTATTATATAGACCAGATTCCTGTATTATCAGATATATAGTGTATAACTGTGGTACCTCTGTATATACCAGGGAGGGCTGTATACTACTATATACTGGTGTCTACAGATTATTATATAGACCAGACTCCTGTATTATCAGATATATACTGTATAACTGTGGTACCTCTGTATATACCAGGGAGGGTTGTATATTACTGTATACTGGTGTCTATAGATTATTATATAGAGTAGGTTTCTGTAGTACATCATGGCCTATATGGTGATGTCGATCACTCAGGATAGATATTTTACTCACAAGTATTTCTCTTCATTCCTGTTTATTAGCCGTATAGCTGTGACCTACCTGTGAGGAGACTTACAGCTGTGAGACCCTGCAGTATATACAAGGTGCCTGGAAAGATCCAATGCAACATGTGAATTCTTCTCAGACTCAGAGGAGAGGAGATGTGACTGTTTCCACGGGGATATTCCCCAAGAAGGTGAATGGCCGGAGTTCGGTAGAACATGAAATAATCATTATTCTGTGACAATATGGCTGCCGTCTGTGACCAGAACGTTCGCTCTATTATTGGTTTATGACATATAAGCACCTCAGATACTCAGATAAACTCAGTTAAGAGAAGGTCCTAGACACTAGGGTACAGGGCCAGCATGACAGGGGGGAGGATTAGGGAATGGAAGGATTTACTAAGTAAAGAGTTAGAGTGGGAAAATAGGGGATGGAGACAGAGGTGTTAAGGAAGGAGCAGGGGTGAGTCTGAGGTCAGTCTGGGACAGTTAGTCATGTGAAGGGGCCCTCCCTCCTGCCCTTGTTGTTTGCTGGGGTTTTTTTTCGTTTCTGTCACAGTTACGTGTCTGTCACAGTTCGTGTCTGTCACATGTCTGGGGGGTTAGTGGAGGGTGAGAGGCTTTGCGGTAGGACCTCATCTGTGGTATGGGGTCCTGGTGGTGAATATCTAGGCCTGGGAAGTACCCTCGTTGGGCTACGGTCCCTTTGGGGGAACAGGCCTGGGGGTCAATTTTAATGGAGAAAGGTCTACCTGAGGTGGGGTCTTGCGCCTGGGTAGGTTGGGGGCGGTGCCTCTCGCCCATGTTATCTGGATTATGTTGCACTTTAAATGGTTGTTGTTGTGACATTATTGTGCACAGTATTTATGTATTACACCGCCCGTTTTATGGCGGTTGTTGATATGTTATTAATGTAAATTATTTGTGTTAATAAATCGGCCAGTTTTAAATCCAGAAGGTGTCCTGGTCTTTATTGTAGGAAGAAATTAAGTAAGGGAAAAAGAGTTGGAAAAAGGGTAAGTGAAAATGGAATGGACTATATTCCTCCTCCCCCGGTCATGTCATCTCTGAGGAAAATGAAGTGATTTCTTCTTCATTTATCTATAGCAAACAGATATCTCATAAGTATTTCGCTTGAATCTCTCTCAAGCGCTGAATATGAAGAGAGTGTGTTAAGGAAATGGAAACCATCATAAGGGTTTTATTTCTAATATGAACAGTGGGGTAGATTTAGGAAGACAGGCGTTATTAATGCAAGGGAACAGTTTTAACCCTCTAAATGCCTTGTCTATGCCCCAGTACATTGTACACTTTCTGGAATTTCTGTACAGATTCCACGGCCAAGATTCTGCGGCACATGTGCATACAGTGAATGTGAATACGGTGTCATTCAGAGATGGTGGAATTGCAGAAAAATTATGAGTGAAAACATAAACTTGCTGCAGATTTTCAAATCCACATTTCAAAATCCAAATTTCTTAAAGTAAATGAGGCACTTTATCCTGGTGCAAGGTTGTTTCGCCCCTAAAAAATGTACCATTTTGTAATTTTTCCAATTCCCTTGCCACTTTTGTGAAAAATGGACAGAGCGGGGGTGGGGACGCCTCGACCTATCTAATGTACAATACAACAGAAAATCTGCCTGAGTTAGACCTGAAATCTATGCCATTTCCTGACTAGATTTACACTACCGTTCAAAAGTTTAGGGTCACTTAGAAATGTCCTTATTTTTGAAAGAAAAGCACATTTTTTTTCAAAGAAGATAACATTAAATGAATCAGAAATACACTCTATACATTGTTAATGTGGTAAATGACTATTCTAGCTGCAAACGTCTGGTTTTTAATGCAATATCTACATACAGTAGGTATATAGAGGCCCATTTCCAGCAACCATCACTCCAGTATTCTAATGGTACATTGTGTTTGCTAACTGTGTAGGAAGGCTAATGGATGATTAGAAAACCCTTGAAAACCCTTGTGCAAGTATGTTAGCACAGCTGAAAACAGTTTTGCTGGTTAGAGAAGCTATAAAACTGACCTT
This sequence comes from Leptodactylus fallax, assembly GCA_947044405.1. Taxonomy (NCBI): domain Eukaryota; kingdom Metazoa; phylum Chordata; class Amphibia; order Anura; family Leptodactylidae; genus Leptodactylus; species Leptodactylus fallax. The sequence continues at coordinate 138,300 of CAMRHE010000272.1, forward strand.
CCTTTGAGCTAGTTGAGAATCTGAAGCATTACATTTGTTGGTTCGATTAAACTCTCAAAATGGCCAGAAAAAGAGAACTTTCATGTGAAACTCGACAGTCTATTCTTGTTCTTAGAAATGAAGGCTATTCCATGCGAGAAATTGCCAAGAAACTGAAGATTTCCTACAACGGTGTGTACCTTCAGAGGACAGCACAAACAGGCTCTAACCAGAGTAGTAAGAGAAGTGGGAGTCCCGGCTGCACAAATGAACAACAAGACGAGTACATTAGAGTCTCTAGTTTGAGAAATCGATGCCTCACAGGTCCTCAACTGGCAGCTTCATTAAATAGTACCCACAAAACACCAGTGTCAATGTCTACAGTGAAGAGGCGACTCAGGGATGCTGGCCTTCAGGGCAGAGTGGCCAAGAAAAAGCCATATCTGAGGCTGGCTAATAAAAGGAAAAGATTAATATGGGCAAAAGAATACAGACATTGGACAGAGGAAGATTGGAAAAAAGTGTTACGGACAGACGAATCGAAGTTTGAGGTGTTTGGATCACACAGAAGGACATTTGTGAGATGCAGAACAACTGAAAAGATGCTGGAATAGTGCCTGACGCCATCTGTCAAGCATGGTGGAGGTAATGTGATGGTCTGGGGTAGCTTTGGTGTTAGTAAAGTGGGAGATTTGTACAAGGTAAAAGGGGTTTTGAATAAGGAAGGCTATCACTCCATTTTGCACTGCCATGCCATACCCTGTGGACAGCGCTTGATTGGAGCCAATTTCATCCTACAACAGGACAATGACCCAAAGCACACCTCCAAATTATACAAGAATTATTTAGGGAAGAAGCCGGCAGCTGGTATTCTATCTGTAATGGAGTGGCCAGCGCAGTCACCAGATCTCATCCCCATTGAGCTGTTGTGGGAGCAGCTTGACCGTATGGTACGCAAAAAGTGCCCATCAAGCCAATCCAACTTGTGGGAGGGGCTTCTGGAAGCATGGGGGGAAATTTCTCCAGATTACCTCAGCAAATTAACAGCTAGAATGCCAAAGGTCTGCAATGCTGGAATTGCTGCAAATGGAGCATTCTTTGACAAAAGCAAAGTTTGAAGGAGAAAATTATTATTTCAATTAAAAATCATTATTTCTAACCTTGTCAATGTCTTGACTATTTTTTCTATTTATTTTGCAACTCATTTGATAAATAAAAGTGTGAGTTTTCATGGAAAACACAAAATTGTCTGGGTGACCCCAAATTTTTGAACGGTAGTGTAATTTCTGTCAGTCTTAATAAATCCCTTTAATATGATGCAGAAAAAAATGTACCCTGTGAAATGCACAGCAAATCCACATAACAATTGTGCAGGGGATTCAAATTTGGGGAAAAATCTGCAGCAGAAACAAGCACTATATGTGGCCGATATCCACGGTGATGAAATGCGTGTGATCAGTGCACTAAAGCATTTGTGATCATGGGGGGATATTATTGCATGTTTTCATGTCTAGTGCAATTCTTTGGGTGCAAGTGTTTAGGGCAAACAGGTAGAGCACAGGGGATCTATCTTGTATCCCTGCACCAAGTATGGTGTCACTTATTTCCAACATGGTCTGCACTGTAAATGTTGACTGTACCCTTAAGAAGAGTCAAGAAGTTGTTTGGTGTCTTGTATTTCCAGCAGTGTCTCCTCCCAACCAGGAACTTTGCATTGACCTGCATTCAGACTACAACATATTCATTATCATGTACAGTAGTGGAAACATATACCATGGTGACTACTGTCTGCTGACAGAAGGTGGGTTATTCTAGTGTAGGGAACTGCCATTTCTACTAGTATATAATGTATCTGGCTTCAGAGACCCCAGGCATTCAGTGCAAGTTTTGTTTTGTAAATACAGTGAGTCAGACACATGTGAGGCAGAGCTGCTGGGGGGAGAGATGTGAGCAGAGCTGCTGAGACAGACACGTTATGTCTGGGGGAGTCTAAGAGCCACTTGTTCCTCTTTACTTCACAGTATATAGTTAGGTATGTGTTACCCCCTATATACTCACAGGACCTAGCTAGTAACCATAGTTAGGGATCCATATATATATATAGTTCAGGGCAGTGATAGGTTAGGCTTCCGAAGGCCAACTAGCTAGTTAGAGGCCCGGTGGCACTAGTAGTTTAGCTGGCAGGTTAAGGACTCAGTGTTAGGGTAGTCAGGCCTGCATCTACTGCCGTCACCGTCGCCCTGTTTGCTGCCTGTGAAGAATCTCACCATCATCATCATCTCCTGATCGTCTGTCTGTCATCTCCTGGAAGAATCCGAGGATCTACAGTCATCCACAGGGGCCCCTGCATCTCTTCTGTTGCCTGGAGGTATTGTGCACCGGACTCTTGCTATATATCTATATATATATACCCAGGTATATAACCTAAGACGGTTGAGGACTTGCTGGTTGTTGTAGTATTGCTGTGTTCTGAGTATATTTTATGTATGTATTATTACCCTGTTGATTCTTATAAAGCTACTGTTATAACCTTATGTGGTATCTGTATGTATTCTTCAGACTGTGAGATTAGTACAGTGATCCTTGTTAAGGCTACTAACTGTACTTCATGGGTAAGTCCCAGGAAGAGATTCTCCCTGTAATACAGAGGCTCTATCCTGGGTGGAGGCACTGATATATTTCATATATATTCCCACTCTTCCCTTCAGCGAAGGCTTCAGGTCCCATTATACACACAGGTCAGCGCCAGAGTCTGTTGCGGGAGGGATAATACTCATACCCCCCCCCCCAAATAGGGCTACACTAGTATACCTGCTTTTATGTAAATGACATTCACGCATTCACTGACTGTAATGTGACTTGTAGCAAATATCACATTGTGCCACAACACATCCTGCTTAATGTATTCCAGATCATCTGTCACATAGGAACAGATGCAGTACAGAGAAGATCACAACTCACGTGAGTAGGAGAGATGTATCAGTGCTTTGCTGCAAATTCCAGCTCCATAAGTGAGCCAGTGCCTTATTCTTAGGGGCTGATCTCAGCTATGTTTTTTACAGCCAAATTTGCATTTGCTGTGGATCCGTTTTTCTCACGGACTCATTGCCTTCAGTGGGTGAATCGGGTTTGTGAAAATGGACCAGAGAGTCAAATCCATGAAAAAGTTGCTATTTTTATTTTAATATGGATCAAAAACATCATATGGCTACGCAACCCGGCAATGGGAACACAGTGTCATCTCAACTCATTCACATATCCTATTGGTTGATTTCAAGTATAAGAAAACAATGAGTCATAACACCGCACCATAAATGCACATGTACTTGCTGTGTTATCACTTTTTCCCTGCAGTTGCACAGTGCTATGTCCAACTCAAAGGAAAATTTAATTTCTCACTTAAAGAGGACCTTTCACGACCTCATGTATATGCGGTTTTACATACCGCTAGAAAGCTGACAGCGCGCTGAATTCAGCGCTCTGTCGGCTTTCCCATTATATGCCCCGGGGCTGGAGATATCGGGGGTCTAAATTTCACCGTTCACTGTCAGAAGGGCATTCCTGACAGTCTAGCTTGGCTGTGAGGAACGCCCTCCCTGACTGTGCTCGTCCATAGCTGAGCTGTGAGGAACGCCCCCTCAGTACAAGCGCTATGGACGAGTACAGTCAGGGATATGTAAAACCGCATATACATGAGGACGTGAAAGGTCCTCTTTAATTAACTGGGGGACACAGCACCGTGGGTATTGGCCCAGCCACTAGGAGGCTGACACTGGAAATAACAAAAGATGTCGGCTCTGCCTCTGCGCTATACCCTCTCCACAGACACTTTGCTGATTCCCCCACACTTATATCTGGTGCCATGGTTCCAGCTATCACGGCAGCTCCAGTTTGGCCTCACAGGGCCAAACACAGATCTCATGTTCCTGCTGGCAGACACTCCTTGAGCTCTTCCTCTGTAAGTCTTCTTCCTGTCCCAAGGTCCGCTGTTCAGCCCCACCTTACGTTAGCTGCATTTAATGCGTGGCTGTTGAAACCAAGGTCCTGAGGCTTTGTGGTTTTTCGGAGTTTGATCTCCTGACCATGCTCAAGGCCCAAAAACCCCAGTCTGTGAAGATCTATCATCGCATGTAGAAGGTCTACATGCAGTGGTGCGTAAGTAATGGCTACCATCCTCTGTCATTTTCCCTTTTGAGATGGTTAATGATAGTGTTTGTGGAGAGGGTATAGCCCAGAGGCGGAACCGACATCTTTTTGTTATTCCTAGTGTCAGCCTCCAAGTGGCTGGGCCTATATCCATGGTGCTGTGTCCCCCAAAGAGTACAACAAGAATTTATAGGGATTTTACACTGAGTACAAAAATCCATTTTTTTTTCACACAACTTACAAACTCACTTATACATATGTAACATCTGCTAAATCAACCATACAGCACCCAGCTGTAATGAAATCTACAGATACAGCATGCAGAGGTGGAAACTCTGCCAAAACTGTAACTTCTCATGTATACACATGGCAACTTTTCCTTAAAAATCAAATGAAATGACACATACGTTTTAGATTTTTTTTTTTTTTTCAGATTAGCATGGTTTAACGCTGCCTACTTTCTCTTTAGGATGGTTTTGGGCATTTTTTCAGACTACATATTTTTCCTCAAAGTGAACTCCTTACCCATTAACCTTTTCAGGACCGCCCACTGTATATAAACATCGGCGCTTGCTGGGCTTTGTGCAGAGCCGACGTTTATAAACTGACCCTGCTAAATTGGGGATCGGGTCTCCCCAAGGGTCAGGAACTCCATGAACACAGTAATAATAGCTGCTGGTGTTCACGGAGACATGATCAGGACCTGATAGGTTCAGGTGCCGAACCTATCAGTTCTTTGAGGAGTGCAGTTGGAGGTTGTGTCTCTGGTGACACAAGTTGGGTACAACATATCAGCACTGAAATGGCGTATCTATGGAAAAATTGCAATTTTCACTTTTCATTATCAGCTGCGCATTCATTTCTGGAAATGAAATTAATGCAACACTCAAAGTTTAAAAATGCTCGCTACACCACTTGATAAATCCCTTCAGGGGTGTAGTTTCCAAAGTGGGGTCACATTTCAGCGGGTTCTACTTTACTGCCAATTCAGGGGCTCTGCAAAAGTGGGATGACATCGAAAAACCAAACTGTGCTCCAAAAACCAAAATAGCGTTCCTTCCCTTCTGTGCCCAAACATCAATTTATACCCACATATGACATTAAGTGCGTTATCCTGGGTACACCAGTGTCATACATGTGGGCATAAACTGCCGCTTGGGCACACAGGAGGGTGCAGATAAGAAGGAGCGCTATGTGCTTTTGGACCGCTGATTTAGTTTGTTGATTTTTGGACGCCATGTCACATTTATAGAGACTCTAAAATTGCCCCTACAAAATGGGGTCACTTCTTGGGGAATTCCAATTTACTGGCACCACCAGGGCTCTGCAAAAACAACATGGCATCCAGAAAATCCCTCCAAATCTGTACACCAAAAGCTAAAAAGTGCAGTGCTCCATCCCTTCTGAGCCCTGCTGTGTAACCAAACAGCAGTTTACACCTACATATACAACTTCTTTCTACTTGCGATAGCCCAGTTAATAGTTTTAGGAGTGTGTGTCTCTGATGACACAAAGTGAGTGCAACGTATTGGGCACTGACATGGCATATTTCTTTAAAAATTTAAATTTTCACTTTGTACATTAATTTTCAGGAAGCACTCTTAGGGTCAAAATTATAATACCCCTTGATAAATTGCTTGAGGGGTGTAGTTTCTAAAATGGAGTCACTTTTTGGGGGTTTCCATTGTATTGGTACTTTAGGGGCTCTGGAAATGCGACATGGCATCTGAAAACTATTCCAGCAAAATCTGCCCTCCAAAACCAAATAGCGCTATTTCCATTCCGAGCATCACCATGCACCATACAGCACATTATAACCACATATGGGGCATTTCTGTGTTCAGGAGAAATTGTGTAACAAACCTTGGGGAGCTTTTTCTCCTTTACCCTCTTGTAAAAATAAAAAAATTTGGACTAAATTGACGGTTTATTGAAAAAAAAAAATTTTTTTCATTTTCGCGTCCCAATGTCAATAAAATCTGTGAAAAAGCTGTAGAGTCAAACTGTTCATTATATCCCTTTATATGTTCTGTGAAGGGTGTAGTTTCCAAAATGGGGTCACTTTTGAAGGTTTCCATTGTATTGGTACATTAGGGGCTCTGCTAATGCGACATTGCACCCGAAATCTAATCCAGCAAAATCTTCCCTCCAAAAACCAAATAGCGCTCTTTCCATTACGAGCCCCATCATGTACCCATACAGCAGATTATGACCACATATGGGGTATTGCCACGTTCATGAACAATTGTTTAACAAACTGTGGGGTGATTTTTCTCCTTTAACCCCTTGTGAAAATGAAAAATTTGGGGAAAAAGTGACATTCTAGTAATTTTTCATTTACACATTCCAATGTTAATAAAATCTGTGAAAAGGCTGTTGGGTCAAAATGCTCACTATACCCCATGATATATTCTGTGAAGGGTGTAGTTTCCAAAATGGGGTCACTTTTGGGGGGATTTCCTTTGTACTGGTGCTTTAGGGGCTCTGCAAATGGGACATGGCACCGAAAACTATTCCGGCAAAATCTGCTTTTCAAATGCCCATTGTCGCTCCTTCCCTTCCGTGCGCTGCCCTGTGCCCAAACATCGATTTACACCCACATGTGGGGTATTTCTGTGCTCGGGAGAAAGTGCATAACAAACTGTGAGATGCATATTTTCCTTTAACCCTTTGTGAAGGTGTTAATTTTAGGGCTAAATGAATGTGTTATTGAAAAAAAAAGAAATGTCTAAATTTCACCTCCATATTGTTTTAATTTCTGTGAAATCCTTAATGGGTTAACAAACTTCCCAAATGCTGTTTTGAATTATTTGAGGGGTGCAGTTTAGAAAATGGGGTGATTTATAGGGGGTTTCTAATATATAGGCCTTCATAATTCACTTCAGAACAGAAGTGGTCCCTAAAAAATTAGTTTGGGAAAATTTCTTGTAAATCTAGAAAATCGCTCTTACACTTGTAAGCCTTCTAACATCCAAAATAAATGAAAGGACGATTAAAAGATGATGCCGATATAAAGCAGAGATATGGTAGATAATATTTATTAATGTATTTGTGTGATATGACTATGTGTTTGAAAAGCAAAGCATTTCACATTTTGAAAATTGCGATTTTCTCCAAATTTCCATCAAAGTAAATATAAAAATATTGATCAATATTTACCACTAACATGAAGTACAATGTGTCACGAAAAAACAATCTCAAAATCACTTATGTAAGTTAAATCGTCTCAAAGTTATTGCTATATAAAGTGACACATGTCAGATTTGAAAAATTAGGCCTGGTCATGAAGGCACTTTTAGGCTGTGTCCTGAAAAGGTTAAAAAAAGACAAAGCTGAAAAAATGTATCACTGTGAATTGAGGAGAAATTTCTTTTGTCTTGAATGAGAAGGTATGTATATATATCTTAATAGGACTGAGCGATTAGTAAAAAAAAACAACTGAAACCAAACATTAACCTGGATAACCGGCATCATTTCGTTCATGTCGGCTATTTTGGTTCGGTTATTATTACAATATTTACAGTTTTGTTTTGACTGAACATGTCCGAAATCAAACTGCTATTACTACACTGTGGATTGTTTTCAGACCCCACAGTCTAATAAGCGTAGGCCCAGGGGAGGTGATCAAACATAAAAACTATGTTGCTTACCTCTCCTGGGCTCCGGCATGACTCCTTTCTGTCTTCGGTGCTTCTGCCTGTCATCAGGGACCGCTGAGGCTTGTGATTGTGCTACAGCCGTCACGTGGGTGACTTGGGGTTGCGATGTATGCGTTATGGCACCACGTTATGCTGAGGTCCAATAATAGGCCTCAGCAGTCCCTGATGACAGGCAGAAGTGCCAAAGACAGAAGGGAGTCGCGCCATATCCCAGGAGAGGTGAGTAGCACTGCTTTTATTTTTGATCATCTCCCCTGGGCCTCCGCTAATTATACTCAGGGGTCTCATAAATTGGCATTAATCGTGTTAATGAAGGTTTACACAATACTGTTATGTGAAAGACCAAATCTTTATATGTGTCTGTCAAACCAACTTGATGAGTCTATAAGGAGAGCCTGGTTTGTCTACTTTTAGATTTTGTAGAACCTTGAAATCTGGTCAATGTATTATGTTCATTGTGTTGTCTTATATGTAAAATGGTATATAAGGTGGTCTGAATTACAATAAAGTGGGACATTTATACAAGACAGTAGGCAGTATGACTGTCTCCCAGGACCCGTGATCTATGTATGTTTTATTAATTAGGTTTTCACATAAGGTATTCAGCAGAATTTGGTCTGCACATCAAATTGCTACAACAATCGTAATTGTAATTGCCCAGCCTTATGTCTTAGTAACTATATTAGTGAATATACTGTTTACTGGGTTTCCTTTAAAATGTCTATTTCAGACAAAAAGTTTTTAGTGTTGTCTAAAGCAACCATTAATTTTTTAGCAGAAAATTTATATTATTTTATTGTACTGTATATTCATGTTACTTTTTTTGACCATTGAACGTCTGTTCGAAAACGTAAGAATATTTCTGCCATGTGTTCTAACACACTGAAAACTTGCACACGGGACCTTACTGCACAGACAATGTATACACATTGCGACAACTTGGGGAATTAGACTCAAAATGGCGGCTTTTCCTGGTCCGGACAACGGTGGTTCATGGTATTGGGCGCCGGAAAGATTGCTTTCAGACGGTCCAAGTGTAAAATAAACGGGCTTTATTCAGCTTAACTGCAACATAACAAAACAACAAACACCTAGGCCACAGTTAGGGCACTAACTGACTCCTTGAGTCCCTAACTAGCCTCTGGGGCAATAACAGCTTGACTTAGTCTCTGTAAGTCCTCTCTGGATGCCAGCCCTCTTGGACAGACTGCCTCTCTGTCCCTGGCTGGTCCTGACTATTGCTCAGCTCCAGCAACAGTCCCCTGTGGACCCGAGCACTTCTGGCACAGACCGTCTATCTGTCCAGCTGGGTCCACCATCTCCTGCTCCCTGCAGGATACTCCAGACTACTGGAGTTACACGCCCCCCATCCAAAGGTGTGGCTGAAGGCCTTTTCAGGGCTGGGCCTGGGTCTCTCCACAGCGCCCTCTGGCTCGCATACTCACATACCCTCCCCCTCAGCTCACTACCCATGGGGTGAGCTACAATGGGACGAGACATCCTATGACGAAGTCCCTCTTCAATCAAGTATGCCTGTCCAGTGTCTTTCCAGAAGTCCCAATCTGGCGGTCTCTTCTTCCAAATACTGCTCCGTCGAGTTCTCAGTTTTCTCCTCCCTTTAAATGCCACGCCAAGATCCTGGCCATTCTGTGCAAAGGCAAGTTTTGATTCACCTTCACAATTCGCCATACAGTGGATCACATCATTTTCATCACATTTCTCGCCATAGTCTTCAGCCATCCCATTGCATGACTTTGATTCATTTAGTGAATAGCTGTAAGAATCTTCATCTTCTCCTATCACGAATCCACAGGAGCTCAGATACCAGCTAACACGTACTTCATGCACATCAATGTCTTTAGAGTATAAATATTTCACAGGTACCTTTTCTGTAACCTTCATCTCAAAGCAAACTTTGCCATCACCATCAAGGCTTAGAAGTTTAGGAGACATAGGCCGCTTGCTCTCCGCTTTGTTTGAGATACACAAGCTCTGTACCGCAATATCTTCTCCTTCTGCACAAGGGCCATACAGTACACCCTCACAAAATAGCTCACGCTGAACTACATTTTCTGGTATGTCTTTAACAACTGCCACATCATATATTTGAATGGTTTCTGTGTAATGCGTCTGCACCTGTACGGCAGCCGGAGAACCACTTCCATACTCTAGTCTTATCTCGTCTCTCTCATACGCACAACTTTCGGGAGGCATGTTACGATACTGTGATAGATTGCAAGAATTTTCGTACCAACCCCTTTCTGACAGTACAGGAGCTGGTGACATCATCATCTCAACATTCTCCAAGTTATTTTCATTCCCTGTGCTAACACCGGAGGACTGGGATACCAAGTTTTCAACATCACAGTTTTTACTGTCAGTACCCAGATGCTTTTTGGTTACATGTTCTGGCTGCCTTAATGGCTCTGCTTTCTCTGCCTCTATGCTGGCAGCTTTCTCTAATTCTAAAACCTTCTGTAGCGCACAAATCTCTGATTCCAGTTCCGGATCTTTCTTCACTGCCACATTTTTCTGCACAGCCTCCATCTCAGTTTTTACTATTGCAACTTGCAGAACTTCCTCAATCTTCCTGACATCTTCTATGGCAGCAGATGTAGATGTCATCTCTTTATCCACTATGCCTCCTAATTCTAGGATATTCTGCAATGTTCTTCTAACATTTGTCAGGTCAGCATCCTGGATAATATTTTCTGCTTCCCCCACTGTTCCCTGAATTATATTGGATTAATCCTCCAACATCTTCTGATAAAGCTTCTGCTCATCTGCAGACTTTTTGTCAAGTCTTTCATGCAAGTCCCGTATCTCAGTGGCTCTCTTATCTTGCTCTTGGTTGAATAAAGACTCTATTTCTTGAATCACATTTTTCAGGGATAACAGCTCTGATTCTTTAGAGCTTAACAGGCTCTGCAGCGAGTCTCTCTCATCTTCTAGTGCTGCCAGCTTTGAAGATAGTGCAGATGCCGACTGTTCCGTATTGGAAAAAGACTGCTGCAATCAATCTAATTCTTCTTTTTTAGATTCCACTTCGGTTTTTAACTGTTCAATCTGAGAAGTGCGCTCTTCCAACTTTATTTCTGATTCACGCTTCACTTGATCCATCTGAAACTCCAGCTGTTTCTTGATTTCCTCCTGCTTGTTCACTTGCACCTTTAATTTAGCAACAAGCATTTTTAGATCTACAATCTCAGCAGATAAATTAGACAGGTTTCCTTCAAACTGAATCCTCATGTCTTCTGTCTGGAGGTCCAATCCCCTCTTGGCTTTTTCTAGCTTATCATAAGCATTAGCTTTGTTCTCATACAATATCTGCACGGATTCCAGGTTCTCTCAACTTCATCCTTGGAGCTAACCAAATCCTCCATTTCAGTGTGCAGTTGCTTGTTGAGCCTCTCTAACTTGGCCTTCAATTCAAGGGCCTCTTCTAGGGAGCGAGCCAAGGCAAGAGCTTTGGTCTCTTTTCCACAAGCCTCTGCTTCAGCACGGTCACGTTCTTCTGCATATCTAGCAGAAAGAGCCTTCTCTTCACCATGCAGCTGATCAAACTTTTTCTGCTTCCTTTCCAAATTTAACACTATCCGACGTTGATGAACAAGATCTACACCTACATCTTCTAGTTCCTGCTGCAGTCTAATTTTCATCTTCTCAAGTTTGTCATAAGCAGCAACCTTCTCCTCAAACCGTTGATTTGTAGCTTCTAGCTCCTTTTGCAACTTTTCCTTTAGTTCTTCAACAGAATCCAAGGATCCAATACTATCCTCCATTTTTTTCTTCATATCAGTCGCCTGAGCCTGTAGTGTTGAAATCTGCTTTGTCAAATCTCTTTTTGCTATCTCCTCTTCCTCTAGTTGCTCAAGGAAACCATTTTTCTCATCTTCCATTTGTTTTAGTTTTGTACTAAGGTCAAGCTTCTGACGGGTTTCTTCTTGTAAAAGTTCCTGAGTGTCCTGAAGCTGAGATTCTAGTGTAGAAAAAGCTTTGGAAAGTTTGATAAACTTGCTGTCTGCTTGAGAAAGAAGCCTTGTGACATTATCCACTTCCACCTGTAGTCTGTTTGCCTTGTCTAGCAGTTCTGCTTGAAACCTGTCCCCTTCTGTGACCTGTAGTTGCAGCTCTTGAAGTTGAGTCTCTACTTTTTTATGACTCTCCTGTAAGGTTTGCACTTTCTGAGCATGGACAGACGACATCTCCATCAATTCTTTGTCTTTATTTTGCACCAAAACAGACAACTTCTCATTATCTTCACAAGATCCTGACAGTGCCCTCTCCAGGCTACATATTCTAGCTGTGAGTTCCATTCCTCTTTGTTCCAGAACTCCAGCTCTGCTCCTCCATTCGTTGACTTCACCATTTAGGCGAACCTGCTTTAGTTCATGCAAGTTTTGCTCTGACTGCAATGTCTGCACTACAGATTCTAAATCACTCTCTTGGTCAGAGACATGCTTCCTCAGCTCCGCAATTTCACTTTCTTTGTCAATTAATGCAGCCGAAAGTTTTTCACACTTCCTCACTTGGTCATCCAAACACTCTGACTGACACTGCAAAAATTCACTTCTCTCACGTTTAGCAGTTTCAAGGTCATCTCTTAATTTTTCAATGATACACTCTTTGGCACTGGAGTCTTGGACATGCTGCTCCTTTAAATCCTGCAATTGCTTCTCAAGCACTTGCTTTTGCTCTACACTCTGTATAACTTTATTAGATAGAGCACATTTCATTTCAGTAAACTCCTTCTTAGTGACACAGTCCATTCCAGGCAAACCCAGTACCACATTTTCACAATGACTAGGATATGAACTCTTTACAGTTTCAAGCTCTTTCTTTAACTTAAGGTTCTCTTTTCTGATACCTCAAGTTGCCATTTCCAATCAGATATTTCATCTTCATAAATGAACCTGATGGTTTTAATCTCATCTTGAAGCTGCTGCACCATAATATTTTCATCTTTGGCGCTCTGATGCACTCCAGTATGAGACATAGTCATAGTCATAGACATACAGTCAGCAGTGACATATTCATTCATAGAACAGAGTCACCATCATGCAACACATTATCTTTACTTGCATTCCACATGATCTGTTCCGGGTTTTGTGTCTTTCTGCATTCAGACTGCTGCACTAATAAACCTGTGCATGACTTCTCTGCTTTTTTACAAGCTGAAATTCTCTTTTTCTTGCCCATGGTTTACTAACAAGATTACACAATATTCCACAGCAACCTTGGGTTCAACCGGCAACAACTTTTTGCTATCTTCTGCAGTCACATGTATTCAAACAGTTAACTTATGTGGCACTACAACAACCAGCATTTTCTTCTGTCTTCCACAGAAAACACCAACAGGGCACCATAGCCTTTCACATAGACTGTTTGCAATATCCAGCTTCTATACACATTGCTTACTTTCTTGCCATCAGCAAACACTTAACAGACTTCTGTGCCACAGTGTACACAAAGTCCATTCCCTGGATTCCTCTTCCAGAGTTTTACTTTCACCAGTTTTGCACACACTTTGCTCTGTTGCAATTCACTCACCCCTTCCTGGGTTTCTCAGTTGAAATCACAGATTTCTTCCAGCTGTAGGCCACAATGCACACTTAGCAGTACTGCAATCACAAACCACTTGTCTTCCAGGACTTGCGTGGATCTCTTTATGCGCACGTTCTCCACCATATGCGACAACTTGGGGAATTAGACTCAAAATAGCGGCTTTTCCTGGTCCGGACAGCGGTGGTTCATGGTACTGGGCGCCGGAAAGATCGCTTTCAGACGGTCCAAGTGTAAAATAAACGGGCTTTATTCAGCTTAACTGCAACATAACAAAACAACAAACACCTAGGCCACAGTTAGGGCACTAACTGACTCCTTGAGTCCCTAACTAGCCTCTGGGGCAATAACAGCTTGACTTAGTCTCTGTAAGTCCTCTCTGGATCCCAGCCCTCTTGGACAGACTGCCTCTCTGTCCCTGGCTGGTCCTGACTATTGCTCAGCTCCAGCAACAGTCCCCTGTGGACCCGAGCACTTCTGGCACAGACCGTCTATCTGTCCAGCTGGGTCCACCATCTCCTGCTCCCTGCAGGATACTCCAGACTACTGGAGTTACACGCCCCCCACCCAAAGGTGTGGCTGAAGGCCTTTTCAGGGCTGGGCCTGGGTCTCTCCACAGCGCCCTCTGGCTCACATACTCACAACATCTTATAGTTCTCTTTATCCTATTTTATAAAATAACAATGAAATACATTTACCACAGTGTCCACAATCATTATCAGCCTATGTTAGGGTGTAGAATTCATCATATGGCTCATGTTTTGTTACATATTAGTGTTGAATTAATCACCACATCTACACCAGTTTTCTGGTACAGATGGCTGTTAATGTGGAACATCTTTGATGCACGGCCCTTTTTTGATCCAAAGATGTTCCACATTCCCTGTTCTGCAGCACTTTCTGCAAATGTGGGCGTAGTTGGTAGAGGTCGGACCTGGAATACCTCAGTCCAACATATTTATTATAGCTCATATTTGTAGTTATGTGAAATCTATGTCTGTTCCTGTGGGCGTAGATTTGCAATCTTGATTTATTAAGAGACCAGACCCTCCTGATAATTCAGGTATGCCTTGTTCCAGTTGGGATCTATATTAAGACTGGCGTAAGAAACGCCAGTCTTAAGAAATTTCCCCCATTGTTTACACCCCATGGCAAAAATCTGTTGATGAGCAGAGGCCCAATCCACCATTCCCTAAAATTAAAGTAGAGGCCCACTGCGGACAGAAGCAGCTATTGGACCAGTTCTTTGTCTCAGATTACCTTTTGTCATATAATATGTTTATTACCTTCATATTCTGCATGCCAGAAGTTCCTTGTAGAGGTGATTCTACTGTTTCTGAATATGTCTCTGTTCAGCTTTGGAGACCCATTTTCATGTAAATTCTAATTTTCTTCATATGCAAATGAGGAGACAAATGCTTCAGGGGCGTGCCTTAGCTTGCCTTTTTCCCCATAAAAATCTGTGCCTCTGTTCCAGAGCCATTCATTTATTTAAGAATATGCAAATCAGCAGTCTTGACGACTGAGGATGCTCCAAACTGCTACAACCCACACTTCCCAGAAACGCCCTCCTTCCCTCATTACTTCTTTGAGTGAAAGGGTCAGGGAGCTATGCTGAAATCTCGCCTGGCCCTGTGTTCTTGTGTTTGTGCCGCTGTATTAGAGCAGTGTGGGGCGTAGCAGTTTGGAGTAACAGAGCTGCTCTCAGTGCTCCAGACTGCTCATTTGCATATGGGAAATATCTCTGTAACGGAGGCAGTAAATTTCATGGGGAAAAAGGTGTTTCAATCAGCTGAGCCTGACCTATTTATGTGTTGCTGGTTTAATATGCTTCACCCTGGTGACAGACTCCCTTCAAAAGTATATTGGTATTTTCTCTTGACTCGAACATGGAAATGTTTATATTAATGTTATTTTTTTCTGTAAATGAAAGATCATTCTAACAAGAGCCACAAAATGGGTAATTGAATGACACAGATATGAACCCACCCTGAGTGAATTTACTTCTGGTGCGTTCACATCTGTATAATTTAATCTGTTCTTCTGGTCCATAAACATAGCCTAACCTATATACTTCAGTTTTCTTGTGTACATAGTTGTAAATGTGGTGTATATTTGGTGCCAAAGATCCATCTACATCCCACTCGCCACTTTTTACAAAAAGTGGGGCGAGATCAAGGCAGGCTGGGGACGCCTCGGCCTTACAAATTTATTATAACACACACCAGAAAGCTGGCGTGAGTTACACCTGAAATCATATGGATGCCGTATGTTTAATGTATTTATATTTGACCCATCATGGCTCTGTTCAGACTTTATCATAGAATCAGAAAAAGTAACATAGCATGCAGGATCCATCATAGGACGCAGCAACAGCACCTGCCAGAACCCATTTACTTGTAATTCGGTTTGTCATATTTCACCATAGTGTCTGCCACTGTGACAGGAAGTATTACACTGCATTCTGTGATATTCTTCCCATCAATAATAACTGAGCCACTGACAGAAGTGTGAACAGAGCCTTAGAAAACTTCAAAAAGTAATCCTCAACAATAAAAATCTAATTCTTTGACACATATACAACACTCTTACTTGGCTTACAGAACATTCCTATAGAGACGATCATTAAGTAAATTTGTGAAGTTCTAGTGTCTGCAATTCAGTCAAAATGTGTAAAAGTTTCTTGAAATATTAATTTGAAATTCATTCTTTAATTCATATTTGCATTGGGTTTTTGCAGAGGCAAAGAAACAACTATTTATTGCCAAATTACTAGCCGTAAACAAGAAAGAAATACTGGAAAGTTATGAATCATTATTTATTACCACCCTTTATGTCCAAAGCCCCATATACAATATGTACATCTCTTTTTTCTGCCCAGGCTACTCCCTGCTTTTTACCACTGATGCTAGGTTCACACCTGCGTTCGGGTCTCCGTTCTTCGGGTCCGTTCGGGGACCTGAAAAACGGAAAACCCAATCTGCTTAAAAAGCGGTTACCTGCGGAAATAGATTAAAGTGGGGTCCACCCAGTTTCCGCCTGAAAAATGCGGAAAGAAAAGTCCTGCTTGCGGATTCCGGGACGGAATCACCGAACAGAGACCAGGCACACATGTGTACCCAGCCTTATATTGTATTAGCCTGGGTATTACATGGCTGAAGTGATTGTTACAGAATCTGCATGTCCTCTATCCTGCTTAGATTAGAAAGATAATAAATCTTAGTCTTTTCACATCTTGTATTTAAACAGGAGCACAATGACAGGGACAGAAAAGAAGACAGGGATCCTATTCATGAGTGCACGCCTGCTGCATAAGGGTTAAGCAGGGGTGGGTGCTGTCAGCAAAAAGCCCCTGTGCAAGAGGTTTGTCTGGGCCCCCTCTCTTTAACAATATAGAGTTCATATTGTGGCGCACTTTTGGCAAAGGGCCTTCCCTGCACCAATTGTGTGACACATTTTCTTTACTGTGCCTCCCTCACCACATCCCCTTTCGCCGCATCATCCAATCGCAGGGCATCCCCTTTATCCCCGTTCTGCGTCTGAACCAACACTGATACACCTGCCGCTGAAGAGGCCTCTGCAACTGATACCACCAGCGAACTCCCCACATCCCACGCCAGCACTGGGGACGGCGACCCCCCACCACTACCGATGCCCCTGACCACATCCGCTAAGGCCCTCATAAATGCCAACAAACCCCTGCCTAGCTCCGCAGGGTTCCCCCCCTAACCCCCCCCCCCCCCCAGGAACTGCTAACAAGGACCCTACTACAAGAAATGAAACCTCACCTTGGTGCCTAGGTGCTGTGAACCTAGTTACCGTAAAATCCTGGTCCTGACCTCCTGCAGATGGTTCTCCATGCGACTCCATGCTACCAGTTACCACAGACCTCCTGGCCAGAGTCTCCGTGAAGCTCCGCCCAGCAGTGATAGTACTGCGGGCACCATCTTGGCTCACACCTTCGCTGGCTCCGGCCGGCTCGCTCGCAATTGCTGAAGGAAGCACCAGCCCCGCTGCTCCCCTGCTGACAAAGGCTGCGCTGACATCCCTCCTCTGTCCTCGATGCTGAGCTGGATTTTCCGCCGCTGCCAGAAGGCGCGCCTCCTCCGCTCCTGTCTCCCTTGAGGTATGTGATGAAGGAGGGGGGAATCCCCTCACCTGCTGCACGCCCCGACATTGTCTCAGATTCTTCTCGGACAAGGACGGCCGCTCAGCAAGCGCCAAGCAGTGTCCTGGACCAAAGGGTCCCGTGAGGGACTGCTTACTCGGCGCTGGACCTGAGGGGTCTCCTCAACACTAAGGTGAGCCAGAGGCCTAGACCTCCACGGCTGTTTGAGAGAAGGAGAGGGGCGGAATGCCTCCTCTCCAGACCCCTGGAGCACTCCCTGCAATTGGGACTGCAGCCACTGAGGCCCTCTAACTCCTGCTTCAGCCCTGAGCTGGGCCAACATTTCTTTCACGTCGGACATTACAGGCCACGCAACTGAAGCCAGCAGAGGTGTGTGCCTTCTCTCATGCTCTGCTTAACAGAAAGTGGTGGGAATCTTACCGCTCTTTCTTTAAATATGCCCCTACCCCACCCCCTTCAATAGCGCTCCCCTACCAATAATACCCTACACCTCCCTGTAACTGCCAACTTAACCCCTTAGCATATGTCCCTGTCTTGTACTCCTGGCTAACTCCTGTCATGTAGGCCTCCCCTTCCCGTCTTCGGTCCGGCCTCACTTTCTGAAATGCCTTGGCCCAAAATATTTCTTATAACTCGTGCCATTTACAAAGGAAATCTATGCCAATTGCTAACTGCCGTAGCCTTCCACTCTGGAAAATTGGCTTGTGTCTGATTTATCCCTTGCGTTTATCCCTTGCCCTATAACAATGGTCAATTATCAGACATGAGCTAGAACTTGTTTCCTATTAATTTCTATTACACTAACATCATTTAATTTAAAGGGTTAGTACCACCACAGTTCATCATGGCTGACATGGCAATAGGTGTACATAAGTCTTGACCACCTGGGTGGGACTTATGGAAATAGTTAAATGGCGCTGTTTCCATAGCTCACATTCACTTCTAATGGATTTACAGAAAGAGCATAGAATGCACTGGTGAACAATTTCCGTAGGTCTTGGCTTAGTGGTTGGGACTTGCAGTTAGCTGTTCCTTTTTCAGGTGTGATTATAGAAGAAATCCCATAAACATTGTATGTCAAAAAGTATGTGGATATGAAGTCGTTCACCTCTTTGAAGTTATAGCAGGCTACTCTTTTCTGAGAAGGCTTTTCACAAGAAATTGGAGCTTGTCTGTAAGATTTTGTGCCCATTTAGCCAAAAGAGCATTTGTGGGGCCAGGAGCTGTTCTTATGTCTGTCAATTTGCTTTCGAATTCCTCCCAAAAGTGTTGGATGGGGTTGACGTTAGGGCTGTTTGTGGGCCAGTCAGCATCTTCCACACTGAACTCACCCAAACATGCTTTTTTGGCACTTGCAATGTTCACTGGGGCAGGAATAGAAAAGGGCCTTTGTCAAAGTGTTAACACGAAGGTAGATATGACAGATGTGTAAGGTGTTTGTATGCTGTAGCATTAACATAACCTTTATTAGGAATAGTGGTTAAGTCTGTATTTGGTTATTTCTGAATTTCAAATTTACCTTAATGGGGACTGAAAACAAATATACATGGAATGGAAGGTGTGAACCTGGGATGGAATTAAGGACCGCATCTAAGGCTCCTATGTGTTAGGTTGACCACGTTTGCTCTGTTAAGGATGGTGAAGATACATAAAAAGGCTCAGATACACAGCTATTTTTATTCACTGACTTTATTAACTTCATTTAAGGTGTGAAAAGTAGAAGTCTAGATTAGAAGTCAGGGCAATAATCTTAAATGTGGCCCTGGTGATGATGGGCCCTTGAGTTACAGGTAAATGTCTTGGCCATTGATGCAGCAGGAAGCTCACGTGGTTTGTGAGCACGTCTGACTACAAAAACTGGCCATTGCGGTAATTTGAGGAAAGTCCGGTAAAGGTCTTGGCCATTGAGAACAGAGACCAAGTGTGGAATCTGTCTCATGATGCAGCAGGAAACCCACGTGTTTCGTGAGTACGTCTGATTGCAAAACTGGCCATTGCGGTAATTTGAGAAAAGTCTTGGCCTTTGAGAACAGAGACCAAGTGTGGAATCTGTCTCATGTTGCAGCAGGAAACCCACGTGTTTCGTGAGTACGTCTGACTGCAAACACTGGCCATTGCGGTAATTTGAGGAAAGTCTTGGCCTTTGAGAACAGAGACCAAGTGTGGAATCTGTCTCATGATGCAGCAGGAAACCCACGTGTTTTGTGGGTACATCTGACTGCAAATAGTGGCCATTGCGGTAAGTTGAGGAAAGTCCGGTAAATGTCTTGGCCATTGAGATCAGAGACCAAGTGTGGAATCTGTCTCATGATGCAGCAGGAAACTCACGTGTTTCGTGAGTACGTCTGTCTGCAAAAACTGGCCATTGCGGTAATTTGTCTTGGCCGTTGATTAAGGACAGAGACCATGACTGGAATCTGCCCATTCACGCAGCAGGAAACACGTGTTTTGTCAGTACATCTAACTGCGGAAACTGGCCATTGCTTAAGAGGCCTGGAATCTGCCTCTTCTTGAAGTCTGGAGAGTAGATGTAGAGGAATCAGAGGTTCATACAGGGTCAGGAAATCTTGGTCTGGTGCTTCTGAGATCATCAAAAGGCTCTTCTGGATCTTGATGGTTTTCCCCCACTGATCTACTGGGGACCTGTGACTGTAGAGTGGAGCTGTTCACTACCAGCGTTGTATCCTCCTCCAGATCCTGTGGAAGGTCTCCCTCACAATTCTACCAAATGTTCTGCCAGAAGAAATTATACAGTATATTAGAAATAATTCTTATATGTAAATGGGGCACATGGAGTGGGATTGTTTTAATGGGAACAACAGCTTTATATTTGCCCTGTAGACCCATCAGCAGACTAAAAATGTTAAAAATCCCCTGTCCCCCCTCAGTTACATTGCCTCAGTTACATTGACTTACCTGCGATGTCGTATTACAGGTTCTTTTATCGGTTTTATGACCTGCCATCTGTCATTGGCAAATGTGAATCCACAGAACAGCTTTTGATCTTTTTTGACCATTGGTGGTTTATTGGCTTCAGTGGAGGACAGGACATTGTCTATTTTTTCAGATGAGATCACTGGGTCCTGTGGAGAGAAGATACAAGAACTAGGGTTCAAAAAGGAGGAATACAGCGAGCGGTACTAGTACCACCATCATCTCTGCATCATATACTTACAATTTGTAGTCGTAATGGTGGACAAGCTCTCGCTCCCTCTATATCAGTCCAATTAATGTCCTTGAAAAATGGATGATTCCTGATGTTATTTGCAGCTATTTCCCGCGTTACTGGAGACTTGGATAACAGCTGAAAAAATACAATGAAGATACCAAATGTTAAGTCAAACTCTGCTGTATAATATGATGAAGTTTACCGTGGTCTAAATCAATATCTGGGCTGTGGTATTCTGCAATACCACACCAGCAATGGTATATAAAGGATAAGTGCATATGTACTCACCCAGTCTATCATGTGTTTGGCTCGCAGGTCTAGTTCTTTAGGGTAGGAGGGATCATCCTGGATCAGTGACTTCTCGATCTTATTAGGGAATACACCAGTATAGAATGGATATTTGCCAGTAGCCAACTGATAAAAAGTCACACCAGCCGAGAACCAGTCCACTGCCGTGTTGTAGGGCTTCTCTTGAAGAATCTGTGGAAACATCCGGGAGACAATAAGGATTAGAACACTGTTCAGACTACCAGAAGTCATGGAGATGTCCTGTACACAGTGATAACTCAGTAATGTAGATGATTCCTCACCTCAGGAGCCATGTATCTAAGAGTCCCAGCATATTCTGAGATCTTCCTATCCCCAAATATGTTCACCACGGCAAGGCCGAAGTCAGCGATTTTCAGGTGACCAGCGCTGTCCAGAAGGATGTTTTCTGGTTTTATGTCTCTGTTAAAGGAAAGAGTTTGTTAAATACTCATATTTATCATCTTAGCTGAGCTGGTACATCTTCTAATGGTATCTACAGAAGGCATTAGGATGAAGGGTATGGGGGCTGTCAGGGGGTATATACCAGGTCTACACAGAAGAAGACTTGCTTCACTTACCTGTGTATGATGCCTCTGGTGTGGAGAAACTGCAGCCCACAGATAATCTCGGCTGCAAAAAATCTGATGACAAAGAAAAGAGAAAACATCAGCATGTAAAATATCATCCACCAAACTAAGAAATGAAACGTGACATATAGCTGAATGTCTCTTCACAACTATAGTCTATATCTAATATATCTATGTCCTGTCTTACCTGGTGACTGGAATAGGGAATGGGGCGTTGGCCCTCATGAGGTCACTTAGGTCTCCTCCACTGAGATATTCCATGACAAAGAAGACGTAGTCCTGTGGTAAAGACACAGAAGATGATAGGGGTTATTGTCATATTATCATTGTAAATCAGGCATATCCTCCTCTGTCCTGTGCACCTATCTGAAATCTGCACCAGCTTGTATCTGGGATAGGTCTCAGGCATTATTTACACCAGAAAGCTGTTACAACTGCTTTACCGTAGAAAAGTGGACAATATTCTTCATGAATCAGTCCCATTGTGCACATACTGATATTCATGGTGTACAATACATGGAAGATTCTAAACTGCTGGATTATGGGACTCTTACCTGGGTGTGGAAGATGGCATGAGCATGGGTAAATAGTGGGCTCTTCTTAGTCATCTCCAGGACCTGTCGCTCAATCAGGACGTTTTCTTTGAATTCCTGAAGTAGGCGTCTCTTCTTCACCAGCTTTACTGCCAGTTGTTCCTGGCAGGTGGGATGTGTGGCCAACATGACCTGGAGGAAACAGAGCATTAGAACTGGAGGAAAGGTCTGTCCTGCCATGAGGCGTGATGAGAAGACATGAAGCGAGGAGATTTTACATCACACATGAGGGAAGCGTCCTAATAATTCTTAGTACTTACTTTTCCAAACCCGCCTTGTCCAAGGATTTTATGGAAGGTGAAGCTTTCCAATCCAGTCACAGTGATGGGGGATTCTGCTGAGGTTGTCCCTGGTGGAGAGAGGAGACATAAGAATTAATGGGGAGAATTTATCATAAGGGAATGTTTTAAGTTCAGTTTTGTTGGAGTTTGTGTTTCTGTAAATTTATTAAGTGCTACATGTGGTTTTAAAATATTTGCTGCATATTGAAGTGTAACACTCCTGTCCTAAGGTGTCAACATTAGCCACTGGAATGAGATTGTGACAATTGATAAATCCGCTGTACAGACACCTAGACGGGATACGTCCACTTTTCCACCCACATTTCAAAGGTGGAGTGAGTGGTATAAAAATGGAAAATGTCACAATTTTTGCGCCAATAAACTCAAGAAGTTGCAAATCTCTGTTTTGCAACTTTCTAACGCCCGAATCCTAGAGCGCAGGGCTTCATAAATTTCCCCCAATATTCCTGAATTTGATTTCCAATAGTAATTACAATATGGGGGGGGGGGCAACAACATTAGGGGGTATCAATTGGACCTCAATAGTGTCTAAAATAAAACCCTTCTTGATGTTGCTTTTAGCAACCCATTACAGTGCAGATTTGATTAATCTGATCCGATAAAACGGACGCTGCATTAAGATTGGTTGCAAGGGACCTGAAGTACAGTGGGGTATTTTTTTTTTGTTTCTGACCATCACCCTCCCCCCCCACCTCCGCCCCTAAAGACCTTGCCTTGCTGCAAATTTATAAAACTGTATAAATTAAAACTTTCTGTGTTGGCGCGGGGGGGGGGGGGGGAATATTAGGGGAGTTAGAATGTTCCTTATAAGTTTTCACCTTACTATGTCATACATTTTCTCATTTCTCTGCACACTGTTGATGACGAATAAAGAATATTGAAATTAAAAACTTTATTGGTTGCCTATAACAGCCAACCACCTCACAGCTTCATAAAATGAAAGCTGCCCTGTGATTGGTTGCTAGGGACAAGAAGGGCCATTGTTCTCATAGACAGATTTGATGAATCTCCCCCCAAAACACGGTGCAAATTTATCAAACTATAGAAATGAAAAACTTTGTTTCCCATAGTAACCAGTCACAGCACCGCTTGCATTTTACAAAAGTAGTTTAGGAAATAACTAATTTCTGATTGGTTGCTATGGGCAACAAAGACAATTTTTTTTCAGACAGTTTTACATGCCTGCTTAATTATGTTCATTAATGGGACCTCCAAAGATGGTCTTAACTGCCCATCGTAAATCAATCACAATGCAACTTTAATTTTTCAGGAACAGAATACAAAATGAAAGCTGTGCTGTGATTGGTTGCTATGGACAACTCAGACAGTTTTGCTTTTAGACAGTTTTAATAAATCTGCCCCACTGGCTGTAGGTATCTTAGATCTGCACTCACCTGGCAGTTGCTCCATGTTAGTATTTGGGGACTTGCTGGATCCTTCTTCAGCTTTTCCCTCCATCTCTTTTCTCGTCCTCTTTTTAGGTCTACTCTCCTGTATAGGGCTTCCAGGTCTTTTGGAAGCCACATTCATTTTTTTGTTGGTGAGAAGTTTTGCGTTCTCTGATTGTTCATCTCTTCTTCGCTTTCTTGGCGCCTCATCTCTCTGGTCCCTTTTTCTTTTTTCTGGGAGAACAGGAGAAATTGGCACTTTCGGCTCCATAGGTGTCATATTGGGCTGAGGACAGGCCTGTCCACCTTTAGCAGGTTCCATTTCCAAGATAATACAAGGAACCGCTCTAGTCGCAGGCCTTCTACTCCGTCTTCTAAAGGTAACAGTTGAATTTTTTTGGATATGAAAGAAGTTTGGCAGAGCACCAAAAAAGACACCTTCACCGGTCAAGTGATGAAGAAGTACTGAGGAAAGTCAGGCTGTTTAGTCCTTAAGTCAACTACTATGTGACATCACAATGGGATTTGTGACATCATCATGTTCCAAACGTCACATGACCTCAGCTCTAGCTAAAGGTCACATGACATCATAAAAGGTCAAAGGTCACATTACAATATGCAAATTGTATAAAGCAGAACAAGACAACCATGAATATTACATCTGTGGTCACAGGGCCTCATGTACAGGAATTCTGGCTTTGTGCCCTAGAGAAACCAATCAGAGCTAAGCTTTCATGTACTCATCAGGTGTTGGAAGATGGTAGCTGTGCTGTGATTAGTTGCTATGGTAACATAAGCTTTTTCTGTCAGATGATACATGGGACCATAAAGTGTATAGAGCAGTGATCCTAGCAATATACATGGAGTGTCTCTCTGCATATAAAGTGTAGGGCATACCTAAAAGGGGCGGATGAGGACCTCCTACAGGAGCCCCAGGGGAAGACACTGACGGCAAAGGGCCCCTGTGCAAGAAGTGTGTATGGGCTTCCTCCCTTTAACAACAATAAACCAAACTTAAATAAATAATATATTTCATGATGGACACATGTTGTATACCAGGGGTAGGCAACCTTTTTTGTTCGGCGTGCCGATTTTGATTAAAAAAAATCAAAATTGAGGTACTCGGAGTGCCGGTCAATAATTGTAAGTCTGACGACCCCTGCACACGGTATTATGTCACATAGCAGCCCCTGCAGACGGTATTATGTCACATAGCGGCCCCTGCACACGGTAGTATGTCCCATAGCGGCCCCTGCACACGGTATTATGTCCTATAACGGCCCCTGTACACTGTATTATGCCCCATAGCGGCCCCTGCACATGGTATTATGCCCCATAGCGGCCCCTGCACACGGTATTATGCCCCATAGCGGCCCCTGCACATGGTATTATGCCCCATAGCGGCCCCTGCACACGGTATTATGCCCCATAGCGGCCCCTGCACACAGTATTATCCTCCATAGCGGCCCCTGCACACAGTATTATCCTCCATAGTGGCCCCTGCACACAGTATAATATTCTAACTTTTATAATATTCCAATTGTCACCACTCACTAGCTATTATTATCCTGTGGGGTCTCTTCAGACCCCAGAGTATAATAAGCAGAGGGCCAAGAGTGGTGAAAAACATAAAAAACAATGTTTGGGTAGGTTCACATATGTCAGTTGCATCAGCATCAGTTTTTTTGTCCCTTAGTCATTACAACTGATGCCAAAACTGATGTGAAAATGCATCAGTTGTCATCAGGCTTTTTTATAAATTTCTACTCCAAAACCATCAGTTGTCATCAGTTTTTACTATCAGTTTTTACCAAGCTGGTCCACAAGGCATGATGGGCAGCCGAGGCCAATAGAGTAGGGGTACTCATCTACTTTTAGTAAATTTCCATTGACCGGGATCCGCCATCAAATAAAGGTCCAAGCTGAACACGTCCACTATTTATGGTATTTTTAAGACAAAAAGACATGTCTGACTATAAGACGCACCCCAGGTTTAAACAAGAAAAATAAGGATTAGATCGGGGGGCGACTAACGTGGCATTACACTGTGTGGGGTGACTAATATAACATTATACTGTGCAGGGGGCACTAACGTGGCATTATACTGTGTAGGGGGCACTAACATGGCATTACATGGTGTGGGGGGCAACTAATGTGGCATTATAGTGTGCAGGGGGAACTAACATGACATTACATGGTGTGGGGGGCAACTAATGTGGCATTATACTGTGTAGGGGGCACTAACATGACATTACATGGTGTGGGGGGCAACTAACGTGGCATTATACTGTGTAGGGGGCACTAACATGACATTACATGGTGTGGGGGGGCAACTAATGTGGCATTATACTGTGTAGGGGGCACTAACATGACATTACATGGTGTGGGGGCAACTAATGTGGCATTATACTGTAGGGGGGCATTAAGGAACATTATATTGTGGGTACTGACATTAGTGCTCCCATTATTGTCCCTCCTCAGTATGCTCCTTAGCAGGGCTGTTTTAACACATTGGTGGGTTCAGTGCTTTGGTTTCATAGGTGGGCCCCCCCATCGCCACCACTTAGGAATACCCGACTTGCACAAATTATAATGTCCCATTATAGGTCCTAACACAGTATAATGCCTCCCTAGTGGTGCCTTACACTATAATGTCCCCCTCCACCTATCCCCACAGTTAATGTCCCCATCCATCTGTCCAAAGTTTAGCCCTGTGCATGCAAATTAAATAGGAGCTTACATAAGAATAGAATTTTCTACCCCCCAATAAAAATTGTAACTCTATTGAATAATTATAATCCCTACACCTAACTAATGTGATAACTAGGGCCGTGTTCAGATTGGTGTAACACGACCACTTTATTGCTCACGTATTATGGACACAACCTCGGAAGTTCCTGCGGTTCATCATTACTGGTGATTGAGAGTCTGATGACCTACTGGAAGTGCAGGTGTTTTGTTTGTACTGTGGGTGCAAAAAAAAAAAAAAAACACCCATCTGAAAACTGCCAAAAACTAGGATTTTATATGGTGACATTTAATGGGTAAAAATGTATTATCTGGCTGACGGAACTGCCATTTGTCAGAAATGTTTTATACGTTCATCGTTAGTGATAATCGCTATTGCTATTATTTTAGCGTGTAACTGATATCACTAGAGAGGCGGGCATGGACAGGACAGAGACAGTGAAAAAATGTAAACTTTACTGGTGACTTTGTGCATGTGTTGTGTAAGTGTTTGGTACGATACTTTTGGCGCTGCGACCTGGACGATTGTAAATGTCTGGGTCACAGCGCCAATAAACCTCCTGGTTAGGCTCAGAGGGGTATTACATTATCCTTCTATGTGACAATCAGAGAGCAAAAGTACAGTATGCTCTCTAATTGATAGGAGAGGGGATAACATGGACAGAAGTCCATGCTACCCCCCCTGGGGTCACATACAGCTTATGCACAGACAATGATGAGTTATCGTCTGTGCAGCTCCCCCCCCTCCCCTCCTTCCTTAGCTCTAAGATGCTGCCTGAGGCAGGAGGGGGGACACTTTAGAGCCCCATTTCTAAGGATCTGTTAGGGCCACAAAAATGCAACTGGATTCATTTTAAAGATGAGAATCTCATCATCAAAAGGATACCAAGATCGCCATGATAGACCTTACAGATTCAGAGCGATTCACTATTAAAACGATGTCGGGAATTGAGATCTGCATTGGGATTTCAATGCCGAACATCGTTTTCACCAGCGAATCGCTCAGGATGTGTAAGGACGATCATGATGATCTAGGCATCATTTTAAAGATGAGATTCTCATCCTGGTCCTGACCTCCTGCAGATGGTTCTCCATGCGACTCCATGCTGCCAGCTACCTCAGACCCCCTGGCCAGAGTCTCCGTGAAGCTCTGGAGATAGTACTCCGTGATAGTACTGCGGGCGCCATCTTGGCTCACACCTTCGCTGGCTCCGGCCGGCCCGCTCGCAATCGTTGAAGGAAGCACCAGCCCCGCTTCTCCCCTGCTGACAAAGGCTGCGCTGACATCCCTCCTCTGTCCTGGACGCTGAGCTGGATTTCCCGCCGCTGCCAGAAGCCCCGCCTCCTCCGCTCCTGTCTCCCTTGAGGCATGTGATGAAGGAGGGGAGAATCCCCCTCCCCTGTTGCACGCCCCGCCATTGTCTCAGATTCTTCTCGGATCGGGACAGACGCTCAGCAAGCGCCAAGCAGTGTCCTGGACCAAAGGGTCCCGTGAGGGACTCCTTACTCGGCGCTGGACCTGTGGGGTCTCCTCAGGACTAAGGTGAGCCAGAGGCCTAGTCCTCCACGGCTGTCTGCCAGAAGGAGAGGGGCGGAATGCCTCCTCTCCAGACCCCTGGAGCACTCCCCGCAATTGGGACTGCAGCCACTGAGGCCCTCTAACTCCTGCTTCAGCCCTGAGCTGGGCCAACATTTCTTTCACGTCGGACATTACAGGCCACGCAACTGAAGCCAGCAGAGGTGTGTGCCTTCTCTCATGCTCTGCTTAAAAGAAAATGGCGGGAATCTTACAGCTCTTTCTTTAAATATGCCCCTACCCCACCCTCTTCAATAGCGTTCCCCTACCAATAATACCCTACACCTCCCTGTAACTGCCAACTTAACCCCTTAGTGTTTGCCCCTGTCTTGTACTCCTGGCTAACTCCTGTCATGTAGGCCTCCCCTTCCCGTCTTCGGTCCGGCCTCACTTTCTGAAATGCCTTAGCCCAAAATATTTATTATAACTCATGCCAGTTACAAAGGAAATCTATGCCAATTGCTAACTGCCGTAGCCTTCCACTCTGGAAAATTGGCTTGTGTTTGATTTATCCCTTGCATTTATCCCTTGCTCTATAACAATGGTCAATTATCAGACATGAGCTAGAACTTGTTTCCTATTAATTTCTATTACACTAACATCAGTTAATTTAAAGGGTTAGTACCACCACAGTTCATCATGGCTGACATGGCAATAGGTGTACATAAGTCTTGACCACCTGGGTGGGACTTATGGAAATAGTTAAATGGCGCTGTTTCCATAGCTCACATTCACTTCTAATGGATTTACAGAAAGAGCATAGAACGCACTGGTGAACAATTTCCGTAGGTCTTGGCTTAGTGGTTGGGACTTGCAGTTAGCTGTTCCTTTTTCAGGTGTGATTATAGAAGAAATCCCATAAACATTGTATGTCAAAAAGTATGTGGATATGAAGTCGTTCACCTCTTTGAAGTTATAGCAGGCTACTCTTTTCTGAGAAGGCTTTTCACAAGAAATTGGAGCTTGTCTGTAAGATTTTGTGCCCATTTAGCCAAAAGAGCATTTGTGGGGCCAGGAGCTGTTCTTATGTCTGTCAATTTGCTTTCGAATTCCTCCCAAAAGTGTTGGATGGGGTTGACGTTAGGGCTGTTTGTGGGCCAGTCAGCATCTTCCACACTGAACTCACCCAAACATGCTTTTTTGGCACTTGCAATGTTCACTGGGGCAGGAATAGAAAAGGGCCTTTGTCAAAGTGTTAACACGAAGGTAAATATGACAGATGTGTAAGGTGTTTGTATGCTGTAGCATTAACATAACCTTTATTAGGAATAGTGGTTAAGTCTGTATTTGGTTATTTCTGTATTTCAAATTTACCTTAATGGGGACTGAAAACAAATATACATGGAATGGAAGGTGTGAACCTGGGATGGAATTAAGGACCGCATCTAAGGCTCCTATGTGTTAGGTTGACCACGTTTGCTCTGTTAAGGATGGTGAAGATACATAAAAAGGCTCAGATACACAGCTATTTTTATTCACTGACTTTATTAACTTCATTTAAGGTGTGAAAAGTAGAAGTCTAGATTAGAAGTCAGGGCAATAATCTTAAATGTGGCCCTGGTGATGATGGGCCCTTGAGTTACAGGTAAATGTCTTGGCCATTGATGCAGCAGGAAGCTCACGTGGTTTGTGAGCACGTCTGACTACAAAAACTGGCCATTGCGGTAATTTGAGGAAAGTCCGGTAAAGGTCTTGGCCATTGAGAACAGAGACCAAGTGTGGAATCTGTCTCATGATGCAGCAGGAAACCCACGTGTTTCGTGAGTACGTCTGACTGCAAAACTGGCCATTGCGGTAATTTGAGAAAAGTCTTGGCCTTTGAGAACAGAGACCAAGTGTGGAATCTGTCTCATGTTGCAGCAGGAAACCCACGTGTTTCGTGAGTACGTCTGACTGCAAACACTGGCCATTGCGGTAATTTGAGGAAAGTCCGGTAAAGGTCTTGGCCATTGAGAACAGAGACCAAGTGTGGAATCTGTCTCATGATGCAGCAGGAAACCCACGTGTTTCGTGGGTACATCTGACTGCAAAACTGGCCATTGTGGTAATTTGAGAAAAGTCTTGGCCTTTGAGAACAGAGACCAAGTGTGGAATCTGTCTCATGTTGCAGCAGGAAACCCACGTGTTTCGTGAGTACGTCTGACTGCAAACACTGGCCATTGCGGTAATTTGAGGAAAGTCCGGTAAAGGTCTTGGCCATTGAGAACAGAGACCAAGTGTGGAATCTGTCTCATGATGCAGCAGGAAACCCACATGTTTCGGGGGCACACCTGCCCCCAAAAAGGGGCCTTTGCGGTAATTTGAGAAAAGGCCGGGTAAATGTCTTGGCCATTGAGAACAGAGACCAAGTGTGGAATCTGTCTCATGATGCAGCAGGAAACCCACGTGTTTTGTGGGTACATCTGACTGCAAATAGTGGCCATTGCGGTAAGTTGAGGAAAGTCCGGTAAATGTCTTGGCCATTGAGATCAGAGACCAAGTGTGGAATCTGTCTCATGATGCAGCAGGAAACTCACGTGTTTCGTGAGTACGTCTGTCTGCAAAAACTGGCCATTGCGGTAATTTGTCTTGGCCGTTGATTAAGGACAGAGACCATGACTGGAATCTGCCCATTCACGCAGCAGGAAACTCGTGTGTTTTGTCAGTACATCTAACTGCGGAAACTGGCCATTGCTTAAGAGGCCTGGAATCTGCCTCTTCTTGAAGTCTGGAGAGTAGATGTAGAGGAATCAGAGGTTCATACAGGGTCAGGAAATCTTGGTCTGGTGCTTCTGAGATCATCAAAAGGCTCTTCTGGATCTTGATGGTTTTCCCCCACTGATCTACTGGGGACCTGTGACTGTAGAGTGGAGCTGTTCACTACCAGCGTTGTATCCTCCTCCAGATCCTGTGGAAGGTCTCCCTCACAATTCTACCAAATGTTCTGCCAGAAGAAATTATACAGTATATTAGAAATAATTCTTATATGTAAATGGGGCACATGCAGTGGGATTGTTTTAATGGGAACAACAGCTTTATATTTGCCCTGTAGACCCATCAGCAGACTAAAAATGTTAAAAATCCCCTGTCCCCCCTCAGTTACATTGCCTCAGTTACATTGACTTACCTGCGATGTCGTATTACAGGTTCTTTTATCGGTTTTATGACCTGCCATCTGTCATTGGCAAATGTGAATCCACAGAACAGCTTTTGATCTTTTTTGACCATTGGTGGTTTATTGGCTTCAGTGGAGGACAGGACATTGTCTATTTTTTCAGATGAGATCACTGGTTCCTGTGGAGAGAAGATACAAGAACTAGGGTTCAAAAAGGAGGAATACAGCGAGCGGTACTAGTACCACCATCATCTCTGCATCATATACTTACAATTTGTAGTCGTAATGGTGGACAAGCTCTCGCTCCCTCTATATCAGTCCAATTAATGTCCTTGAAAAATGGATGATTCCTGATGTTATTTGCAGCTATTTCCCGCGTTACTGGAGACTTGGATAACAGCTGAAAAAATACAATGAAGATACCAAATGTTAAGTCAAACTCTGCTGTATAATATGATGAAGTTTACCGTGGTCTAAATCAATATCTGGGCTGTGGTATTCTGCAATACCACACCAGCAATGGTATATAAAGGATAAGTGCATATGTACTCACCCAGTCTATCATGTGTTTGGCTCGCAGGTCTAGTTCTTTAGGGTAGGAGGGATCATCCTGGATCAGTGACTTCTCGATCTTATTAGGGAATACACCAGTATAGAATGGATATTTGCCAGTAGCCAATTGATAAAAAGTCACACCAGCCGAGAACCAGTCCACTGCCGTGTTGTAGGGCTTCTCTTGAAGAATCTGTGGAAACATCCGGGAGACAATAAGGATTAGAACACTGTTCAGACTACCAGAAGTCATGGAGATGTCCTGTACACAGTGATAACTCAGTAATGTAGATGATTCCTCACCTCAGGAGCCATGTATCTAAGAGTCCCAGCATATTCTGAGATCTTCCTATCCCCAAATATGTTCACCACGGCAAGGCCGAAGTCAGCGATTTTCAGGTGACCAGCGCTGTCCAGAAGGATGTTTTCTGGTTTTATGTCTCTGTTAAAGGAAAGAGTTTGTTAAATACTCATATTTATCATCTTAGCTGAGCTGGTACATCTTCTAATGGTATCTACAGAAGGCATTAGGATGAAGGGTATGGGGGCTGTCAGGGGGTATATACCAGGTCTACACAGAAGAAGACTTGCTTCACTTACCTGTGTATGATGCCTCTGGTGTGGAGAAACTGCAGCCCACAGATAATCTCGGCTGCAAAAAATCTGATGACAAAGAAAAGAGAAAACATCAGCATGTAAAATATCATCCACCAAACTAAGAAATGAAACGTGACATATAGCTGAATGTCTCTTCACAACTATAGTCTATATCTAATATATCTATGTCCTGTCTTACCTGGTGACTGGAATAGGGAATGGGGCGTTGGCCCTCATGAGGTCACTTAGGTCTCCTCCACTGAGATATTCCATGACAAAGAAGACGTAGTCCTGTGGTAAAGACACAGAAGATGATAGGGGTTATTGTCAGATTATCATTGTAAATCAGGCATATCCTCCTCTGTCCTGTGCACCTATCTGAAATCTGCACCAGCTTGTATCTGGGATAGGTCTCAGGCATTATTTACACCAGAAAGCTGTTACAACTGCTTTACCGTAGAAAAGTGGACAATATTCTTCATGAATCAGTCCCATTGTGCACATACTGATATTCATGGTGTACAATACATGGAAGATTCTAAACTGCTGGATTATGGGACTCTTACCTGGGTGTGGAAGATGGCATGAGCATGGGTAAATAGTGGGCTCTTCTTAGTCATCTCCAGGACCTGTCGCTCAATCAGGACGTTTTCTTTGAATTCCTGAAGTAGGCGTCTCTTCTTCACCAGCTTTACTGCCAGTTGTTCCTGGCAGGTGGGATGTGTGGCCAACATGACCTGGAGGAAACAGAGCATTAGAACTGGAGGAAAGGTCTGTCCTGCCATGAGGCGTGATGAGAAGACATGAAGCGAGGAGATTTTACATCACACATGAGGGAAGCGTCCTAATAATTCTTAGTACTTACTTTTCCAAACCCGCCTTGTCCAAGGATTTTATGGAAGGTGAAGCTTTCCAATCCAGTCACAGTGATGGGGGATTCTGCTGAGGTTGTCCCTGGTGGAGAGAGGAGACATAAGAATTAATGGGGAGAATTTATCATAAGGGAATGTTTTAAGTTCAGTTTTGTTGGAGTTTGTGTTTCTGTAAATTTATTAAGTGCTACATGTGGTTTTAAAATATTTGCTGCATATTGAAGTGTAACACTCCTGTCCTAAGGTGTCAACATTAGCCACTGGAATGAGATTGTGACAATTGATAAATCCGGTGTACAGACACCTAGACGGGATCCGTCCACTTTTCCACCCACATTTCAAAGGTGGAGTGAGTGGTATAAAAATGGAAAATGTCACAATTTTTGCGCCAATAAACTCAAGAAGTTGCAAATCTCTGTTTTGCAACTTTCTAACGCCCGAATCCTAGAGCGCAGGGCTTCATAAATTTCCCCCAATATTCCTGAATTTGATTTCCAATAGTAATTACAATATGGGGGGGGGGGGGGGCAACAACATTAGGGGGTATCAATTGGACCTCAATAGTGTCTAAAATAAAACCCTTCTTGATGTTGCTTTTAGCAACCCATTACAGTGCAGATTTGATTAATCTGATCCGATAAAACGGACGCTGCATTAAGATTGGTTGCAAGGGACCTGAAGTACAGTGGGGTATTTTTTTTTTTGTTTCCGACCATCACCCTCCCCCCCACCTCCGCCCCTAAAGACCTTGCCTTGCTGCAAATTTATAAAACTGTATAAATTAAAACTTTCTGTGTTGGCGCGGGGGGGGGGGGGGGGAATATTAGGGGGAGTTAGAATGTTCCTTATAAGTTTTCACCTTACTATGTCATACATTTTCTCATTTCTCTGCACACTGTTGATGACGAATAAAGAATATTGAAATTAAAAACTTTATTGGTTGCCTATAACAGCCAACCACCTCACAGCTTCATAAAATGAAAGCTGCCCTGTGATTGGTTGCTAGGGACAAGAAGGGCCATTGTTCTCATAGACAGATTTGATGAATCTCCCCCCAAAACACGGTGCAAATTTATCAAACTATAGAAATGAAAAACTTTGTTTCCCATAGTAACCAGTCACAGCACCGCTTGCATTTTACAAAAGTAGTTTAGGAAATAACTAATTTCTGATTGGTTGCTATGGGCAACAAAGACAATTTTTTTTCAGACAGTTTTACATGCCTGCTTAATTATGTTCATTAATGGGACCTCCAAAGATGGTCTTAACTGCCCATCGTAAATCAATCACAATGCAACTTTAATTTTTCAGGAACAGAATACAAAATGAAAGCTGTGCTGTGATTGGTTGCTATGGACAACTCAGACAGTTTTGCTTTTAGACAGTTTTAATAAATCTGCCCCACTGGCTGTAGGTATCTTAGATCTGCACTCACCTGGCAGTTGCTCCATGTTAGTATTTGGGGACTTGCTGGATCCTTCTTCAGCTTTTCCCTCCATCTCTTTTCTCGTCCTCTTTTTAGGTCTACTCTCCTGTATAGGGCTTCCAGGTCTTTTGGAAGCCACATTCATTTTTTTGTTGGTGAGAAGTTTTGCGTTCTCTGATTGTTCATCTCTTCTTCGCTTTCTTGGCGCCTCATCTCTCTGGTCCCTTTTTCTTTTTTCTGGGAGAACAGGAGAAATTGGCACTTTCGGCTCCATAGGTGTCATATTGGGCTGAGGACAGGCCTGTCCACCTTTAGCAGGTTCCATTTCCAAGATAATACAAGGAACCGCTCTAGTCGCAGGCCTTCTACTCCGTCTTCTAAAGGTAACAGTTGAATTTTTTTTGGATATGAAAGAAGTTTGGCAGAGCACCAAAAAAGACACCTTCACCGGTCAAGTGATGAAGAAGTACTGAGGAAAGTCAGGCTGTTTAGTCCTTAAGTCAACTACTATGTGACATCACAATGGGATTTGTGACATCATCATGTTCCAAACGTCACATGACCTCAGCTCTAGCTAAAGGTCACATGACATCATAAAAGGTCAAAGGTCACATTACAATATGCAAATTGTATAAAGCAGAACAAGACAACCATGAATATTACATCTGTGGTCACAGGGCCTCATGTACAGGAATTCTGGCTTTGTGCCCTAGAGAAACCAATCAGAGCTAAGCTTTCATGTACTCATCAGGTGTTGGAAGATGGTAGCTGTGCTGTGATTAGTTGTTATGGTAACATAAGCTTTTTCTGTCAGATGATACATGGGACCATAAAGTGTATAGAGCAGTGATCCTAGCAATATACATGGAGTGTCTCTCTGCATATAAAGTGTAGGGCATACCTAAAAGGGGCGGATGAGGACCTCCTACAGGAGCCCCAGGGGAAGACACTGACGGCAAAGGGCCCCTGTGAAAGAAGTGTGTATGGGCTTCCTCCCTTTAACAACAATAAACCAAACTTAAATAAATAATATATTTCATGATGGACACATGTTGTATACCAGGGGTAGGCAACCTTTTTTGTTCGGCGTGCCGATTTTGATTAAAAAAAATCAAAATTGAGGTACTCGGAGTGCCGGTCAATAATTGTAAGTCTGACGACCCCTGCACACGGTATTATGTCACATAGCAGCCCCTGCAGACGGTATTATGTCACATAGCGGCCCCTGCACACGGTAGTATGTCCCATAGCGGCCCCTGCACACGGTATTATGTCCTATAACGGCCCCTGTACACTGTATTATGCCCCATAGCGGCCCCTGCACATGGTATTATGCCCCATAGCGGCCCCTGCACACGGTATTATGCCCCATAGCGGCCCCTGCACATGGTATTATGCCCCATAGCGGCCCCTGCACACGGTATTATGCCCCATAGCGGCCCCTGCACACAGTATTATCCTCCATAGCGGCCCCTGCACACAGTATTATCCTCCATAGTGGCCCCTGCACACAGTATAATATTCTAACTTTTATAATATTCCAATTGTCACCACTCACTAGCTATTATTATCCTGTGGGGTCTCTTCAGACCCCAGAGTATAATAAGCAGAGGGCCAAGAGTGGTGAAAAACATAAAAAACAATGTTTGGGTAGGTTCACATATGTCAGTTGCATCAGCATCAGTTTTTTTGTCCCTTAGTCATTACAACTGATGCCAAAACTGATGTGAAAATGCATCAGTTGTCATCAGGCTTTTTTATAAATTTCTTCTCCAAAACCATCAGTTGTCATCAGTTTTTACTATCAGTTTTTACCAAGCTGGTCCACATGGCATGATGGGCAGCCGAGGCCAATAGAGTAGGGGTACTCATCTACTTTTAGTAAATTTCCATTGACCGGGATCCGCCATCAAATAAAGGTCCAAGCTGAACACGTCCACTATTTATGGTATTTTTAAGACAAAAAGACATGTCTGACTATAAGACGCACCCCAGGTTTAAACAAGAAAAATAAGGATTAGATCGGGGGCGACTAACGTGGCATTACACTGTGTGGGGTGACTAATATAACATTATACTGTGCAGGGGGCACTAACGTGGCATTATACTGTGTAGGGGGCACTAACATGGCATTACATGGTGTGGGGGGCAACTAATGTGGCATTATAGTGTGCAGGGGGAACTAACATGACATTACATGGTGTGGGGGGCAACTAATGTGGCATTATACTGTGTAGGGGGCACTAACATGACATTACATGGTGTGGGGGGCAACTAACGTGGCATTATACTGTGTAGGGGGCACTAACATGACATTACATGGTGTGGGGGGGCAACTAATGTGGCATTATACTGTGTAGGGGGCACTAACATGACATTACATGGTGTGGGGGCAACTAATGTGGCATTATACTGTAGGGGGGCATTAAGGAACATTATATTGTGGGTACTGACATTAGTGCTCCCATTATTGTCCCTCCTCAGTATGCTCCTTAGCAGGGCTGTTTTAACACATTGGTGGGTTCAGTGCTTTGGTTTCATAGGTGGGCCCCCCCATCGCCACCACTTAGGAATACCCGACTTGCACAAATTATAATGTCCCATTATAGGTCCTAACACAGTATAATGCCTCCCTAGTGGTGCCTTACACTATAATGTCCCCCTCCACCTATCCCCACAGTTAATGTCCCCATCCATCTGTCCCCAGTTTAGCCCTGTGCATGCAAATTAAATAGGAGCTTACATAAGAATAGAATTTTCTACCCCCCAATAAAAATTGTAACTCTATTGAATAATTATAATCCCTACACCTAACTAATGTGATAACTAGGGCCGTGATCAGATTGGTGTAACACGACCACTTTATTGCTCACGTATTATGGACACAACCTCGGAAGTTCCTGCGGTTCATCATTACTGGTGATTGAGAGTCTGATGACCTACTGGAAGTGCAGGTGTTTTGTTTGTACTGTGGGTGCAAAAAAAAAAAAAAAAACACCCATCTGAAAACTACCAAAAACTAGGATTTTATATGGTGACATTTAATGGGTAAAAATGTATTATCTGGCTGACGGAACTGCCATTTGTCAGAAATGTTTTATACGTTCATCGTTAGTGATAATCGCTATTGCTATTATTTTAGCGTGTAACTGATATCACTAGCGAGGCGGGCATGGACAGGACAGAGACAGTGAAAAAATGTAAACTTTACTGGTGACTTTGTGCATGTGTTGTGTAAGTGTTTGGTGCGATACTTTTGGCGCTGCGACCTGGACGATTGTAAATGTCTGGGTCACAGCGCCAATAAACCTCCTGGTTAGGCTCAGAGGGGTATTACATTATCCTTCTATGTGACAATCAGAGAGCAAAAGTACAGTATGCTCTCTAATTGATAGGAGAGGGGATAACATGGACAGAAGTCCATGCTACCCCCCTGGGGTCACATACAGCTTATGCACAGACAATGATGAGTTATCATTGTCTGTGCAGCCCCCTCCTCCCCTCCTTCCTTAGCTCTAAGATGCTGCCTGAGGCAGGAGGGGGGACACTTTAGAGCCCCATTTCTAAGGATCTGTTAGGGCCACAAAAATGCAACTGGATTCATTTTAAAGATGAGAATCTCATCTTCAAAAGGATACCAAGATCGCCATGATAGACCTTACAGATTCAGAGCGATTCACTATTAAAACGATGTCGGGAATTGAGATCTGCATTGGGATTTCAATGCCGAACATCGTTTTCACCAGCGAATCGCTCAGGATGTGTAAGGACGATCATGGTGATCTTGGTATCATTTTAAAGATGAGATTCTCATCCTGGTCCTGACCTCCTGCAGATGGTTCTCCATGCGACTCCATGCTGCCAGCTACCTCAGACCCCCTGGCCAGAGTCTCCGTGAAGCTCTGGAGATAGTACTCCGTGATAGTACTGCGGGCGCCATCTTGGCTCACACCTTTGCTGGCTCCGGGCCGGCCCGCTCGCAATCGTTGAAGGAAGCACCAGCCCCGCTTCTCCCCTGCTGACAAAGGCTGCGCTGACATCCCTCCTCTGTCCTGGACGCTGAGCTGGATTTCCCGCCGCTGCCAGAAGGCCCGCCTCCTCCGCTCCTGTCTCCCTTGAGGCATGTGATGAAGGAGGGGGGAATCCCCTCCCCTGTTGCACGCCCCGCCCTTGTCTCAGATTCTTCTCGGACCGGGACGGCCGCTCAGCAAGCGCCAAGCAGTGTCCTGGACCAAAGGGTCCCGTGAGGGACTCCTTACTCGGCGCTGGACCTCAGGGGTCTCCTCAGGACTAAGGTGAGCCAGAGGCCTAGTCCTCCACGGCTGTCTGCCAGAAGGAGAGGGGCGGAATGCCTCCTCTCCAGACCCCTGGAGCACTCCCCGCAATTGGGACTGCAGCCACTGAGGCCCTCTAACTCCTGCTTCAGCCCTGAGCTGGGCCAACATTTCTTTCAAGTCGGACATTACAGGCCACGCAACTGAAGCCAGCAGAGGTGTGTGCCTTCTCTCATGCTCTGCTTAACAGAAAGTGGCGGGAATCTTACCGCTCTTTCTTTAAATATGCCCCTACCCCACC
Organism: Leptodactylus fallax; assembly: GCA_947044405.1. NCBI lineage: Eukaryota > Metazoa > Chordata > Amphibia > Anura > Leptodactylidae > Leptodactylus > Leptodactylus fallax. The sequence continues at coordinate 177,563 of CAMRHE010000272.1, forward strand.
CTCTTCAATAGCGCTCCCCTACCAATAATACCCTACACCTCCCTGTAACTGCCAACTTAACCCCTTAGTGTATGCCCCTGTCTTGTACTCCTGGCTAACTCCTGTCATGTAGGCCTCCCCTTCCCGTCTTCGGTCCGGCCTCACTTTCTGAAATGCCTTAGCCCAAAATATTTATTATAACTCATGCCAGTTACAAAGGAAATCTATGCCAATTGCTAACTGCCGTAGCCTTCCACTCTGGAAAATTGGCTTGTGTCTGATTTATCCCTTGCGTTTATCCCTTGCCCTATAACAATGGTCAATTATCAGACATGAGCTAGAACTTGTTTCCTATTAATTTCTATTACACTAACATCAGTTAATTTAAAGGGTTAGTACCACCACAGTTCATCATGGCTGACATGGCAATAGGTGTACATAAGTCTTGACCACCTGGGTGGGACTTATGGAAATAGTTAAATGGCGCTGTTTCCATAGCTCACATTCACTTCTAATGGATTTACAGAAAGAGCATAGAACGCACTGGTGAACAATTTCCGTAGGTCTTGGCTTAGTGGTTGGGACTTGCAGTTAGCTGTTCCTTTTTCAGGTGTGATTATAGAAGAAATCCCATAAACATTGTATGTCAAAAAGTATGTGGATATGAAGTCGTTCACCTCTTTGAAGTTATAGCAGGCTACTCTTTTCTGAGAAGGCTTTTCACAAGAAATTGGAGCTTGTCTGTAAGATTTTGTGCCCATTTAGCCAAAAGAGCATTTGTGGGGCCAGGAGCTGTTCTTATGTCTGTCAATTTGCTTTCGAATTCCTCCCAAAAGTGTTGGATGGGGTTGACGTTAGGGCTGTTTGTGGGCCAGTCAGCATCTTCCACACTGAACTCACCCAAACATGCTTTTTTGGCACTTGCAATGTTCACTGGGGCAGGAATAGAAAAGGGCCCTTGTCAAAGTGCTAACACGAAGGTAAATATGACAGATGTGTAAGGTGTTTGTATGCTGTAGCATTAACATAACCTTTATTAGGAATAGTGGTTAAGTCTGTATTTGGTTATTTCCGTATTTCAAATTTACCTTAATGGGGACTGAAAACAAATATACATGGAATGGAAGGTGTGAACCTGGGATGGAATTAAGGACCGCATCTAAGGCTCCTATGTGTTAGGTTGACCACGTTTGCTCTGTTAAGGATGGTGAAGATACATAAAAAGGCTCAGATACACAGCTATTTTTATTCACTGACTTTATTAACTTCATTTAAGGTGTGAAAAGTAGAAGTCTAGATTAGAAGTCAGGGCAATAATCTTAAATGTGGCCCTGGTGATGATGGGCCCTTGAGTTACAGGTAAATGTCTTGGCCATTGATGCAGCAGGAAGCTCACGTGGTTTGTGAGCACGTCTGACTACAAAAACTGGCCATTGCGGTAATTTGAGGAAAGTCCGGTAAAGGTCTTGGCCATTGAGAACAGAGACCAAGTGTGGAATCTGTCTCATGTTGCAGCAGGAAACCCACGTGTTTCGTGAGTACGTCTGACTGCAAACACTGGCCATTGCGGTAATTTGAGGAAAGTCCGGTAAAGGTCTTGGCCATTGAGAACAGAGACCAAGTGTGGAATCTGTCTCATGATGCAGCAGGAAACCCACGTGTTTCGTGGGTACATCTGACTGCAAAACTGGCCATTGCGGTAATTTGAGAAAAGTCTTGGCCTTTGAGAACAGAGACCAAGTGTGGAATCTGTCTCATGTTGCAGCAGGAAACCCACGTGTTTCGTGAGTACGTATGACTGCAAACACTGGCCATTGCGGTAATTTGAGGAAAGTCCGGTAAATGTCTTGGCCATTGAGAACAGAGACCAAGTGTGGAATCTGTCTCATGATGCAGCAGGAAACCCACGTGTTTTGTGGGTACATCTGACTGCAAATAGTGGCCATTGCGGTAAGTTGAGGAAAGTCCGGTAAATGTCTTGGCCATTGAGATCAGAGACCAAGTGTGGAATCTGTCTCATGATGCAGCAGGAAACTCACGTGTTTCGTGAGTACGTCTGTCTGCAAAAACTGGCCATTGCGGTAATTTGTCTTGGCCGTTGATTAAGGACAGAGACCATGACTGGAATCTGCCCATTCACGCAGCAGGAAACTCGTGTGTTTTGTCAGTACATCTAACTGCGGAAACTGGCCATTGCTTAAGAGGCCTGGAATCTGCCTCTTCTTGAAGTCTGGAGAGTAGATGTAGAGGAATCAGAGGTTCATACAGGGTCAGGAAATCTTGGTCTGGTGCTTCTGAGATCATCAAAAGGCTCTTCTGGATCTTGATGGTTTTCCCCCACTGATCTACTGGGGACCTGTGACTGTAGAGTGGAGCTGTTCACTACCAGCGTTGTATCCTCCTCCAGATCCTGTGGAAGGTCTCCCTCACAATTCTACCAAATGTTCTGCCAGAAGAAATTATACAGTATATTAGAAATAATTCTTATATGTAAATGGGGCACATGCAGTGGGATTGTTTTAATGGGAACAACAGCTTTATATTTGCCCTGTAGACCCATCAGCAGACTAAAAATGTTAAAAATCCCCTGTCCCCCCTCAGTTACATTGCCTCAGTTACATTGACTTACCTGCGATGTCGTATTACAGGTTCTTTTATCGGTTTTATGACCTGCCATCTGTCATTGGCAAATGTGAATCCACAGAACAGCTTTTGATCTTTTTTGACCATTGGTGGTTTATTGGCTTCAGTGGAGGACAGGACATTGTCTATTTTTTCAGATGAGATCACTGGTTCCTGTGGAGAGAAGATACAAGAACTAGGGTTCAAAAAGGAGGAATACAGCGAGCGGTACTAGTACCACCATCATCTCTGCATCATATACTTACAATTTGTAGTCGTAATGGTGGACAAGCTCTCGCTCCCTCTATATCAGTCCAATTAATGTCCTTGAAAAATGGATGATTCCTGATGTTATTTGCAGCTATTTCCCGCGTTACTGGAGACTTGGATAACAGCTGAAAAAATACAATGAAGATACCAAATGTTAAGTCAAACTCTGCTGTATAATATGATGAAGTTTACCGTGGTCTAAATCAATATCTGGGCTGTGGTATTCTGCAATACCACACCAGCAATGGTATATAAAGGATAAGTGCATATGTACTCACCCAGTCTATCATGTGTTTGGCTCGCAGGTCTAGTTCTTTAGGGTAGGAGGGATCATCCTGGATCAGTGACTTCTCGATCTTATTAGGGAATACACCAGTATAGAATGGATATTTGCCAGTAGCCAATTGATAAAAAGTCACACCAGCCGAGAACCAGTCCACTGCCGTGTTGTAGGGCTTCTCTTGAAGAATCTGTGGAAACATCCGGGAGACAATAAGGATTAGAACACTGTTCAGACTACCAGAAGTCATGGAGATGTCCTGTACACAGTGATAACTCAGTAATGTAGATGATTCCTCACCTCAGGAGCCATGTATCTAAGAGTCCCAGCATATTCTGAGATCTTCCTATCCCCAAATATGTTCACCACGGCAAGGCCGAAGTCAGCGATTTTCAGGTGACCAGCGCTGTCCAGAAGGATGTTTTCTGGTTTTATGTCTCTGTTAAAGGAAAGAGTTTGTTAAATACTCATATTTATCATCTTAGCTGAGCTGGTACATCTTCTAATGGTATCTACAGAAGGCATTAGGATGAAGGGTATGGGGGCTGTCAGGGGGTATATACCAGGTCTACACAGAAGAAGACTTGCTTCACTTACCTGTGTATGATGCCTCTGGTGTGGAGAAACTGCAGCCCACAGATAATCTCGGCTGCAAAAAATCTGATGACAAAGAAAAGAGAAAACATCAGCATGTAAAATATCATCCACCAAACTAAGAAATGAAACGTGACATATAGCTGAATGTCTCTTCACAACTATAGTCTATATCTAATATATCTATGTCCTGTCTTACCTGGTGACTGGAATAGGGAATGGGGCGTTGGCCCTCATGAGGTCACTTAGGTCTCCTCCACTGAGATATTCCATGACAAAGAAGACGTAGTCCTGTGGTAAAGACACAGAAGATGATAGGGGTTATTGTCAGATTATCATTGTAAATCAGGCATATCCTCCTCTGTCCTGTGCACCTATCTGAAATCTGCACCAGCTTGTATCTGGGATAGGTCTCAGGCATTATTTACACCAGAAAGCTGTTACAACTGCTTTACCGTAGAAAAGTGGACAATATTCTTCATGAATCAGTCCCATTGTGCACATACTGATATTCATGGTGTACAATACATGGAAGATTCTAAACTGCTGGATTATGGGACTCTTACCTGGGTGTGGAAGATGGCATGAGCATGGGTAAATAGTGGGCTCTTCTTAGTCATCTCCAGGACCTGTCGCTCAATCAGGACGTTTTCTTTGAATTCCTGAAGTAGGCGTCTCTTCTTCACCAGCTTTACTGCCAGTTGTTCCTGGCAGGTGGGATGTGTGGCCAACATGACCTGGAGGAAACAGAGCATTAGAACTGGAGGAAAGGTCTGTCCTGCTGTAAGAGACAGCCAATGTTGTCTTAAGCTTCATTTGTCTGTATAAACTGTTAATGTTGAATGTATTTCTGTGATTCTGTTCCTTTAAGACAGCAGCCATTGTAATTGTGACATGATGCTGGAGTGAGACCCCCCCCCCCCTTTTATGTCAGCCTGCCTGTTCTGCAGACAGAGTGTGAGCAGAGAAGCAGGAAGTGACGAGACAGAGAGCAGCAGCCATCTTGGCAAGTGTATTGAACTGGTGTGGAGATTTTTTCTGTACAGCTAAGCTGTATCTTGGTCCAGAGACAAACAGAGTGTAAAGAGACAACAGGACTAGTGAGTCCACGTGAAAGGAACTGTGCTCAGTGGCTGATCAGTGAGACTGACATTGTGACTGTGTATATGGATACCACAGATAGAGACTCGCAGTGCTGTTGATGTACTGGACGGCACCTGCTAAATTCCGCTTTACATCCCAGCTCAGTGTATGGATTCGGCAGGACTGTCAGTGTGCTGAGTGGAATCTGCTGTTGGATTACATTGCATTCAGTTGGTTTCCCTGTCTGTTAAAGAGGACTTCATTTCTCCCAAGATCCTGATAACCGTGAGGAGAGGACGCTTCACTATAAAAGAAAGGACCGACTTTGGGCCCCACCGCGCGCTTCTACGGACTGTAAGCGGTCCACCTGGACCACTGGGGAAAAGGGGGTGCACCCAAATGTGAAGTCAGGGTCAGTTAGGGATAGTTTTGAGTATATTGTTCATTCAGTGTCCATACTGCAGAAGTGGACAGAGTAAAAGTAGAAACCATTGCAGAATTTGCCTTGAAATTGTTCATGCTATATTGTATATTTTGCTTGTCTTTAGCCCTGTCATTTTACCTTTAACTAGCCTTTATTAACTTATAGTAAATATATATTTTTTTTCTTGAACTACCGCGTGTGCGTTCATTTCTGGTTGCGGAGTCCAAACCACCTGCCTTGCTCTCGGTTCACAAATTGGCGTAGTCGGCAGGATCCGCTTACCAGAATGGACGGTGACGCACCCGTTCGGGAGAATGGTGCTGGAGGAAGAATGCCAGCAGGGGCTATAATGAGTCAGTTAGCTAAATTTGATGGCAATAATATGTCAGTGAGTATGTGGGTGGAACAGATACGAATGATACAGCGAATGTACCAGACCGCACCAGAAGTACTAGTAGAGCTAGCAATATTGACATTACAAGGGGATGCTAAGACCACGGTGATACTGAGGCCATTTGAACAAAGGCAGACATTTGAGCAAGTAGTCCAGATTCTAGAAACCATCTATGGAGAAACTGCATTGCTGGGGTCTCTGCAGGCTCGGTTCTTCCAGAGGGTACAACAGGAGAATGAAAGCCTTCCCCAATATGCAAATGCCCTACAAGAACTGCTCCAAGATATTCAAAGGAAGGAAAGAGGGGGCTCGCCAGCCTTCTGTAACCCTGATCGGACTCTCCGTGACCAGTTTGTCCTGGGGATATGTGACAGCAGTTTAACTGTGACTATGCAGGATTTTATACGACGAGAGACTGATGCTAAATTCCATGATGTACAGGTAGAGGCCATCTCCCGTGCCAATAGTATGGTCCCGAGGCCGCAGACCGCAGTTGGAGTTACTTTGTCACAGGGGGCTAGTTCTGGCTCAGAGACAGTAGAAAAAGGGACGGTTAAAGAAATTCTCACAGTAATGCAGAAACTGCAAGAACAAATGGAACACTTGCACACTCGTTGTGATGAGCAGTCTATGAAAATTGCAGACTTCCAGAAGACTGGAGATGAAAGGGTGAGCCATCCACACCCAGCAAGTCAGAATCACCCACCACCCCGCTGGAGGGGTGAGGATAGGACCTACCGAAGGGGTCCAAATCATTTAGTGCAGTGCTCAGGAGAAATCGAAGGGGCTTACCGAAGGGGCCCAAACAGATGGCCAGAACGACGGGGGGATACGCTGCTGGGAGTGTGGACGGATGGGCCACGTTGCTGCTAGATGTCCAGAGCAGCGACAAACTTATGAGAGACCGCCGTTAAACTGAAGTCCCCTGCTGCTGAATGGCGTGTAGTAGGGGAGACTGACAAGGAGACTATGTGGGGGAGAATGCCCTGATGATGACCTGATCGCTGCAAGTCCTGTCATACAGGTGGAAATGGAGGGTATTCCGGTTACCGGGATGATTGACACGGGTTCCCAAGTAACGACCTTGAGTAGAGACTGTTATGAACGGTACTTCCGGCAACATGTGAAATATGATCCCCATACATTCGTACGAGTGGTCGCAGCTAACCAGTTACCAGTTCCGGTCGTGGGAGTGGCCTGGATGAATGTCCGGGTATGTGGCCAAGATCTAGGTAGGAAAGGCATTGTGATGGTACAGGAGTCACATGAAGTAAAGGTCCCTGTCATTTTGGGGATGAATGTGTTAAAAGAATTAGATCAGATCCTCTTTGAAAAGAAAGGTCACGGTTATTGGAAAGAAACCACCACCCATCGGCCTACTCAAACAGCTTTCCAGCGGCTGATCCGGACATGTGGCTTACAGAAAAGTTCAGATGCACAGCGTCCTCTGGCTCGAATTTCAGTTCCTTTGCATACAAAAGTTACACTGCCACCCAGTCGGGAGACAATAGTGTCCATGCCCGTAGGCACCTGTCGGAAACTAGAGGGCATAGCTGTGTTGGTAGAACCACTGCAGGCAGCCGAAGGAGGTGTTGATCTGCTAGTGGCCCGTTCCTTGGCAATAGTTCGCAATGGAAGAGTACCACTTCGATGTGTAAACACTCAGGACCAGAGTGTGGACCTGACCCCAGGGAGGCTGCTGGCTAACATCTATGTGACTCCGGAGGAAGTAAGGAAAGTAACTCCAATGCAGCTGAAGCCGACTGAAAGGGATGAGTGGACCGTAACTGTGTCCATGGGAGAAGATGAGGAACCCACCTCTGAATGGAATGGCTGTGCAATTCGAGAACAGATGAAGATGGATGTAAGTTCATGTTCTCTGGAATGGGTGCAGAAGGTAGATGAGCTGTTGTGGGAGAACCAAGCCACCTTTGCACGGTATGCTGAAGATTTTGGATGTACCACAGGGATCTACCATGAGATTCCCACAGGAGACACCCCTCCAATTAGAGAGCGCTACCGACAAATTCCTCCACAGTTGTATCAGGAAGTGAAAGAACTGTTAGCTAAGATGCTACAGGGTGGGATCATCCAAGAAAGCCAGAGTCCCTGGGCGGCTCCTGTGGTGTTAGTAAGAAAAAAAGATGGGTCCATCCGATTTTGCGTAGACTATCGGAAGTTAAACGCTTGCACCGTACGAGATTCCTACCCCTTGCCACGGATTGAGGAGTCCCTCTCAGCGCTAGGGAGAGCCCGGTACTTCTCCTCACTAGATCTGGCTAGTGGGTATTGGCAGGTGCCGATGGCCACAAAAGACAAGGAGAAGACGGCATTCATCTTGCCCATGGGACTATACGAATTTAACCGGATGCCCTTCGGGTTGACAAATGCACCCGGAACGTTTCAGCGGTTGATGGAGAAATGTCTCGGTGACTTCAACTTTGAGTTCACTCTCATCTACTTGGATGACATTATAGTGTATTCTGCGTCCTTTGAAGACCATCTCCACCAGTTGGGGCAAGTATTTCGAAGATTGCGGGAACATGGGCTCAAATTGAAACCCAGTAAATGTCGGTTGTTCCAATCTGAAATTGATTACTTGGGTCACCGCGTATCAGGAGAAGGGGTGAGACCATCAAGAGACAAGATAGCGGCTGTTCAAGATTGGCCGATACCGACTACCCTGCGAGAAGTGAGGGCGTTCCTTGGAGTAGCCGGTTACTATCGACGGTTTATTAAGGATTTCGCCAAGGTAGCAGCACCACTTAATGCTCTCCTACGAGGCACATCCTGTGGTCCAAAGAACCGGTCCGTGAAGTGGGGACCTGAACAGGAACAAGCCTTCCAGGCATTGAAGGATGCACTGACAACAGCCCCAATCTTGGCATATGCTGATTACCACTTGCCGTTCCAGCTATATACAGATGCAAGCCTGTATGGTCTTGGAGCAGTGCTTTCCCAGCTTCAGGATGGCCAGGAGAGGGTCATAGCGTACGGCAGCCGGTCTTTGAGAGATTCTGAAAGAAACCCCGAGAATTATAGTTCATTTAAATTGGAGCTGTTGGCACTGGTATGGGCCATGACCGAGAAATTCTCTGAATATTTGACCGGTGCTGAAGTTTTAGTACTGACTGACAACAACCCACTAGCTCACCTGGAAAAGTTGGAGATGAAAAATGGAGTGCTATGCCGAAAGGTCTATTTACCTTCTGAGATCGACATTCGATACCAAATTGTGGTGCCTAGTGAACTGGCTCGCTCCTTGGCAGTTGAGGCTCATAATAAGAATGGACATTTTGGTCATGAGAAGACCTTTCGTTGGTTACAGCGACTGATTTACTGCCCTGGTCTTCGTCAAATGGTCGAAGAAGTATGCCGCAGCTGTCGAACTTGTGAGATCCATAAGGCAATAGAACAGAGAGCTCCCCTGCAAACCATCGTGACCCAGGAACCTTTAGAAATCGTCATGATAGACTATCTAATGGTGGGCCCATCCAATAGCGGACACCAGTATTGCCTCGTAATGGTGGATCACTTCACCAAATTTGCGGTGGTAACCGCCACCAAGGACCAGACAGCTGAGTCAGCAGCTCGTGCTCTGTGCCAAGATTTCATTCGAGTATATGGGTGCCCCCAACGCATCCACTCCGACCAGGGCGCCTGCTTTGAGGGACACGTAATGAAAGAAGTTCAACGTATCTACGGGATAAAGAAGTCGCACACGACTCCATACCACCCTCAGGGAAATGGGGCCTGTGAAAGATTCAACAGAACTCTGCTACAGATGCTGCGGACTCTGGAGGAAGACAAGAAGTTACAGTGGCCTCAGTTCTTGTCTGAAATGGTGTGGGCCTATAACAATCAGGTCCATTCTACAACGGGGTACTCTCCTTATACACTTCTCTTTGGGCGGTCTGGGCGAAGTATAGGAGAATTACAGTTGAATGATGTGGATGGGTTCCCTCCGAGGGATCCAACCTCTTGGGTGCGGGCGCATCGGCAGAGACTTGAGACGATCCATCGATTGGTGCGGCAGCGCCTGCAAGAATATCCCCATCCTGATAAGACCCCAGTGCAAGAAGCACCATTGCAACCAGGCGACCTGGTGCTAGTTCGTGTCAAGAAACCCCAAGGGAAATTGGAAAGCAGATGGGAGGCTTTGCCGTATCGTGTTGTTGGCCGCAAGTATGCGAATGGGCCAGTGTACCAGGTCCAGAAAGAAGGAACTGATTGTGTTCGAGTACTTCACCGAAATATGTTGCGCCTGTGTCATTCTGAAGGGACAAATCACGATGGGCCTGCCAATGTGAATGAGCTCCCACAGTCAGAGAATGGAGGTGCGGAATGGGCCTCCGACGAGGAGGATGATTGTTGGCCGATCCTTGCTCCTGGGGATGTTCCACCTGTGACTACTGTATCTCCGGCCTGTGCCCCCTCTGGTGCGGAATCCGCTGGTCCTTCTCAGCCCATAGCTGCAGCACCCCATAATATACCACCGGTCCTCAGACGGACCACTAGGCCAAATGCTGGTATTCCCCCCTGTTCGGTATGCGCAGGATGAGTTTGTTTGGCCTGCCATACATCGGTATACTACCACCCTGTGCATAAAAGTACAACCCTCTGGATATACAGTCATAGGCAGGGACTGCCAATCTTAAAGTGGGGGGGAATATGTAAGAGACAGCCAATGTTGTCTTAAGCTTCATTTGTCTGTATAAACTGTTAATGTTGAATGTATTTCTGTGATTCTGTTCCTTTAAGACAGCAGCCATTGTAATTGTGACATGATGCTGGAGTGAGACCCCCCCCCCTTTTATGTCAGCCTGCCTGTTCTGCAGACAGAGTGTGAGCAGAGAAGCAGGAAGTGACGAGACAGAGAGCAGCAGCCATCTTGGCAAGTGTATTGAACTGGTGTGGAGATTTTTTCTGTACAGCTAAGCTGTATCTTGGTCCAGAGACAAACAGAGTGTAAAGAGACAACAGGACTAGTGAGTCCATGTGAAAGGAACTGTGCTCAGTGGCTGATCAGTGAGACTGACATTGTGACTGTGTATATGGATACCACAGATAGAGACTCGCAGTGCTGTTGATGTACTGGACGGCACCTGCTAAATTCCGCTTTACATCCCAGCTCAGTGTATGGATTCGGCAGGACTGTCAGTGTGCTGAGTGGAATCTGCTGTTGGATTACATTGCATTCAGTTGGTTTCCCTGTCTGTTAAAGAGGACTTCATTTCTCCCAAGATCCTGATAACCGTGAGGAGAGGACGCTTCACTATAAAAGAAAGGACCGACTTTGGGCCCCACCGCGCGCTTCTACGGACTGTAAGCGGTCCACCTGGACCACTGGGGAAAAGGGGGTGCACCCAAATGTGAAGTCAGGGTCAGTTAGGGATAGTTTTGAGTATATTGTTCATTCAGTGTCCATACTGCAGAAGTGGACAGAGTAAAAGTAGAAACCATTGCAGAATTTGCCTTGAAATTGTTCATGCTATATTGTATATTTTGCTTGTCTTTAGCCCTGTCATTTTACCTTTAACTAGCCTTTATTAACTTATAGTAAATATATATTTTTTTTCTTGAACTACCGCGTGTGCGTTCATTTCTGGTTGCGGAGTCCAAACCACCTGCCTTGCTCTCGGTTCACACTGCCATGAGGCGTGATGAGAAGACATGAAGCGAGGAGATTTTACATCGCACATGAGGGAAGCGTCCTAATAATTCTTAGTACTTACTTTTCCAAACCCGCCTTGTCCAAGGATTTTATGGAAGGTGAAGCTTTCCAATCCAGTCACAGTGATGGGGGATTCTGCTGAGGTTGTCCCTGGTGGAGAGAGGAGACATAAGAATTAATGGGGAGAATTTATCATAAGGGAATGTTTTAAGATCAGTTTTGTTGGAGTTTGTGTTTCTGTAAATTTATTAAGTGCTACATGTGGTTTTAAAATATTTGCTGCATATTGAAGTGTAACACTCCTGTCCTAAGGTGTCAACATTAGCCACTGGAATGAGATTGTGACAATTGATAAATCCGGTGTACAGACACCTAGACGGGATCCGTCCACTTTTCCACCCACATTTCAAAGGTGGAGTGAGTGGTATAAAAATGGAAAATGTCACAATTTTTGCGCCAATAAACTCAAGAAGTTGCAAATCTCTGTTTTGCAACTTTCTAACGCCCGAATCCTAGAGCGCAGGGCTTCATAAATTTCCCCCAATATTCCTGAATTTGATTTCCAATAGTAATTACAATATGGGGGGGGGGGGCAACAACATTAGGGGGTATCAATTGGACCTCAATAGTGTCTAAAATAAAACCCTTCTTGATGTTGCTTTTAGCAACCCATTACAGTGCAGATTTGATTAATCTGATCCGATAAAACGGACGCTGCATTAAGATTGGTTGCAAGGGACCTGAAGTACAGTGGGGTATTTTTTTTTTTGTTTCCGACCATCACCCTCCCCCCCACCTCCGCCCCTAAAGACATTGCCTTGCTGCAAATTTATAAAACTGTATAAATTAAAACTTTCTGTGTTGGCACGGGGGCGGGGAGGGGGAATATTAGGGGGAGTTAGAATGTTCCTTATAAGTTTTCACCTTACTATGTCATACATTTTCTCATTTCTCTGCACACTGTTGATGACGAATAAAGAATATTGAAATTAAAAACTTTATTGGTTGCCTATAACAGCCAACCACCTCACAGCTTCATAAAATGAAAGCTGCCCTGTGATTGGTTGCTAGGGACAACAAGGGCCATTGTTCTCATAGACAGATTTGATGAATCTCCCCCCAAAACACGGTGCAAATTTATCAAACTATAGAAATGAAAAACTTTGTTTCCCATAGTAACCAGTCACAGCACCGCTTGCATTTTACAAAAGTAGTTTAGGAAATAACTAATTTCTGATTGGTTGCTATGGGCAACAAAGACAATTTTTTTCAGACAGTTTTACATGCCTGCTTAATTATGTTCATTAATGGGACCTCCAAAGATGGTCTTAATTGCCCATCGTAAATCAATCACAATGCAACTTTAATTTTTCAGGAACAGAATACAAAATGAAAGCTGTGCTGTGATTGGTTGCTATGGACAACTCAGACAGTTTTGCTTTTAGACAGTTTTAATAAATCTGCCCCACTGGCTGTAGGTATCTTAGATCTGCACTCACCTGGCAGTTGCTCCATGTTAGTGTAGCCCTATTTGGGGGGGGTATGAGTATTATCCCTCCCGCAACAGACTCTGGCGCTGACCTGTGTGTATAATGGAACCTGAAGCCTTCGCTGAAGGGAAGAGTGGGAACATATATGAAATATATCAGTGCCTCCACCCAGGATAGAGCCTCTGTATTACAGGGAGGATCTCTTCCTGGGACTTACCCATGAAGTACAGTTAGTAGCCTTAACAAGGATTACTGTACTAATCTCACAGTCTGAAGAATACATACAGATACCACATAAGGTTATAACAGTAGCTTTATAAGAATCAACAGGGTAATAATACATACATAAAATATACTCAGAACACAGCAATACTACAACAACCAGCAAGTCCTCAACCGTCTTAGGTTATATACCCGGGTATATATATAAATATATAGCAAGATTCCGGTGCACAATACCTCCAGGCAACAGAAGAGATGCAGGGGCCCCTGTGGATGACTGTGGATCCTCGGATTCTTCCAGGAGATGACAGACAGCCGATCAGGAGATGATGATGATGATGGTGAGATTCTTCACAGGCAGCAAACAGGGCGACGGTGACGGCAGTAGATGCAGGCCTGACTACCCTAACACTGAGTCCTTAACCTGCCAGCTAAACTACTAGTGCCACCGGGCCTCTAACTAGCTAGTTGGCCTTCGGAAGCCTAACCTATCACTGCCCTGAACTGTATATATATATGGATCCCTAACTACGGTTACTAGCTAGGTCCTGTGAGTATATAGGGGGTAACACATACCTAACTATATACTGTGAAGTAAATAGGAACAAGTGGCTCTTAGACTCCCCCAGACATAACATGTCTGTCTCAGCAGCTCTGCTCACATCTCTCCCCCCAGCAGCTCTGCCTCACATGTGTCTGACTCACTGTATTTACAAAACAAAACTTGCACTAAATGCCTGGGGTCTCTGAAGCCAAACTGCAGGGGCAAAGAAGCCAGATACATTATATACTAGTAGAAATGGCAGTTCCCTACACTCTCCCTCTGGTGAAATCTTTACGTCACGTCAAAGACATACAAAGTCATAGTATACAGTCAACATTACCAATGACAATATCAATATGGTTGCTTTTGCATTTACAGAGTCACAACAGGTTAATAGGTATACATGCCAGCAGGAGCGAAAATTGGTAACATATTGACCAAAGTGGACACTGCACCCACCCAAGCATGGTATAAATGAGGCTGAGTAGTAAATCTGGGGTCCCCCAAACTATCATATGTCAGCATAGGTGGAGGGTGTCTAATTCTCTCTCCTCTCCGTACCTCTCTCTGAGGTAAACTAGCATGTCCAGGCCCTAAACTAGGGTTGTCTGCCATGGGAGGGGATGGTGCTGGTGGCGTAGGAGAGCTAGATCCCTGCTCATCTGTAGACACAGATCTAGGTACGAATTCTGGAGTTTGAGGGTTCATAGGTCTCCCTGAAGGAGAAGATACTGGTGATCTAGGAACTTCAGGAGCCACAGTCCAATCACTCTCAGGAGTTTCAGGAAGGTCAGGTGGAATATCGGCTAAGGACTGTGGAGAATCGCAGGCCGAGCCATCATTGGAGATATCCATACCATCAATCTGAGGTACAGGCAACAAATGATTTCTATGCCAAGTCCTGATCCTCCCGTCCCGTCCTTTTATCTTGTAGACTGGTATTCCAGGCAACCGATCTACCACTGTAAAGAGTTCACTCCGCCATCGATCAGCCAGCTTATGTTTTGCAGATGCTCCCAAATTCCGTAGCAGAACATGGTCCCCAGGGTTCAATTCTCGGTATCTTACTCGAAGATCAAATCTCCTTTTATTTCCTTCATTCACTTTGGCCACATTTTCCTCAGCCAGCTGATAAGCACTCTTAAGCGTTTCTTTCAAACGTGCCACGTATCGGTAATGATCTCGATGACTGATACCATCGGTAGAGACTCCCAACAAGATGTCAATAGGTAGCCTAGGCTCTCTTCCAAACATCAGAAAGTATGGTGAATATCCTGTGCTCTCGTGCCTTGTACTATTATAGGCATGCACCATAGCCTCCACTTTTCGACTCCAGGATCGCTTATCCTCAATTCGTAAGGTACCAAGCATATCAAGTAAAGTCCTGTTAAATCTTTCAGGAAGGGCATCTCCCTCTGGATGGTAAGGCGTCGTCCGACTTTTGCGGATGTTCAACAACTGAAGTAACTCTTTGATCAGGTTACTCTCAAAATCCCGGCCTTGATCAGAATGCAACCGGTGTGGTAAGCCATAATGGATAAAATACTTTTCCCAAAGCACTCTTGCAACAGTGACTGCTTTTTGATCCTTAGTCGGAAAGGCTTGAGCATATCGTGTGAAGTGATCAGTCACCACCAATACATTTCCAAATCCTCTGGAGTCGTTGTCAATACAAAGGAAGTCTATGCAGACAAGATCCATGGGGCCCGAACTCTTCAAGTGTCCCATGAAGGCCGCTCGAACCGGGACAGTCTTCCTCTGCAAACATCTGCGACAGCACCTACACAGACGAGTCACGGTATCTCTCATTTTGGGCCAGTAGAATTGGTCTTGTATTAGGCCATAAGTCTTCTCAGGTCCCAAATGACCATGATAATCATGCAGACTTCGGAAAATCATCTTCTGAAAGCAGCTTGGAATAACTAGTTGGCGCCTTCCAGGGTGATCATGATACAGCACCACACGATAAAGTAGGCCATTGTCTATTTCAAACTTCTCCCAATCTCGTAGAAGTTGACTGCATTCAGAGGGTAGGGATGTCTTTAACATTTCTCTGTCTTGAGAACTCACTGCTTGATAAAGAGGTCCAATTAAAGGATCAGTCTTTTGACTCCAGATCATTCGCTTTGAAGATATAGAACAACTCTCAAAGGATCCTAAAGCGGCAGGGTAGGCAAACATGTCTGGTACAGCTTCGGGACCTCCCCCAATAGAGTCAATAAGCCGAGTTTCAGAAAAGGCTACTCGGTCTTCAACTACAGCAGCCATGGCACACAAAGCTCCTACTCCAGGACTTGGCACTTCTTCCCATTCATCCACTACTTCCGGACTAGGTAATCCAGGCCGTCTTGATAGAGCATCTGCCCCAATGTTCTTAGGCCCCGATTTATACTTGAGTGTGAATTGGTAGTTGGATAAAGCTGCCAACCAGCGATGTCCTGTAGCATCGAGCTTAGCGGTTGACAAAACGTATGTCAGTGGATTGTTGTCTGTTCTTACTTCAAACGTGGCTCCGTATAAATAGTCATGTAATTTATCAACAATGGCCCACTTGAGCGCCAAAAACTCCAATTTATGTACTGGATAATTTTTCTCGCTGGGAGAAAGACTTCGACTTATGAAAGCTATGGGCCGTAACCCGGCCGGGTATTCTTGGTGCAGCACGCCACCTAATCCTTCAAAGCTGGCATCTACATGTAGCACATATGGCTTCTGTGCATCAGCATAAGCCAGAACGGGAGCTTCTGTCAATTTCTTCTTCAACAACTTAAATGCTTCTTCACAATCCGCAGTCCACCTATCGCCAAAAAGGCTTTTGGAAGACCCTTTCTTCTTTCCCGGATCTCCTGCATCACTCTTCAACAGGTCGAGGAGGGCTCGAGCAATTTTTGAATATCCTTCCACAAATCGTCGATAGAATCCACAAAACCCCAAGAAAGATTGCAACTCCGTAATATTTTGCGGTCGGGGCCAATTCACCACAGCTTCAATCTTACCAGGATCGGTAGCAACTCCTTCAGCAGAAACAATATGACCTACATAAGTGACCGAAGATCTACAAAATTTGCATTTGTCAGCCGACAACTTCAGCCCCTCTTCTTTTAAGCGATGGAGTACTCTCATGAGTCGTTCTTCATGTTCTTCCAGCGTCTTTCCAAACACAATAATGTCATCAAGATATACAAGGCATTCCCGGGGCACTAAATCACCTAACACTCTTTCCATCAACCTTTGGAACGTTGCTGGCGCACCTTTTGTACCTTGCGGCATACGAGTGAACTGAAAGAAACCCAAGGGGCATATGAAGGCTGTCTTTTCCTGATCCTCAGGTGCCATTGGGACTTGATAGTATCCCGATCTTAGGTCCAGCACTGTGAACCAACAGTTTCCATTCAGAGCTTCCAGAGCTTCTTCAATTCTCGGCAGTGTATACTGATCAGGTAAGGTTCTCCGGTTCAGAGTTCTGTAATCCACACATAGGCGAATTGCTCCAGATTTTTTTCTTACCACCACAATAGGTGAGGCATAGGGGCTCTTACTGTCCACAATGATCCCCTGACCTTTCATTTGCTGTAGAGTCTGTCTTAACTCATCAACATCCTTTGGAGCAACTCTCCGTGGTCGCTCCCGGAAGGGAGTAGAATCGGTCAATCGGAAAGTGTGTTGAGCACTTTTAGCACAACCTACATCCATATCATCCATGGAGAACACTTCCGATAATTCAGACAACTTCTGTGTCAGTCGCTGATTCCAGGCCTCTGGTAAATGTGGATCACTCAAGTCAAGATTGAGATTAGGGATTGCATCTCGGATTTGAATCCTGCACACTTCAGCGTATGGATTTACTCCAAGCACAGGGTAGCAGTGGGCCACATTCTGGTATGGTCCAATTACAATCGGATGCGGTGAACAGTTCCTCACTGTCACACAGGTAGATAACTCCACTTTATTTCTCCAGTCCTTTCTCTCTGGGATCACCATCCAGCCATTCTGGTTAATCATTTCTTCAGGGGTTTCCATAAGGACATAACTCCCCCCTTCAAGCAAATCGGGAGCAATGCTGGAGGCTACTCTCAGAACTCTCTCCCCGCCGGCAGGAACTTCCACGGTTCTCTCACCGATATGATATACCATTCCATGTCGATAGCCAGTAGACAGGGCATCACAGAGTTCTCTAAGATCAGAAGATATATTCACCGGCTGAGCTGCAGGGTTCCAATCTCTTCCAAGAAACTTCTGAAAAGCATAATGCACTGCGGGACAATTAGTGCCAAGTATCACAGGAGCTGCACAAGAATCCCCTGTATCAGGACAGACAAGAGCCGTAATCTTCATGGGAGCGACACTCTGATCTTCTAATTCAGGGACAGCTATAACTACTTGTAGGCTGCCATCTACAGGATATGATCCTGAATTAAGCCCCCACAATTTCATTTGTCCTGTAGACTGAAGAGGTATATCCCTCAGATACTTTTGGTAGAACGAGCGATAAATCAGGGTCACTTGAGATCCTGTATCAAACAGGGCAGGAGCGGCATGACCATTGACAGTGACTTTGACAACGGACCTGGAGCCCGCGATAGCGCCTCTGGTCTTTACTCGGCCCGCCTTCCTTCGGTGTCTTTGATTCTGAATAGAGAAGACAGCACTGTGTCCCAATCCCTCACTGTCCTCCGTACACTGTCTGGCAGTATGGCCCATCTGACCACATTTATAACAGGTTCTAGCATCCTTCCTCCATTGAGTGGCAGTGGATGGAGTGGCGGACTGTCAAAGTTCTGACCGCTCCACTGGTTTGTCCTTGTTTGAATTAGGAACAACATCTTCTTTAGAGATGCTTTTCGCTTTCTTAGGGGTACTAAAACTAATGTCAGCTTCTTGTTTCTTCACTAACTTCATTAAGTCAGGAAATGGAAAGACTCTATCAGATAGTAAGACCTTGAGTACTTGAGCAAGAGGATGATGAGGTTGTAACCCTCTCACCAACTGACTGGTTCTCATAGCGTCTACCTCTGAAGTAGATATAGCTGCGTGGTACACCAGACGTGAAAGAAGTAGCTGTAAACGGTTAATAAAAGTAGAGACATTTTCCCCTTCTTTTTGACGAACCATTCGGTAATCAGCAACCATCTGGGCAAGGTCATAGTATGGCTCAAAGTGATCAGACAGTACTTGTATATAGTCCAATGCACTCACTCCTTCATGAGAGTCTCTGTACAAGCGGATCAATTCTGCAGCAGGAGACCGCAAACTTTCACTGATACGCTGCCGCTTGCCTTCTTCAGAGCAAGACCATTCCTTCAGGCATTGGAGAGTATGTTCTTTCCATATCTCAAAGTTTTCCTCCCCTTGTGGTACTGGGACATTACCAGAGAATACTTTTAGTTTCTTGTAGTGAGTGGCCTGCAGGCCCTGAGCTAACATTTCAGTCAGCCTGGCTAAAGTGCTAATAGCACTGTCACTAGAGGAACTGCTAGCGACGGCCATACTGGGGGGGTAACTGGCTGAGCGGGGTTCTTCCTTTACCTGAACCAGGGGAGGAACAGGCGGTCGGTAATCCCATGTAGTAGCTAGTGGGAGGTTCCCCTCTGAGCTATATCGCTTCTCCATATCAATGACTATTCCCACTTCTAAATCTCAGCAGTGCCTCCAAATGTAGCCCTATTTGGGGGGGGGGTATGAGTATTATCCCTCCCGCAACAGACTCTGGCGCTGACCTGTGCGTATAATGGAACCTGAAGCCTTCGCTGAAGGGAAGAGTGGGAACATATATGAAATATATCAGTGCCTCCACCCAGGATAGAGCCTCTGTATTACAGGGAGGATCTCTTCCTGGGACTTACCCATGAAGTACAGTTAGTAGCCTTAACAAGGATCACTGTACTAATCTCACAGTCTGAAGAATACATACAGATACCACATAAGGTTATAACAGTAGCTTTATAAGAATCAACAGGGTAATAATACATACATAAAATATACTCAGAACACAGCAATACTACAACAACCAGCAAGTCCTCAACCGTCTTAGGTTATATACCCGGGTATATATATAAATATATAGCAAGATTCCGGTGCACAATACCTCCAGGCAACAGAAGAGATGCAGGGGCCCCTGTGGATGACTGTGGATCCTCGGATTCTTCCAGGAGATGACAGACAGCCGATCAGGAGATGATGATGATGATGGTGAGATTCTTCACAGGCAGCAAACAGGGCGACGGTGACGGCAGTAGATGCAGGCCTGACTACCCTAACACTGAGTCCTTAACCTGCCAGCTAAACTACTAGTGCCACCGGGCCTCTAACTAGCTAGTTGGCCTTCGGAAGCCTAACCTATCACTGCCCTGAACTGTATATATATATGGATCCCTAACTACGGTTACTAGCTAGGTCCTGTGAGTATATAGGGGGTAACACATACCTAACTATAGCCCCCCCCCCCCCACTGCCTGAATGTATATAGGCCCCCCCCCCCCCCCCCCCCCCCCCCCCCCCCCCCCCCCCCCCCCCCCCCCCCGAACAAGAGGCTCGTAGACTCCCCCGGGGGAAACAGGTGCCCCCCCGCCGCGGCCCCCAACCCCCCCCCCCCACCCCCCCCCCCCCGTGGGGGCCCCCCCCATTATAAAAAAAAAAAACCCACCCTGCTCCATCGCCCGCCCCCCCCCCACCCCCGCCCGCCGGGCAAGGAGGCCCACAAAAAAAAAAGGACCAGGCGAGCGGCCCGCCCCCTAGTTTTTTGGGGGGGCCGGGGCCGCCCCCCCCCCCTCCCTCCCCCCCCTTCTTTCCTCCTTCGTTTTTGTTCCCCCCCCGCCGCTTGGGCCTGCTGGTTTGGTGGGCCACGATCTTTTTTTGGGTGGTGTGGGGTCCGCGGTGGCTGCTTGGCCCCTTCTCTCCTTCCTTGCCTTCTCCCCCCCCCCCCTCTTTCTTTTTTTTTTTTGTTGGGGGGGGGGAGGGGGGGGGGGGGCCCGGGGGGTGGGGTTGGGGTGGGGGGGGGGGGCGGGGTGTCCACCTTTAGCAGGTTCCATTTCCAAGATAATACAAGGAACCGCTCTAGTCGCAGGCCTTCTACTCCGTCTTCTAAAGGTAACAGTTGAATTTTTTTGGATATGAAAGAAGTTTGGCAGAGCACCAAAAAAGACACCTTCACCGGTCAAGTGATGAAGAAGTACTGAGGAAAGTCAGGCTGTTTAGTCCTTAAGTCAACTACTATGTGACATCACAATGGGATTTGTGACATCATCATGTTCCAAACGTCACATGACCTCAGCTCTAGCTAAAGGTCACATGACATCATAAAAGGTCAAAGGTCACATTACAATATGCAAATTGTATAAAGCAGAACAAGACAACCATGAATATTACATCTGTGGTCACAGGGCCTCATGTACAGGAATTCTGGCTTTGTGCCCTAGAGAAACCAATCAGAGCTAAGCTTTCATGTACTCATCAGGTGTTGGAAGATGGTAGCTGTGCTGTGATTAGTTGTTATGGTAACATAAGCTTTTTCTGTCAGATGATACATGGGACCATAAAGTGTATAGAGCAGTGATCCTAGCAATATACATGGAGTGTCTCTCTGCATATAAAGTGTAGGGCATACCTAAAAGGGGCGGATGAGGACCTCCTACAGGAGCCCCAGGGGAAGACACTGACGGCAAAGGGCCCCTGTGCAAGAAGTGTGTATGGGCTTCCTCCCTTTAACAACAATAAACCAAACTTAAATAAATAATATATTTCATGATGGACACATGTTGTATACCAGAGGTAGGCAACCTTTTTTGTTCGGCGTGCCGATTTTGATTAAAAAAAATCAAAATTGAGGTACTCGGAGTGCCGGTCAATAATTGTAAGTCTGACGACCCCTGCACACGGTATTATGTCACATAGCAGCCCCTGCAGACGGTATTATGTCACATAGCGGCCCCTGCACACGGTAGTATGTCCCATAGCGGCCCCTGCACACGGTATTATGTCCTATAACGGCCCCTGTACACTGTATTATGCCCCATAGCGGCCCCTGCACATGGTATTATGCCCCATAGCGGCCCCTGCACACGGTATTATGCCCCATAGCGGCCCCTGCACATGGTATTATGCCCCATAGCGGCCCCTGCACACGGTATTATGCCCCATAGCGGCCCCTGCACACAGTATTATCCTCCATAGCGGCCCCTGCACACAGTATTATCCTCCATAGTGGCCCCTGCACACAGTATAATATTCTAACTTTTATAATATTCCAATTGTCACCACTCACTAGCTATTATTATCCTGTGGGGTCTCTTCAGACCCCAGAGTATAATAAGCAGAGGGCCAAGAGTGGTGAAAAACATAAAAAACAATGTTTGGGTAGGTTCACATATGTCAGTTGCATCAGCATCAGTTTTTTTGTCCCTTAGTCATTACAACTGATGCCAAAACTGATGTGAAAATGCATCAGTTGTCATCAGGCTTTTTTATAAATTTCTTCTCCAAAACCATCAGTTGTCATCAGTTTTTACTATCAGTTTTTACCAAGCTGGTCCACATGGCATGATGGGCAGCCGAGGCCAATAGAGTAGGGGTACTCATCTACTTTTAGTAAATTTCCATTGACCGGGATCCGCCATCAAATAAAGGTCCAAGCTGAACACGTCCACTATTTATGGTATTTTTAAGACAAAAAGACATGTCTGACTATAAGACGCACCCCAGGTTTAAACAAGAAAAATAAGGATTAGATCGGGGGCGACTAACGTGGCATTACACTGTGTGGGGTGACTAATATAACATTATACTGTGCAGGGGGCACTAACGTGGCATTATACTGTGTAGGGGGCACTAACATGGCATTACATGGTGTGGGGGGCAACTAATGTGGCATTATACTGTGCAGGGGGAACTAACATGACATTACATGGTGTGGGGGGCAACTAATGTGGCATTATACTGTGTAGGGGGCACTAACATGACATTACATGGTGTGGGGGGCAACTAACGTGGCATTATACTGTGTAGGGGGCACTAACATGACATTACATGGTGTGGGGGGGCAACTAATGTGGCATTATACTGTGTAGGGGGCACTAACATGACATTACATGGTGTGGGGGCAACTAATGTGGCATTATACTGTAGGGGGGCATTAAGGAACATTATATTGTGGGTACTGACATTAGTGCTCCCATTATTGTCCCTCCTCAGTATGCTCCTTAGCAGGGCTGTTTTAACACATTGGTGGGTTCAGTGCTTTGGTTTCATAGGTGGGCCCCCCCATCGCCACCACTTAGGAATACCCGACTTGCACAAATTATAATGTCCCATTATAGGTCCTAACACAGTATAATGCCTCCCTAGTGGTGCCTTACACTATAATGTCCCCCTCCACCTATCCCCACAGTTAATGTCCCCATCCATCTGTCCCCAGTTTAGCCCTGTGCATGCAAATTAAATAGGAGCTTACATAAGAATAGAATTTTCTACCCCCCAATAAAAATTGTAACTCTATTGAATAATTATAATCCCTACACCTAACTAATGTGATAACTAGGGCCGTGATCAGATTGGTGTAACACGACCACTTTATTGCTCACGTATTATGGACACAACCTCGGAAGTTCCTGCGGTTCATCATTACTGGTGATTGAGAGTCTGATGACCTACTGGAAGTGCAGGTGTTTTGTTTGTACTGTGGGTGCAAAAAAAAAACAAAAAACACCCATCTGAAAACTACCAAAAACTAGGATTTTATATGGTGACATTTAATGGGTAAAAATGTATTATCTGGCTGACGGAACTGCCATTTGTCAGAAATGTTTTATACGTTCATCGTTAGTGATAATCGCTATTGCTATTATTTTAGCGTGTAACTGATATCACTAGCGAGGCGGGCATGGACAGGACAGAGACAGTGAAAAAATGTAAACTTTACTGGTGACTTTGTGCATGTGTTGTGTAAGTGTTTGGTGCGATACTTTTGGCGCTGCGACCTGGACGATTGTAAATGTCTGGGTCACAGCGCCAATAAACCTCCTGGTTAGGCTCAGAGGGGTATTACATTATCCTTCTATGTGACAATCAGAGAGCAAAAGTACAGTATGTTCTCTAATTGATAGGAGAGGGGATAACATGGACAGAAGTCCATGCTACCCCCCCTGGGGTCACATACAGCTTATGCACAGACAATGATGATTTATCATTGTCTGTGCAGCTCCCCCTCCTTCCTTAGCTCTAAGATGCTGCCTGAGGCAGGAGGGGGGACACTTTAGAGCCCCATTTCTAAGGATCTGTTAGGGCCACAAAAATGCAACTGGATTCATTTTAAAGATGAGAATCTCATCTTCAAAAGGATACCAAGATCGCCATGATAGACCTTACAGATTCAGAGCGATTCACTATTAAAACGATGTCGGGAATTGAGATCTGCATTGGGATTTCAATGCCGAACATCGTTTTCACCAGCGAATCGCTCAGGATGTGTAAGGACGATCATGGTGATCTTGGTATCATTTTAAAGATGAGATTCTCATCCTGGTCCTGACCTCCTGCAGATGGTTCTCCATGCGACTCCATGCTGCCAGCTACCTCAGACCCCCTGGCCAGAGTCTCCGTGAAGCTCTGGAGATAGTACTCCGTGATAGTACTGCGGGCGCCATCTTGGCTCACACCTTCGCTGGCTCCGGGCCGGCCCGCTCGCAATCGTTGAAGGAAGCACCAGCCCCGCTTCTCCCCTGCTGACAAAGGCTGCGCTGACATCCCTCCTCTGTCCTGGACGCTGAGCTGGATTTCCCGCCGCTGCCAGAAGGCCCGCCTCCTCCGCTCCTGTCTCCCTTGAGGCATGTGATGAAGGAGGGGGGAATCCCCTCCCCTGTTGCACGCCCCGCCCTTGTCTCAGATTCTTCTCGGACCGGGACGGCCGCTCAGCAAGCGCCAAGCAGTGTCCTGGACCAAAGGGTCCCGTGAGGGACTCCTTACTCGGCGCTGGACCTCAGGGGTCTCCTCAGGACTAAGGTGAGCCAGAGGCCTAGTCCTCCACGGCTGTCTGCCAGAAGGAGAGGGGCGGAATGCCTCCTCTCCAGACCCCTGGAGCACTCCCCGCAATTGGGACTGCAGCCACTGAGGCCCTCTAACTCCTGCTTCAGCCCTGAGCTGGGCCAACATTTCTTTCACGTCGGACATTACAGGCCACGCAACTGAAGCCAGCAGAGGTGTGTGCCTTCTCTCATGCTCTGCTTAACAGAAAGTGGCGGGAATCTTACCGCTCTTTCTTTAAATATGCCCCTACCCCACCCTCTTCAATAGCGCTCCCCTACCAATAATACCCTACACCTCCCTGTAACTGCCAACTTAACCCCTTAGTGTATGCCCCTGTCTTGTACTCCTGGCTAACTCCTGTCATGTAGGCCTCCCCTTCCCGTCTTCGGTCCGGCCTCACTTTCTGAAATGCCTTAGCCCAAAATATTTATTATAACTCATGCCAGTTACAAAGGAAATCTATGCCAATTGCTAACTGCCGTAGCCTTCCACTCTGGAAAATTGGCTTGTGTCTGATTTATGCCTTGCGTTTATCCCTTGCCCTATAACAATGGTCAATTATCAGACATGAGCTAGAACTTGTTTCCTATTAATTTCTATTACACTAACATCAGTTAATTTAAAGGGTTAGTACCACCACAGTTCATCATGGCTGACATGGCAATAGGTGTACATAAGTCTTGACCACCTGGGTGGGACTTATGGAAATAGTTAAATGGCGCTGTTTCCATAGCTCACATTCACTTCTAATGGATTTACAGAAAGAGCATAGAACGCACTGGTGAACAATTTCCGTAGGTCTTGGCTTAGTGGTTGGGACTTGCAGTTAGCTGTTCCTTTTTCAGGTGTGATTATAGAAGAAATCCCATAAACATTGTATGTCAAAAAGTATGTGGATATGAAGTCGTTCACCTCTTTGAAGTTATAGCAGGCTACTCTTTTCTGAGAAGGCTTTTCACAAGAAATTGGAGCTTGTCTGTAAGATTTTGTGCCCATTTAGCCAAAAGAGCATTTGTGGGGCCAGGAGCTGTTCTTATGTCTGTCAATTTGCTTTCGAATTCCTCCCAAAAGTGTTGGATGGGGTTGACGTTAGGGCTGTTTGTGGGCCAGTCAGCATCTTCCACACTGAACTCACCCAAACATGCTTTTTTGGCACTTGCAATGTTCACTGGGGCAGGAATAGAAAAGGGCCCTTGTCAAAGTGCTAACACGAAGGTAAATATGACAGATGTGTAAGGTGTTTGTATGCTGTAGCATTAACATAACCTTTATTAGGAATAGTGGTTAAGTCTGTATTTGGTTATTTCTGTATTTCAAATTTACCTTAATGGGGACTGAAAACAAATATACATGGAATGGAAGGTGTGAACCTGGGATGGAATTAAGGACCGCATCTAAGGCTCCTATGTGTTAGGTTGACCACGTTTGCTCTGTTAAGGATGGTGAAGATACATAAAAAGGCTCAGATACACAGCTATTTTTATTCACTGACTTTATTAACTTCATTTAAGGTGTGAAAAGTAGAAGTCTAGATTAGAAGTCAGGGCAATAATCTTAAATGTGGCCCTGGTGATGATGGGCCCTTGAGTTACAGGTAAATGTCTTGGCCATTGATGCAGCAGGAAGCTCACGTGGTTTGTGAGCACGTCTGACTACAAAAACTGGCCATTGCGGTAATTTGAGGAAAGTCCGGTAAAGGTCTTGGCCATTGAGAACAGAGACCAAGTGTGGAATCTGTCTCATGATGCAGCAGGAAACCCACGGGTTTCGTGAGCGCTGACTGCAAAACTGGCCATTGCGGTAATTTGAGAAAAGTCTTGGCCTTTGAGAACAGAGACCAAGTGTGGAATCTGTCTCATGTTGCAGCAGGAAACCCACGTGTTTCGTGAGTACGTCTGACTGCAAACACTGGCCATTGCGGTAATTTGAGGAAAGTCCGGTAAAGGTCTTGGCCATTGAGAACAGAGACCAAGTGTGGAATCTGTCTCATGATGCAGCAGGAAACCCACGTGTTTCGTGGGTACATCTGACTGCAAAACTGGCCATTGCGGTAATTTGAGAAAAGTCTTGGCCTTTGAGAACTGAGACCAAGTGTGGAATCTGTCTCATGTTGCAGCAGGAAACCCACGTGTTTCGTGAGTACGTATGACTGCAAACACTGGCCATTGCGGTAATTTGAGGAAAGTCCGGTAAATGTCTTGGCCATTGAGAACAGAGACCAAGTGTGGAATCTGTCTCATGATGCAGCAGGAAACCCACGTGTTTTGTGGGTACATCTGACTGCAAATAGTGGCCATTGCGGTAAGTTGAGGAAAGTCCGGTAAATGTCTTGGCCATTGAGATCAGAGACCAAGTGTGGAATCTGTCTCATGATGCAGCAGGAAACTCACGTGTTTCGTGAGTACGTCTGTCTGCAAAAACTGGCCATTGCGGTAATTTGTCTTGGCCGTTGATTAAGGACAGAGACCATGACTGGAATCTGCCCATTCACGCAGCAGGAAACTCGTGTGTTTTGTCAGTACATCTAACTGCGGAAACTGGCCATTGCTTAAGAGGCCTGGAATCTGCCTCTTCTTGAAGTCTGGAGAGTAGATGTAGAGGAATCAGAGGTTCATACAGGGTCAGGAAATCTTGGTCTGGTGCTTCTGAGATCATCAAAAGGCTCTTCTGGATCTTGATGGTTTTCCCCCACTGATCTACTGGGGACCTGTGACTGTAGAGTGGAGCTGTTCACTACCAGCGTTGTATCCTCCTCCAGATCCTGTGGAAGGTCTCCCTCACAATTCTACCAAATGTTCTGCCAGAAGAAATTATACAGTATATTAGAAATAATTCTTATATGTAAATGGGGCACATGCAGTGGGATTGTTTTAATGGGAACAACAGCTTTATATTTGCCCTGTAGACCCATCAGCAGACTAAAAATGTTAAAAATCCCCTGTCCCCCCTCAGTTACATTGCCTCAGTTACATTGACTTACCTGCGATGTCGTATTACAGGTTCTTTTATCGGTTTTATGACCTGCCATCTGTCATTGGCAAATGTGAATCCACAGAACAGCTTTTGATCTTTTTTGACCATTGGTGGTTTATTGGCTTCAGTGGAGGACAGGACATTGTCTATTTTTTCAGATGAGATCACTGGGTCCTGTGGAGAGAAGATACAAGAACTAGGGTTCAAAAAGGAGGAATACAGCGAGCGGTACTAGTACCACCATCATCTCTGCATCATATACTTACAATTTGTAGTCGTAATGGTGGACAAGCTCTCGCTCCCTCTATATCAGTCCAATTAATGTCCTTGAAAAATGGATGATTCCTGATGTTATTTGCAGCTATTTCCCGCGTTACTGGAGACTTGGATAACAGCTGAAAAAATACAATGAAGATACCAAATGTTAAGTCAAACTCTGCTGTATAATATGATGAAGTTTACCGTGGTCTAAATCAATATCTGGGCTGTGGTATTCTGCAATACCACACCAGCAATGGTATATAAAGGATAAGTGCATATGTACTCACCCAGTCTATCATGTGTTTGGCTCGCAGGTCTAGTTCTTTAGGGTAGGAGGGATTATCCTGGATCAGTGACTTCTCGATCTTATTAGGGAATACACCAGTATAGAATGGATATTTGCCAGTAGCCAATTGATAAAAAGTCACACCAGCCGAGAACCAGTCCACTGCCGTGTTGTAGGGCTTCTCTTGAAGAATCTGTGGAAACATCCGGGAGACAATAAGGATTAGAACACTGTTCAGACTACCAGAAGTCATGGAGATGTCCTGTACACAGTGATAACTCAGTAATGTAGATGATTCCTCACCTCAGGAGCCATGTATCTAAGAGTCCCAGCATATTCTGAGATCTTCCTATCCCCAAATATGTTCACCACGGCAAGGCCGAAGTCAGCGATTTTCAGGTGACCAGCGCTGTCCAGAAGGATGTTTTCTGGTTTTATGTCTCTGTTAAAGGAAAGAGTTTGTTAAATACTCATATTTATCATCTTAGCTGAGCTGGTACATCTTCTAATGGTATCTACAGAAGGCATTAGGATGAAGGGTATGGGGGCTGTCAGGGGGTATATACCAGGTCTACACAGAAGAAGACTTGCTTCACTTACCTGTGTATGATGCCTCTGGTGTGGAGAAACTGCAGCCCACAGATAATCTCGGCTGCAAAAAATCTGATGACAAAGAAAAGAGAAAACATCAGCATGTAAAATATCATCCACCAAACTAAGAAATGAAACGTGACATATAGCTGAATGTCTCTTCACAACTATAGTCTATATCTAATATATCTATGTCCTGTCTTACCTGGTGACTGGAATAGGGAATGGGGCGTTGGCCCTCATGAGGTCACTTAGGTCTCCTCCACTGAGATATTCCATGACAAAGAAGACGTAGTCCTGTGGTAAAGACACAGAAGATGATAGGGGTTATTGTCAGATTATCATTGTAAATCAGGCATATCCTCCTCTGTCCTGTGCACCTATCTGAAATCTGCACCAGCTTGTATCTGGGATAGGTCTCAGGCATTATTTACACCAGAAAGCTGTTACAACTGCTTTACCGTAGAAAAGTGGACAATATTCTTCATGAATCAGTCCCATTGTGCACATACTGATATTCATGGTGTACAATACATGGAAGATTCTAAACTGCTGGATTATGGGACTCTTACCTGGGTGTGGAAGATGGCATGAGCATGGGTAAATAGTGGGCTCTTCTTAGTCATCTCCAGGACCTGTCGCTCAATCAGGACGTTTTCTTTGAATTCCTGAAGTAGGCGTCTCTTCTTCACCAGCTTTACTGCCAGTTGTTCCTGGCAGGTGGGATGTGTGGCCAACATGACCTGGAGGAAACAGAGCATTAGAACTGGAGGAAAGGTCTGTCCTGCCATGAGGCGTGATGAGAAGACATGAAGCGAGGAGATTTTACATCACACATGAGGGAAGCGTCCTAATAATTCTTAGTACTTACTTTTCCAAACCCGCCTTGTCCAAGGATTTTATGGAAGGTGAAGCTTTCCAATCCAGTCACAGTGATGGGGGATTCTGCTGAGGTTGTCCCTGGTGGAGAGAGGAGACATAAGAATTAATGGGGAGAATTTATCATAAGGGAATGTTTTAAGTTCAGTTTTGTTGGAGTTTGTGTTTCTGTAAATTTATTAAGTGCTACATGTGGTTTTAAAATATTTGCTGCATATTGAAGTGTAACACTCCTGTCCTAAGGTGTCAACATTAGCCACTGGAATGAGATTGTGACAATTGATAAATCCGGTGTACAGACACCTAGACGGGATACGTCCACTTTTCCACCCACATTTCAAAGGTGGTGTGAGTGGTATAAAAATGGAAAATGTCACAATTTTTGCGCCAATAAACTCAAGAAGTTGCAAATCTCTATTTTGCAACTTTCTAACGCCCGAATCCTAGAGCGCAGGGCTTCATAAATTTCCCCCAATATTCCTGAATTTGATTTCCAATAGTAATTACAATATGGGGGGGGGGGGCAACAACATTAGGGGGTATCAATTGGACCTCAATAGTGTCTAAAATAAAACCCTTCTTGATGTTGCTTTTAGCAACCCATTACAGTGCAGATTTGATTAATCTGATCCGATAAAACGGACGCTGCATTAAGATTGGTTGCAAGGGACCTGAAGTACAGTGGGGTATTTTTTTTTTTGTTTCCGACCATCACCCTCCCCCCCACCTCCGCCCCTAAAGACCTTGCCTTGCTGCAAATTTATAAAACTGTATAAATTAAAACTTTCTGTGTTGGCGCGGGGGGGGGGGGGGGAATATTAGGGGAGTTAGAATGTTCCTTATAAGTTTTCACCTTACTATGTCATACATTTTCTCATTTCTCTGCACACTGTTGATGACGAATAAAGAATATTGAAATTAAAAACTTTATTGGTTGCCTATAACAGCCAACCACCTCACAGCTTCATAAAATGAAAGCTGCCCTGTGATTGGTTGCTAGGGACAAGAAGGGCCATTGTTCTCATAGACAGATTTGATGAATCTCCCCCCAAAACACGGTGCAAATTTATCAAACTATAGAAATGAAAAACTTTGTTTCCCATAGTAACCAGTCACAGCATCGCTTGCATTTTACAAAAGTAGTTTAGGAAATAACTAATTTCTGATTGGTTGCTATGGGCAACAAAGACAATTTTTTTTCAGACAGTTTTACATGCCTGCTTAATTATGTTCATTAATGGGACCTCCAAAGATGGTCTTAACTGCCCATCGTAAATCAATCACAATGCAACTTTAATTTTTCAGGAACAGAATACAAAATGAAAGCTGTGCTGTGATTGGTTGCTATGGACAACTCAGACAGTTTTGCTTTTAGACAGTTTTAATAAATCTGCCCCACTGGCTGTAGGTATCTTAGATCTGCACTCACCTGGCAGTTGCTCCATGTTAGTATTTGGGGACTTGCTGGATCCTTCTTCAGCTTTTCCCTCCATCTCTTTTCTCGTCCTCTTTTTAGGTCTACTCTCCTGTATAGGGCTTCCAGGTCTTTTGGAAGCCACATTCATTTTTTTGTTGGTGAGAAGTTTTGCGTTCTCTGATTGTTCATCTCTTCTTCGCTTTCTTGGCACCTCATCTCTCTGGTCCCTTTTTCTTTTTTCTGGGAGAACAGGAGAAATTGGCACTTTCGGCTCCATAGGTGTCATATTGGGCTGAGGACAGGCCTGTCCACCTTTAGCAGGTTCCATTTCCAAGATAATACAAGGAACCGCTCTAGTCGCAGGCCTTCTACTCCGTCTTCTAAAGGTAACAGTTGAATTTTTTTGGATATGAAAGAAGTTTGGCAGAGCACCAAAAAAGACACCTTCACCGGTCAAGTGATGAAGAAGTACTGAGGAAAGTCAGGCTGTTTAGTCCTTAAGTCAACTACTATGTGACATCACAATGGGATTTGTGACATCATCATGTTCCAAACGTCACATGACCTCAGCTCTAGCTAAAGGTCACATGACATCATAAAAGGTCAAAGGTCACATTACAATATGCAAATTGTATAAAGCAGAACAAGACAACCATGAATATTACATCTGTGGTCACAGGGCCTCATGTACAGGAATTCTGGCTTTGTGCCCTAGAGAAACCAATCAGAGCTAAGCTTTCATGTACTCATCAGGTGTTGGAAGATGGTAGCTGTGCTGTGATTAGTTGTTATGGTAACATAAGCTTTTTCTGTCAGATGATACATGGGACCATAAAGTGTATAGAGCAGTGATCCTAGCAATATACATGGAGTGTCTCTCTGCATATAAAGTGTAGGGCATACCTAAAAGGGGCGGATGAGGACCTCCTACAGGAGCCCCAGGGGAAGACACTGACGGCAAAGGGCCCCTGTGCAAGAAGTGTGTATGGGCTTCCTCCCTTTAACAACAATAAACCAAACTTAAATAAATAATATATTTCATGATGGACACATGTTGTATACCAGAGGTAGGCAACCTTTTTTGTTCGGCGTGCCGATTTTGATTAAAAAAATCAAAATTGAGGTACTCGGAGTGCCGGTCAATAATTGTAAGTCTGACGACCCCTGCACACGGTATTATGTCACATAGCAGCCCCTGCAGACGGTATTATGTCACATAGCGGCCCCTGCACACGGTAGTATGTCCCATAGCGGCCCCTGCACACGGTATTATGTCCTATAACGGCCCCTGTACACTGTATTATGCCCCATAGCGGCCCCTGCACATGGTATTATGCCCCATAGCGGCCCCTGCACACGGTATTATGCCCCATAGCGGCCCCTGCACATGGTATTATGCCCCATAGCGGCCCCTGCACACGGTATTATGCCCCATAGCGGCCCCTGCACACAGTATTATCCTCCATAGCGGCCCCTGCACACAGTATTATCCTCCATAGTGGCCCCTGCACACAGTATAATATTCTAACTTTTATAATATTCCAATTGTCACCACTCACTAGCTATTATTATCCTGTGGGGTCTCTTCAGACCCCAGAGTATAATAAGCAGAGGGCCAAGAGTGGTGAAAAACATAAAAAACAATGTTTGGGTAGGTTCACATATGTCAGTTGCATCAGCATCAGTTTTTTTGTCCCTTAGTCATTACAACTGATGCCAAAACTGATGTGAAAATGCATCAGTTGTCATCAGGCTTTTTTATAAATTTCTTCTCCAAAACCATCAGTTGTCATCAGTTTTTACTATCAGTTTTTACCAAGCTGGTCCACATGGCATGATGGGCAGCCGAGGCCAATAGAGTAGGGGTACTCATCTACTTTTAGTAAATTTCCATTGACCGGGATCCGCCATCAAATAAAGGTCCAAGCTGAACACGTCCACTATTTATGGTATTTTTAAGACAAAAAGACATGTCTGACTATAAGACGCACCCCAGGTTTAAACAAGAAAAATAAGGATTAGATCGGGGGCGACTAACGTGGCATTACACTGTGTGGGGTGACTAATATAACATTATACTGTGCAGGGGGCACTAACGTGGCATTATACTGTGTAGGGGGCACTAACATGGCATTACATGGTGTGGGGGGCAACTAATGTGGCATTATACTGTGCAGGGGGAACTAACATGACATTACATGGTGTGGGGGGCAACTAATGTGGCATTATACTGTGTAGGGGGCACTAACATGACATTACATGGTGTGGGGGGCAACTAACGTGGCATTATACTGTGTAGGGGGCACTAACATGACATTACATGGTGTGGGGGGGCAACTAATGTGGCATTATACTGTGTAGGGGGCACTAACATGACATTACATGGTGTGGGGGCAACTAATGTGGCATTATACTGTAGGGGGGCATTAAGGAACATTATATTGTGGGTACTGACATTAGTGCTCCCATTATTGTCCCTCCTCAGTATGCTCCTTAGCAGGGCTGTTTTAACACATTGGTGGGTTCAGTGCTTTGGTTTCATAGGTGGGCCCCCCCATCGCCACCACTTAGGAATACCCGACTTGCACAAATTATAATGTCCCATTATAGGTCCTAACACAGTATAATGCCTCCCTAGTGGTGCCTTACACTATAATGTCCCCCTCCACCTATCCCCACAGTTAATGTCCCCATCCATCTGTCCCCAGTTTAGCCCTGTGCATGCAAATTAAATAGGAGCTTACATAAGAATAGAATTTTCTACCCCCCAATAAAAATTGTAACTCTATTGAATAATTATAATCCCTACACCTAACTAATGTGATAACTAGGGCCGTGATCAGATTGGTGTAACACGACCACTTTATTGCTCACGTATTATGGACACAACCTCGGAAGTTCCTGCGGTTCATCATTACTGGTGATTGAGAGTCTGATGACCTACTGGAAGTGCAGGTGTTTTGTTTGTACTGTGGGTGCAAAAAAAAAAACAAAAAACACCCATCTGAAAACTACCAAAAACTAGGATTTTATATGGTGACATTTAATGGGTAAAAATGTATTATCTGGCTGACGGAACTGCCATTTGTCAGAAATGTTTTATACGTTCATCGTTAGTGATAATCGCTATTGCTATTATTTTAGCGTGTAACTGATATCACTAGCGAGGCGGGCATGGACAGGACAGAGACAGTGAAAAAATGTAAACTTTACTGGTGACTTTGTGCATGTGTTGTGTAAGTGTTTGGTGCGATACTTTTGGCGCTGCGACCTGGACGATTGTAAATGTCTGGGTCACAGCGCCAATAAACCTCCTGGTTAGGCTCAGAGGGGTATTACATTATCCTTCTATGTGACAATCAGAGAGCAAAAGTACAGTATGTTCTCTAATTGATAGGAGAGGGGATAACATGGACAGAAGTCCATGCTACCCCCCCTGGGGTCACATACAGCTTATGCACAGACAATGATGAGTTATCATTGTCTGTGCAGCTCCCCTCCTTCCTTAGCTCTAAGATGCTGCCTGAGGCAGGAGGGGGGACACTTTAGAGCCCCATTTCTAAGGATCTGTTAGGGCCACAAAAATGCAACTGGATTCATTTTAAAGATGAGAATCTCATCTTCAAAAGGATACCAAGATCGCCATGATAGACCTTACAGATTCAGAGCGATTCACTATTAAAACGATGTCGGGAATTGAGATCTGCATTGGGATTTCAATGCCGAACATCGTTTTCACCAGCGAATCGCTCAGGATGTGTAAGGACGATCATGGTGATCTTGGTATCATTTTAAAGATGAGATTCTCATCCTGGTCCTGACCTCCTGCAGATGGTTCTCCATGCGACTCCATGCTGCCAGCTACCTCAGACCCCCTGGCCAGAGTCTCCGTGAAGCTCTGGAGATAGTACTCCGTGATAGTACTGCGGGCGCCATCTTGGCTCACACCTTCGCTGGCTCCGGGCCGGCCCGCTCGCAATCGTTGAAGGAAGCACCAGCCCCGCTTCTCCCCTGCTGACAAAGGCTGCGCTGACATCCCTCCTCTGTCCTGGACGCTGAGCTGGATTTCCCGCCGCTGCCAGAAGGCCCGCCTCCTCCGCTCCTGTCTCCCTTGAGGCATGTGATGAAGGAGGGGGGAATCCCCTCCCCTGTTGCACGCCCCGCCCTTGTCTCAGATTCTTCTCGGACCGGGACGGCCGCTCAGCAAGCGCCAAGCAGTGTCCTGGACCAAAGGGTCCCGTGAGGGACTCCTTACTCGGCGCTGGACCTCAGGGGTCTCCTCAGGACTAAGGTGAGCCAGAGGCCTAGTCCTCCACGGCTGTCTGCCAGAAGGAGAGGGGCGGAATGCCTCCTCTCCAGACCCCTGGAGCACTCCCCGCAATTGGGACTGCAGCCACTGAGGCCCTCTAACTCCTGCTTCAGCCCTGAGCTGGGCCAACATTTCTTTCACGTCGGACATTACAGGCCACGCAACTGAAGCCAGCAGAGGTGTGTGCCTTCTCTCATGCTCTGCTTAACAGAAAGTGGCGGGAATCTTACCGCTCTTTCTTTAAATATGCCCCTACCCCACCCTCTTCAATAGCGCTCCCCTACCAATAATACCCTACACCTCCCTGTAACTGCCAACTTAACCCCTTAGTGTATGCCCCTGTCTTGTACTCCTGGCTAACTCCTGTCATGTAGGCCTCCCCTTCCCGTCTTCGGTCCGGCCTCACTTTCTGAAATGCCTTAGCCCAAAATATTTATTATAACTCATGCCAGTTACAAAGGAAATCTATGCCAATTGCTAACTGCCGTAGCCTTCCACTCTGGAAAATTGGCTTGTGTCTGATTTATGCCTTGCGTTTATCCCTTGCCCTATAACAATGGTCAATTATCAGACATGAGCTAGAACTTGTTTCCTATTAATTTCTATTACACTAACATCAGTTAATTTAAAGGGTTAGTACCACCACAGTTCATCATGGCTGACATGGCAATAGGTGTACATAAGTCTTGACCACCTGGGTGGGACTTATGGAAATAGTTAAATGGCGCTGTTTCCATAGCTCACATTCACTTCTAATGGATTTACAGAAAGAGCATAGAACGCACTGGTGAACAATTTCCGTAGGTCTTGGCTTAGTGGTTGGGACTTGCAGTTAGCTGTTCCTTTTTCAGGTGTGATTATAGAAGAAATCCCATAAACATTGTATGTCAAAAAGTATGTGGATATGAAGTCGTTCACCTCTTTGAAGTTATAGCAGGCTACTCTTTTCTGAGAAGGCTTTTCACAAGAAATTGGAGCTTGTCTGTAAGATTTTGTGCCCATTTAGCCAAAAGAGCATTTGTGGGGCCAGGAGCTGTTCTTATGTCTGTCAATTTGCTTTCGAATTCCTCCCAAAAGTGTTGGATGGGGTTGACGTTAGGGCTGTTTGTGGGCCAGTCAGCATCTTCCACACTGAACTCACCCAAACATGCTTTTTTGGCACTTGCAATGTTCACTGGGGCAGGAATAGAAAAGGGCCCTTGTCAAAGTGCTAACACGAAGGTAAATATGACAGATGTGTAAGGTGTTTGTATGCTGTAGCATTAACATAACCTTTATTAGGAATAGTGGTTAAGTCTGTATTTGGTTATTTCTGTATTTCAAATTTACCTTAATGGGGACTGAAAACAAATATACATGGAATGGAAGGTGTGAACCTGGGATGGAATTAAGGACCGCATCTAAGGCTCCTATGTGTTAGGTTGACCACGTTTGCTCTGTTAAGGATGGTGAAGATACATAAAAAGGCTCAGATACACAGCTATTTTTATTCACTGACTTTATTAACTTCATTTAAGGTGTGAAAAGTAGAAGTCTAGATTAGAAGTCAGGGCAATAATCTTAAATGTGGCCCTGGTGATGATGGGCCCTTGAGTTACAGGTAAATGTCTTGGCCATTGATGCAGCAGGAAGCTCACGTGGTTTGTGAGCACGTCTGACTACAAAAACTGGCCATTGCGGTAATTTGAGGAAAGTCCGGTAAAGGTCTTGGCCATTGAGAACAGAGACCAAGTGTGGAATCTGTCTCATGATGCAGCAGGAAACCCACGTGTTTCGTGAGTACGTCTGACTGCAAAACTGGCCATTGCGGTAATTTGAGAAAAGTCTTGGCCTTTGAGAACAGAGACCAAGTGTGGAATCTGTCTCATGTTGCAGCAGGAAACCCACGTGTTTCGTGAGTACGTCTGACTGCAAACACTGGCCATTGCGGTAATTTGAGGAAAGTCCGGTAAAGGTCTTGGCCATTGAGAACAGAGACCAAGTGTGGAATCTGTCTCATGATGCAGCAGGAAACCCACGTGTTTCGTGGGTACATCTGACTGCAAAACTGGCCATTGCGGTAATTTGAGAAAAGTCTTGGCCTTTGAGAACAGAGACCAAGTGTGGAATCTGTCTCATGTTGCAGCAGGAAACCCACGTGTTTCGTGAGTACGTATGACTGCAAACACTGGCCATTGCGGTAATTTGAGGAAAGTCCGGTAAATGTCTTGGCCATTGAGAACAGAGACCAAGTGTGGAATCTGTCTCATGATGCAGCAGGAAACCCACGTGTTTTGTGGGTACATCTGACTGCAAATAGTGGCCATTGCGGTAAGTTGAGGAAAGTCCGGTAAATGTCTTGGCCATTGAGATCAGAGACCAAGTGTGGAATCTGTCTCATGATGCAGCAGGAAACTCACGTGTTTCGTGAGTACGTCTGTCTGCAAAAACTGGCCATTGCGGTAATTTGTCTTGGCCGTTGATTAAGGACAGAGACCATGACTGGAATCTGCCCATTCACGCAGCAGGAAACTCGTGTGTTTTGTCAGTACATCTAACTGCGGAAACTGGCCATTGCTTAAGAGGCCTGGAATCTGCCTCTTCTTGAAGTCTGGAGAGTAGATGTAGAGGAATCAGAGGTTCATACAGGGTCAGGAAATCTTGGTCTGGTGCTTCTGAGATCATCAAAAGGCTCTTCTGGATCTTGATGGTTTTCCCCCACTGATCTACTGGGGACCTGTGACTGTAGAGTGGAGCTGTTCACTACCAGCGTTGTATCCTCCTCCAGATCCTGTGGAAGGTCTCCCTCACAATTCTACCAAATGTTCTGCCAGAAGAAATTATACAGTATATTAGAAATAATTCTTATATGTAAATGGGGCACATGCAGTGGGATTGTTTTAATGGGAACAACAGCTTTATATTTGCCCTGTAGACCCATCAGCAGACTAAAAATGTTAAAAATCCCCTGTCCCCCCTCAGTTACATTGCCTCAGTTACATTGACTTACCTGCGATGTCGTATTACAGGTTCTTTTATCGGTTTTATGACCTGCCATCTGTCATTGGCAAATGTGAATCCACAGAACAGCTTTTGATCTTTTTTGACCATTGGTGGTTTATTGGCTTCAGTGGAGGACAGGACATTGTCTATTTTTTCAGATGAGATCACTGGGTCCTGTGGAGAGAAGATACAAGAACTAGGGTTCAAAAAGGAGGAATACAGCGAGCGGTACTAGTACCACCATCATCTCTGCATCATATACTTACAATTTGTAGTCGTAATGGTGGACAAGCTCTCGCTCCCTCTATATCAGTCCAATTAATGTCCTTGAAAAATGGATGATTCCTGATGTTATTTGCAGCTATTTCCCGCGTTACTGGAGACTTGGATAACAGCTGAAAAAATACAATGAAGATACCAAATGTTAAGTCAAACTCTGCTGTATAATATGATGAAGTTTACCGTGGTCTAAATCAATATCTGGGCTGTGGTATTCTGCAATACCACACCAGCAATGGTATATAAAGGATAAGTGCATATGTACTCACCCAGTCTATCATGTGTTTGGCTCGCAGGTCTAGTTCTTTAGGGTAGGAGGGATTATCCTGGATCAGTGACTTCTCGATCTTATTAGGGAATACACCAGTATAGAATGGATATTTGCCAGTAGCCAATTGATAAAAAGTCACACCAGCCGAGAACCAGTCCACTGCCGTGTTGTAGGGCTTCTCTTGAAGAATCTGTGGAAACATCCGGGAGACAATAAGGATTAGAACACTGTTCAGACTACCAGAAGTCATGGAGATGTCCTGTACACAGTGATAACTCAGTAATGTAGATGATTCCTCACCTCAGGAGCCATGTATCTAAGAGTCCCAGCATATTCTGAGATCTTCCTATCCCCAAATATGTTCACCACGGCAAGGCCGAAGTCAGCGATTTTCAGGTGACCAGCGCTGTCCAGAAGGATGTTTTCTGGTTTTATGTCTCTGTTAAAGGAAAGAGTTTGTTAAATACTCATATTTATCATCTTAGCTGAGCTGGTACATCTTCTAATGGTATCTACAGAAGGCATTAGGATGAAGGGTATGGGGGCTGTCAGGGGGTATATACCAGGTCTACACAGAAGAAGACTTGCTTCACTTACCTGTGTATGATGCCTCTGGTGTGGAGAAACTGCAGCCCACAGATAATCTCGGCTGCAAAAAATCTGATGACAAAGAAAAGAGAAAACATCAGCATGTAAAATATCATCCACCAAACTAAGAAATGAAACGTGACATATAGCTGAATGTCTCTTCACAACTATAGTCTATATCTAATATATCTATGTCCTGTCTTACCTGGTGACTGGAATAGGGAATGGGGCGTTGGCCCTCATGAGGTCACTTAGGTCTCCTCCACTGAGATATTCCATGACAAAGAAGACGTAGTCCTGTGGTAAAGACACAGAAGATGATAGGGGTTATTGTCAGATTATCATTGTAAATCAGGCATATCCTCCTCTGTCCTGTGCACCTATCTGAAATCTGCACCAGCTTGTATCTGGGATAGGTCTCAGGCATTATTTACACCAGAAAGCTGTTACAACTGCTTTACCGTAGAAAAGTGGACAATATTCTTCATGAATCAGTCCCATTGTGCACATACTGATATTCATGGTGTACAATACATGGAAGATTCTAAACTGCTGGATTATGGGACTCTTACCTGGGTGTGGAAGATGGCATGAGCATGGGTAAATAGTGGGCTCTTCTTAGTCATCTCCAGGACCTGTCGCTCAATCAGGACGTTTTCTTTGAATTCCTGAAGTAGGCGTCTCTTCTTCACCAGCTTTACTGCCAGTTGTTCCTGGCAGGTGGGATGTGTGGCCAACATGACCTGGAGGAAACAGAGCATTAGAACTGGAGGAAAGGTCTGTCCTGCCATGAGGCGTGATGAGAAGACATGAAGCGAGGAGATTTTACATCACACATGAGGGAAGCGTCCTAATAATTCTTAGTACTTACTTTTCCAAACCCGCCTTGTCCAAGGATTTTATGGAAGGTGAAGCTTTCCAATCCAGTCACAGTGATGGGGGATTCTGCTGAGGTTGTCCCTGGTGGAGAGAGGAGACATAAGAATTAATGGGGAGAATTTATCATAAGGGAATGTTTTAAGTTCAGTTTTGTTGGAGTTTGTGTTTCTGTAAATTTATTAAGTGCTACATGTGGTTTTAAAATATTTGCTGCATATTGAAGTGTAACACTCCTGTCCTAAGGTGTCAACATTAGCCACTGGAATGAGATTGTGACAATTGATAAATCCGGTGTACAGACACCTAGACGGGATACGTCCACTTTTCCACCCACATTTCAAAGGTGGAGTGAGTGGTATAAAAA
This sequence comes from Leptodactylus fallax, assembly GCA_947044405.1. Classification (NCBI taxonomy): domain Eukaryota; kingdom Metazoa; phylum Chordata; class Amphibia; order Anura; family Leptodactylidae; genus Leptodactylus; species Leptodactylus fallax. The sequence continues at coordinate 218,234 of CAMRHE010000272.1, forward strand.
TGGAAAATGTCACAATTTTTGCGCCAATAAACTCAAGAAGTTGCAAATCTCTATTTTGCAACTTTCTAACGCCCGAATCCTAGAGCGCAGGGCTTCATAAATTTCCCCCAATATTCCTGAATTTGATTTCCAATAGTAATTACAATATGGGGGGGGGGGGCAACAACATTAGGGGGTATCAATTGGACCTCAATAGTGTCTAAAATAAAACCCTTCTTGATGTTGCTTTTAGCAACCCATTACAGTGCAGATTTGATTAATCTGATCCGATAAAACGGACGCTGCATTAAGATTGGTTGCAAGGGACCTGAAGTACAGTGGGGTATTTTTTTTTTTGTTTCCGACCATCACCCTCCCCCCCCACCTCCGCCCCTAAAGACCTTGCCTTGCTGCAAATTTATAAAACTGTATAAATTAAAACTTTCTGTGTTGGCGCGGGGGGGGGGGGGGGAATATTAGGGGAGTTAGAATGTTCCTTATAAGTTTTCACCTTACTATGTCATACATTTTCTCATTTCTCTGCACACTGTTGATGACGAATAAAGAATATTGAAATTAAAAACTTTATTGGTTGCCTATAACAGCCAACCACCTCACAGCTTCATAAAATGAAAGCTGCCCTGTGATTGGTTGCTAGGGACAAGAAGGGCCATTGTTCTCATAGACAGATTTGATGAATCTCCCCCCAAAACACGGTGCAAATTTATCAAACTATAGAAATGAAAAACTTTGTTTCCCATAGTAACCAGTCACAGCATCGCTTGCATTTTACAAAAGTAGTTTAGGAAATAACTAATTTCTGATTGGTTGCTATGGGCAACAAAGACAATTTTTTTTCAGACAGTTTTACATGCCTGCTTAATTATGTTCATTAATGGGACCTCCAAAGATGGTCTTAACTGCCCATCGTAAATCAATCACAATGCAACTTTAATTTTTCAGGAACAGAATACAAAATGAAAGCTGTGCTGTGATTGGTTGCTATGGACAACTCAGACAGTTTTGCTTTTAGACAGTTTTAATAAATCTGCCCCACTGGCTGTAGGTATCTTAGATCTGCACTCACCTGGCAGTTGCTCCATGTTAGTATTTGGGGACTTGCTGGATCCTTCTTCAGCTTTTCCCTCCATCTCTTTTCTCGTCCTCTTTTTAGGTCTACTCTCCTGTATAGGGCTTCCAGGTCTTTTGGAAGCCACATTCATTTTTTTGTTGGTGAGAAGTTTTGCATTCTCTGATTGTTCATCTCTTCTTCGCTTTCTTGGCGCCTCATCTCTCTGGTCCCTTTTTCTTTTTTCTGGGAGAACAGGAGAAATTGGCACTTTCGGCTCCATAGGTGTCATATTGGGCTGAGGACAGGCCTGTCCACCTTTAGCAGGTTCCATTTCCAAGATAATACAAGGAACCGCTCTAGTCGCAGGCCTTCTACTCCGTCTTCTAAAGGTAACAGTTGAATTTTTTTTGGATATGAAAGAAGTTTGGCAGAGCACCAAAAAAGACACCTTCACCGGTCAAGTGATGAAGAAGTACTGAGGAAAGTCAGGCTGTTTAGTCCTTAAGTCAACTACTATGTGACATCACAATGGGATTTGTGACATCATCATGTTCCAAACGTCACATGACCTCAGCTCTAGCTAAAGGTCACATGACATCATAAAAGGTCAAAGGTCACATTACAATATGCAAATTGTATAAAGCAGAACAAGACAACCATGAATATTACATCTGTGGTCACAGGGCCTCATGTACAGGAATTCTGGCTTTGTGCCCTAGAGAAACCAATCAGAGCTAAGCTTTCATGTACTCATCAGGTGTTGGAAGATGGTAGCTGTGCTGTGATTAGTTGCTATGGTAACATAAGCTTTTTCTGTCAGATGATACATGGGACCATAAAGTGTATAGAGCAGTGATCCTAGCAATATACATGGAGTGTCTCTCTGCATATAAAGTGTAGGGCATACCTAAAAGGGGCGGATGAGGACCTCCTACAGGAGCCCCAGGGGAAGACACTGACGGCAAAGGGCCCCTGTGCAAGAAGTGTGTATGGGCTTCCTCCCTTTAACAACAATAAACCAAACTTAAATAAATAATATATTTCATGATGGACACATGTTGTATACCAGGGGTAGGCAACCTTTTTTGTTCGGCGTGCCGATTTTGATTAAAAAAATCAAAATTGAGGTACTCGGAGTGCCGGTCAATAATTGTAAGTCTGACGACCCCTGCACACGGTATTATGTCACATAGCAGCCCCTGCAGACGGTATTATGTCACATAGCGGCCCCTGCACACGGTAGTATGTCCCATAGCGGCCCCTGCACACGGTATTATGTCCTATAACGGCCCCTGTACACTGTATTATGCCCCATAGCGGCCCCTGCACATGGTATTATGCCCCATAGCGGCCCCTGCACACGGTATTATGCCCCATAGCGGCCCCTGCACATGGTATTATGCCCCATAGCGGCCCCTGCACACGGTATTATGCCCCATAGCGGCCCCTGCACACAGTATTATCCTCCATAGCGGCCCCTGCACACAGTATTATCCTCCATAGTGGCCCCTGCACACAGTATAATATTCTAACTTTTATAATATTCCAATTGTCACCACTCACTAGCTATTATTATCCTGTGGGGTCTCTTCAGACCCCAGAGTATAATAAGCAGAGGGCCAAGAGTGGTGAAAAACATAAAAAACAATGTTTGGGTAGGTTCACATATGTCAGTTGCATCAGCATCAGTTTTTTTGTCCCTTAGTCATTACAACTGATGCCAAAACTGATGTGAAAATGCATCAGTTGTCATCAGGCTTTTTTATAAATTTCTTCTCCAAAACCATCAGTTGTCATCAGTTTTTACTATCAGTTTTTACCAAGCTGGTCCACATGGCATGATGGGCAGCCGAGGCCAATAGAGTAGGGGTACTCATCTACTTTTAGTAAATTTCCATTGACCGGGATCCGCCATCAAATAAAGGTCCAAGCTGAACACGTCCACTATTTATGGTATTTTTAAGACAAAAAGACATGTCTGACTATAAGACGCACCCCAGGTTTAAACAAGAAAAATAAGGATTAGATCGGGGGCGACTAACGTGGCATTACACTGTGTGGGGTGACTAATATAACATTATACTGTGCAGGGGGCACTAACGTGGCATTATACTGTGTAGGGGGCACTAACATGGCATTACATGGTGTGGGGGGCAACTAATGTGGCATTATACTGTGCAGGGGGAACTAACATGACATTACATGGTGTGGGGGGCAACTAATGTGGCATTATACTGTGTAGGGGGCACTAACATGACATTACATGGTGTGGGGGGCAACTAACGTGGCATTATACTGTGTAGGGGGCACTAACATGACATTACATGGTGTGGGGGGGCAACTAATGTGGCATTATACTGTGTAGGGGGCACTAACATGACATTACATGGTGTGGGGGCAACTAATGTGGCATTATACTGTAGGGGGGCATTAAGGAACATTATATTGTGGGTACTGACATTAGTGCTCCCATTATTGTCCCTCCTCAGTATGCTCCTTAGCAGGGCTGTTTTAACACATTGGTGGGTTCAGTGCTTTGGTTTCATAGGTGGGCCCCCCCATCGCCACCACTTAGGAATACCCGACTTGCACAAATTATAATGTCCCATTATAGGTCCTAACACAGTATAATGCCTCCCTAGTGGTGCCTTACACTATAATGTCCCCCTCCACCTATCCCCACAGTTAATGTCCCCATCCATCTGTCCCCAGTTTAGCCCTGTGCATGCAAATTAAATAGGAGCTTACATAAGAATAGAATTTTCTACCCCCCAATAAAAATTGTAACTCTATTGAATAATTATAATCCCTACACCTAACTAATGTGATAACTAGGGCCGTGATCAGATTGGTGTAACACGACCACTTTATTGCTCACGTATTATGGACACAACCTCGGAAGTTCCTGCGGTTCATCATTACTGGTGATTGAGAGTCTGATGACCTACTGGAAGTGCAGGTGTTTTGTTTGTACTGTGGGTGCAAAAAAAAAAAAAAAAAACACCCATCTGAAAACTACCAAAAACTAGGATTTTATATGGTGACATTTAATGGGTAAAAATGTATTATCTGGCTGACGGAACTGCCATTTGTCAGAAATGTTTTATACGTTCATCGTTAGTGATAATCGCTATTGCTATTATTTTAGCGTGTAACTGATATCACTAGCGAGGCGGGCATGGACAGGACAGAGACAGTGAAAAAATGTAAACTTTACTGGTGACTTTGTGCATGTGTTGTGTAAGTGTTTGGTGCGATACTTTTGGCGCTGCGACCTGGACGATTGTAAATGTCTGGGTCACAGCGCCAATAAACCTCCTGGTTAGGCTCAGAGGGGTATTACATTATCCTTCTATGTGACAATCAGAGAGCAAAAGTACAGTATGTTCTCTAATTGATAGGAGAGGGGATAACATGGACAGAAGTCCATGCTACCCCCCCTGGGGTCACATACAGCTTATGCACAGACAATGATGAGTTATCATTGTCTGTGCAGCTCCCCTCCTTCCTTAGCTCTAAGATGCTGCCTGAGGCAGGAGGGGGGACACTTTAGAGCCCCATTTCTAAGGATCTGTTAGGGCCACAAAAATGCAACTGGATTCATTTTAAAGATGAGAATCTCATCTTCAAAAGGATACCAAGATCGCCATGATAGACCTTACAGATTCAGAGCGATTCACTATTAAAACGATGTCGGGAATTGAGATCTGCATTGGGATTTCAATGCCGAACATCGTTTTCACCAGCGAATCGCTCAGGATGTGTAAGGACGATCATGGTGATCTTGGTATCATTTTAAAGATGAGATTCTCATCCTGGTCCTGACCTCCTGCAGATGGTTCTCCATGCGACTCCATGCTGCCAGCTACCTCAGACCCCCTGGCCAGAGTCTCCGTGAAGCTCTGGAGATAGTACTCCGTGATAGTACTGCGGGCGCCATCTTGGCTCACACCTTCGCTGGCTCCGGGCCGGCCCGCTCGCAATCGTTGAAGGAAGCACCAGCCCCGCTTCTCCCCTGCTGACAAAGGCTGCGCTGACATCCCTCCTCTGTCCTGGACGCTGAGCTGGATTTCCCGCCGCTGCCAGAAGGCCCGCCTCCTCCGCTCCTGTCTCCCTTGAGGCATGTGATGAAGGAGGGGGGAATCCCCTCCCCTGTTGCACGCCCCGCCCTTGTCTCAGATTCTTCTCGGACCGGGACGGCCGCTCAGCAAGCGCCAAGCAGTGTCCTGGACCAAAGGGTCCCGTGAGGGACTCCTTACTCGGCGCTGGACCTCAGGGGTCTCCTCAGGACTAAGGTGAGCCAGAGGCCTAGTCCTCCACGGCTGTCTGCCAGAAGGAGAGGGGCGGAATGCCTCCTCTCCAGACCCCTGGAGCACTCCCCGCAATTGGGACTGCAGCCACTGAGGCCCTCTAACTCCTGCTTCAGCCCTGAGCTGGGCCAACATTTCTTTCACGTCGGACATTACAGGCCACGCAACTGAAGCCAGCAGAGGTGTGTGCCTTCTCTCATGCTCTGCTTAACAGAAAGTGGCGGGAATCTTACCGCTCTTTCTTTAAATATGCCCCTACCCCACCCTCTTCAATAGCGCTCCCCTACCAATAATACCCTACACCTCCCTGTAACTGCCAACTTAACCCCTTAGTGTATGCCCCTGTCTTGTACTCCTGGCTAACTCCTGTCATGTAGGCCTCCCCTTCCCGTCTTCGGTCCGGCCTCACTTTCTGAAATGCCTTAGCCCAAAATATTTATTATAACTCATGCCAGTTACAAAGGAAATCTATGCCAATTGCTAACTGCCGTAGCCTTCCACTCTGGAAAATTGGCTTGTGTCTGATTTATGCCTTGCGTTTATCCCTTGCCCTATAACAATGGTCAATTATCAGACATGAGCTAGAACTTGTTTCCTATTAATTTCTATTACACTAACATCAGTTAATTTAAAGGGTTAGTACCACCACAGTTCATCATGGCTGACATGGCAATAGGTGTACATAAGTCTTGACCACCTGGGTGGGACTTATGGAAATAGTTAAATGGCGCTGTTTCCATAGCTCACATTCACTTCTAATGGATTTACAGAAAGAGCATAGAACGCACTGGTGAACAATTTCCGTAGGTCTTGGCTTAGTGGTTGGGACTTGCAGTTAGCTGTTCCTTTTTCAGGTGTGATTATAGAAGAAATCCCATAAACATTGTATGTCAAAAAGTATGTGGATATGAAGTCGTTCACCTCTTTGAAGTTATAGCAGGCTACTCTTTTCTGAGAAGGCTTTTCACAAGAAATTGGAGCTTGTCTGTAAGATTTTGTGCCCATTTAGCCAAAAGAGCATTTGTGGGGCCAGGAGCTGTTCTTATGTCTGTCAATTTGCTTTCGAATTCCTCCCAAAAGTGTTGGATGGGGTTGACGTTAGGGCTGTTTGTGGGCCAGTCAGCATCTTCCACACTGAACTCACCCAAACATGCTTTTTTGGCACTTGCAATGTTCACTGGGGCAGGAATAGAAAAGGGCCCTTGTCAAAGTGCTAACACGAAGGTAAATATGACAGATGTGTAAGGTGTTTGTATGCTGTAGCATTAACATAACCTTTATTAGGAATAGTGGTTAAGTCTGTATTTGGTTATTTCTGTATTTCAAATTTACCTTAATGGGGACTGAAAACAAATATACATGGAATGGAAGGTGTGAACCTGGGATGGAATTAAGGACCGCATCTAAGGCTCCTATGTGTTAGGTTGACCACGTTTGCTCTGTTAAGGATGGTGAAGATACATAAAAAGGCTCAGATACACAGCTATTTTTATTCACTGACTTTATTAACTTCATTTAAGGTGTGAAAAGTAGAAGTCTAGATTAGAAGTCAGGGCAATAATCTTAAATGTGGCCCTGGTGATGATGGGCCCTTGAGTTACAGGTAAATGTCTTGGCCATTGATGCAGCAGGAAGCTCACGTGGTTTGTGAGCACGTCTGACTACAAAAACTGGCCATTGCGGTAATTTGAGGAAAGTCCGGTAAAGGTCTTGGCCATTGAGAACAGAGACCAAGTGTGGAATCTGTCTCATGATGCAGCAGGAAACCCACGTGTTTCGTGAGTACGTCTGACTGCAAAACTGGCCATTGCGGTAATTTGAGAAAAGTCTTGGCCTTTGAGAACAGAGACCAAGTGTGGAATCTGTCTCATGTTGCAGCAGGAAACCCACGTGTTTCGTGAGTACGTCTGACTGCAAACACTGGCCATTGCGGTAATTTGAGGAAAGTCCGGTAAAGGTCTTGGCCATTGAGAACAGAGACCAAGTGTGGAATCTGTCTCATGATGCAGCAGGAAACCCACGTGTTTCGTGGGTACATCTGACTGCAAAACTGGCCATTGCGGTAATTTGAGAAAAGTCTTGGCCTTTGAGAACAGAGACCAAGTGTGGAATCTGTCTCATGTTGCAGCAGGAAACCCACGTGTTTCGTGAGTACGTCTGACTGCAAACACTGGCCATTGCGGTAATTTGAGGAAAGTCCGGTAAATGTCTTGGCCATTGAGAACAGAGACCAAGTGTGGAATCTGTCTCATGATGCAGCAGGAAACCCACGTGTTTTGTGGGTACATCTGACTGCAAATAGTGGCCATTGCGGTAAGTTGAGGAAAGTCCGGTAAATGTCTTGGCCATTGAGATCAGAGACCAAGTGTGGAATCTGTCTCATGATGCAGCAGGAAACTCACGTGTTTCGTGAGTACGTCTGTCTGCAAAAACTGGCCATTGCGGTAATTTGTCTTGGCCGTTGATTAAGGACAGAGACCATGACTGGAATCTGCCCATTCACGCAGCAGGAAACTCGTGTGTTTTGTCAGTACATCTAACTGCGGAAACTGGCCATTGCTTAAGAGGCCTGGAATCTGCCTCTTCTTGAAGTCTGGAGAGTAGATGTAGAGGAATCAGAGGTTCATACAGGGTCAGGAAATCTTGGTCTGGTGCTTCTGAGATCATCAAAAGGCTCTTCTGGATCTTGATGGTTTTCCCCCACTGATCTACTGGGGACCTGTGACTGTAGAGTGGAGCTGTTCACTACCAGCGTTGTATCCTCCTCCAGATCCTGTGGAAGGTCTCCCTCACAATTCTACCAAATGTTCTGCCAGAAGAAATTATACAGTATATTAGAAATAATTCTTATATGTAAATGGGGCACATGCAGTGGGATTGTTTTAATGGGAACAACAGCTTTATATTTGCCCTGTAGACCCATCAGCAGACTAAAAATGTTAAAAATCCCCTGTCCCCCCTCAGTTACATTGCCTCAGTTACATTGACTTACCTGCGATGTCGTATTACAGGTTCTTTTATCGGTTTTATGACCTGCCATCTGTCATTGGCAAATGTGAATCCACAGAACAGCTTTTGATCTTTTTTGACCATTGGTGGTTTATTGGCTTCAGTGGAGGACAGGACATTGTCTATTTTTTCAGATGAGATCACTGGGTCCTGTGGAGAGAAGATACAAGAACTAGGGTTCAAAAAGGAGGAATACAGCGAGCGGTACTAGTACCACCATCATCTCTGCATCATATACTTACAATTTGTAGTCGTAATGGTGGACAAGCTCTCGCTCCCTCTATATCAGTCCAATTAATGTCCTTGAAAAATGGATGATTCCTGATGTTATTTGCAGCTATTTCCCGCGTTACTGGAGACTTGGATAACAGCTGAAAAAATACAATGAAGATACCAAATGTTAAGTCAAACTCTGCTGTATAATATGATGAAGTTTACCGTGGTCTAAATCAATATCTGGGCTGTGGTATTCTGCAATACCACACCAGCAATGGTATATAAAGGATAAGTGCATATGTACTCACCCAGTCTATCATGTGTTTGGCTCGCAGGTCTAGTTCTTTAGGGTAGGAGGGATTATCCTGGATCAGTGACTTCTCGATCTTATTAGGGAATACACCAGTATAGAATGGATATTTGCCAGTAGCCAATTGATAAAAAGTCACACCAGCCGAGAACCAGTCCACTGCCGTGTTGTAGGGCTTCTCTTGAAGAATCTGTGGAAACATCCGGGAGACAATAAGGATTAGAACACTGTTCAGACTACCAGAAGTCATGGAGATGTCCTGTACACAGTGATAACTCAGTAATGTAGATGATTCCTCACCTCAGGAGCCATGTATCTAAGAGTCCCAGCATATTCTGAGATCTTCCTATCCCCAAATATGTTCACCACGGCAAGGCCGAAGTCAGCGATTTTCAGGTGACCAGCGCTGTCCAGAAGGATGTTTTCTGGTTTTATGTCTCTGTTAAAGGAAAGAGTTTGTTAAATACTCATATTTATCATCTTAGCTGAGCTGGTACATCTTCTAATGGTATCTACAGAAGGCATTAGGATGAAGGGTATGGGGGCTGTCAGGGGGTATATACCAGGTCTACACAGAAGAAGACTTGCTTCACTTACCTGTGTATGATGCCTCTGGTGTGGAGAAACTGCAGCCCACAGATAATCTCGGCTGCAAAAAATCTGATGACAAAGAAAAGAGAAAACATCAGCATGTAAAATATCATCCACCAAACTAAGAAATGAAACGTGACATATAGCTGAATGTCTCTTCACAACTATAGTCTATATCTAATATATCTATGTCCTGTCTTACCTGGTGACTGGAATAGGGAATGGGGCGTTGGCCCTCATGAGGTCACTTAGGTCTCCTCCACTGAGATATTCCATGACAAAGAAGACGTAGTCCTGTGGTAAAGACACAGAAGATGATAGGGGTTATTGTCAGATTATCATTGTAAATCAGGCATATCCTCCTCTGTCCTGTGCACCTATCTGAAATCTGCACCAGCTTGTATCTGGGATAGGTCTCAGGCATTATTTACACCAGAAAGCTGTTACAACTGCTTTACCGTAGAAAAGTGGACAATATTCTTCATGAATCAGTCCCATTGTGCACATACTGATATTCATGGTGTACAATACATGGAAGATTCTAAACTGCTGGATTATGGGACTCTTACCTGGGTGTGGAAGATGGCATGAGCATGGGTAAATAGTGGGCTCTTCTTAGTCATCTCCAGGACCTGTCGCTCAATCAGGACGTTTTCTTTGAATTCCTGAAGTAGGCGTCTCTTCTTCACCAGCTTTACTGCCAGTTGTTCCTGGCAGGTGGGATGTGTGGCCAACATGACCTGGAGGAAACAGAGCATTAGAACTGGAGGAAAGGTCTGTCCTGCCATGAGGCGTGATGAGAAGACATGAAGCGAGGAGATTTTACATCACACATGAGGGAAGCGTCCTAATAATTCTTAGTACTTACTTTTCCAAACCCGCCTTGTCCAAGGATTTTATGGAAGGTGAAGCTTTCCAATCCAGTCACAGTGATGGGGGATTCTGCTGAGGTTGTCCCTGGTGGAGAGAGGAGACATAAGAATTAATGGGGAGAATTTATCATAAGGGAATGTTTTAAGTTCAGTTTTGTTGGAGTTTGTGTTTCTGTAAATTTATTAAGTGCTACATGTGGTTTTAAAATATTTGCTGCATATTGAAGTGTAACACTCCTGTCCTAAGGTGTCAACATTAGCCACTGGAATGAGATTGTGACAATTGATAAATCCGGTGTACAGACACCTAGACGGGATACGTCCACTTTTCCACCCACATTTCAAAGGTGGAGTGAGTGGTATAAAAATGGAAAATGTCACAATTTTTGCGCCAATAAACTCAAGAAGTTGCAAATCTCTATTTTGCAACTTTCTAACGCCCGAATCCTAGAGCGCAGGGCTTCATAAATTTCCCCCAATATTCCTGAATTTGATTTCCAATAGTAATTACAATATGGGGGGGGGGGGCAACAACATTAGGGGGTATCAATTGGACCTCAATAGTGTCTAAAATAAAACCCTTCTTGATGTTGCTTTTAGCAACCCATTACAGTGCAGATTTGATTAATCTGATCCGATAAAACGGACGCTGCATTAAGATTGGTTGCAAGGGACCTGAAGTACAGTGGGGTATTTTTTTTTTTGTTTCCGACCATCACCCTCCCCCCCCACCTCCGCCCCTAAAGACCTTGCCTTGCTGCAAATTTATAAAACTGTATAAATTAAAACTTTCTGTGTTGGCGCGGGGGGCGGGGGGGGGAATATTAGGGGAGTTAGAATGTTCCTTATAAGTTTTCACCTTACTATGTCATACATTTTCTCATTTCTCTGCACACTGTTGATGACGAATAAAGAATATTGAAATTAAAAACTTTATTGGTTGCCTATAACAGCCAACCACCTCACAGCTTCATAAAATGAAAGCTGCCCTGTGATTGGTTGCTAGGGACAAGAAGGGCCATTGTTCTCATAGACAGATTTGATGAATCTCCCCCCAAAACACGGTGCAAATTTATCAAACTATAGAAATGAAAAACTTTGTTTCCCATAGTAACCAGTCACAGCATCGCTTGCATTTTACAAAAGTAGTTTAGGAAATAACTAATTTCTGATTGGTTGCTATGGGCAACAAAGACAATTTTTTTTCAGACAGTTTTACATGCCTGCTTAATTATGTTCATTAATGGGACCTCCAAAGATGGTCTTAACTGCCCATCGTAAATCAATCACAATGCAACTTTAATTTTTCAGGAACAGAATACAAAATGAAAGCTGTGCTGTGATTGGTTGCTATGGACAACTCAGACAGTTTTGCTTTTAGACAGTTTTAATAAATCTGCCCCACTGGCTGTAGGTATCTTAGATCTGCACTCACCTGGCAGTTGCTCCATGTTAGTATTTGGGGACTTGCTGGATCCTTCTTCAGCTTTTCCCTCCATCTCTTTTCTCGTCCTCTTTTTAGGTCTACTCTCCTGTATAGGGCTTCCAGGTCTTTTGGAAGCCACATTCATTTTTTTGTTGGTGAGAAGTTTTGCATTCTCTGATTGTTCATCTCTTCTTCGCTTTCTTGGCGCCTCATCTCTCTGGTCCCTTTTTCTTTTTTCTGGGAGAACAGGAGAAATTGGCACTTTCGGCTCCATAGGTGTCATATTGGGCTGAGGACAGGCCTGTCCACCTTTAGCAGGTTCCATTTCCAAGATAATACAAGGAACCGCTCTAGTCGCAGGCCTTCTACTCCGTCTTCTAAAGGTAACAGTTGAATTTTTTTGGATATGAAAGAAGTTTGGCAGAGCACCAAAAAAGACACCTTCACCGGTCAAGTGATGAAGAAGTACTGAGGAAAGTCAGGCTGTTTAGTCCTTAAGTCAACTACTATGTGACATCACAATGGGATTTGTGACATCATCATGTTCCAAACGTCACATGACCTCAGCTCTAGCTAAAGGTCACATGACATCATAAAAGGTCAAAGGTCACATTACAATATGCAAATTGTATAAAGCAGAACAAGACAACCATGAATATTACATCTGTGGTCACAGGGCCTCATGTACAGGAATTCTGGCTTTGTGCCCTAGAGAAACCAATCAGAGCTAAGCTTTCATGTACTCATCAGGTGTTGGAAGATGGTAGCTGTGCTGTGATTAGTTGCTATGGTAACATAAGCTTTTTCTGTCAGATGATACATGGGACCATAAAGTGTATAGAGCAGTGATCCTAGCAATATACATGGAGTGTCTCTCTGCATATAAAGTGTAGGGCATACCTAAAAGGGGCGGATGAGGACCTCCTACAGGAGCCCCAGGGGAAGACACTGACGGCAAAGGGCCCCTGTGCAAGAAGTGTGTATGGGCTTCCTCCCTTTAACAACAATAAACCAAACTTAAATAAATAATATATTTCATGATGGACACATGTTGTATACCAGGGGTAGGCAACCTTTTTTGTTCGGCGTGCCGATTTTGATTAAAAAAAATCAAAATTGAGGTACTCGGAGTGCCGGTCAATAATTGTAAGTCTGACGACCCCTGCACACGGTATTATGTCACATAGCAGCCCCTGCAGACGGTATTATGTCACATAGCGGCCCCTGCACACGGTAGTATGTCCCATAGCGGCCCCTGCACACGGTATTATGTCCTATAACGGCCCCTGTACACTGTATTATGCCCCATAGCGGCCCCTGCACATGGTATTATGCCCCATAGCGGCCCCTGCACACGGTATTATGCCCCATAGCGGCCCCTGCACATGGTATTATGCCCCATAGCGGCCCCTGCACACGGTATTATGCCCCATAGCGGCCCCTGCACACAGTATTATCCTCCATAGCGGCCCCTGCACACAGTATTATCCTCCATAGTGGCCCCTGCACACAGTATAATATTCTAACTTTTATAATATTCCAATTGTCACCACTCACTAGCTATTATTATCCTGTGGGGTCTCTTCAGACCCCAGAGTATAATAAGCAGAGGGCCAAGAGTGGTGAAAAACATAAAAAACAATGTTTGGGTAGGTTCACATATGTCAGTTGCATCAGCATCAGTTTTTTTGTCCCTTAGTCATTACAACTGATGCCAAAACTGATGTGAAAATGCATCAGTTGTCATCAGGCTTTTTTATAAATTTCTTCTCCAAAACCATCAGTTGTCATCAGTTTTTACTATCAGTTTTTACCAAGCTGGTCCACATGGCATGATGGGCAGCCGAGGCCAATAGAGTAGGGGTACTCATCTACTTTTAGTAAATTTCCATTGACCGGGATCCGCCATCAAATAAAGGTCCAAGCTGAACACGTCCACTATTTATGGTATTTTTAAGACAAAAAGACATGTCTGACTATAAGACGCACCCCAGGTTTAAACAAGAAAAATAAGGATTAGATCGGGGGCGACTAACGTGGCATTACACTGTGTGGGGTGACTAATATAACATTATACTGTGCAGGGGGCACTAACGTGGCATTATACTGTGTAGGGGGCACTAACATGGCATTACATGGTGTGGGGGGCAACTAATGTGGCATTATACTGTGCAGGGGGAACTAACATGACATTACATGGTGTGGGGGGCAACTAATGTGGCATTATACTGTGTAGGGGGCACTAACATGACATTACATGGTGTGGGGGGCAACTAACGTGGCATTATACTGTGTAGGGGGCACTAACATGACATTACATGGTGTGGGGGGGCAACTAATGTGGCATTATACTGTGTAGGGGGCACTAACATGACATTACATGGTGTGGGGGCAACTAATGTGGCATTATACTGTAGGGGGGCATTAAGGAACATTATATTGTGGGTACTGACATTAGTGCTCCCATTATTGTCCCTCCTCAGTATGCTCCTTAGCAGGGCTGTTTTAACACATTGGTGGGTTCAGTGCTTTGGTTTCATAGGTGGGCCCCCCCATCGCCACCACTTAGGAATACCCGACTTGCACAAATTATAATGTCCCATTATAGGTCCTAACACAGTATAATGCCTCCCTAGTGGTGCCTTACACTATAATGTCCCCCTCCACCTATCCCCACAGTTAATGTCCCCATCCATCTGTCCCCAGTTTAGCCCTGTGCATGCAAATTAAATAGGAGCTTACATAAGAATAGAATTTTCTACCCCCCAATAAAAATTGTAACTCTATTGAATAATTATAATCCCTACACCTAACTAATGTGATAACTAGGGCCGTGATCAGATTGGTGTAACACGACCACTTTATTGCTCACGTATTATGGACACAACCTCGGAAGTTCCTGCGGTTCATCATTACTGGTGATTGAGAGTCTGATGACCTACTGGAAGTGCAGGTGTTTTGTTTGTACTGTGGGTGCAAAAAAAAAAAAAAAAACACCCATCTGAAAACTACCAAAAACTAGGATTTTATATGGTGACATTTAATGGGTAAAAATGTATTATCTGGCTGACGGAACTGCCATTTGTCAGAAATGTTTTATACGTTCATCGTTAGTGATAATCGCTATTGCTATTATTTTAGCGTGTAACTGATATCACTAGCGAGGCGGGCATGGACAGGACAGAGACAGTGAAAAAATGTAAACTTTACTGGTGACTTTGTGCATGTGTTGTGTAAGTGTTTGGTGCGATACTTTTGGCGCTGCGACCTGGACGATTGTAAATGTCTGGGTCACAGCGCCAATAAACCTCCTGGTTAGGCTCAGAGGGGTATTACATTATCCTTCTATGTGACAATCAGAGAGCAAAAGTACAGTATGCTCTCTAATTGATAGGAGAGGGGATAACATGGACAGAAGTCCATGCTACCCCCCCTGGGGTCACATACAGCTTATGCACAGACAATGATGAGTTATCATTGTCTGTGCAGCTCCCCCTCCTTCCTTAGCTCTAAGATGCTGCCTGAGGCAGGAGGGGGGACACTTTAGAGCCCCATTTCTAAGGATCTGTTAGGGCCACAAAAATGCAACTGGATTCATTTTAAAGATGAGAATCTCATCTTCAAAAGGATACCAAGATCGCCATGATAGACCTTACAGATTCAGAGCGATTCACTATTAAAACGATGTCGGGAATTGAGATCTGCATTGGGATTTCAATGCCGAACATCGTTTTCACCAGCGAATCGCTCAGGATGTGTAAGGACGATCATGGTGATCTTGGTATCATTTTAAAGATGAGATTCTCATCCTGGTCCTGACCTCCTGCAGATGGTTCTCCATGCGACTCCATGCTGCCAGCTACCTCAGACCCCCTGGCCAGAGTCTCCGTGAAGCTCTGGAGATAGTACTCCGTGATAGTACTGCGGGCGCCATCTTGGCTCACACCTTCGCTGGCTCCGGGCCGGCCCGCTCGCAATCGTTGAAGGAAGCACCAGCCCCGCTTCTCCCCTGCTGACAAAGGCTGCGCTGACATCCCTCCTCTGTCCTGGACGCTGAGCTGGATTTCCCGCCGCTGCCAGAAGGCCCGCCTCCTCCGCTCCTGTCTCCCTTGAGGCATGTGATGAAGGAGGGGGGAATCCCCCTCCCCTGTTGCACGCCCCGCCCTTGTCTCAGATTCTTCTCGGACCGGGACGGCCGCTCAGCAAGCGCCAAGCAGTGTCCTGGACCAAAGGGTCCCGTGAGGGACTCCTTACTCGGCGCTGGACCTCAGGGGTCTCCTCAGGACTAAGGTGAGCCAGAGGCCTAGTCCTCCACGGCTGTCTGCCAGAAGGAGAGGGGCGGAATGCCTCCTCTCCAGACCCCTGGAGCACTCCCCGCAATTGGGACTGCAGCCACTGAGGCCCTCTAACTCCTGCTTCAGCCCTGAGCTGGGCCAACATTTCTTTCACGTCGGACATTACAGGCCACGCAACTGAAGCCAGCAGAGGTGTGTGCCTTCTCTCATGCTCTGCTTAACAGAAAGTGGCGGGAATCTTACCGCTCTTTCTTTAAATATGCCCCTACCCCACCCTCTTCAATAGCGCTCCCCTACCAATAATACCCTACACCTCCCTGTAACTGCCAACTTAACCCCTTAGTGTATGCCCCTGTCTTGTACTCCTGGCTAACTCCTGTCATGTAGGCCTCCCCTTCCCGTCTTCGGTCCGGCCTCACTTTCTGAAATGCCTTAGCCCAAAATATTTATTATAACTCATGCCAGTTACAAAGGAAATCTATGCCAATTGCTAACTGCCGTAGCCTTCCACTCTGGAAAATTGGCTTGTGTCTGATTTATGCCTTGCGTTTATCCCTTGCCCTATAACAATGGTCAATTATCAGACATGAGCTAGAACTTGTTTCCTATTAATTTCTATTACACTAACATCAGTTAATTTAAAGGGTTAGTACCACCACAGTTCATCATGGCTGACATGGCAATAGGTGTACATAAGTCTTGACCACCTGGGTGGGACTTATGGAAATAGTTAAATGGCGCTGTTTCCATAGCTCACATTCACTTCTAATGGATTTACAGAAAGAGCATAGAACGCACTGGTGAACAATTTCCGTAGGTCTTGGCTTAGTGGTTGGGACTTGCAGTTAGCTGTTCCTTTTTCAGGTGTGATTATAGAAGAAATCCCATAAACATTGTATGTCAAAAAGTATGTGGATATGAAGTCGTTCACCTCTTTGAAGTTATAGCAGGCTACTCTTTTCTGAGAAGGCTTTTCACAAGAAATTGGAGCTTGTCTGTAAGATTTTGTGCCCATTTAGCCAAAAGAGCATTTGTGGGGCCAGGAGCTGTTCTTATGTCTGTCAATTTGCTTTCGAATTCCTCCCAAAAGTGTTGGATGGGGTTGACGTTAGGGCTGTTTGTGGGCCAGTCAGCATCTTCCACACTGAACTCACCCAAACATGCTTTTTTGGCACTTGCAATGTTCACTGGGGCAGGAATAGAAAAGGGCCCTTGTCAAAGTGCTAACACGAAGGTAAATATGACAGATGTGTAAGGTGTTTGTATGCTGTAGCATTAACATAACCTTTATTAGGAATAGTGGTTAAGTCTGTATTTGGTTATTTCTGTATTTCAAATTTACCTTAATGGGGACTGAAAACAAATATACATGGAATGGAAGGTGTGAACCTGGGATGGAATTAAGGACCGCATCTAAGGCTCCTATGTGTTAGGTTGACCACGTTTGCTCTGTTAAGGATGGTGAAGATACATAAAAAGGCTCAGATACACAGCTATTTTTATTCACTGACTTTATTAACTTCATTTAAGGTGTGAAAAGTAGAAGTCTAGATTAGAAGTCAGGGCAATAATCTTAAATGTGGCCCTGGTGATGATGGGCCCTTGAGTTACAGGTAAATGTCTTGGCCATTGATGCAGCAGGAAGCTCACGTGGTTTGTGAGCACGTCTGACTACAAAAACTGGCCATTGCGGTAATTTGAGGAAAGTCCGGTAAAGGTCTTGGCCATTGAGAACAGAGACCAAGTGTGGAATCTGTCTCATGATGCAGCAGGAAACCCACGTGTTTCGTGAGTACGTCTGACTGCAAAACTGGCCATTGCGGTAATTTGAGAAAAGTCTTGGCCTTTGAGAACAGAGACCAAGTGTGGAATCTGTCTCATGTTGCAGCAGGAAACCCACGTGTTTCGTGAGTACGTCTGACTGCAAACACTGGCCATTGCGGTAATTTGAGGAAAGTCCGGTAAAGGTCTTGGCCATTGAGAACAGAGACCAAGTGTGGAATCTGTCTCATGATGCAGCAGGAAACCCACGTGTTTCGTGGGTACATCTGACTGCAAAACTGGCCATTGCGGTAATTTGAGGAAAGTCTTGGCCTTTGAGAACAGAGACCAAGTGTGGAATCTGTCTCATGATGCAGCAGGAAACCCACATGTTTCGTGGGTACATCTGACTGCAAACAGTGGCCATTGCGGTAATTTGAGGAAAGTCCGGTAAATGTCTTGGCCATTGAGAACAGAGACCAAGTGTGGAATCTGTCTCATGATGCAGCAGGAAACCCACGTGTTTTGTGGGTACATCTGACTGCAAATAGTGGCCATTGCGGTAAGTTGAGGAAAGTCCGGTAAATGTCTTGGCCATTGAGATCAGAGACCAAGTGTGGAATCTGTCTCATGATGCAGCAGGAAACTCACGTGTTTCGTGAGTACGTCTGTCTGCAAAAACTGGCCATTGCGGTAATTTGTCTTGGCCGTTGATTAAGGACAGAGACCATGACTGGAATCTGCCCATTCACGCAGCAGGAAACTCGTGTGTTTTGTCAGTACATCTAACTGCGGAAACTGGCCATTGCTTAAGAGGCCTGGAATCTGCCTCTTCTTGAAGTCTGGAGAGTAGATGTAGAGGAATCAGAGGTTCATACAGGGTCAGGAAATCTTGGTCTGGTGCTTCTGAGATCATCAAAAGGCTCTTCTGGATCTTGATGGTTTTCCCCCACTGATCTACTGGGGACCTGTGACTGTAGAGTGGAGCTGTTCACTACCAGCGTTGTATCCTCCTCCAGATCCTGTGGAAGGTCTCCCTCACAATTCTACCAAATGTTCTGCCAGAAGAAATTATACAGTATATTAGAAATAATTCTTATATGTAAATGGGGCACATGCAGTGGGATTGTTTTAATGGGAACAACAGCTTTATATTTGCCCTGTAGACCCATCAGCAGACTAAAAATGTTAAAAATCCCCTGTCCCCCCTCAGTTACATTGCCTCAGTTACATTGACTTACCTGCGATGTCGTATTACAGGTTCTTTTATCGGTTTTATGACCTGCCATCTGTCATTGGCAAATGTGAATCCACAGAACAGCTTTTGATCTTTTTTGACCATTGGTGGTTTATTGGCTTCAGTGGAGGACAGGACATTGTCTATTTTTTCAGATGAGATCACTGGTTCCTGTGGAGAGAAGATACAAGAACTAGGGTTCAAAAAGGAGGAATACAGCGAGCGGTACTAGTACCACCATCATCTCTGCATCATATACTTACAATTTGTAGTCGTAATGGTGGACAAGCTCTCGCTCCCTCTATATCAGTCCAATTAATGTCCTTGAAAAATGGATGATTCCTGATGTTATTTGCAGCTATTTCCCGCGTTACTGGAGACTTGGATAACAGCTGAAAAAATACAATGAAGATACCAAATGTTAAGTCAAACTCTGCTGTATAATATGATGAAGTTTACCGTGGTCTAAATCAATATCTGGGCTGTGGTATTCTGCAATACCACACCAGCAATGGTATATAAAGGATAAGTGCATATGTACTCACCCAGTCTATCATGTGTTTGGCTCGCAGGTCTAGTTCTTTAGGGTAGGAGGGATCATCCTGGATCAGTGACTTCTCGATCTTATTAGGGAATACACCAGTATAGAATGGATATTTGCCAGTAGCCAATTGATAAAAAGTCACACCAGCCGAGAACCAGTCCACTGCCGTGTTGTAGGGCTTCTCTTGAAGAATCTGTGGAAACATCCGGGAGACAATAAGGATTAGAACACTGTTCAGACTACCAGAAGTCATGGAGATGTCCTGTACACAGTGATAACTCAGTAATGTAGATGATTCCTCACCTCAGGAGCCATGTATCTAAGAGTCCCAGCATATTCTGAGATCTTCCTATCCCCAAATATGTTCACCACGGCAAGGCCGAAGTCAGCGATTTTCAGGTGACCAGCGCTGTCCAGAAGGATGTTTTCTGGTTTTATGTCTCTGTTAAAGGAAAGAGTTTGTTAAATACTCATATTTATCATCTTAGCTGAGCTGGTACATCTTCTAATGGTATCTACAGAAGGCATTAGGATGAAGGGTATGGGGGCTGTCAGGGGGTATATACCAGGTCTACACAGAAGAAGACTTGCTTCACTTACCTGTGTATGATGCCTCTGGTGTGGAGAAACTGCAGCCCACAGATAATCTCGGCTGCAAAAAATCTGATGACAAAGAAAAGAGAAAACATCAGCATGTAAAATATCATCCACCAAACTAAGAAATGAAACGTGACATATAGCTGAATGTCTCTTCACAACTATAGTCTATATCTAATATATCTATGTCCTGTCTTACCTGGTGACTGGAATAGGGAATGGGGCGTTGGCCCTCATGAGGTCACTTAGGTCTCCTCCACTGAGATATTCCATGACAAAGAAGACGTAGTCCTGTGGTAAAGACACAGAAGATGATAGGGGTTATTGTCAGATTATCATTGTAAATCAGGCATATCCTCCTCTGTCCTGTGCACCTATCTGAAATCTGCACCAGCTTGTATCTGGGATAGGTCTCAGGCATTATTTACACCAGAAAGCTGTTACAACTGCTTTACCGTAGAAAAGTGGACAATATTCTTCATGAATCAGTCCCATTGTGCACATACTGATATTCATGGTGTACAATACATGGAAGATTCTAAACTGCTGGATTATGGGACTCTTACCTGGGTGTGGAAGATGGCATGAGCATGGGTAAATAGTGGGCTCTTCTTAGTCATCTCCAGGACCTGTCGCTCAATCAGGACGTTTTCTTTGAATTCCTGAAGTAGGCGTCTCTTCTTCACCAGCTTTACTGCCAGTTGTTCCTGGCAGGTGGGATGTGTGGCCAACATGACCTGGAGGAAACAGAGCATTAGAACTGGAGGAAAGGTCTGTCCTGCCATGAGGCGTGATGAGAAGACATGAAGCGAGGAGATTTTACATCACACATGAGGGAAGCGTCCTAATAATTCTTAGTACTTACTTTTCCAAACCCGCCTTGTCCAAGGATTTTATGGAAGGTGAAGCTTTCCAATCCAGTCACAGTGATGGGGGATTCTGCTGAGGTTGTCCCTGGTGGAGAGAGGAGACATAAGAATTAATGGGGAGAATTTATCATAAGGGAATGTTTTAAGATCAGTTTTGTTGGAGTTTGTGTTTCTGTAAATTTATTAAGTGCTACATGTGGTTTTAAAATATTTGCTGCATATTGAAGTGTAACACTCCTGTCCTAAGGTGTCAACATTAGCCACTGGAATGAGATTGTGACAATTGATAAATCCGGTGTACAGACACCTAGACGGGATCCGTCCACTTTTCCACCCACATTTCAAAGGTGGAGTGAGTGGTATAAAAATGGAAAATGTCACAATTTTTGCGCCAATAAACTCAAGAAGTTGCAAATCTCTGTTTTGCAACTTTCTAACGCCCGAATCCTAGAGCGCAGGGCTTCATAAATTTCCCCCAATATTCCTGAATTTGATTTCCAATAGTAATTACAATATGGGGGGGGGGGGCAACAACATTAGGGGGTATCAATTGGACCTCAATAGTGTCTAAAATAAAACCCTTCTTGATGTTGCTTTTAGCAACCCATTACAGTGCAGATTTGATTAATCTGATCCGATAAAACGGACGCTGCATTAAGATTGGTTGCAAGGGACCTGAAGTACAGTGGGGTATTTTTTTTTTTGTTTCCGACCATCACCCTCCCCCCCACCTCCGCCCCTAAAGACCTTGCCTTGCTGCAAATTTATAAAACTGTATAAATTAAAACTTTCTGTGTTGGCGCGGGGGGGGGGGGGGGGAATATTAGGGGAGTTAGAATGTTCCTTATAAGTTTTCACCTTACTATGTCATACATTTTCTCATTTCTCTGCACACTGTTGATGACGAATAAAGAATATTGAAATTAAAAACTTTATTGGTTGCCTATAACAGCCAACCACCTCACAGCTTCATAAAATGAAAGCTGCCCTGTGATTGGTTGCTAGGGACAAGAAGGGCCATTGTTCTCATAGACAGATTTGATGAATCTCCCCCCAAAACACGGTGCAAATTTATCAAACTATAGAAATGAAAAACTTTGTTTCCCATAGTAACCAGTCACAGCACCGCTTGCATTTTACAAAAGTAGTTTAGGAAATAACTAATTTCTGATTGGTTGCTATGGGCAACAAAGACAATTTTTTTTCAGACAGTTTTACATGCCTGCTTAATTATGTTCATTAATGGGACCTCCAAAGATGGTCTTAACTGCCCATCGTAAATCAATCACAATGCAACTTTAATTTTTCAGGAACAGAATACAAAATGAAAGCTGTGCTGTGATTGGTTGCTATGGACAACTCAGACAGTTTTGCTTTTAGACAGTTTTAATAAATCTGCCCCACTGGCTGTAGGTATCTTAGATCTGCACTCACCTGGCAGTTGCTCCATGTTAGTATTTGGGGACTTGCTGGATCCTTCTTCAGCTTTTCCCTCCATCTCTTTTCTCGTCCTCTTTTTAGGTCTACTCTCCTGTATAGGGCTTCCAGGTCTTTTGGAAGCCACATTCATTTTTTTGTTGGTGAGAAGTTTTGCATTCTCTGATTGTTCATCTCTTCTTCGCTTTCTTGGCGCCTCATCTCTCTGGTCCCTTTTTCTTTTTTCTGGGAGAACAGGAGAAATTGGCACTTTCGGCTCCATAGGTGTCATATTGGGCTGAGGACAGGCCTGTCCACCTTTAGCAGGTTCCATTTCCAAGATAATACAAGGAACCGCTCTAGTCGCAGGCCTTCTACTCCGTCTTCTAAAGGTAACAGTTGAATTTTTTTTGGATATGAAAGAAGTTTGGCAGAGCACCAAAAAAGACACCTTCACCGGTCAAGTGATGAAGAAGTACTGAGGAAAGTCAGGCTGTTTAGTCCTTAAGTCAACTACTATGTGACATCACAATGGGATTTGTGACATCATCATGTTCCAAACGTCACATGACCTCAGCTCTAGCTAAAGGTCACATGACATCATAAAAGGTCAAAGGTCACATTACAATATGCAAATTGTATAAAGCAGAACAAGACAACCATGAATATTACATCTGTGGTCACAGGGCCTCATGTACAGGAATTCTGGCTTTGTGCCCTAGAGAAACCAATCAGAGCTAAGCTTTCATGTACTCATCAGGTGTTGGAAGATGGTAGCTGTGCTGTGATTAGTTGCTATGGTAACATAAGCTTTTTCTGTCAGATGATACATGGGACCATAAAGTGTATAGAGCAGTGATCCTAGCAATATACATGGAGTGTCTCTCTGCATATAAAGTGTAGGGCATACCTAAAAGGGGCGGATGAGGACCTCCTACAGGAGCCCCAGGGGAAGACACTGACGGCAAAGGGCCCCTGTGCAAGAAGTGTGTATGGGCTTCCTCCCTTTAACAACAATAAACCAAACTTAAATAAATAATATATTTCATGATGGACACATGTTGTATACCAGGGGTAGGCAACCTTTTTTGTTCGGCGTGCCGATTTTGATTAAAAAAATCAAAATTGAGGTACTCGGAGTGCCGGTCAATAATTGTAAGTCTGACGACCCCTGCACACGGTATTATGTCACATAGCAGCCCCTGCAGACGGTATTATGTCACATAGCGGCCCCTGCACACGGTAGTATGTCCCATAGCGGCCCCTGCACACGGTATTATGTCCTATAACGGCCCCTGTACACTGTATTATGCCCCATAGCGGCCCCTGCACATGGTATTATGCCCCATAGCGGCCCCTGCACACGGTATTATGCCCCATAGCGGCCCCTGCACATGGTATTATGCCCCATAGCGGCCCCTGCACACGGTATTATGCCCCATAGCGGCCCCTGCACACAGTATTATCCTCCATAGCGGCCCCTGCACACAGTATTATCCTCCATAGTGGCCCCTGCACACAGTATAATATTCTAACTTTTATAATATTCCAATTGTCACCACTCACTAGCTATTATTATCCTGTGGGGTCTCTTCAGACCCCAGAGTATAATAAGCAGAGGGCCAAGAGTGGTGAAAAACATAAAAAACAATGTTTGGGTAGGTTCACATATGTCAGTTGCATCAGCATCAGTTTTTTTGTCCCTTAGTCATTACAACTGATGCCAAAACTGATGTGAAAATGCATCAGTTGTCATCAGGCTTTTTTATAAATTTCTTCTCCAAAACCATCAGTTGTCATCAGTTTTTACTATCAGTTTTTACCAAGCTGGTCCACATGGCATGATGGGCAGCCGAGGCCAATAGAGTAGGGGTACTCATCTACTTTTAGTAAATTTCCATTGACCGGGATCCGCCATCAAATAAAGGTCCAAGCTGAACACGTCCACTATTTATGGTATTTTTAAGACAAAAAGACATGTCTGACTATAAGACGCACCCCAGGTTTAAACAAGAAAAATAAGGATTAGATCGGGGGCGACTAACGTGGCATTACACTGTGTGGGGTGACTAATATAACATTATACTGTGCAGGGGGCACTAACGTGGCATTATACTGTGTAGGGGGCACTAACATGGCATTACATGGTGTGGGGGGCAACTAATGTGGCATTATACTGTGCAGGGGGAACTAACATGACATTACATGGTGTGGGGGGCAACTAATGTGGCATTATACTGTGTAGGGGGCACTAACATGACATTACATGGTGTGGGGGGCAACTAACGTGGCATTATACTGTGTAGGGGGCACTAACATGACATTACATGGTGTGGGGGGGCAACTAATGTGGCATTATACTGTGTAGGGGGCACTAACATGACATTACATGGTGTGGGGGCAACTAATGTGGCATTATACTGTAGGGGGGCATTAAGGAACATTATATTGTGGGTACTGACATTAGTGCTCCCATTATTGTCCCTCCTCAGTATGCTCCTTAGCAGGGCTGTTTTAACACATTGGTGGGTTCAGTGCTTTGGTTTCATAGGTGGGCCCCCCCATCGCCACCACTTAGGAATACCCGACTTGCACAAATTATAATGTCCCATTATAGGTCCTAACACAGTATAATGCCTCCCTAGTGGTGCCTTACACTATAATGTCCCCCTCCACCTATCCCCACAGTTAATGTCCCCATCCATCTGTCCCCAGTTTAGCCCTGTGCATGCAAATTAAATAGGAGCTTACATAAGAATAGAATTTTCTACCCCCCAATAAAAATTGTAACTCTATTGAATAATTATAATCCCTACACCTAACTAATGTGATAACTAGGGCCGTGATCAGATTGGTGTAACACGACCACTTTATTGCTCACGTATTATGGACACAACCTCGGAAGTTCCTGCGGTTCATCATTACTGGTGATTGAGAGTCTGATGACCTACTGGAAGTGCAGGTGTTTTGTTTGTACTGTGGGTGCAAAAAAAAAAAAAAAAACACCCATCTGAAAACTACCAAAAACTAGGATTTTATATGGTGACATTTAATGGGTAAAAATGTATTATCTGGCTGACGGAACTGCCATTTGTCAGAAATGTTTTATACGTTCATCGTTAGTGATAATCGCTATTGCTATTATTTTAGCGTGTAACTGATATCACTAGCGAGGCGGGCATGGACAGGACAGAGACAGTGAAAAAATGTAAACTTTACTGGTGACTTTGTGCATGTGTTGTGTAAGTGTTTGGTGCGATACTTTTGGCGCTGCGACCTGGACGATTGTAAATGTCTGGGTCACAGCGCCAATAAACCTCCTGGTTAGGCTCAGAGGGGTATTACATTATCCTTCTATGTGACAATCAGAGAGCAAAAGTACAGTATGCTCTCTAATTGATAGGAGAGGGGATAACATGGACAGAAGTCCATGCTACCCCCCCTGGGGTCACATACAGCTTATGCACAGACAATGATGAGTTATCATTGTCTGTGCAGCTCCCCTCCTTCCTTAGCTCTAAGATGCTGCCTGAGGCAGGAGGGGGGACACTTTAGAGCCCCATTTCTAAGGATCTGTTAGGGCCACAAAAATGCAACTGGATTCATTTTAAAGATGAGAATCTCATCTTCAAAAGGATACCAAGATCGCCATGATAGACCTTACAGATTCAGAGCGATTCACTATTAAAACGATGTCGGGAATTGAGATCTGCATTGGGATTTCAATGCCGAACATCGTTTTCACCAGCGAATCGCTCAGGATGTGTAAGGACGATCATGGTGATCTTGGTATCATTTTAAAGATGAGATTCTCATCCTGGTCCTGACCTCCTGCAGATGGTTCTCCATGCGACTCCATGCTGCCAGCTACCTCAGACCCCCTGGCCAGAGTCTCCGTGAAGCTCTGGAGATAGTACTCCGTGATAGTACTGCGGGCGCCATCTTGGCTCACACCTTCGCTGGCTCCGGGCCGGCCCGCTCGCAATCGTTGAAGGAAGCACCAGCCCCGCTTCTCCCCTGCTGACAAAGGCTGCGCTGACATCCCTCCTCTGTCCTGGACGCTGAGCTGGATTTCCCGCCGCTGCCAGAAGGCCCGCCTCCTCCGCTCCTGTCTCCCTTGAGGCATGTGATGAAGGAGGGGGGAATCCCCTCCCCTGTTGCACGCCCCGCCCTTGTCTCAGATTCTTCTCGGACCGGGACGGCCGCTCAGCAAGCGCCAAGCAGTGTCCTGGACCAAAGGGTCCCGTGAGGGACTCCTTACTCGGCGCTGGACCTCAGGGGTCTCCTCAGGACTAAGGTGAGCCAGAGGCCTAGTCCTCCACGGCTGTCTGCCAGAAGGAGAGGGGCGGAATGCCTCCTCTCCAGACCCCTGGAGCACTCCCCGCAATTGGGACTGCAGCCACTGAGGCCCTCTAACTCCTGCTTCAGCCCTGAGCTGGGCCAACATTTCTTTCACGTCGGACATTACAGGCCACGCAACTGAAGCCAGCAGAGGTGTGTGCCTTCTCTCATGCTCTGCTTAACAGAAAGTGGCGGGAATCTTACCGCTCTTTCTTTAAATATGCCCCTACCCCACCCTCTTCAATAGCGCTCCCCTACCAATAATACCCTACACCTCCCTGTAACTGCCAACTTAACCCCTTAGTGTATGCCCCTGTCTTGTACTCCTGGCTAACTCCTGTCATGTAGGCCTCCCCTTCCCGTCTTCGGTCCGGCCTCACTTTCTGAAATGCCTTAGCCCAAAATATTTATTATAACTCATGCCAGTTACAAAGGAAATCTATGCCAATTGCTAACTGCCGTAGCCTTCCACTCTGGAAAATTGGCTTGTGTCTGATTTATGCCTTGCGTTTATCCCTTGCCCTATAACAATGGTCAATTATCAGACATGAGCTAGAACTTGTTTCCTATTAATTTCTATTACACTAACATCAGTTAATTTAAAGGGTTAGTACCACCACAGTTCATCATGGCTGACATGGCAATAGGTGTACATAAGTCTTGACCACCTGGGTGGGACTTATGGAAATAGTTAAATGGCGCTGTTTCCATAGCTCACATTCACTTCTAATGGATTTACAGAAAGAGCATAGAACGCACTGGTGAACAATTTCCGTAGGTCTTGGCTTAGTGGTTGGGACTTGCAGTTAGCTGTTCCTTTTTCAGGTGTGATTATAGAAGAAATCCCATAAACATTGTATGTCAAAAAGTATGTGGATATGAAGTCGTTCACCTCTTTGAAGTTATAGCAGGCTACTCTTTTCTGAGAAGGCTTTTCACAAGAAATTGGAGCTTGTCTGTAAGATTTTGTGCCCATTTAGCCAAAAGAGCATTTGTGGGGCCAGGAGCTGTTCTTATGTCTGTCAATTTGCTTTCGAATTCCTCCCAAAAGTGTTGGATGGGGTTGACGTTAGGGCTGTTTGTGGGCCAGTCAGCATCTTCCACACTGAACTCACCCAAACATGCTTTTTTGGCACTTGCAATGTTCACTGGGGCAGGAATAGAAAAGGGCCCTTGTCAAAGTGCTAACACGAAGGTAAATATGACAGATGTGTAAGGTGTTTGTATGCTGTAGCA
The DNA here is from genome assembly GCA_947044405.1 of Leptodactylus fallax. Classification (NCBI taxonomy): domain Eukaryota; kingdom Metazoa; phylum Chordata; class Amphibia; order Anura; family Leptodactylidae; genus Leptodactylus; species Leptodactylus fallax. The sequence continues at coordinate 246,315 of CAMRHE010000272.1, forward strand.
TTAACATAACCTTTATTAGGAATAGTGGTTAAGTCTGTATTTGGTTATTTCTGTATTTCAAATTTACCTTAATGGGGACTGAAAACAAATATACATGGAATGGAAGGTGTGAACCTGGGATGGAATTAAGGACCGCATCTAAGGCTCCTATGTGTTAGGTTGACCACGTTTGCTCTGTTAAGGATGGTGAAGATACATAAAAAGGCTCAGATACACAGCTATTTTTATTCACTGACTTTATTAACTTCATTTAAGGTGTGAAAAGTAGAAGTCTAGATTAGAAGTCAGGGCAATAATCTTAAATGTGGCCCTGGTGATGATGGGCCCTTGAGTTACAGGTAAATGTCTTGGCCATTGATGCAGCAGGAAGCTCACGTGGTTTGTGAGCACGTCTGACTACAAAAACTGGCCATTGCGGTAATTTGAGGAAAGTCCGGGTAAAGGTCTTGGCCATTGAGAACAGAGACCAAGTGTGGAATCTGTCTCATGATGCAGCAGGAAACCCACGTGTTTCGTGAGTACGTCTGACTGCAAAACTGGCCATTGCGGTAATTTGAGAAAAGTCTTGGCCTTTGAGAACAGAGACCAAGTGTGGAATCTGTCTCATGTTGCAGCAGGAAACCCACGTGTTTCGTGAGTACGTCTGACTGCAAACACTGGCCATTGCGGTAATTTGAGGAAAGTCCGGTAAAGGTCTTGGCCATTGAGAACAGAGACCAAGTGTGGAATCTGTCTCATGATGCAGCAGGAAACCCACGTGTTTCGTGGGTACATCTGACTGCAAAACTGGCCATTGCGGTAATTTGAGGAAAGTCTTGGCCTTTGAGAACAGAGACCAAGTGTGGAATCTGTCTCATGTTGCAGCAGGAAACCCACGTGTTTCGTGGGTACGTCTGACTGCAAACACTGGCCATTGCGGTAATTTGAGGAAAGTCCGGTAAATGTCTTGGCCATTGAGAACAGAGACCAAGTGTGGAATCTGTCTCATGATGCAGCAGGAAACCCACGTGTTTTGTGGGTACATCTGACTGCAAATAGTGGCCATTGCGGTAAGTTGAGGAAAGTCCGGTAAATGTCTTGGCCATTGAGATCAGAGACCAAGTGTGGAATCTGTCTCATGATGCAGCAGGAAACTCACGTGTTTCGTGAGTACGTCTGTCTGCAAAAACTGGCCATTGCGGTAATTTGTCTTGGCCGTTGATTAAGGACAGAGACCATGACTGGAATCTGCCCATTCACGCAGCAGGAAACTCGTGTGTTTTGTCAGTACATCTAACTGCGGAAACTGGCCATTGCTTAAGAGGCCTGGAATCTGCCTCTTCTTGAAGTCTGGAGAGTAGATGTAGAGGAATCAGAGGTTCATACAGGGTCAGGAAATCTTGGTCTGGTGCTTCTGAGATCATCAAAAGGCTCTTCTGGATCTTGATGGGTTTCCCCCACTGATCTACTGGGGACCTGTGACTGTAGAGTGGAGCTGTTCACTACCAGCGTTGTATCCTCCTCCAGATCCTGTGGAAGGTCTCCCTCACAATTCTACCAAATGTTCTGCCAGAAGAAATTATACAGTATATTAGAAATAATTCTTATATGTAAATGGGGCACATGCAGTGGGATTGTTTTAATGGGAACAACAGCTTTATATTTGCCCTGTAGACCCATCAGCAGACTAAAAATGTTAAAAATCCCCTGTCCCCCCTCAGTTACATTGCCTCAGTTACATTGACTTACCTGCGATGTCGTATTACAGGTTCTTTTATCGGTTTTATGACCTGCCATCTGTCATTGGCAAATGTGAATCCACAGAACAGCTTTTGATCTTTTTTGACCATTGGTGGTTTATTGGCTTCAGTGGAGGACAGGACATTGTCTATTTTTTCAGATGAGATCACTGGGTCCTGTGGAGAGAAGATACAAGAACTAGGGTTCAAAAAGGAGGAATACAGCGAGCGGTACTAGTACCACCATCATCTCTGCATCATATACTTACAATTTGTAGTCGTAATGGTGGACAAGCTCTCGCTCCCTCTATATCAGTCCAATTAATGTCCTTGAAAAATGGATGATTCCTGATGTTATTTGCAGCTATTTCCCGCGTTACTGGAGACTTGGATAACAGCTGAAAAAATACAATGAAGATACCAAATGTTAAGTCAAACTCTGCTGTATAATATGATGAAGTTTACCGTGGTCTAAATCAATATCTGGGCTGTGGTATTCTGCAATACCACACCAGCAATGGTATATAAAGGATAAGTGCATATGTACTCACCCAGTCTATCATGTGTTTGGCTCGCAGGTCTAGTTCTTTAGGGTAGGAGGGATCATCCTGGATCAGTGACTTCTCGATCTTATTAGGGAATACACCAGTATAGAATGGATATTTGCCAGTAGCCAATTGATAAAAAGTCACACCAGCCGAGAACCAGTCCACTGCCGTGTTGTAGGGCTTCTCTTGAAGAATCTGTGGAAACATCCGGGAGACAATAAGGATTAGAACACTGTTCAGACTACCAGAAGTCATGGAGATGTCCTGTACACAGTGATAACTCAGTAATCAGCATATAACACTCATAACATCAGGGCCATCTATCTAAGAGTCCCAGCATATGATGTAAACTTCCTGCCCCCAAATAAGTCTACCTGTTGCATAGGTATATGTCAGCTATTTTCATATGACCAGCACGTCCAGAAGGATGTTTTCTGGTTTTATGTCTCTGTTAAAGGAAAGAGTTTGTTAAATACTCATATTTATCATCTTAGCTGAGCTGGTACATCTTCTAATGGTATCTACAGAAGGCATTAGGATGAAGGGTATGGGGGCTGTCAGGGGGTATATACCAGGTCTACACAGAAGAAGACTTGCTTCACTTACCTGTGTATGATGCCTCTGGTGTGGAGAAACTGCAGCCCACAGATAATCTCGGCTGCAAAAAATCTGATGACAAAGAAAAGAGAAAACATCAGCATGTAAAATATCATCCACCAAACTAAGAAATGAAACGTGACATATAGCTGAATGTCTCTTCACAACTATAGTCTATATCTAATATATCTATGTCCTGTCTTACCTAGTGACTGGAATAGGGAATGGGGCGTTGGCCCTCATGAGGTCACTTAGGTCTCCTCCACTGAGATATTCCATGACAAAGAAGACGTAGTCCTGTGGTAAAGACACAGAAGATGATAGGGGTTATTGTCATATTATCATTGTAAATCAGGCATATCCTCCTCTGTCCTGTGCACCTATCTGAAATCTGCACCAGCTTGTATCTGGGATAGGTCTCAGGCATTATTTACACCAGAAAGCTGTTACAACTGCTTTACCGTAGAAAAGTGGACAATATTCTTCATGAATCAGTCCCATTGTGCACATACTGATATTCATGGTGTACAATACATGGAAGATTCTAAACTGCTGGATTATGGGACTCTTACCTGGGTGTGGAAGATGGCATGAGCATGGGTAAATAGTGGGCTCTTCTTAGTCATCTCCAGGACCTGTCGCTCAATCAGGACGTTTTCTTTGAATTCCTGAAGTAGGCGTCTCTTCTTCACCAGCTTTACTGCCAGTTGTTCCTGGCAGGTGGGATGTGTGGCCGACATGACCTGGAGGAAACAGAGCATTAGAACTGGAGGAAAGGTCTGTCCTGCCATGAGGCGTGATGAGAAGACATGAAGCGAGGAAATTTTACATCACACATGAGGGAAGCGTCCTAATAATTCTTAGTACTTACTTTTCCAAACCCGCCTTGTCCAAGGATTTTATGGAAGGTGAAGCTTTACAATCCAGTCACAGTGATGGGGGATTCTGCTGAGGTTGTCCCTGGTGGAGAGAGGAGACATAAGAATTAATGGGGAGAATTTATCATAAGGGAATGTTTTAAGTTCAGTTTTGTTGGAGTTTGTGTTTCTGTAAATTTATTAAGTGCTACATGTGGTTTTAAAATATTTGCTGCATATTGAAGTGTAACACTCCTGTCCTAAGGTGTCAACATTAGCCACTGGAATGAGATTGTGACAATTGATAAATCCGGTGTACAGACACCTAGACGGGATCCGTCCACTTTTCCACCCACATTTCAAAGGTGGAGTGAGTGGTATAAAAATGGAAAATGTCACAATTTTTGCGCCAATAAACTCAAGAAGTTGCAAATCTCTGTTTTGCAACTTTCTAACGCCCGAATCCTAGAGCGCAGGGCTTCATAAATTTCCCCCAATATTCCTGAATTTGATTTCCAATAGTAATTACAATATGGGGGGGGGGGCAACAACATTAGGGGGTATCAATTGGACCTCAATAGTGTCTAAAATAAAACCCTTCTTGATGTTGCTTTTAGCAACCCATTACAGTGCAGATTTGATTAATCTGATCCGATAAAACGGACGCTGCATTAAGATTGGTTGCAAGGGACCTGAAGTACAGTGGGGTATTTTTTTTTTTGTTTCCGACCATCACCCTCCCCCCCACCTCCGCCCCTAAAGACATTGCCTTGCTGCAAATTTATAAAACTGTATAAATTAAAACTTTCTGTGTTGGCGCGGGGGGGGGGGGGGAATATTAGGGGAGTTAGAATGTTCCTTATAAGTTTTCACCTTACTATGTCATACATTTTCTCATTTCTCTGCACACTGTTGATGACGAATAAAGAATATTGAAATTAAAAACTTTATTGGTTGCCTATAACAGCCAACCACCTCACAGCTTCATAAAATGAAAGCTGCCCTGTGATTGGTTGCTAGGGACAACAAGGGCCATTGTTCTCATAGACAGATTTGATGAATCTCCCCCCAAAACACGGTGCAAATTTATCAAACTATAGAAATGAAAAACTTTGTTTCCCATAGTAACCAGTCACAGCACCGCTTGCATTTTACAAAAGTAGTTTAGGAAATAACTAATTTCTGATTGGTTGCTATGGGCAACAAAGACAATTTTTTTTCAGACAGTTTTACATGCCTGCTTAATTATGTTCATTAATGGGACCTCCAAAGATGGTCTTAACTGCCCATCGTAAATCAATCACAATGCAACTTTAATTTTTCAGGAACAGAATACAAAATGAAAGCTGTGCTGTGATTGGTTGCTATGGACAACTCAGACAGTTTTGCTTTTAGACAGTTTTAATAAATCTGCCCCACTGGCTGTAGGTATCTTAGCTCTGCACTCACCTGGCAGTTGCTCCATGTTAGTATTTGGAGACTTGCTGGATCCTTCTTCAGCTTTTCCCTCCATCTCTTTTCTCGTCCTCTTTTTAGGTCTACTCTCCTGTATAGGGCTTCCAGGTCTTTTGGAAGCCACATTCATTTTTTTGTTGGTGAGAAGTTTTGCGTTCTCTGATTGTTCATCTCTTCTTCGCTTTCTTGGCGCCTCATCTCTCTGGTCCCTTTTTCTTTTTTCTGGGAGAACAGGAGAAATTGGCACTTTCGGCTCCATAGGTGTCATATTGGGCTGAGGACAGGCCTGTCCACCTTTAGCAGGTTCCATTTCCAAGATAATACAAGGAACCGCTCTAGTCGCAGGCCTTCTACTCCGTCTTCTAAAGGTAACAGTTGAATTTTTTTTGGATATGAAAGAAGTTTGGCAGAGCACCAAAAAAGACACCTTCACCGGTCAAGTGATGAAGAAGTACTGAGGAAAGTCAGGCTGTTTAGTCCTTAAGTCAACTACTATGTGACATCACAATGGGATTTGTGACATCATCATGTTCCAAACGTCACATGACCTCAGCTCTAGCTAAAGGTCACATGACATCATAAAAGGTCAAAGGTCACATTACAATATGCAAATTGTATAAAGCAGAACAAGACAACCATGAATATTACATCTGTGGTCACAGGGCCTCATGTACAGGAATTCTGGCTTTGTGCCCTAGAGAAACCAATCAGAGCTAAACTTTCATGTACTCATCAGGTGTTGGAAGATGGTAGCTGTGCTGTGATTAGTTGCTATGGTAACATAAGCTTTTTCTGTCAGATGATACATGGGACCATAAAGTGTATAGAGCAGTGATCCTAGCAATATACATGGAGTGTCTCTCTGCATATAAAGTGTAGGGCATACCTAAAAGGGGCGGATGAGGACCTCCTACAGGAGCCCCAGGGGAAGACACTGACGGCAAAGGGCCCCTGTGCAAGAAGTGTGTATGGGCTTCCTCCCTTTAACAACAATAAACCAAACTTAAATAAATAATATATTTCATGATGGACACATGTTGTATACCAGGGGTAGGCAACCTTTTTTGTTCGGCGTGCCGATTTTGATTAAAAAAATCAAAATTGAGGTACTCGGAGTGCCGGTCAATAATTGTAAGTCTGACGACCCCTGCACACGGTATTATGTCACATAGCAGCCCCTGCAGACGGTATTATGTCACATAGCGGCCCCTGCACACGGTAGTATGTCCCATAGCGGCCCCTGCACACGGTATTATGTCCTATAACGGCCCCTGTACACTGTATTATGCCCCATAGCGGCCCCTGCACATGGTATTATGCCCCATAGCGGCCCCTGCACACGGTATTATGCCCCATAGCGGCCCCTGCACATGGTATTATGCCCCATAGCGGCCCCTGCACACGGTATTATGCCCCATAGCGGCCCCTGCACACAGTATTATCCTCCATAGCGGCCCCTGCACACAGTATTATCCTCCATAGTGGCCCCTGCACACAGTATAATATTCTAACTTTTATAATATTCCAATTGTCACCACTCACTAGCTATTATTATCCTGTGGGGTCTCTTCAGACCCCAGAGTATAATAAGCAGAGGGCCAAGAGTGGTGAAAAACATAAAAAACAATGTTTGGGTAGGTTCACATATGTCAGTTGCATCAGCATCAGTTTTTTTGTCCCTTAGTCATTACAACTGATGCCAAAACTGATGTGAAAATGCATCAGTTGTCATCAGGCTTTTTTATAAATTTCTTCTCCAAAACCATCAGTTGTCATCAGTTTTTACTATCAGTTTTTACCAAGCTGGTCCACATGGCATGATGGGCAGCCGAGGCCAATAGAGTAGGGGTACTCATCTACTTTTAGTAAATTTCCATTGACCGGGATCCGCCATCAAATAAAGGTCCAAGCTGAACACGTCCACTATTTATGGTATTTTTAAGACAAAAAGACATGTCTGACTATAAGACGCACCCCAGGTTTAAACAAGAAAAATAAGGATTAGATCGGGGGCGACTAACGTGGCATTACACTGTGTGGGGTGACTAATATAACATTATACTGTGCAGGGGGCACTAACGTGGCATTATACTGTGTAGGGGGCACTAACATGGCATTACATGGTGTGGGGGGCAACTAATGTGGCATTATACTGTGCAGGGGGAACTAACATGACATTACATGGTGTGGGGGGCAACTAATGTGGCATTATACTGTGTAGGGGGCACTAACATGACATTACATGGTGTGGGGGGCAACTAACGTGGCATTATACTGTGTAGGGGGCACTAACATGACATTACATGGTGTGGGGGGGCAACTAATGTGGCATTATACTGTGTAGGGGGCACTAACATGACATTACATGGTGTGGGGGCAACTAATGTGGCATTATACTGTAGGGGGGCATTAAGGAACATTATATTGTGGGTACTGACATTAGTGCTCCCATTATTGTCCCTCCTCAGTATGCTCCTTAGCAGGGCTGTTTTAACACATTGGTGGGTTCAGTGCTTTGGTTTCATAGGTGGGCCCCCCCATCGCCACCACTTAGGAATACCCGACTTGCACAAATTATAATGTCCCATTATAGGTCCTAACACAGTATAATGCCTCCCTAGTGGTGCCTTACACTATAATGTCCCCCTCCACCTATCCCCACAGTTAATGTCCCCATCCATCTGTCCCCAGTTTAGCCCTGTGCATGCAAATTAAATAGGAGTTTACATAAGAATAGAATTTTCTACCCCCCAATAAAAATTGTAACTCTATTGAATAATTATAATCCCTACACCTAACTAATGTGATAACTAGGGCCGTGTTCAGATTGGTGTAACACGACCACTTTATTGCTCACGTATTATGGACACAACCTCGGAAATTCCAGCGGTTCATCATTACTGGTGATTGAGAGTCTGATGACCTACTGGAAGTGCAGGTGTTTTGTTTGTACTGTGGGTGCAAAAAAAAAAAAAAAAACACCCATCTGAAAACTGCCAAAAACTAGGATTTTATATGGTGACATTTAATGGGTAAAAATGTATTATCTGGCTGACGGAACTGCCATTTGTCAGAAATGTTTTATACGTTCATCGTTAGTGATAATCGCTATTGCTATTATTTTAGCGTGTAACTGATATCACTAGAGAGGCGGGCATGGACAGGACAGAGACAGTGAAAAAATGTAAACTTTACTGGTGACTTTGTGCATGTGTTGTGTAAGTGTTTGGTGCGATACTTTTGGCGCTGCGACCTGGACGATTGTAAATGTCTGGGTCACAGCGCCAATAAACCTCCTGGTTAGGCTCAGAGGGGTATTACATTATCCTTCTATGTGACAATCAGAGAGCAAAAGTACAGTATGCTCTCTAATTGATAGGAGAGGGGATAACATGGACAGAAGTCCATGCTACCCCCCTGGGGTCACATACAGCTTATGCACAGACAATGATGAGTTATCATTGTCTGTGCAGCTCCCCTCCTTCCCCTCCTTCCTTAGCTCTAAGATGCTGCCTGAGGCAGGAGGGGGGACACTTTAGAGCCCCATTTCTAAGGATCTGTTAGGGCCACAAAAATGCAACTGCATTCATTTTAAAGATGAGAATCTCATCTTCAAAGGATACCAAGATCGCCATGATAGATCTTACAGATTCAGAGCGATTCACTATTAAAACGATGTCGGGAATTGAGATCTGCATTGGAATTTCAATGCCGAACATCGTTTTCACCAGCGAATCGCTCAGGATGTGTAAGGACGATCATGGTGATCTTGGTATCATTTTAAAGATGAGATTCTCATCCTGGTCCTGACCTCCTGCAGATGGTTCTCCATACGACTCCATGCTGCCAGCTACCTCAGACCCCCTGGCCAGAGTCTCCGTGAAGCTCTGGAGATAGTACTCCGTGATAGTACTGCGGGCGCCATCTTGGCTCACACCTTCGCTGGCTCCGGGCCGGCCCGCTCGCAATCGTTGAAGGAAGCACCAGCCCCGCTTCTCCCCTGCTGACAAAGGCTGCGCTGACATCCCTCCTCTGTCCTGGACGCTGAGCTGGATTTCCCGCCGCTGCCAGAAGGTCCGCCTCCTCCGCTCCTGTCTCCCTTGAGGCATGTGATGAAGGAGGGCGGGAATCCCCTCCCCTGTTGCACGCCCCGCCCTTGTCTCAGATTCTTCTCGGACCGGGACGGCCGCTCAGCAAGCGCCAAGCAGTGTCCTGGACCAAAGGGTCCCATGAGGGACTCCTTACTCGGCGCTGGACCTGAGGGGTCTCCTCAGGACTAAGGTGTGCCAGAGGCCTAGTCCTCCACGGCTGTCTGCCAGAAGGAGAGGGGCGGAATGCCTCCTCTCCAGATCCCTGGAGCACTCCCCGCAATTGGGACTGCAGCCACTGAGGCCCTCTAACTCCTGCTTCAGCCCTGAGCTGGGCCAACATTTCTTTCACGTCGGACATTACAGGCCACGCAACTGAAGCCAGCAGAGGTGTGTGCCTTCTCTCATGCTCTGCTTAACAGAAAGTGGCGGGAATCTTACCGCTCTTTCTTTAAATATGCCCCTACCCCACCCTCTTCAATAGCGCTCCCCTACCAATAATACCCTACACCTCCCTGTAAATGCCAACTTAACCCCTTAGTGTTTGCCCCTGTCTTGTACTCCTGGCTAACTCCTGTCATGTAGGCCTCCCCTTCCCGTCTTCGGTCCGGCCTCACTTTCTGAAATGCCTTAGCCCAAAATATTTATTATAACTCATGCCAGTTACAAAGGAAATCTATGCCAATTGCTAACTGCCGTAGCCTTCCACTCTGGAAAATTGTCTTGTGTCTGATTTATCCCTTGCGTTTATCCCTTGCCCTATAACAATGGTCAATTATCAGACATGAGCTAGAACTTGTTTCCTATTAATTTCTATTACACTAACATCAGTTAATTTAAAGGGTTAGTACCACCACAGTTCATCATGGCTGACATGGCAATAGGTGTACATAAGTCTTGACCACCTGGGTGGGACTTATGGAAATAGTTAAATGGCGCTGTTTCCATAGCTCACATTCACTTCTAATGGATTTACAGAAAGAGCATAGAAGGCACTGGTGAACAATTTCGGCTTGGCTTTCTCAGTTAGCTGTTCCTTTTTCAGGTGTGATTATAGAAGAAATCCCATAAACATTGTATGTCAAAAAGTATGTGGATATGAAGTCGTTCACCTCTTTGAAGTTATAGCAGGCTACTCTTTTCTGAGAAGGCTTTTCACAAGAAATTGGAGCTTGTCTGTAAGATTTTGTGCTCATTTAGCCAAAAGAGCATTTGTGGGGCCAGGAGCTGTTCTTATGTCTGTCAATTTGCTTTCGAATTCCTCCCAAAAGTGTTGGATGGGGTTGACGTTAGGGCTGTTTGTGGGCCAGTCAGCATCTTCCACACTGAACTCACCCAAACATGCTTTTTTGGCACTTGCAATGTTCACTGGGGCAGGAATAGAAAAGGGCCTTTGTCAAAGTGTTAACACGAAGGTAAATATGACAGATGTGTAAGGTGTTTGTATGCTGTAGCATTAACATAACCTTTATTAGGAATAGTGGTTAAGTCTGTATTTGGTTATTTCTGTATTTCAAATTTACCTTAATGGGGACTGAAAACAAATATACATGGAATGGAAGGTGTGAACCTGGGATGGAATTAAGGACCGCATCTAAGGCTCCTATGTGTTAGGTTGACCACGTTTGCTCTGTTAAGGATGGTGAAGATACATAAAAAGGCTCAGATACACAGCTATTTTTATTCACTGACTTTATTAACTTCATTTAAGGTGTGAAAAGTAGAAGTCTAGATTAGAAGTCAGGGCAATAATCTTAAATGTGGCCCTGGTGATGATGGGCCCTTGAGTTACAGGTAAATGTCTTGGCCATTGATGCAGCAGGAAGCTCATGTGGTTTGTGAGCACATTTGACTACAAAAACTGGCCATTGCGGTAATTTGAGGAAAGTCCGGTAAAGGTCTTGGCCATTGAGAACAGAGACCAAGTGTGGAATCTGTCTCATGATGCAGCAGGAAACCCACGTGTTTCGTGAGTACGTCTGACTGCAAAACTGGCCATTGCGGTAATTTGAGAAAAGTCTTGGCCTTTGAGAACAGAGACCAAGTGTGGAATCTGTCTCATGTTGCAGCAGGAAACCCACGTGTTTCGTGAGTACGTCTGACTGCAAACACTGGCCATTGCGGTAATTTGAGGAAAGTCCGGTAAAGGTCTTGGCCATTGAGAACAGAGACCAAGTGTGGAATCTGTCTCATGATGCAGCAGGAAACCCACGTGTTTCGTGGGTACATCTGACTGCAAAACTGGCCATTGTGGTAATTTGAGGAAAGTCTTGGCCTTTGAGAACAGAGACCAAGTGTGGAATCTGTCTCATGTTGCAGCAGGAAACCCACGTGTTTCGTGAGTACGTCTGACTGCAAACACTGGCCATTGCGGTAATTTGAGGAAAGTCCGGTAAAGGTCTTGGCCATTGAGAACAGAGATCAAGTGTGGAATCTGTCTCATGATGCAGCAGGAAACCCACATGTTTCGTGGGTACATCTGACTGCAAATAGTGGCCATTGCGGTAATTTGAGGAAAGTCCGGTAAATGTCTTGGCCATTGAGAACAGAGACCAAGTGTGGAATCTGTCTCATGATGCAGCAGGAAACCCACGTGTTTTGTGGGTACATCTGACTGCAAATAGTGGCCATTGCGGTAAGTTGAGGAAAGTCCGGTAAATGTCTTGGCCATTGAGATCAGAGACCAAGTGTGGAATCTGTCTCATGATGCAGCAGGAAACTCACGTGTTTCGTGAGTACGTCTGTCTGCAAAAACTGGCCATTGCGGTAATTTGTCTTGGCCGTTGATTAAGGACAGAGACCATGACTGGAATCTGCCCATTCACGCAGCAGGAAACTCGTGTGTTTTGTCAGTACATCTAACTGCGGAAACTGGCCATTGCTTAAGAGGCCTGGAATCTGCCTCTTCTTGAAGTCTGGAGAGTAGATGTAGAGGAATCAGAGGTTCATACAGGGTCAGGAAATCTTGGTCTGGTGCTTCTGAGATCATCAAAAGGCTCTTCTGGATCTTGATGGTTTTCCCCCACTGATCTACTGGGGACCTGTGACTGTAGAGTGGAGCTGTTCACTACCAGCGTTGTATCCTCCTCCAGATCCTGTGGAAGGTCTCCCTCACAATTCTACCAAATGTTCTGCCAGAAGAAATTATACAGTATATTAGAAATAATTCTTATATGTAAATGGGGCACATGCAGTGAGATTGTTTTAATGGGAACAACAGCTTTATATTTGCCCTGTAGACCCATCAGCAGACTAAAAATGTTAAAAATCCCCTGTTCCCCCTCAGTTACATTGCCTCAGTTACATTGACTTACCTGCGATGTCGTATTACAGGTTCTTTTATCGGTTTTATGACCTGCCATCTGTCATTGGCAAATGTGAATCCACAGAACAGCTTTTGATCTTTTTTGACCATTGGTGGTTTATTGGCTTCAGTAGAGGACAGGACATTGTCTATTTTTTCAGATGAGATCACTGGGTCCTGTGGAGAGAAGATACAAGAACTAGGGTTCAAAAAGGAGGAATACAGCGAGCGGTACTAGTACCACCATCATCTCTGCATCATATACTTACAATTTGTAGTCGTAATGGTGGACAAGCTCTCGCTCCCTCTATATCAGTCCAATGAATGTCCTTGAAAAATGGATGATTCCTGATGTTATTTGCAGCTATTTCCCGCGTTACTGGAGACTTGGATAACAGCTGAAAAAATACAATGAAGATACCAAATGTTAAGTTAAACTCTGCTGTATAATATGATGAAGTTTACCATGGTCTAAATCAATATCTGGGCTGTGGTATTCTGCAATACCACACCAGCAATGGTATATAAAGGATAAGTGCATATGTACTCACCCAGTCTATCATGTGTTTGGCTCGCAGGTCTAGTTCTTTAGGGTAGGAGGGATCATCCTGGATCAGTGACTTCTCGATCTTATTAGGGAATACACCAGTATAGAATGGATATTTGCCAGTAGCCAATTGATAAAAAGTCACACCAGCAGAGAACCAGTCCACTGCCGTGTTGTAGGGCTTCTCTTGAAGAATCTGTGGAAACATCCGGGAGACAATAAGGATTAGAACACTGTTCAGACTACCAGAAGTCATGGAGATGTCCTGTATACAGTGATAACTCAGTAATGTAGATGATTCCTCACCTCAGGAGCCATGTATCTAAGAGTCCCAGCATATTCTGAGATCTTCCTATCCCCAAATATGTTCACCACGGCAAGGCCGAAGTCAGCGATTTTCAGGTGACCAGCGCTGTCCAGAAGGATGTTTTCTGGTTTTATGTCTCTGTTAAAGGAAAGAGTTTGTTAAATACTCATATTTATCATCTTAGCTGAGCTGGTACATCTTCTAATGGTATCTACAGAAGGCATTAGGATGAAGGGTATGGGGGCTGTCAGGGGGTATATACCAGGTCTACACAGAAGAAGACTTGCTTCACTTACCTGTGTATGATGCCTCTGGTGTGGAGAAACTGCAGCCCACAGATAATCTCGGCTGCAAAAAATCTGATGACAAAGAAAAGAGAAAACATCAGCATGTAAAATATCATCCACCAAACTAAGAAATGAAACGTGACATATAGCTGAATGTCTCTTCACAACTATAGTCTATATCTAATATATCTATGTCCTGTCTTACCTGGTGACTGGAATACGGAATGGGGCGTTGGCCCTCATGAGGTCACTTAGGTCTCCTCCACTGAGATATTCCATGACAAAGAAGACGTAGTCCTGTGGTAAAGACACAGAAGATGATAGGGGTTATTGTCATATTATCATTGTAAATCAGGCATATCCTCCTCTGTCCTGTGCACCTATCTGAAATCTGCACCAGCTTGTATCTGGGATAGGTCTCAGGCATTATTTACACCAGAAAGCTGTTACAACTGCTTTACCGTAGAAAAGTGGACAATATTCTTCATGAATCAGTCCCATTGTGCACGTACTGATATTCATGGTGTACAATACATGGAAGATTCTAAACTGCTGGATTATGGGACTCTTACCTGGGTGTGGAAGATGGCATGAGCATGGGTAAATAGTGGGCTCTTCTTAGTCATCTCCAGGACCTGTCGCTCAATCAGGACGTTTTCTTTGAATTCCTGAAGTAGGCGTCTCTTCTTCACCAGCTTTACTGCCAGTTGTTCCTGGCAGGTGGGATGTGTGGCCAACATGACCTGGAGGAAACAGAGCATTAGAACTGGAGGAAAGGTCTGTCCTGCCATGAGGCGTGATGAGAAGACATGAAGCGAGGAGATTTTACATCACACATGAGGGAGGCGTCCTAATAATTCTTAGTACTTACTTTTCCAAACCCGCCTTGTCCAAGGATTTTATGGAAGGTGAAGCTTTCCAATCCAGTCACAGTGATGGGGGATTCTGCTGAGGTTGTCCCTGGTGGAGAGAGGAGACATAAGAATTAATGGGGAGAATTTATCATAAGGGAATGTTTTAAGTTCAGTTTTGTTGGAGTTTGTGTTTCTGTAAATGTATTAAATGCTACATGTGGTTTTAAAATATTTGCTGCAGTGGTGTAAAAATGGAAAATGTCGAAACACCAATAAGCTAAAGAAGTTGAAAATCTCTGTTTTGCAACTTTTTAACACCAGAATCTTAGACTACAGGGCTTGATAAATTTCCCCCAATATTCCTATATTTGATCTCCAATAGTAATTACAATATGGGGGGGCAGCTACATTAGGGGGTATCAATTGGACCTCAAATACTGTCTAAATTAAAACCCTTTCTTGATGCTGCCCATAGCAACTAATTACAGAGCAGATTTCATTAATCTGATCCAATAAAATGGATTCTGCCCCGTGATTGGTTGCAAGGGACCTGAAGTACAGTTTTCATTTTAGACAAATTTGATAAATCTGTCCCGCGCCCAAACAAATATATAAAAAATGTAAAACTTTATTTCTTGGCACACAAGGGGGAGGAGGGGAGAGTGTACCTTATAAGTTTTCACCTTACTATGTCATACATTTTCTCAATTCTCTGCACAATGTTAATGACTAATAAAGAATATTGAAAATAAAAACTTTATTTGTTGCCTATTACAGCCAACCACCTCACAGCTCCATAATATGAACGCTGCCCTGTGATTGGTTGCTAGAGACAACAAGGGCCATTGTTCTCTTGGACAGATTTGATGAATCTCCCCCTAAAACACCTTGGTGGAAATTTAGAAAACCATTGAAATGAAAAACTTTTGTTGCCCATAGTAACCAGTCACAGCACAGCTTGCATTTTATGAAAGTAGTTTAGGAAATGAAAACTGACTTCTGATTGGTTGCTATGGGCAACAAAGACAACTTTGTCCAGACAGTTTTACATGCCTGCTTAATTAAGGTCATTAGTGGGGCCTCCAAAGATGGACAATCCGTTTAATGACTATTTTGAGGATATTAGGATAGATTTATTAAACTGTCTAAAATAAAAAAAAAAGTCCTCTGTTGGCCATTGTAAACAACAATGCAGCTTTCATGCTTCAGGAACATAATACAAAATGAAAGCTGCGTTGTGATTGGTTACTTTTTTGGCAGTTTTGCTTTTAGACAGTTTTAATAAATCTGCCCCACTGGCTGTAGGTATCTTAGATCTGCACTCACCTGGCAGTTGCTCCATGTTAGTATTTGGGGACTTGCTGGATCCTTCTTCAGCTTTTCCCTCCATCTCTTTTCTCGTCCTCTTTTTAGGTCTACTCTCCTGTATAGGGCTTCCAGGTCTTTTGGAAGCCACATTCATTTTTTTGTTGGTGAGAAGTTTTGCGTTCTCTGATTGTTCATCTCTTCTTCGCTTTCTTGGCGCCTCATCTCTCTGGTCCCTTTTTCTTTTTTCTGGGAGAACAGGAGAAATTGGCACTTTCGGCTCCATAGGTGTCATATTGGGCTGAGGACAGGCCTGTCCACCTTTAGCAGGTTCCATTTCTATGATGATACAAGGAACCGCTCTAGTCACAGGCCTTCTCCTCTGTCTTCTGAAGGTAACAGTTGAAATTTTTTTGAAATGCAAGAAATTTGGCAGAGCACCAAAAAAGACACCTTCACCAGTCAAGTGATGAAGAAGTACTGATGGAAGTCAGGCTGTTTAGTCCTTAAGTCAACTACTATATGACATCACAATGGGACTTGTGACATCATCATGTTCCATATGTGATATGAACAGAACTCAAGCTAAAGGTCACATGACATCGCAAATGGCCAAAGGTCAAAGGTCACATTACAATATGCAATTTGTACAAAGCAGAACAAGACAAATGTGAATATTACATCTATGGTCATTGGGCCTCATTTACAGGAACTCTGGGTTTGCGCCCTAGAGCAACCAATCAGAGCTAAGCTTTCATGTACTCAGCAGTTGTGGGAAGATGGTAGTGTTTTGGGATTGGGTGCTATGGTAGTATAGTTTTATTTTTTTGTCAGAAGAAAAAAGGGAAAATAAAGAGTATGGGGGGGGGAGGGTGGTTTTATAAAAGGAGGTGCTGCTGTATAAAAAAAAAAAGGAAAAAAAAAGAGGGGGGGAGGGGAACCCCCCCAAAAGCCCCCCCAAAAAAAAAAAAAAAAAAAAACCCGGGGAGAGATTTTTTTGTGTGCCCCCCCTTTTTAAAAAAAAAAAAAAAAAAAATAAAAAAAAAAAAAAAAATATAAAAAAAAAAAAAAAAAAAAAAAAAAAATAAAAAAAAAAAAAAAAAATTATAAATAAATCAATAATAAAAAAAAAAAAAAAAAAAAAAAAAAAAAAAAAAATAATAAAAAAAAAAAAAAAAAAAAAAAAAAAAAAAAAAAAAAAAAAAAAAAAAAAAAAAAAAAAAAAAAAAAAAAAAAAAAAAAAAAATATTCCAAGGTGAGAGGCATACATTGATAGCAGACAGACAGATAGGGCGAGCAGGGGGGGGGGGGATTTAACAGGCAGAGAGATATTTTCAGTTCTCTGTGTGTAATGATCTCCGCTTAGGTCGGTGTTGGTTGTACAGCCTAACCGCGGTGGGGAGGAAAGACTTCCGATAGCGCTCCTTCTCACACCTAGGGTGGAGCAGTCGGTCACTGACAGTACTGCTCAGCGCGATCACAGTCTCATGCATGGGATGGGACTTCTTCTTCTGCATGGAGCTCACCACGGACAGTATCCTTCTGTCACCCACCACCTGCACTGGGTCCAGTGGGCTCCCCAGGCAGAGCTGGCCCTTCTAATCAGCTTGTCAAGTTTATTTCTGTCCCTGGTTGATATACTGCTCCCCCAGCAGGCCACTCCAAAGAAGATGGCTGATGCCACTACCGAGTTGAAGAAAGTTCCAAGAAGTGCCCCCGGATTCCAAAGGCTCTCAGCTTCCTAAGCAGGTAGAGCCTGCTGTGGCCCTTCCTGTACAGGGCCTCCATATGATCTGCCCAGTCCAGCTTATTATTAAGGAGCAAACCCAGGTACTTATAGGTGTTCACAATCTCGTGCCCGTCCCCAGGATGTCCACTGGTTTAGGAGGGCTTCTGCCTTTGCGGAAGTCCACCACCATCTCCTTGGTCTTCCCCGCGTTAATCTTCAGGTGGTTCCGGTGGCACCAGTCCACAAAATCCCGGTTCAGTTCTCTGTACTCCCTGTCATCATCATCTGTGATGAGACCCACTATTGCAGAGTCGTCAGAATACTTCTGTAGGTAGCAGCTGGATGAGTTGCACCTAAAATCTGCAGTGTACAGTGTGAAGAGGAAAGGGGCGAGAACCGTACCCTGAGGTGCCCCCGTATTACAGATCACTGTACCTGACACACAGTCTTGGGCTCTCACGTATTGAGGTCGATTTGTGAGGTAGTCTAGGATCCAGTTGGAGAGGTGGTGGTCCACTCCAGCAAGGCCCAGCTTGTCCCTCAATAACCTGGGCTGTATGGTGTTAAAAGCACTGGAGAAGTCAAAGAACATTATTCTCACTGTGTTCCCTGGTTTCTCCAGGTGAGACAGAGCCCTGTGCAGAAGATGGATGATGGCATCATCTACCCCAATGCCCGGCCGATAAGCAAACTGGAGTGGGTCCATAGCGGGGCTCACTAGAGGGCGGAGATGCGTGAGAACCAATCTCTCCAAGATCTTCATCAGGTGGGATGTCAGTGCTACAGGTCTGTAGTCGTTGAGGTCCATAGGGTGGGGTTTCTTTGGAACTGGTACCACACAAGAAGATTTCCATAATTCAGGGACTATTTCCTGCCTGAGGCTCATATTATACATATATGTAATTATACCACACAGCTGGTCCCCACAAGTCTTAATTAGCCTTGCACTGATGTCATCTGGCCCCCGGCTTTCCTCGCCTTGATCTTTTTCATCTCCTTCCTCACCTGGGCCCGTGTGAAGGTCAGACTGTGGCCAGATAAAGATGGATTTCTGGATTTACTGGTCTGTTGGGAAGTGGCCGCATGGGGAGAAGTCATTGTGGTGGGGGGAGCTGAAGGACATACTGGGGTGGGAGGAGCTGGTGTGTGATCAAATCTGTTGAAGAATAGGTTTAGTTCATTAAGCCAGTTAACATCTGCCTCAATCTGGCAGACAGACTGTTTATGACCCGAAATTGACTTAAGCCCCTCCCAGACCCCCCTTATGTCTTTTCTTTCCATTTGCTTTTCCATTTTTCTTTATAACTGGATTTTCCCTGCCTGATTTGATGCCTCAGCTCCTTTTGTACTTCCCTCAACCCCTCCTTATCTCTTGTCCTGAATGCCATCTTTTTCTCCTTAAGTAGTGTTTTTATATCAGAGTTAATCCATGGTTTGTTATTGGAGAAGCACCTCACCACTTTTGTGGGTACTGTGTTGTCCACACAAAAATTAATGTAGTCCGTTATGCAGTGTGTGAGTCCTTCTATATCTTCCCCATAAGAATCCTGCAGAACTTCCCATGCGGTTGTGTCAAAACAATCCCTCAGAGCCTCATCACTCTCCTCGGACCATATCCTCACTGTGCGGGTGACAGCTGGTTCTCTACGTACAAGTGGCTTGTACACAGGTCGGAGATGTACTAGGTTGTGATCCGATCTCCCCAGGGGCGGTAGGGCTGATGAGTTGTATGCCTCCCTCACGTTGGCAAAGAACAAGTCCAGTGTTTTGTTGTCTCTTGTGTGGCAGGTTACATACTGTGTGAAACTGGGCAGTGTGGATGATGGAGAGGCATGGTTGAAATCACCCGACAGAAGAAAGAGGGCCTGGGGGTGCTGAGACTGTAACTGGCTCAGCGTGGCTTGTAGGACCTCGCAGGCAGCGTCAGCTTTCGCAGAGGGGGGACATATGCAGCTATCACGATGACATGTGATAGTTCCCTTGGTAGGTAGAAAGGTCTCATGCTCACAGCTAATAGTTCAATGTCCTTACAGCAAGTTTGATCCTTAATCACAATGTGCCTAGGATTACACCATCTATTATTCACAAACATGATATATACTCAAGAGTTTGCACTTAAGACACGTGTCACATACAGGCCGCTCACACATTTGACACATGATGCATAAACGCTTGTTCACTGACTGTGCGCCATGTGGGTCAAATTTACTATAGAATATATATGCCAGAAAACTGGTGTAGAATTGGGGCATCTTTACTGCACAGACCTGACTTGTGGCAAAGATCTAAGGCTACTTTGTTCCTTTTCTGCCCTCCTTGACACTTTTTAAGATAGTGGGCAGAAAGTGGCAATTGTCAAGATGGGTCAGGATGAGGACACCTCGGTCTGTCAGATTTTCTATAACTGTATATTAGTTAGAGCTGAAATCTATGCCAGTCCTTGTCCCATGGTTAGAGCCTCTAATTCTGGTGCATCTTGTGTCGGTGAGGAAATTAAAACTGTCTTAGGGAATGCCAGTATTAATAAATTATTCCCTGTATGTCTAATATATGTAGATGCAATCATTACATACCACACACATATTAGATGCATGCATTACACACTGTACTCACAATAGTCGCATACAGCATATACCATTTATATTTTACATGCATACAGCATATATTGCTCACATATAACAACCATAGAACAATCATCGCTCACTTGTGATTACTGATTTTCCAGCTTTTTGGGGCCCCTTCCCACTGGGCCCCTGTGCATCTGAATTGGCTGCACAGATAGTATGTTTGACCGTGAGGAAGATGACCCTCCCACTGAATAAAAAAGAACTTCCAGTGTGAATAGGACTTCTATAACACTTACTTAAGTCTTTTATAATCCCATCTTTGGCTAACAAGAGAAGCCAATTACAGCCAAAGGGTTTCAGCTGAGTGATTTTTTTTTCCCCTTCACAAGTTTTCCTATCTAAGTAAGTTATAGCTCTGTACTTTGTCAATCTCCAGCACTCCTATTAAAATGAATCTAGTAATGTACACACTGCCCGACCACCACTCAATTTAGAACTGGGCAAATGTACCCCATTCTCCTGATCAGTGGGGATCTGAGCGTTTTATCTGAGGGTGCAAATTATCCCCATTCCCATGAATAGTAAATAACTATCGTATATGGGAAAACCCCCAAAGCCCTTGGTGGGCATCTTATTACCCAGACCTCACCAATCAAAATTTCTACATGTCACTATGAAGTTTATTGAAAGTGCAAGTACTATAGAATTCTTAGCATTTGACTTTGCAAGTCATAGGTGTTGATAATCTTGTTAGATTTAACTATGCAGTTAACAAATGTGATTTCTCTCAATAGAAATATGGAAGAAGATTTGGAATTTGAAGACAATGGATACAATGACAATATCCCAGATGACACAGAAGTGGCAAAATACTGTTGTTTCCAAAAAGTAACTTTTTTATATGTTATTTATTAAAATTGTAGGTCATAAATGAGGCCATTTAAAGGGAGTTTACAGCCCCAAATCGAGTCTTCAGTCTGATGACGTATCCACAGGACAGGTCATCAGAAAGTGATCTGTAGGGATCTGACCACGCACAGATCAGCTGTAGCTGCAGCCTCAGGGTGCGAAAGCTGCTAGTGAACAGAAATATACATAGAATTCTTTGCTGATGTGCCGTAATATTCATATCTTACAGGATGAAGAATATGCAATTATTGAACTGCTTTGCTTTAAGAAACAGGACTCCTTTCCATTTAAGGTCTCTACTGTTCGTGGACTTCCAAACACGTCTCAGGTAATTCCATTTGAAAAGACTGTTTATAATCACCAAGAAACTATAAGCAACTTAGGTGCCATTCAGATAAATGGGAGCGGATCTGTATTGCCTGGTCTATCCAGTACACACAGCTGTCTGTGTCCTGCTCCATTCTCTGTGTATCAGATCCTGAGAGTATCTAATCGATGGTGGTGTCGAGTGTCAGACCCCACCAGTCTGATATTAGTCAATATTTATAGCCCAGAAAACCCCATTAAACTTTGTGTCCACCTGTCATACACTGTGTCATATTACATTTTGTGCAGATGCAGATTTTAATATCTTCTGTTTTCTCTCCTTTGCAGAAAGAATTTACATTTCACCAGACAGACACCGCTGAGAATGCTTGTGAGAAATATGAGCAACGAGTTAATGACATTAAAAACCAAGGATTCTCACAAATCTATAAGATCCCACTGCAAGCTGAGAACTTAGCGTCCAAAGCACTGCAGAAGGTGATACTGATCGGTATTTTCATTGGTGGATGCCTCTCTGAATTATACTTCTGAGCTATTAGCACAGATGTTTGCTTTGATGCTAATGGGACATTTAGCTTAAATTGCAGAAAATCTATGATTTCAGATACATTTATTGTCTAAGAATTACATGGGCTCTTCCTACAATGGAGTTTGAATGGAGCGACCATTAAACATGCATACTGCTGCTTCCTTCAGTTTCTATCAGAAGAACAGAGACAGTCCAGAACAGTCCTCAGCAGCTTCATAGACATTGAATATAACAGCACATTACATCAGATGTGTCTTAGGTCTTTCATGATTAATATTGACTAAAATGAATTTATATTGATAATTATTTAACAAAAACAAAATGTTTATTTCATCATGAGCAACTTTTTCCTGCAAACTAATGTCCCAAATAGTGAAAAAGTTTATGAACATATGTCTTGTCTTTAATGTAAAGGTGCTACTCGGAGAAGCCATCAGTAGCACAGACTTGTCCCCAGAAGTTGCTGGCTTGGTTGAGTCTATTTGGGTGGATGCGGTTGGACATTTGGATTCTGTTCTTTCATGTCGTGTTGAAAGCATCAGTCTAAATGATGTAAGTAACATAGTGATTAGGTGAAAAACAGATGCAATGAGTCAAATAGTTATAGAAATTTATATCTTTTAATAGACTTTTATTATTATATTATTTATATTTTCTCATTAAAGTATAATATATACCGACTCTATATAGGTGAAGATTATAATTTTTGTCATTTTCTTCTCAAGCTTAGTAAAGCTGAAGGAATTCTACGCCAGATCCGAAATACCTTGGTCAAGGAGGATAAAAGAGAAGACATTTCTCAGATGATGCAAGAGTTCTACCAGTGTATTCCACACAAGGAAAAGATATACAGCAACATTGATATGAAGTTCTTGACGGTTAAGCAAGACTTATGTCAGGTACAACATAGGTCCTTTGCAGGCAGATGTAGGCAGATGTACTTATGTCCTGTACATTAAGATTGGACAATCTAAAATTCTGCATGGAAAAGGTAGTGCATATTTACTCTCTAGTTTGACTTTATACTACTTACTGGTTGACAATGTTTTTGTCACACTTTTGAGTGAAAATACTGCATGTTGTCACACTTTAGAATATGCGCTTTCGTGTTAAGCCAGGCAACTTATCAAGAGAGGTGCATCAAGTGTCTAAAGCACATAATAAATAAGTTAGCAATGAATGCCAGATTTTCGGCACAAATTGTAGCAAAATTTGGAAGATTTAGCTTCCCCCCATGTTTACAGTTTTGACTTAATTTTATCATACATCATATTTTTATGGGAGTATGAGAATTAGCTACAAGTACTATATAATGGAGAGTACACATAAGTAAATGTTCTTATATGTGTTTATATGAACATATGTGATTAAAACACATACGTTCCTGTGTACTTATTAAAGGGAGTCTGTCACCAGAACCCAGCATATCAACCCAGCCCTGCAGAAAGATAGGTTAGGGTCACCTGAATCAAACTGTGTTTTCCCTCGTTTCCATTGGTCCTTCCATTTCCAGTATATCACTGTTTTTTTAATATGCAAATGAGATCTTCTGAGCAATGAGGGCGTTGCAGTTGCTCCATAGAAGTAAGCGGCAACGTCTTAGTTGCTCCAAAGATTTTATCTGCATATTGTCGAAAACGATAATATCTCAGCAATGAAATCATTGATATACAAGGAGAAAACAACATTTGTTTCAGATAATCCCAAATTATTTATCTGCTGGGCTGGGTTTGATATACTGGGGTCTGGTGAAAGGCTCCCTTTAAAAAGTATATGCACTCTTCTTTATGTTCATATGGTTCCCTTCTAGGTAATTAGGGACATGGTTCATTTCTGTGAGTTTAGCTTATCTGGACACATCCCGACCTCCACTGCCAAATACCAAGCGCTCAGAAGCAGAATAGAACATATTGACCCAAACTCTACAGAGTTTCATCAGGTGAAACAGGGAATTCTGGATAACAACCACAGGTAGGTTGCAAGTACAGGTGTGTCTTATGTTAGGGGTTCTACAGGTGCATCTCAATAAATTAGAATATTTTTGAAAGGTTCAGTCATTTCAGTAATTCAGTAATACAATCCATAATCAGCGTCTTCCATGATTGTGTGTCCTACTGAACCAGACTGAGGGACCATTTAAAGGCTTAGGAAACCTTGGCAGGTGATACTGAATTTACAATACTGAACTTTTTTACAATATTCTAATTTTCTTAGATTTTGGTTTTCATTACCTGTAATCCATAATCAACATTTACAGAAATAAAACACTTGAAATAGAACACTCTGTGTGTAAAGAATCTAGAAAATATAGGAGGTCACTTTTTTAATTTAATTACTGAAAGAAATAAACGTTTCAAAGATATTCTAATTTTTTGATATGTACATGTACATAACTATTAGGCTTATGGTAAACGATTTCTTTTAGGTGCCATATTTAGATTTTGTGAGGCACTGAGTACAGCCATGTACATGGGAATTATGTTACAGGTGGGATCCCATGACAGGAACTCCTGAGGGGGAATTTGCTTGTTATGATTTTTCTCCCCACAGTCCTGAGACATTGTCTATAAAAGCATCAGAGTAGTTCAGGTGAGATTTTCCAATAGAGAATGAATTCATTTTGTGAAAACATCACATATGCAATAATAATATAATATATTATATATAATATAATAATAATATATTTGGAACAGATTTCTAGGTGTGACAGACAAGTTTTTCTTACTTTTATGTTACAAAATGTAATTTAAAAAAAACGGTACATTTTAAGATTCCTCTTAGTCATGCCCCATTTTCATGAAAATCTGGAAACATTAAGGAAGATGTGACAAGTGACAAAAACACATAGATCTACTGTGCGCTCCATATTTCACTGACGCTTTCCTTTTCTGTTGCCATAACATAATACCCTATTTACAACATGATATTATAGGGACAGGCCAACCCCCCTACGCGGTGACTGACACCTGCCATGTATCTAGATGACATACCTATGAATCAGCTGTATTCTTTGTTAGGTGGTGTTAGTCATGTAGCACAATACAGTATTTTTCGTTGCCATTTGCACTGAAAGTACAGCAGATCTGTCCTATAAATAGGTAGCAAAATATGGTGACAGTCCAATATTATAATCCTCTCAGTTCTTGTTTATCCTGTTTACAATGATATGGAGCCTGAAACTGAATGCTATATTCAAGATGCCCTACAAGAGATTTATAGATGGTCATTTTGTATTAAGCGAGCAGCACTGTTTAAGGTAGACTGGAGGGGGGCGAGAGCATTTGCTGGGAGGCCATGGAGTAGGGTGTTACAGTAGTCTAAGCGGGAGATTATGAGGGTGTGGACTAGCATCTTTGTAGTTTCAGGAGTGAGAAAGGAATGGATTCCATGGATGTTCTTGAGTTGGAGGCGGCAGGAGGTGTTGAGGGTTTGGATGTGTGGCTTGAAGGATAGGTTATCTCAAGGCAGCGGACCTGTGGGACTGGGGTAAGTGTGGTCCCATTAACTTTGATAGATGGGTCAGGTAGAGGTGCCCTGCGATGAACTCCGTTTTCTCCATGTTGTGTTTGATAAAGCCAGAGAAGAGAAAGGGGGCTATGGCTGCTAAACACTCTGGAACTCTGTACAACAGAGAGGTAATGTCCAGTCCAGAGAGATATATTTAAGTGTTGTCAGAATAGCAATGGTATTGAAAACCGTGAGATTCTTTGAGTTACCCAAAGCCGAGGGTGTAGATTGAGAAGAGGAGGGGTCCTAGGATGGAGCCTTGGGGTACACTTTCAGAAAGAGGGCGCGGGCGAGGAGGTGGTGTGCGAGTGGGAGACGCTGAATGTGCGGTTGGTGAGGTATGAGGAGATCCAGGAAAGGGCCAAGATTGTGATGCCAAAAGATGAGAGGGTTTGTAATAAGAGGGAAAGGTAGACTGTGTCAAAGCCGGAGGAGAGGTCAAGAAGGAGGGGGACAGAGTAGTGACACTTGGCTTTGGCAGTTAGAAAGTCGTTTGTGACTTTGGTTAGTGCAGTTTCTGTGGAGTTATGGGGACTGAAGCCTGACTTTAATTTGTCAAAGAGTATGTTGGATGAGAGATAAGAGGATAGTTCAGAGTGGACTTGTTGTTCCAGCAATTTTGAGGCATATGGGAGCAGTGAGATGGGGCGATAGTTGGCTGTAGAGGACGGGTTGAGGGTTGGTTTTTTAAGGATACGTGTGACAGTGTTTTAAGGCAGAAGGGAAGGATCCTCTGGTTAAAGTTAGGTTGAAGAGATGGGTTAAGGCAGGAGTAAAGACTTCAGTGAGGTTGGAAATGAGATGTGACTGGATCAGGCCAAGCACGCAGGAGGTGAGGTGGGATTTAGAGATTAGGATGGAGAGCTTTTCATTGGTGATGGTGGAGAAACAGGTTAAAGATGAAGAGCACCAAACTGTTGGGTAGAGTGGTTGTTGGGGTTGTAGAGTGAGACTGTCTCTGATGGTGTCAATTTTGTTTTTTAAATGAGAGGTGAAGTCATCAGCTGTGATAAGTGATGTTGGAGGGGGCACAAGAGGACGGAGAAGGGAGTTGAAGGTCGTGAATAGCTGTTTGGGGTTGCGGGATAGGAAAGATATGAGTGTGTGGGTCATTATTCTGTTTGGATCACAAGTTTTTAAACCCTAAAATCTCATTCACTTTAGAAGCTGTTGCTTTTTTGCAGGCAGAATACCCCAGTCCTTCTCTTGATCTGTTATCCATAGATTCTGTGAATGTGCTTTTACCCATTAATACTCTGTGACAGTTCTGTAATATGTGACTTGTTTCTTCTTCATTCAGCAATAGACAGTTTAATATCCTAAGAATGTTCCGAGTTGGGAGACTGAGTGAGTCCATTAACTTTGAGAGTGACCTAGGAAATGTCAAATCCTTGCTCCATGCTTCTTCACCATGTAACTTCTTGGGGATCCTCTCGCGGTGAGTTCACATATTGGTTTTTGTCTTAGTTGTTTTGGGGGTTGGGCCCCATAACAGTAGGGAGCTGTTGTGGTGCCCAATAACTGATCTGACCCATGTCTACTCTTACAAGTATTGGAGATGAAAGGAAGTGAATTGTTTCTCGAACATGGCATATTCTAGGAAAAGGGAAGTCTAGGTTAAAAGACTGAGAGCCGAGTGAAAAAAGAAAGAGCCAAGCTGATACATATACAATATATTTATGCAATATGATATTCCATATACTATGATACTATACAAAAATACACAATATACCAAGATCACAGAGAGACACATATGCCACAGAAGAAAACTAATTTATGTACATATTATATCACTTACAACATTCAGTCATTTTACTCAAAGCCCTTGTGGAGGCAACAACTAAAAGGGGGCTGAATCCAGTGTATGTCCATAATCTTCTAGGATTAATTCTTATATAACATTCAATAACATTTTGTTTGTTTTAGTCTTGGACTGTTTTATATAATTTTTTTCTATATGTTCGGTGTCCTCTATAGTGGGCTTATGTTGCCAAAGATGATTGTTGAAGAATTTGGTGGTGAAAGGACGGACATTGGAAACCTGGGAAGTGGCATTTATTTCAGTGATTCAATAAGGTTTGTATGAAAATCAGATAATATCATTATAATCTTGGCCAATGATGAAAATGAAGAATAATGTTACATCAGTAACTTAGTATCTTATTAATAAAGGTTTGTTAGCTTGTATCACTTTGTTTAGTTTGGGAAATAGAACAGTCCACATTGTAAAGGATGTGACAGTAAATGTTGATATGACCCTCATTGATCTGTAGAGCAGGGTCCGGAGCCCCCCATTACTCCTTACTGAATGACTGTAGTGAGGGTAAGTATGAATAGGGAGGAGGTAACCTGCTACCTGCTGTTCACATTCATTCTCTTTACATTTATCTATGGTGTGGGAGTGTTTCATCTGACCCATACACCCAGGAGGTGACCTGACTTTTTTCTTCATGTATTTCATTTGAGAGTTACCCTAAGATTTCACACAATAATATAATATGTTAACCTAGTAAGACTGGTGGATACATCTCAAAACATATATTGGGTTATACAGTATTTTTTTTTTTTTTATATGCAGCACAAGTGTAAAGTACTCCCAGACAAGTGATGTCACTGGATCGCGACTTTTGGTTGTCTGTGATGTAGCTCTAGGTAAATGAAAAGATGTGTTTGACAGAGATTACACTATCACAGAACCACCCAATGGTTTCCACAGTGTGCATGGCGTCCAGCGCAAGGATGGGATAAAATCAGACTTTACAGTAAGTGGTGTTGGCTTCATTATTATTCCTATGTAAGTACTAAACTGATTTGTAAATAACAGGATCACTGTAATATGTGTTTTTGGGAAGTAAGATTAACAGTAACATTTTATGAAATAAAGACTGTGATTCACAATATAATGTACTTTCCTTTTTACATCCCGTTGAGATGTATAAAAAAGTATAGTAGGATAACTTGGGGTTCTCTTGTTAGTAACGGAAGGAAGGCTCATAGAGCTCCATTGTAGATATTATGTTTAATATGGTGTAATACTGACCAAAGTAATGTATTTTTATACTGAGCAATTGTTCCTCATGTGTTACGTTGTACAGTATTGATATCGGTAGTATATACCTGTTTACACAGGACAATGCGCTGCCGATAATATTGCATCTTTTAATTTTGCAAGTTTGTTGGCTGATCGGCCGAACTATGAGAATGACTGCTCATATTATTTGTAACTTAGTGGTACCCACATGTGGCCGAAACCCCAGCCAGACAGCCACCCACAGCAGGCTAATGATCACAATACATTGCAGGTAATACAGGTACTCTCCACAACATTATGTGACCACTGGGCCTTCATAGATGGTCAGGATTTTGGCCACATGTAGTTCCCATCTTTCTTATATAGTCTGATCAGAAACAAGCCTATGAAAGCTTGTGCCCAATAATTGGCTCAATACTCTTATAGTGTAATAGGCCTTAGGCAAAGGTCAAAAAGAAGAATAAGTCTATGTTCAAAGGAGTATTCTATTTCATATTCCTTTACAAGTAACTTATAAAAATGTACCTTAAAAATAAAAGATGAATTAATTTCTGTAGACATATGTCTGGTGGTAGACTAATAACATACTCTAAATATGTCTTAAAGTCACTGTGTACATGCCTTACACTTTTTTAGGTTATGTTCACACATCTGAATGTTTCTGTTTGAACAATTTCCATACCTGGCAGGCTGTATTTTTCCTCCCCACATTCACTTCAATTGGAGTTATCAGGCAGAATCCTCCTGAAGATTGAGCATGATGCTTATTTTTTCCTGTAGCTGAAAAAAATCTTCTAGAGGAAAAATTGAGCATCTGACATCCATTGAAATAAATGAAGGCTGGTTTCAGATGGAATTTGGAGCATAAATTCCGCCGTGTGAACATACTCTTATGTATTTTTTTCCCCAGAAATGGGGAAGAAAAGTTTCTAAAAAAGGAACAACATAACATTTTCAGTCATACATTTACTTTTTTCCACTCCAATTTTGATCTATCCATCTTTCAATCTTAACTGTGTTCTGACTTTGCTCTATATTTCCTTCTCTTCCCAATGCTTTAATTTGTTAGAGATTTGGCCCTATACTGTTGACACTGTACCTTAGATAGTGCATCAAAAATTATATTGGATGGATCTTAGACCTGCCTTCCTGTTGATCAGCTTTTTGAAGGTCTATGGCCTCATCTTCAGCCTGTGACATCATATTCACCCATCACATGACTATTTTGCAGCGTAGTCTCATTCTAGGGAAAGGGATTGAGCTGCAATGCCAGGCAATGCTGCTACACAATGTATGGTGCTGTTCATGGTATTTAATAAAGCTGATCGTGGGGATGATGGGAGTCGAACTGATAGTGTTGACTTATCATAAGGATCAGTTACTGTACTTCAGGATATTAAAGACTTTTTGGTTTTTCCTCCTTTTTATGATCTCACAGCGATCTGCCACTTTTCCACTTCCCCACATTTTTCATCTTTTCCCTTATTTACTAACTACATCTAACCCATAAAAGGAGAAATGAAGAAGCACTTTATGACTTTCTTATAAACGTTTTAGGACGATGAATATGTGGTGTATAATGTGAACCAAGTACAAATGAGATACGTTGTTCAGTTTTCCACTGATGGGGACAATGTCGACCTACATAAGGAATCTTTGTTTATTTCAACTGATAAAATCCCCGATTATTCTACAAACCTGGCAGAACCATCAGAAAGTAAGTACTGTTAAAGGAGCTGTCCAGGAATGAAAGCCCAATTTGATATACCCTTAGGGAATTATGAATTAAAGGGGTTAACCAGTTTCTAATATTTAAGATCTGTCCTAAAGAAAGGACATCAATATTACAAAGTGGGTAATAGAGGGGGTTACTTTGTCCAGGATCCTCATCTCATGGTCAAAGCAGAAAAAGGCTATAACAAAAGTATTTCTGTCTTTCTGGAGGACCTTTAACTGTCCTACATTACACAGACAGCACAGATTTGAATGGGTACTGTGTAATGCTTAGTTTATTCTGTGGTGGCGCTGCAGGGAAATGTGATCATTTTATTGTAAAGGAATCCTATTGATACATAGGGATTGACAAGTTGACAGCCTCTTTAATCAGTATAAGTTTCTCACCAGTTATAATGTTAAAGGGGTGGTCTAGTGGGAAAAAGATTTTGGCAAAGAGCACACAATGGGTTAAAAAGTTCTTTTTAAAAAAGCTTCCCTTCCCTGCCACTCCAGTTCTCAATTTGCTTAGGTCACCTGCCAGTCTCTACTTCCTAGCTCCTCTTGACACAAAGGAAATGTCACTCACTGGCTGCGGCCATTGCTTGGCTGAGTGATCATTTCCTGTATGTCGAGAGGGACCAGGAAATATTGACTGATGGAGGTCCTAGGCAGGGTTGGAAAGTTAGTGCCAGGGAAACTGAGTTTTACTTCTTTCATTTTTTAAACCATTCTAAGACCTTTACCTTTCCCCACCAGACAACCTCTGTAAAGCACATTTTCCTGTTTAACAGATGTCTCAATAGACGATCTACCTTATAAACAGGTTGCAGAAGGTGGTCTAAAAGGCAGTGATGGACAGCTAATCCCTCTAGAAAGCATACATGTCAAAGCTCAGTTGATGGACCTTGCAGCTAAGGTATATATGGCTTTAATATACTTTGCAGTCTATAAGGCCTAGAATTTCTCAGATATATCAGCTAATAGTATTTTTTTTTTCTTACCCCAGGTGGTGATGTTTCAGACCTATAAGAATAATTCCACCGTCCCTATTGAGGCAAAGCATGTTTTCCCTATAGACAGTAGAATGACTGTATGTGGGTTTGAGGCTTTTATCAATGGGAAACACATCATAGGAGAGGTACTTTTGGACTAAAGATTTTTGTCCAGCACACATAGATTTTTTTTCTTTGTCATATGATGTAAATAATTCTCTGTAGGTAAAGGAAAAGCAGCAGGCACATCGTGAGTACAGGACTGCTATCAGTGAAGGACATGGGGCTTATCTCATGGATCAGGATACTCCGGTATGTTTCCAAACCATTTCATTGTCTTCATTTTAATTTTCTAATATGATAATTTTTATTGTAAAGTAGAGAATTAAAACCAAAGTATCGGCTTCACTCATGACATTGTTACTACAGTCAGGAATCTTCAACATGGTAAGGAGCTAAAGCAAAATCCCTAAAAGTATTAGAAAGATGCAAACTTTATTTACATAAAACCAGAAAACCCTTTAATGCATATAACCTTCCAGGGGCCATATCTTCTGAATGGGTGGACAAATTAAAAAAAAAATTGTTCTTGGGAACAGCAGTGATTGATGGTTTTTCATTTGTGACAGGTCCTCTTTAATACTCTATGGCGCTGTGTCTGGTATTCAGGTAAAAGGCATAGCACTTGGTTGACTGCCACAGCCTCTTCAGTTGACTGGTGGGGGTACCAGATGTTTGTCAAGTGGGCTGGGCTTTGGAGAACACCCCCTCGACAGTATAAAACAGACTTTCTAGAGGTTGTTCTCCACTGCTTAGCAATGACACTGGGCAGTAAAGACCACCCACTTGACAGTTCACTCTTATCGATAGTTGAAAATAGTGGCACCAATATCTCTGCAACAGGGAATTCACCAAAAGAGCAGCTCTCTGAAGCTATAGCACTCAAGGAGCTGACAGGTCCTCTTTAACTCTAGCACTATCCTGAGATGTTAATTTCCCTTTCTACACTACTCCCTTACTGGAGAATACTTCAGCTTTTGCAACTTTTTAGAAAGTCACATTTTATAAGTATTGTGTACATGAGATTAAATACGACCACTTTTCAAATATCGAGTGTGTAGCATAAAAGTGCAGAATGTTACAAAGTGCTTGCACAAATAATCTCAAATTGTCACAAAACACTATTTCACAACTTTTTTACATCAAAATTTCTGGAGTACAGGGCTTAACACTTTTCCCCAATACTGTGTATGGGGGAGAGGGGCAATTTGACAAGTGCTTCTAGGCCAACAGTGCAGCTTGTCCCGGCCTCTCTTTACATCTACTGCCATTACTTTTGCCTCCCACTACTAAAGTGTCCTTGTAAATGACAGATGTATACAGATATGCTGTAGGTATATACCAGCAATGACTTTACACATATTTTGTACGCTGTTTTACATTTTCTTTTTAAGTATCAATTTTCTGATGATGATGACAGAGCCAATAAATCATTTTACTATTACTATTTCAGGATGTCTTCACAGCAAGTGTTGGAAATTTACCATCCAAAGCAACTGTAGTCATAAAAATCACCTATGTTATGGAACTGTCATGTCACCGTAATCATATTTAATTTCTCAGTCCTGGGAAATGTGGTGCAATGGCTACAAGACAAATCGCTAAAGGACATCACCCAGGTAATAATATTACTTTGCAATACATTTCTAATGAAGGTATATGTTTATCTGTGCAATAGTTTATATTGACTAAAACCTTTTTTTGTTTTTCATAGGATACTGTAACAAAAGAGGGCATTGAAAGTGACATGGCAGCAGAGGGGTAAGTTGGAGAAGCCATTATTTTATATCAGGTTGACGTAAGGTAACTTTATCTTATATTACTCTGTTCAATGGTTATGAGTCCCATAGCTTTTTGAACAAAGTAATGGATCTCATTGCAATATATTTAGAATATATGTAGATTTTTTCAAGGTTATATTCCTTTTCTCACTTATTTCATTGGGGGACACAGTGTCTTATTTCATGACTATCACAGTGTCTGTGAGAGGGTATAGCCCAGAGGCGGAGACGACTAGTGTCAGCCTCCTAGTGGCTAAGTCTATATCCATGGTGCTGTCCCCTCCAATGAATACAACGAGAAAAGGATTTTACGGTGAGTACATAAATCGAGTTTTTGCACTCAGAGCTTTATATTGTAGTTTCCCGCAGAATGCAGCATTATTCTTACCATCAATGATGAGGGAAGCCCCAGCGGACCCATAGACGTCAATGGACGCCATCTGTGACTGTGTTAATCTGTCAGATGATAAATCCACCACAGTATAATGACTTAACATGAACAGAGCCTTAGTGTTTTATCCCAGTTGTCAGAGGAGATACGCAATAACTGTTTATAAAATGTGAGTGTGGGACAGTTGGAAATACCATAACTGTAAATGTGTAAAGGTGTCAGATACAGTGCTGGCTGTTATGTCAATTTACCCAAAAAAAGAGGAACAGGGCAGCTAGCTTCTTGCTACACCAATGCTTTCAGAAGTTATGTGTGAAGAAGCACACCGACACACAACAGTCTCACACAAGTTTCACAGTAGTCACAAGTTGCTTGCACAGTACGTAGATAACTGTCTTCGCTGTTCTGTAGTGAGGCGCACTGAAACACAGCAAGCGTTCACAGGGGTCGCACACCAAGTCCACTCAGACCTTGTTGCTCAAAGCTGTCGCTCAGTTCGCTTCTTTGGCTTTTGGGAAAAGCCTGGCTTTACGCCAGGACTCAAAATGTCACTCCACAAAGGCAAGTGGCCATGCTGGACACATCATAGTTAGCTGCAGATGAAAATGGCATTGGACTCCTTTTATACAGTGTTTATCCCACCCTGGCATATAGTCTGTACCTTGGGAAGCATGAAAAGACAACAAGATCTCACTGCCTCTTATCCAAAATGGACCAAAACAAGAAGTGGCGCAAAGTAGCATCAGCAAACAATACACAGCAGACACTTTATCATTACAACACAAAGACACACATAGGACATAAAGGCACGCACCAACCAGTACTCAGTGGAGTGGAGATTTCTTTTCATGTACCAAAAGTCCTAAATGTAAGGCTATTACTGTGGAAGGAGGTGGCTTTGACATCTTTACAGAGGGATGTGATATGTAGCTTTAATTTGCCCAAATGTGGCAATGACTCCCTCTTCTTCCTTAGTGCCAGCCTTAGGTTCAATTGTGCCACATGTGAGACTCTAAGCTAGCTAGTAAGATATGGCACCATTAGGTGAAATAATGAGTAAAAGAGGGTTAGACTACACCCTAAATGGGTATATCAGTCCTGGCACAAGCCAATCAAAATACGTAAGATAAACACAGAAGGTGGTAGGGGTCACTGATGTACCCCAAAGAGCCACAGTAACAGTTTGGAAAGTCAATAGGTCTCATTCCTCTGTGTACTGGTTCAGGTTTGCACTACACTGTGATTTGTCAAAGAGCATGGATGGAGTTGTCCCACCCCAACTCCATTCCATGGGCCCTATGCGCCTGGGCTGCCTGTATGTTATATGAGACCTTGATGGCAAACCTAGACATTTAGGTGACACTTATTTTGGTACCTCATGTTTTATTCTTTGTCACATATCCAGTGTCTTGGATCTGACAAGTTTGCAGGATTCAAAATAAATTGAAATTCCCCAAAAAAACACATTTCATCCCAGGATATTGTTGTAAAGGGGAATCCTTATTTTACCTTTCTTATTTTTTTCAGGTATTTTAGTGCAGATGTGTCCATTAAGATGCCAACGGAAATAGAAAATATTATTTGTTTAACACATAAATTCAAAATAAAGGTAAGTCCTTTTCACGTGAGCACAGCAGGGTTAGTAGTATAAAGTGAAAACAGGGGCATACTCAGAAATCTCAACATAAAAAAATACAGATAAAAAAAATTCTGGGACTTATGTTCAACATCTCTGATCTCATCTGACCCAGACTCTTATCAAGACTTCTTCCAGCTTTTATGGGGCTGCGATACCTCCAATGTTGTTTCTACTACTGCCCCCTTAAACTGCTCATGTTGTGCGGTACCAGGTGCTGCTTTTTTATATATTTCTCAGAGTTTTAACTGTCATATGAAACAAAACAGGATTAAAAGAGACAGATATAAAATGTTTGTTATTTTTGAGTTATTTTATCCCTATCCTGCCTAGGCCAGGCGTTTCTTTGGTGGGAAATATCTTGCTTGTGTGTATATATAAATATATATACAGTACATATAATTATTTTGGGTGGGTATTTCTTTTGATAAATTAAATCCTGTCTCAATGATTCTAAAACTATCGGTCAATTGTGTATATTGCAGAAAACCAAGCGCAAAGCTGTAGTTAAAACTGAAAAATCCAGTTATTTCACAGAGTTTTCTTTGGAAGTATTTCTGATAAATTCCTATATCCCAAGGATGTGGGTTGAGAAACACCCAGACCAAGACAGTGAGGTAAAATACAATAACTATATTTTCTCTGTTGTTCCCAGTTGCTAGAATTCAGCTGTCATGTTGAGTGTCTGTCCTTGGCAGTTTTACATAAAGTAGCCTAATACATCACATTTTGCTTCCTATTTGCTTTTGTTTTTTTACCCAATGGGGTCCCGTAAGCTCCGTTCATGTCACTATTTTTGAAGTCCGCTATTCCTTTCTTCTGGTGCTCTGATGGATCAAAAGAGCAGAAACGTGGCACAGATGTGAACCTAGCTGAAGGCTCTGTATGCATATCCTGCCGGGGTCTGTCAGGCTTCATCCGTGTCTGTTGTTTTGGTGGTCCATTTGTCCGTTGCTTATATCTTCCGATGCAAGTGTGAATGTAGCGTCAGTCCATTCATTGCAGTTACTATATGATACACAGAGCTTGTTGCAATATATCTATACATACAATACAGGAAACGATGGGGTGTGTTTCCAATATGGCCAACCCAAAAAGATTTCAAAAAGAAAATAACAAAAATGTCATTTCTCTTCTGCAGACTTGTATCTAGTTACAACCACTCAATATTTCAGACTTTCCCTGAGCTGATTCCTGTATTATAACATCAATGATATGCTGCATACAATATACAGGATTTGCTTACTCTTCTTATTACAGAGCTGTATAAATGTGCAGGTCACCTCCAGTAATTGTTCAGTGTTGATTCTATTTTATAGGTGTCCATGTTGATTTTTAGACCTGATATATCAGACGATATTGATTATACAGTTATGACAATATGCCTCGATTGTTCCAACTCCATGGAGTCCTGTTTTCACAGTGCTAAACAGCTTGCATTGCTCGCACTTCATTCTATGTACAGCCCCTACGTAAACATTGTTCTTTTTGGATCAAGTAAGTAATTCTATACTGTAAAGCAGAGGTCATCAACCTCCGGCACCTGAGCCGAGGTTGGCACTTGAGGCATATTGGCTCGGCACAGGGTTCTCTGTAATGTT
This sequence comes from Leptodactylus fallax, assembly GCA_947044405.1. Taxonomy (NCBI): domain Eukaryota; kingdom Metazoa; phylum Chordata; class Amphibia; order Anura; family Leptodactylidae; genus Leptodactylus; species Leptodactylus fallax. The sequence continues at coordinate 282,958 of CAMRHE010000272.1, forward strand.
TATCATGCTGCTACAGGTAGCCCCTCTCTCTCATGAACCATGTAAACACAGTTCTAGGGGAGGAAGCAATAAGGGGGAAGGCATGAGACATGGCATCCTAGTGTCCGGGCTGTGAGCTACCCTAGTCATGGGGTGGCAATTGCCTTATAAAGCTAATGGCATGGACTCATTGATGTTTAGAGGTTTTATAACCTTACCTTATCTGTATAGAACAGTGGGCCACCTGATCCGACACACCTCTGACATTCCATCATTAACACTTAACTTCCTTCTAGACTAGTTAGGGAGGCAATTTGACCTTCATCATCACCAGCGTCATTCACGTGTGTTATGACTCTTAGGCATCATTCACATACAGTATGTCCATTGTCATGATTAATTTGATGACTATTTCTTCAGATACATGAATTGTGCATGTAATGCACATTCGTGAATGACACATCAGAGTCATAACACGCATGTACAAGTAATGCTGGGGTTGTTAATGGATCAACCCATTAAGACAATGCCCAGCCATTAAGGGTATGTTCACATGTCACCTTCAAAGCCAACATGTATTACCACGGTGGAAGTCCAAGGTAATACACGTTATGTGGATACAGTGGGGAAAAAAAAGTATTTAGTCAGCCACTAGCTGTGCAAGTTCTCCCACTTAAAAAGATGAGGCCGGCCTGTAATTGACATAATAGGAGACCTCAAAGGGGGACAAAATGAGAAAACAAATCCAGAAAATCACATTGTCTGATTTTTAAAGAATTTATTTGCAAATTATGGTGAAAAATAAGTATTTGGTCAATAACAAAAGTTCATCTCAATACTTTGTTATAAATCCTTTGTTGGTAATGACAGAGGTCAAATGTTTTCTGTAAGTCTTCACAAGGTTGGCACACACTGTTGCTGGTATGTTGGCCCATTCCTCCATGCAGATCTCCTCTAGAGCAGTGATGTTTTGTGGCTGTTGCTGGGCAACACGGACATTCAACTCCCTCCAAAGGTTTTCTATGGGGTTGAGATCGGAGACTGGCTAGGCCAGTCCAGGACCTTGAAATGCTTCTTAAGAAGCCACTCCTTCGTTGCCCTGGTGGTGTACTTGGGATCATTGTCATGCTGAAAGACCCAGCCACGTTTCATCTTCAATGCCCTTGCTGATGGAAGGAGGTTTGAACTCAAAATCTCACGATACATGGCCCCATTCATTCTTTCATGTACACGGATCAGTGGTCCTGGTCCCTTTACAGAGAAACAGCCCCAAAGCATGATGTTGCCACCCCCATGCTTCACAGTAGGTATGGTGTTCTTTGGATACAACTCAGCATTCACTCTCCTCCAAACACGACGAGTTGTGTTTCAACCAAACAGTTCTACTTTGGTTTCATGTGACCATATGACATTCTCCCAATACTCTTCTGGAACATCCAAATGCTCTCTAGCAAACTTCAGACAGGTCTGGATATGTACTGGCTTAAGCAGGGGGACACGTCTGGCACTGCAGGATCTGAGTCCCTGGAGGTGTAGTGTGTTACTGACGGTAGCCTTTGTTACGTTAGTCCCAGCTTTCTGCAGGTCATTCACTAGGTCCCCCCCGTGTGGTTATGGGATTTTTGCTCACCGTTCTTGTGATCATTTTGACCCCTCGGGGTGAGATCTTGCGTGGAGCCCCTGATGGAGGGAGATTATCAGTGGTCTTGTATGTCTTCCATTTTCTAATTATTGCTCCCACAGTTGATTTCTTCACACCAAGCTGCTTGCCTATTGAAGATTCAGTCTTCCCAGCCTGGTGCAGGTCTACAATTTTGTTTCTGGTGTCCTTCCACAGCTCTTTGGTCTTCACCATAGTGGAGTTTGGAGTGTGACTGTTTGAGGTTGTGAACAGGTGTCTTTTATACTGATAACAATGTCAAACAGGAGCCATTACTACAGGTAATGCGTGGAGGACAGAGGAGCCTCTTAAAGAAGAAGTTACAGGTCTGTGAGAGCCAGAAATCTTGCTTGTTTGTAGGTGACCAAATACTTATTTTCCACCATAATTTGCAAATAAATTCTTAAAAAATCAGACAATGTGATTTTCTGGATTTGTTTTCTCATTTTGTCTCTCATAGTTGAGGTCTACCTATGATGACAATTACAGGCCGCCCTCATCTTTTTAAGTGGGAGAACTTGCACAATTGGTGGCTGACTAAATACTTTTTTTCCCCACTATATGCAGCAGATCCTAATGGTGGGTTCACATCTGCGTTCCAGTCCGTCCGTTGCCAATCCGAGTGAAAATCTTGGCGAACGGGATTGGCATCGGATACAGACAGGTTTGAGACGCATTGGTTAAAAACCCATTCATTTGAATGGGTTTTTAAAGCAATGCGCGGGTGTGCGCTTACACCCTCTGCGCTGCAAAGCCGATTTTTTTTCGTCGGACACGAAGTCCTGCATGTCCAACTTTGTTTCCGACGAAAAAAAAAGGATTGGCAGCGCAGAGGGTGTAAGCGCACACCCGCGCATTGCTTTAAAAACCCATTCAAATGAATGGGTTTTTAACCAATGTGTCTCTGTATCCGATTTTCACTCGGATTGGCAACGGACGGACTGGAACGCAGGTGTGAACCCACCCTCAGTTGTGTTAGCTCCAAGTCAATGGGTATAATCCTTGGCTTTCCTGTGTGCAGTCTGCAGACTTAGACAACAGGCTACATCTTTCTGAGGCAGCACCAAGTACATGCCTGAAAATGTTTGGTTATATGTGAATAAAATTGTGGAAATCCCATTCAGAAGCATAGGATGCAAAATGTCAACCGATGTGACATGGATTTCTCCTCAAAATCTGTGAAATCTATAAGATCTGTGTCAGGCTACATGTACCTGAATGTGTGCTTTGTCAGTGTGCTAGCTGTTTTTTCCCGGCTAGCACACTGACCCATTACTTTCTTTGGCCTGACCCATGTATTATCACAGGTCTGTGTATGGGGCTGTGAGCCCGGAGCAAAACTGAGTTAAGGTTCTATACATGTCCGTTGGAATCTGGGCTAACTTAAGGAAGTGAATGGGGCTGTGGAGGCAGAGGTGGCACACAGGTATCATCCATGTGCTGTCTATATGTGTGTATTACCACACACCGGGCACATGCACGCATTTGTGTGGATGTAGCCTAAATGATTCCACATAAAACACTGTTGTGAACATGTTAGTTTAGTTTTGTTTATATTTTTGCAGATTATAGAGAGATGTATGTCTTCCCAAAATCCCACAACTATGAATATTCAGAGATGGAGCGGTTTATAAAAGTAAGGAGCACAGCAACATTCATTTATTACTAGGAGTCAACTGTTTTTTTTCCATCTAAAGTCTTGTCAATGTAATTTACCTTGACTTACTGTAAGGTTTTCATTATTTCATAGGAAGCTAAACCCACCATGGGTAGCATGGAGTTCTGGAAGGTTCTGCAGTCCGTGTGTTTGCTCAGACCACAAAAGGAATGTCATAAAGTTGTCCTCATCAGCGATGGACATGTCCAAAATGAAAACTTGGTCTTTCAGATTCTAAACAACAATAAGAATCTCATTCGGGTGTTCACCTGTGGAGTAGGGTAAGCCATAATAATTACTTACAGCAATTAATATTTACCTTATGGTAACCTATTCCTACTAGAAATGTATGAATACATTGACAATTGGAGGTAACCATTTCAGAATGTGTCCTTCAACACTCTGACAGGTTCCAGTCAGTGCTGAAATTGTAGGAACTCTCCCCATTGACAAGGGGAATGGTAACGCCCAGTTGTCACTTTATTTTTGTAGGAGGAAAGACAGAGGAACAACACAATAGAGTTATAATAAATGATGCTCCAGGTTATATTATGAAATATAATACAAGGGAATACAAGTATTTACTAAAACAGACATGTCAGGAGAGCTGACAGGTCCATTTGAAGGTGCCCATACACATTAGAGGGAGGTCATCCATGCCTGCCAATTTTAGCTAGTTTACATACCCTTCTGTTCCATCTAACTAATTCTGAAGCATGCAACAACCCTAATATCTCGCTTCCCGCTCCTGAAGTCATATCCACAAGGAGCCAAGAAGCTAAGATACTGAGACATGTTTATTCAATTTCGTTACACTTAGGCTAAGGCCCCATGTAGCGGGCCGCAGCCAAAAAGCACTGCGGGAAAAACTGTGAAAATGCAGCATGGTTTTTCCCACAGCGCTTTTCACAGAAAGTCCGCAGAGTTTTCCTTCAATTATAAGCCAGCGTTTCCGTAGGTATAATAGACATGCTGCAATTTACAAAAACACAACGTTTTTTTAAATCGCAGCATGTTCGCTTCAGATATTTTTCTGCAATGTGTGTATAGGATTAGCCAGAATCTCACCCACTTTGCACGTTCTGTAAAATGCCACAGCGTTTATGCTATGTGGGGTAGCCGGGATTGTGAAAACAGCCAAACTAATTGTGATATACTATTTCTATAACTAATCTACAAGTGAAGTGCAGGTATGGAAACAGCACAGCAAGTTCAGATGTTTCTATAATCCCGACCGTTGCTGCATCATTCGCAGTGCGGATGCAGTCAGGGAACCTCATTTCTCAAGATAGCTATGGATTCCAAAGGTGGGACCTGCATCTATCAGATATCCTGTGGATATGCCAACACTATCTAAGATTGGAATCACCCTTTAAACTGCCCATGACATTTAGAAAACACAGTGTTCACACTCACAGTTTTCTTTCACTGCAGAGGAAATGAAAATCACATGTGAATGGTGAACCCAGGCATGCACATAGGTGACTAGATCAGTTCCCTGTGTATGGACATCACAAAACAACTCTCCATTAGTTACTGAATCCCATGTGAGTGCACTACAGAGGCGAAAAAAATTATTGGTGTGCACTGCAATTCCGAGGAACAGTGGTCCCCATCCTTTCTTGCCCCACGAACCAGTTCCAAGCAAGACAATTTTCCCATGGCCCAGGAGGTAGGGGAGGGGGGATGTTAGTGGGAAAATTGTAGGGGGTGGGGCAATCACAGATGTGGTCTCATTGGCTCTGGCGGTACATTATGCTCCCAGCGACAGAGTGTCTCATAGTGATAAAGTATAGGACAGTATATTGCTGGGAGGCAGGGACTCCTAGTCCCTTTCCCACAGCATAATGCATCCGCCAAGAGATCCTGCATTCACACGGAGCAAGTCTAACGTGTGAGAGCGCAGCTTCCAGTGATCACTGCACTGTGTGCTGAGAGTGGCAGCCAATGATGAGCGCCCTGACCAAGAACTGCCTAGAGTATTTAGTTCCCAACCAGGGCGCTCCTCATTGGCTGCTTCTCCCTTCACACAAGCTGCGCTCACTGGGAGCTGCCCAGAACGGAAAGAGCATCCTGCGGGCCAGTACTGGGCTGCCGCTCGGTGTTTGTGGACCTCTGCCATATAATATTTTGATTTTGTGTGGTATTAGGAGCATATCATGCACTAGAAGTTGAGTGCAATGGGTGGTTTGTTTTATATTACTCATATAGTAGTTTACTATGTGTTTCAAAATGCTTTTGAAAATACAAAAGTGGCAAAAAGTTAGGTTTTTTTGGGAGTTTTTTGAAGGAGGATTCGGGAGGAATCTGCTCTGGACTCGGGGGCGGATTCCGCTCCCAAATCCGCGGCAAATTCCTCCGTGTGAACACACCCTAAGGGGACTATCAAGAAGCAATCTACTTTTCACTACATATATACGTTTTTTCATATATAATGTGGCCAGTATTCTATCAATTCCATTCTGATTGTAATCAAAATTTAGATTTTGCTACATGATGTATAAATTGCACACAAAAAAATCTGCTTCTTAACTGCATGCATTGGGCTGCTTTAACATTGCATTGTTTAGTCCATCATTTTGATCTGCCATAAGATCAGAACAGCAGACTGAACAACTAATAGAATGAAGGTTGTAGACAGAGTGTGATGATTCTGCTTAAATATGGCTATAACTCAGAGCTGTATTTTGATCTCTGGGTAGCGTATTTCTCTCTCAGTTCTCTTTACTCATAATGTGCACAGCCTACTCATAGGTATATTGCCAATAGTGGCCGGACTGGAACAATAGGGCTTTGTATCCATCCCAGCAGGGCTCCATTGTATTCCTACACAGCCCTTAGTGATCAAACAAACATGCATTGGTCAGCCTGAACTGGTAGATCAGATATGGCTGATAACATTGTATCATTTCACTTGGTCTCAGCTCAATACAAAGAATCTGGACGTGAGTGTGTTAGTCAATCAGACTTGCTGTCGCCGGTGACCTCATTCTGGGAGGTGGCATAAAGGGTATATAAGATGAGGTAAGAGGTCAGTGGGAGGAGATTGTGCTGGGACTACAAGAGTTTTTACAGACAGACTACAGGATATTACAGACAGACCACTGTGAAGAGCATGCAGGCTGGATTGTTGTATTAATGCCACATGCTAAGAAGCCTCCACTGGTTATTCACACATGACAGAGCATGTGTGAGTGTTGGATTATAGAGCCACATCAAGGAGATGCGTGGTAAAGTAATTATTTCACTTTTATGCCCTTTTATTTTATTGCACTGTATCTTGTAACTAGTAACTGTTAATGCTTGCATATATCTACATATCTGTTCTGAACTGCATGTGTTAGATGTTAATACCGACCCATTTAGGGGTTAATAAATATATAAAATTTAGAAAGCTTGTCTTGTATTTATCTTGTGGACCCGGCACTCACTGACGGTGAGTGTGGTTTTATATGAAAGAAGACTCAGGTGTGGGCCAACGCGGGTTTGGCGCACTGAGGATCTTTCACACAGAGCATATTCAATAGCTAACACAGTACAACATTATACTACTAGAGCATATTCTGTCTGCATCCCTCATCATTGACTGTAAGAGAATGTTAACACAGCCGGAAAGTGAATAGGAATCTGAGGAAGATTTCCATCTCAAATTCCTGTTCACTTTGGCTGATTCAGCCGTGGAATCTGCCACAAAATCGAACAGGACGCTTATTTCTTCAGGATCAGGGAAGAATTTAGATTTGCTTTTGCGATGGAATCCACCTCAAAGTCAGTGCTAAATGACGCCCTGTGATCTTAGCCTAAAGTCTTTTTGATCTGATAGGTCATCAGTTTTAAAAACCCGGAAAACCCCTTTAATAAAGACAGATGGCGACAGAATGTGCTGTCTTCATCCTTCATTCCATTAGTTTTTCAGTTTGTTGTTCTGATCCTATAACAGATCAGAATAACTGACTAAACAATGACCGTTATTGTAAATGTAGCCTTACTTTTATATTTCTTTGCTTTAGGGCTACAGCAAATAAGCACATGCTCAGGTGTATTGCACAGTACAGTGCTGGAGCCTTTGAATATTTTTCTGACACATCTAAGTGCAGATGGAGAGATCAGGTAATCTTTATTGGCTTGTCATATTCATTTGTTTAAAATAAATGTGTCACAATATGGTAGTCAGTCATCTGCTGCGTATTAATGTTTTAAATGTAATATCTCCTGTCCTCTATGAGAGCAGGATATGGTAGAGGGAGAGGCTGAGCTCTGTGATATTAGGGGTATATGATAGAGGAGAGAAGCTGAGCTCTGTGATATATAGGGGTATATGACAGAGGAGAGAAGCTGAGCTCTGTGATATATAGGGTTATATGATAGAGGGAGAGAAGCTGAGCTCTGTGATATATAGGGTTATATGATAGATGAGAGAAGCGGAGCTCTGTGATATATAGGGTTATATGATAGGGGGAGAGAAGCTGAGCTCTGTGATATATAGAGTTATATGATAGATGAGAGAAGCTGAGCTCTGTGATATATAGGGTTATATGATAGATGAGAGAAGCTGAGCTCTGTGATATATAGGGTTATATGATAGGGGGGGGGGAGTATATATATATATATATATATATATATATATATAGGGGGTTATATGATAGAGGGAGAGAAGCTGAGCTCTGTGATATATAGGTTTGTATGATAGAGGAGAGAAGCTGAGCTCTGTGGTATATAGGGTTATATGATAGAGGGAGAGAAGCTGAGCTCTGTGATATATAGGGTTATAGGATAGAGGAGAGAAGCTGAGCTCTGTGATATATAGGGTTATATGATAGATGAGAGAAGCTGAGCTCTGTGATATATAGGGTTATATGATAGATGAGAGAAGCTGAGCTCTGTGATATATAGGTTTGTATGATAGAGGAGAGAAGCTGAGCTCTGTGGTATATAGGGTTATATGATAGATGAGAGAAGCTGAACTCTGTGATATATAGGGTTATATGATAGAGGGGAGAAGGGCTGAGCTCTGTGATATATAGGGTTATATGATAGAGGAGAGAAGCTGAGCTCTGTGATATATAGGGTTATATGATAGATGAGAGAAGCTGAGCTCTGTGATATATATATATATATATATATATATATATATATATATATATATAGGGTTATATGATAGAGGAGAGAAGCTGAGCTCTGTGATATATAGGTTATATGATATAGGAGAGAAGCTGAGCTCTGTGATATATAGGGTTATATGATAGATGAGAGAAGCTGAGCTCTGTGATATATAGGGTTATATGATAGAGGGAGAGAGGGCTGAGCTCTGTGATATATAGGGTTATATGATAGAGGAGAGAAGCTGAGCTCTGTGATATATATATATATATATATATATAGGGTTATATGATAGAGGGAGAGAAGCTGAGCTCTGTGATATATAGGTTATATGATATAGGGGGCGAGCTCTGTGATATATAGGGTTAATGTAGAGGAGAGGAGCTGAGCTCTGTGATATATAGGGTTATATGATAGAGGGAGAGAAGCTGAGCTCTGTGATATATAGGGTTATATGATAGAGGAGAGAAGCTGAGCTCTGTGATATATAGGGTTATATGATAGAGGAGAGAAGCTGAGCTCTGTGATATATAGGGTTATATGGTAGAGGAGAGAAGCTGAGCTCTGTGATATATAGGATTATATGATAGAGGAGAGAAGCTGAGCTCTGTGATATATAGGGTTATATGATAGTGGAGAGAAGCTGAGCTCTGTGATATATAGGGTTATATGATAGAGGAGAGAAGCTGAGCTCTGTGATATATGTTTATATGATGTGTAGCAGGATTTTGTTGGTGAAAAGCAGAGTAAATCTGAGGCCCCACATTGCAGAAACGCAGCTTTTTTGTTGCAGATTTTGCTGCGGACAAAAGGAATGGGAAATATCTAGGAAGTTCTTATGCTTCTACTTTCTGCTCTATCCACCCCTTTCTTTGGCTCAAAACAACACAGCAAAATCTGCAACAATAAAGCTGAGTTTCTGCAACATGGGGGCCTCAGCCTAAATCTTCCCAGGACTCCTAGGAGAGTTTTGTCCCCAACCTATTGCATGAGATATGTATAAAAATCTGTTCTTACTGTTAATGTTGCTTTCATCGAGTCTGTAGACAGCACCAGTGGGATATATTGTCCTCTAGATCCTGCTCTAGGACCAGCCCACCTAGAAGAAGCCGCATTAAAATAATTCATTGGTGTCAATTTAAGAACCTCCTTATATAGCTCACTGTAAAATAAATAGAAATGGCTTAGAGACTATTCTTAATAAATCCCCGCTGAGCTATAGGAGGAGAAGGTTCTTATAGTGATACCAATTAATGATTTTAATGTGGTTGTCTTCTAGGTGGGCTGGTTCTAGGGCAGGATATAGGGGACAAAATACCCCATTGGTATTGGCATAGGATGATAAGGAAAATCCTATTAAATTTATTTATGTCCTTGTGATGTTTCCTTTTCTTGCCAGTGATATGGATTTGACTCTAGTACCAAGTTCTAGCAATGCTATGACATCCCTGTTGCTACGATTGCACAGTAGTGTCTTGTGCTACGAACAGCTGGGGAGATACATTTAGGGGGTCCAAGAGACAATTCATGCAGACATTCACGAATCACAATATCACTTTGTGCCTATAATACGGCCATCTCCATTACTTTTAAATTCAACCTATGGCTTGCTGAACCAAAATACAATGGAGGAAACGTCTAAAAAGTGGGTGAGAGGAAAAGTGTAGGAGTTGCTGTTTTCATTTTCTTAGGAGGAATCAAAGTCGGAATCTGGTTGGTTGCAGTTTGTCAAATCTTTTCTCCTTTTTTTAGTTTGTGGAAATCTCCTTTATTGTTCTTATAAACCAAATCCAAAATTATGAGGAGGCTAAAAAAGAGAAATTTACACAAGGATAAGGATTCGATCCTTCAAATTGTCAGAGTAAAAGTTCCTGCTTATGTATTTTCTCTTATAGATGTCGGGAAATGGAAATCGGTTAGGTTCTGAGACATGTACAGCTGTTTCAGTGAAGTGGAGACAGTTTAACCAGAACTCTTCTGAGATCCTGCAAGCTCCTGCAAACATACAGGCTTTATTCTCTGATGAATCCCTTTTTGTCTATGGGTTTGTCCCTCATTGCACTCAGGTGTGTATGTTATATAGCAGGTGTTGGCTGGCTAAGGAGAGCTCCCGCACTTGTAGCAGTAGTGTGCTACCATGCATTTTGCTGCGATGCAGTTTGTAAACCACATTGGGGGTTATTTATCATCTGCCCCTTTTTTTTTTTATTTATTTATTTTTTTAGCGCACTTTTTTTTAGACTAGTTTTACTGTGGTGCTTATTTATGATATAGGAGCACCTTCTTGTTAAATGTTGTGCACTTGTCACTTAATTTAGATTCACCTTTTTAAGCCATGTGCACATTTCCACTTTTTTGTTCAAAAAGGCGCAATTGCCCCTATTTTGCTTGGAATAGGACCTGTTCTATTTTTCGCGGCCCGGACTGTCGGTCCAAACACGGGACCGTGAAATTCAGGCCCATAGAAAAGAATGGGTCAGTGTGCTATTCGTGAAATACACGGATAGCACACTGATCACGGCCACGGTCGCCTTAGTCTATTGTTTTGTATTGGATGTTCTTTAGGCTAAGGCCTCACGTAGCGAAACGCAGCAAAAAAAAACCGTGGCAGAAACACATTGTGTTTTTTTTCCGCAGAGTTTTTCATTGCATTTTCGCAAAGTTTTCCTCTGTGGAATTTCTGTCCTTATTATACCTATATAGAAAACGCCAGCGTTTCCACAGGTATACTTGACCTGCTGTGATTTTCAGAATCGTGGGCATTTTTGAAAATGCTGCTTTTCTGCTGCAAATTTTTTCTGCAATGTGTGGATGGGATTAGCCTGAATTCTATTTTCTTTGCAGGTATTTTTTTTTTTTTTTTGATAGATACAGGTTTTAAGTATTTAATCCAACTTTCTTGTCTTAAATTACAGGCAACACTAAAGACTTTAATCAATAATGAAGAGTTTGAGAACATGGTCTCAGCCACTAAGCTACAGAAAACAACAGGAACAGTATGTTACATGAATCCCTACTTTTCTACAGTTTATCATGGTCACCATTTTTATCCTCAGCCATAGTATTTTTCACAGAATTTAAACTATGGCATACAGTACCCAGTCAGCACGTTATCTCCAACAATTCTAAAAAGTATCTGGGGTGAAAGTGCAGGAAAAATTCATCAGCAGCTTATAGCGTATAGTAGCCAAATGCCATAACTTATATCCATGAGGAATGGTCACTAACTGAACCTGAAGGTCTGTCTGTTATGTTACCTTTGATTTCCTGAATTTTTTCCTTTTTCATAAAGTATACTTAGTCGATAAGGTTTCAACTATTCTATCCAGTGTGCACCCACTATAAGGAAGTCTGAGTTTGTAGGGCCACACATTGCCAGGTGAATTAGTCAAGTAGGTATCACAGTATAAGGGAATCTTTGACTATCTGCAACCTCGTCCTGAAGATGCTGATCCACTGAGCGTCTCCTCACAGCATTTCATGACACTTCAACACCCAGCTGAACTGTTCTCCTGAATGGGAACTGAGTGGTAGTAACTAATATCTGTACAGCTCAGTACACTATGCTTCTTATGGCTTCTACCATCAGTTAATCATTGAGGGTGCCGGGTGTCAGACCCCCACTGATCTGATATTGATGATCTATCCATTAGTATCTAAGCCCTGGAAAACCCCAATAATTATAAGGATTAAAATGGTTTTCTGTTTGCTTACATTACATTGATCTCATTGTGTCCAGATACTGCACACCCTTACAGCTCGAGCTTTCATTAAAGACTATGAGGATGGGATTCTGCATGAGAAGGAAAATGAGAATGAGGTCAGTACAAAACTACTGCAATACATATTATAGAAAGGAAACATGACATGGTGAATCTGATTCTCTTCATAATGCCTATACTTTTTTAAGGACTAGACATCCCAGAACTCCCCTATTGTTATATTTTGTGTTTGGTTTTATTTTTTCTTAGTATTAATTCCCTCAAAGGGGAATTTAAGATCACACTGAATATGTTCCACTAACTAGACTTGAGTTGTGCACTCTTTTACTACAAAAGGCCTTCTAATGTTGTATATACCTTTCCTCTGTTACAAAAATACACCCTTTCTGTTTAGAATCCATACCTGGACCACCTTCCATATATTACTTTATTGTTGTAGATTACCCAGTCAACTAATCCTCCATTACATCCTTGGTGAGCACGGTTAGGAGATTCCTACTCTCACACCATGTGGGCCCCAACCAGAATACTAACACAACCATAGAGTGGCATGTCTTTTAATACATTTAAGGAGTATTCCTGTCTCCAGGGTCATATTTTAACTCGTAGCTTAAGCTAAATGAAGCATTTTATCCAAGACATTATCTATTTTGCTCCATTTATCAGATTCTGCTGATTGTGTGTGTTTACAGCTCCTTGTCTAGGTTTCCGACCACCTCTGCTTTCTAGTAGTAGTGGCCGAGCTCTTGATGTCTGTCCCTGTTCCCGGCTACCTCTATTCTCTTCTCTTGGCTAGTGGAGCCCTCTGTCAGCTCTGCTAGTGCACTTAGCTGCCGAACCCTGATAAGGACTAGAACACTGCTTGATCAGTGCCTCTGTTATCTCTGTATGTAAATCCAGAGATAACAGTGTACAATTTAGTCTGAGCTGTCCATCACACAGGCTTTCTGCCCACCAACTTGCCACTGAAACTGGAATTGGATGAGGAGAGGAGGCAAGAGAGCAGGTGAATCCCTGAAACGGAAACCCCCTTTAATGTGACCTCCTTAATATAACAGTTCTGGAGCATCTTTTCTTAGAACTCTACATTGTGCTGTTCCTCTGTTATTCCTCCTAGAAAGTCATGGATAAATTGGGTAGCTGGGTATTCCATGTTAAAGTGGTGTCTCTACACACCCTGGCATAGTCCAATGAGTTCTGACAGCATGGGACTGTATGAGGAGACACCCCGTTGTCAATTTATTAATAATTTTTGAGGAATAACAGAGGGACAGTACAAAACAGGGTTATGAGAAAAAAGAATTGTTACTGCATGGGAAATACAAATATGTACTCAGACATATCGGGAATGGTGATATTGCTGACAATGGTGGAGTGGGCCACTTTTAAAGCTTCTGAAAAATTTTATTTTTGTATTAATAGAAAATTGTTGAAAATGAAATGTAAAGTCTATGTAATAATACATATGTTTCTGTTGTATACAATGATAAATGTTTCAGTCACTTGAGTAATGGTGAAAATACAGTAAAGGGAATTTCTTGAGCCCTGCACTCCAGAATTCTGGCATAAAAGTTACTTTCCATTTATAAAGAAGTTATACAGGAGAAGAGTGGTTGTATTTACACTGGTACATAATATGGTATATTGCTCTCTTCTCATAATATACTCCGATATTAGATCTTCTTCGGATCAGACTACTGTGTTTGTAGAGGGCTGGAGTATTATGTTATGATAATCCTTTGTTATTTAATACTTGATACAGATGAAGAAACAAGAGATGAAGTCTTTCATCATTCAGCTCAATAAAGAATACTCAATAGTCACTCAATTCACAAGTTTTGTGGCAGTGGAAAAAAGGGTGAGTACTGAACAGGCATAGGAGATATAAGTTGTTGCGGTAAAATTTCTTCTTGGTGTAATAATAAATGATTATATTTGCAATAGATGTATACTACATGTTTAGGGAAAAATGCCCCTTTTTATCCTCTTGAACCAAGCATGGACTAAGCAGGAGAAAAAATGCATTTATTTGGATAACAAATGATAATGTGTATTTATTTTAGTTACTTTTTTATAGCTAGTTTTATATATCGATTTTAACATGTACTATATTACATTTTATAATATTTATATGTGCTTTTCAAGACAGTGAAGTTGGGTATGCTTTAGTTTTTGCCCATTCTGTTAAGTGAAATTATTAACAGATTATCTGCAGATTTTTATTAGAACCTACTTGGATCTTTTAACGTACCCAGCCAATTTTTTTCACTCTGGTCCCCCAAATGCGGTTGTTAAAAGTTCTCATTTATACCACAGGCAATATGACAATATGGAGATATCTTTAACTAGCAGCTATTGGCTTAAAGGGAATGTGTCACCAAGTTTTTTTAAAGTACTTAATCCTGCAATTTTTACTCTGGCCATTAAGCCTAATAATAGACTAACACTTGCCAGTTCGGTAGGGCTTTTCTTTGCAGCAGTCACCTCATTTATATCACAGCCAGGATTACAGTAGACGATAACACCTCTATAGATAACAAAACTGAGTCATCATTGTATATACTACTGACAATAAATGGTGTCACAGCTTATCTACTCCCCCTCCTTGCACAAAGCATATCTAGAATTCTCTGTCCCATAGACCTCAATGAGTCTACTCCAGACTATTTATTCCTGTGCCATAAGACTGCTGTAAAGCATACCACAAAATTCTGCTAACAGATCAGAGATAAAACTACATCTACTCTTCTTCACTTTCTACAGAACACCTTGCAGGTGTCTCCCTCCTACTCCCTCTCCTCACAAATCTCCTACCACCATGTCTACTCTCCTGTTTCTTTACGCTGAGCGCCTCTGCTATTTTGTGCCTATTCTCAGAGTTCCTAATACTTAGTGGTTCCTTACTGCCCCAAAACCCAATGGAGCTTCTGCCACTTGGTTCCTCTTCCTTCCCTCTTCTCCCTTTTGTGGTCTTCCCACTTCCTTCCCCACACATTTCCTGGCCTTTTGTCCCTTCTTTTCAGGTAGGATGTAAGATACTCAGAAGGAAACCCAGTGCCAGCAGATATCCCACTATTCGTAACGGTGACATCCACAGTTCCCATGCTAAAATGTATTGTGCTTTGTATAGAGACCACCCTACAGTTCTGTAACCTGTTGGCATCCAATTTGCAATCCTTTCAAGTAGCACAATTGAATAGTGTGGCCCTCAGACAAAATAGGTTGTGCCCTCTTGGGTACTTGCTCAATCCCTATTCTTCAGTTTTAAGTCATAGGACAGTGTAGGGTTATTGGGGGAACTTATTTCAGTATATAAGGTACTATATAGGGTACTTTTATATGATCATTGGAAATTGAGGATAGTACTGTACGATTTTTCGAAGTTTTAATAGTAAATGACTTGGAAATTAATTTTTTTTCCCTGTATCTTCTAGGGTGCAGAGGAAACCATTGACGCTGAACCAAATGTTCTTGACTTGATATCTACAATAAATGTAGATATTCTACCATACATGGATTGGTCAACTCCAAATAATGATTGGCGTATAGAAAAGAAGGTCGTGATATATAGATATGCTGTATTAATGTTGTACTTTTTGAGCTGTACTTTTAAAGTCAGATTTGAAAGGAATGTATATGTTATCATCTGACTACATTGTCAGACCACTAAAGGGTTTTGGGAGTAACAGAACAGTTGTCAGGAGAAAAAAACACATAAAGTGAAGTTCAAAACAAAAAGTTCAACTATTACTTATAAAGTCCAGTTTGCAAACTGTAAAAATAAGTAGGAGAAAATAACATAGAGAGTCAAGTGGAAAGCCAAGTCAATGCATGAGTGGCAGAGGTCTATATATAAGGTTACGGATTAACTGGTCCAAGACCACATCCAGGAGATTAGCCAAGCTTCCCAGGTTCTGGCAACACAGCAAGGCCAAAGTAGCCACAGGAGTAGCAGAGGTCAATTTCCAACAGACTTGCGCTAGGTTCACACCTGCTTTCAGGTTTTCATTTGGGGGGGGTCCATATGGAGACCCCCAAATGGAAATCTAATCCGCTTAAAAAAGCGGTTACCTTTAGAAACCCGTGGACCCCATAGACTATAATGGGGTCCGCCGGGTTTCCGTCCAAAAAGGGCAGAAAATGCGGAAAGAAAAGCGCTGCTTGCAGGACTTTTCTCTCTGCATTTTTAAAGTGGAATGAGAAACAGAATCCCCAGGCGAAGACCGGGCACAGGTGTGAACCTAGCCTTAGCCTAGTTGAGATCGACCGTGTGTATTTTACGGTCCACAAACTAGTAATCAGTGTTACTTTTTTGCGGACCGTGTGTCATCAGTATGTCTTCAAGATCAGTGCCGTATGTCCACAAAAACGGACAGTGGGTCATCAGTGTGATCAGTGAGTGATCCGAGTTTGCGGATCACTATTTACTTACCGATTCCCGCTCCTGCTCACAGCCACCTTCGCTTCCCCTTCTGCGTTCCATATCATGTCGCTGGCCGTGAGCAGGAGCGGGGATCAGTAAGTAAATAGGGCCCGTTACTTGCTGGGGTTACTCCAACAGGTAACGGCCTATTAAAAAAAAAAATAGCATCAGGGGCCCGCTGGGCCCCCTAAGGTGTCGGACTCTGTGACAGCCGCTACCACTGCTACCCCCAGTATTTACGCCACTGTTTGTACCCCAGGAACCTCTTTCCTTAGCAAGGTCAAGTTCAGAATTGAGGTAGAAGCCCAGATTCATTTGGGAATCAGGATTCACAAAGTGGGTGCAAGCTCAGTCTCTGGATAGAGGCAAAGATTCAGAGGTCAGAGACAGAGTGAAGTCACTAGCTATTGAAGAGCAGCAAACATACAATGACAGCGCTGAGGTCTGTGAGCAGCTGGTACAAATACCTGGGCAGCCCCTTAATAATGGAATAAAGAAAAAAATAATAATAAATGACAATCAATAATAATATAATTTAATAACAGTTTATTTATTTTACTATCAGGATCCAGATGAGGCACAAGGAACTTCAAGTGAGGAGGAGGATGATGACAGTGATGACATGGGGTTCTCCCTCTTCGTAAGTCTTTTTCTTTTTATTCCCCATATTGGATGGTTGCTCAGTGGTTGGTTTTATGTCCTCTGAGTCAGAGGTATAGCTTGAAGCTCCAGGGCCCCACTGCAAAATCTGTAATGGGGCCCCTACTTACCTTGTGCCATTTAGTATAGTGGTATATTTCATGTGTAAAAGGGACCCTGCAGGGTGCGGAGAGAAGTCCTGCTTGAAAGACTTTTCTCTCTGCATTTTTCAAGTGGAATGGGGGGGCAGAATCCCCGGACAGTCACCCAAAGCAGGTGTGACCATAGCCTTAGAAGACTAGAAAACCAATATAAAGAGTAAGGCCTTATTCACATGTAAGTGATTTCCATCTGTAATTGTGTCCCAGAAACCTTACCTCTGTGTAGCCTCCTCTCCTGATTTTGACACCCAATCACTGATGCTAATCACTTACTGAAACAGCATTGTCTGAATAAGGCCTTAACTGTCTTTATCAGGAACTGCACCAACCAAGGGTGTAACAATCAGGCGAGATCCAGCCTGACACACAATGGTTCAAAACGATGGAGGATGCAAAGGATAACTTACATTACATGCAGTGTCTCCGTCACACAGTCACAGTCTGAGTTGTCAGGTCAGGGTGCAAGAGGAAATCTCACAGCATGAAAGTCCTAGTCTACAGAGGTGTAACAATAGATCAGGACAAGTAAACTGACTGCACAGCCATGTGCCCCACTGAAGTGAATGGGAGCGCCAGAGATAGCGGAGTGCTGTACTTCAGCTCTGGTGCTCCCACTGAAGTGAATAGTAGCGCTGTCCACCACCAGACACACCTACATTCAGCCTGGCTGTAGTCAGACTGGACCCCCCGTTATGGGATTCAGAGAGGGTCTCAGCAGTCAGGTATTTATCCTCTATCTTCTTTATTATGAGAATTGATCATAGATACTATTTTATGTATTGTCTCAGCGGCTTGTATAAATTACAGAAAGACAAACCGATTCATCCCCATTTGGTTTAGAAATTAATCCCATTTGGTTTAGAAATTAATCATACTTGTTTACCCATCGTTCGGGTCCCCCAGCATTCACTCTGCATAAAAAAATGACATTGCAACTATGTCTGGCAGGTTATTACAATTACAACTATACCATATTTATATTGCTTTTATTATGTTTTACTGCTTTTACAAATAAACGTCACTTTTTGAAAATGAACGATTTTCCTGGGTTCACCGTATTCTGGCGCCTATAATTTTTTTACTGTTTTGTTGACTGATATATGTCAGGGATCTTTATTTGTGGGGCAAATTGTACCATTTATTGGTACCAGTGTTTGGTATGTATGACTTTTTGATCCCTTGTTATTGCTATTTTTGGGGAAAGTGAGGTGACCAAAATGTTATGTTGCACATTGCAGTGTATATTTTTTTACAGCATTCACCACATGGGATAAATAATGCTGGGGTGTTATACGCACAAGGGGATATCTAACATGTTTGTTTCATTTTTTTATGTTATGTGTTTTTTAAATGTAAAGGTGTTTGATTCCCTATATGTAATGTGTATAGGCAGTCAGGAGGCTGTTGCGTGGCCTTCTGGATACAATGACAACCCCTCGGACCCCGCAGTCTTATCGCAGGGGATCCGAGGGTGGAGGGGAGAACTTGACACCGGACCTCCTAGATGCCATGCTTGCAGCATTACTGCACCGTACAATTACAGTGCTAAGCATTAACTATACGCCCAGCGCAACATAATAGTACGGTGCAAAGCAGGAAGGGGTTAAATGCACAAAATGGTTTGGTCATTAAGGTCTAAAATAAACCGGTCACTAAAGGGTTAATGTCAGCGTGGTTCAAAAGAACATTACACAGTACCTCTCCAATCTGTTTTACAGGTTAGGATCCTAAATAAATTTCCCTACCCATCTGCATTCCGATGTACATGATGGTGATTGCACGTGATCACCCACTGTGGTTGTCAACTGCCTGCCAACACTAATGCCCGGGATCTGAGTTTTCTCCAATCCCAGCCATTGTACCCTTACAGTGATGTTACTGTACCAGGATAAATCGCACAGTGATATCACAGCACAGGGATAATATACACCTTGAAAATCATGGTACAGGGACAATAAAAAATGTGATGTCACAGTACAGGGATAATATACACAGTGATGTCACAGTACAGGGATAATATACACAGTGATGTAACAGTACAGGGATGATACAAAATGTGATGTCACAGTACAGGGATAATATACACAGTGATGTAACAGTACAGGGATGATACAAAATGTGATGTCACAGTACAGGGATAATATACACAGTAATGTCACAGTATAGGGATAATGAATACAGTGATGTCACAGTACAGGGATAATATACACAGTGATATCACAGCGCAGGTATAATGCACACAGTGATGTCACAGAACAGGTTTAATTACCACTATGATATCATAGCACACGGATAATGCACAAACAAAAAGATCACTGTGACATCACAGCATACGAAGAAAGTAATTATAATGATGTCACATGCAGGCATTAAAATGTCCCAGTAAAGTAGTGGAGGCACATTCAGTTTTCCACATCTTCTTCCATTTTCAATAGTTAACACTAATTGAACCCTAGGTCTTAGTGGGAATGGGCCCACTCAGTTATTGGGCCCCATAGCAGCTGCAATGTCCGCTACCCTGGTAGTCATGCCTATGACTGCTTAGGCCAACACTGACCTTACCATGTCCCTAGTGACCAGACAATGTAAGTCTATGTTCTTGTTATGTACTTGCTCTTTGTAAATAATAAAAGTTGGATACAATTATAATTGGTTATTTTTTTATAGCACAACTTTGACTTGCCTCGGTTACAAGAAGCGGAATCCCATTCAGTACTGTTTGGTTCAGCAACTTTCCAAGCTCCAGGCCCATGTGAGTTATTGTTTGGAGATGTAACACAATACACTTCACACATTTCATCAGATTTTGGAACTTTTGGTTTTACAAAGAAGGAAAAGTCTATAGCAGTAACCCCACCACCTCCGACCCCAGCTGATATGGTATGTATATTTTTTGTATTGACGTTATTTAATACATTTTTTTTTTTTTTTTTATCCAACTCATATAACCCAATTTTTCTGGGTTCTGCAGTCCAATCATTCCATTTACTAGTTTGGTTGCCTACCTCTGAATGTTCTCCGGATCTATTATGTCTTTATGTATACTGAACCAGAACTTTACACCATGACAGTAAATTGTCATGCCCACTACATCCAATGTTTTTGCAAGTCACTTTTTGCCCCAAAAATGTACAGCTTTTTTTTTCTGTTCTTACAATTTTCCAAGAAGTGGGTAGGAGGAGACATGGCTTCCTGCTGCCTGACAAATTTATTATAATTTACACCAGCTCATTGCTGGAGTAGATTTGCTGCTTTAGCACAGCAACCACCAAGTAAATAAATTTGGCGCATCTCATTCCAGCACTCTTGTTATTACAACTGGCTTCTAATAATACCAGTCTTAAAGGTGTTGTCTAAGTCCCCCAGTGTTTTGGATACTGATGACTAATCTACAGAATAAGTCATCAGTATCTGATCATTGGGGTCTGACTCTCACACCCTGCACCGATCAGTTGATCTGGCTGGTGCCGGAAGCTATATACATGGTTACAGCTGGAAGCAGCCCTGCTCTTATTCAAGTGAATGGGAGCAGAGCCACAGTACCCCAGCTCCACCGCTACACCACTATGGAGCATAGCATATTTATAATACACACAGATTTCTCCAGAAAGAAAGGACACTTGCAGCCCGTAGAGATCTTACCTAGCTACTTATATAATATGATTAGATATATGCTTGTATTTTCTAGGTTCTTCCTCCACCACCTCCGTTGTTTCCTAAACAGATATCGGTAATTTATTTTTGTCTCCGCTATTTTACATTTTCCTACAATTGTAAATGCAATTGGATGCTATGGTGCTAGTTGTAACACTAACTTTGTAAGTGATGACTAGCCTAAGTGTGTCCCTTTGGAGCTGACTCATGAAGAGACTAAAGCCAACTTTGAGATCAATCTGGTGACCAACTAAGAGAATAACATGTGGGTCATTTCTAATAAATGGCCATAGGAAGAGTCGCTCCCTGTTAGCAGTTCTACACTCTGGATCATAGAAGGGGTCCAAGTGAGTTATCTCCCTTTATAATGTCCCTATGTCCTATTCCTAGAGAATATATACAGGGGTTACCTCAGTGATACATCTGTGAGAGTTCATTGGTCTTCACTGAATACTTATATAATGATAATAGGATTATTTCTGTATTTTGTAGAAAATAAGATTTATGCCCCCTCCTTGGTCATCTCTGTCATCTCTTCAAAGTCAGATAATTTATTTTTGGCTCGGCCATTATGCATCTCCCGAAAATATTAAAGTGAAAAATCATGGTAAAAAGTAATCTCATTGGTTGTATTTTTTGTTCTAGGAGGGATACTGGCTGCTGAACCAAGAACTTGGTACATTATTAAAGATCAATGTCTGTTACTTGACTGAAGATTTTCTTGTTAAAAAAGGCATCAAATCTCTGGGCAGGTAACAGTTAATGCCGCCCATCTCTAAGACAGCTATGTATAATGAATTGGGTGTTGTTATTATGCAGGAAAATAGTGAAAATTCCAGCCGTGTCACTGCTGAGGTCAGTTAGTGTCGTGCTGTTTGTGTAGAGGTCACCCATGAGGCCTGTGATTGGCTGGAGCTGTGACCTGTCCTGAAATGGTGCACAAAAGGACGATAGAACCATCGTAGTAACAACGGTGATTTCTGGGTGGCCAGTGTGGGAGCGGAGGGTTAAGTTACTGCTACATTAAATCAGGAACCCCCTTAATATGAAATTAAGAGAATGACTATGCTGTGATTTAAAGGGGTTGTAAGCGATTGGACAAAATCCCAGCAAGGGAGTAAATACTATTAAAAAACAAAAACAGAAGGCCCATTACTTACCAGGTAGATCCCTGTGCTGACGCTCCAGTCCACCCTGTCAGTCTTTGTTTAGTTAATTCAGCGCTGATGTCAAGTCTACAACATGTGACCATGGCGGTCAGTCACTGGCCTCAGCACCGCATTTCCTCCTCTTGCCGAGATTTATCCAATCTCAAATAACCACTTTAAATACTCACAATCCTACTTGCCCCCATTATCTGCTCCCAGTTTAGTGGTCTTTGTTCTGTGAACTAAAGACCTCACTTGACAGACTGGTTGGTAGGGAGTCTGGGATTGTTAGATATCTATAGCAACCAGTCTGCCTCATACGACTTTGGTGTTCAGCTCAAAGCTGTATTGGCTGTATTGTGCTAACAGCAGAGAATGGGACGTTGTACCATTAATCTTATTTTTCCAGAAATATTTTCACTAATCACCACGGGCAATGCACCGCATTCACCACTTTAAAAAATAAAAAAAAGTACAGGGAGGGTAATAGAGCTACACTATCTTTACCTGTCAAAGGTAGAAAGAGTATAGCTCGCTGTGCTATGCCGTTTCCATCATTCACATTCCCTTCTATTTGAGTTACATAAACAACACAGCACAGCCCATTTGGCTGTTTCCATTACTCCAGGCCTGGTGATTGGGTTATTGAGCATGCACTCCCATCTCAGCGATGGCTAGTTGGGATGGAAATGCCCCTTTAAAAGGCGTGTGTCTCTTTAATAATTGTGTTGCATCTGATGCCAACGGACAGGCATATAAATATCCTGTGCTCCCCATAGTTATACAAAGAGTCTCATGTCCCTATTCTGTCCACCACTTGTCTTGTAAGCCGATCACTCTTTATTTCTTTATTTGGCTATTGCTATTACAGGTACCAGAGGAATAGATACAATACATAAACTGATGGCTACACTCCTGGTGCTGCAGATCATCCGGGCTCACAACATTCTCAGCGGAATCAGATTGAAGACTTTGATGAAGTTGGACCAGTCAAAAAGGTACAAGTATAAAAAAAACAAACATTAGCATTAATGTTACAATTCCAAAACACGATTTGCATTCTTGATATCTTTACATTTTACACAACATCCCAACTTTTGTAATTACTTTGAGTATGTAAGTAAGTTTTGAGACCGCCAAAAGTCGTCGGAGAAATATGTACTGCACAGAGAACCTTTTTCTTTGCTGCTTTTAGTTTCAAAACGGTGGGGTCCGTGTGTAACCGCTGTTTTAGTGGTCCCACCCTCCATTGTTCACATTTCCTGATGGATCTGAATGATGGAGATACGGCACTAGTGTGAACCTAGCGTAACCTGGATCTCTGCTTCTTAAATTGTTGATACTTGCTTTACAGAATATGATGAAGATGTATAAATAAAAATAATTATCACGTAGTCACAAGCCCAGGAGCGTTATAGGTACACTCTGGCTATGTTTACATCTGCGTTCAGGGTTTCCACCTGTAGTTCCATCATTACCGATGGCCAAAGTAACATAGCACTATTATTACCGTCAAACTGACCTGATGGAATCCTCAGCACTCTGCATTTTATGTCAATGGAGTCCATTACCATTTAGATATATTT
This sequence comes from Leptodactylus fallax, assembly GCA_947044405.1. NCBI lineage: Eukaryota > Metazoa > Chordata > Amphibia > Anura > Leptodactylidae > Leptodactylus > Leptodactylus fallax. The sequence goes on from CAMRHE010000272.1 coordinate 306,687, forward strand.
TACCACAGATCCAGCATACCCCTATTGCTTCCATTATGAACAGTAGCCAAAGCACAAATGTGAACAGACTTGCTGGACATACTTCCAGAGATATTTTTTGCAAATAAGATTCAAGTATTTGCTTTCTACAAGAATTTTACCTACCATAAAGCTTCAAAGTTAGTAATATTACCTTAACCCCATAAACTTGAGCCCAAGTTATGATGGTCAAGGGTTACAAAATGTTATTGCAATCTGATTTGAGGTTTTCCCAATGAATATAAGTCATGGCATTTCAGAAGCTATGAACACATCCCTAGATCTACAAAGAATACATTTATCAGGTAATTTAAGTTGCACGGTGAATGCCGCTAAATTTATAGCATGAAAGACAGTGGCAGAATTGCTGCTTTTCTGTTTCCTCTCAGAAAGAGTTAATAAGTGAGATGTGTGTGTTCTGACTCAATAGCTTGGCTGCAAGTGTGAGGTTGTGAGAGTGTCCTGTAGTCTCTATGCTAACCAGCAATTTACACCAAGATATCTATCAGATAGTGTTCAACTCAACTGAGGAGGCGTAGATAAGATTCCAGATGCTTTAATCCAGGTAAATCTTGTAGAACCTCATACAGCAGTAGGTGAAAAATGATGAAATACCAGGAGCTGAGCAGACATGTTGCTTACAAAGAAGTGAAACTAAACTGAGAGAGAGAGAGGAGGAGCTACAGCATCACAGCTAAGGATACAGAGAGAGAAAAGGGACAAACTACAAAGACAAACAGTATCACAGATACATGTCAGTGAATTAAACCAAGTCCTGGGACATGACACTCCCCGCCTGAAATCTTTAGATTTCAATGAAAACAAACATTAAATGTCCTGAGATGTCCATAAAGTCCTCTTCAAACCTGAAAAACAAAAAAGAAACATGCACAACAAACAATAATCAACAGTTAGTCCAAATAAACCAATCTTCAGGTCGGGAAGCCGCAATTTGCCAACACCTCCACCGACCCACACTGTAATCCACAAGAACACGGTTTTAGTTCATGGAAGGAAGCTCCCCGCCATGAGCTGTGAATGGTGTCCTTATCTTCTTTTATGTGACGTCTCCTCTTGGAAGAAGAAGCACCAGTTCATTAATTGGGCGGAAGAAAACTCGCACTGAGCCTCCCTTGGTTACCTTGACCTCCACTTTCCGAGTCTTCCCATCATCACTAGGGACAACTTTAGTGATGAGACCCATAGGCCATTCATTCCGATGGACTTCTTTATCCCTTAGAAGGACGAGGTCACCCACCTGGAGATTAGGTTTTGAGGTCTGCCTTTTGTGACGGCTCTGTAGCATGTGGAGGTACTCTGTTTTCCAGCGGTGCCAGAACACATTGGACAGGTGTTGAACTTGTTTCCATTGGCGTCTGTAAATGAAGAAATATTGGTGGTTCCTTTTCATCCTACCTATGCAGACGTTGCCAATGATAACCCATCCTAGATCGAGGCGCTGGGCAAATGGTGCATCATGTGGTCCATTAATTTGCTGGCGTATTTTGTGCAGTCTGAGAATGTCTCTACCTAGCAGAAGTAGAATGTCTGCATTTTTGTCAAGGGATGGTATTTCACTGGCTATAGCCCTTAGATGAGGGTGCTGGAAAGCCGCCTCTGGTGTGGGTATCTCTTCTCTGTTTGATGGTATCTGGTTGCACTCAACAAGTGTGGGCAAAGGTATCTCCAAATTGCCCTTGAGAGAAGCTATTACAAGACCACTGGCCCTTCTTCCTGAAACCTCTGATATGCCACTACAAGTACCCAAGGTATACGGATAGGTATCACCCTTTAAGTTAAGTTAAGATGCTCTGGTCATCCAAGATGGCGTACACCCTCAGAGCCCTTTCTGGTTGGCCCTTGGGGTATATATTGACTAGGCATATCCTTGCACAAGACTTGTCACAAAGGTCTTCTCCGCAGACTTCTGTACATGAGGAAGATACTGTGGTAGTATTTGCTGCTTGATCTGTGTTCTCCCCGCCATGCTTAGTTGGGGAAGGGGAACCTCTAGGCGGTGTGGCACTAGGCTGGGATGGATGAAGAGCCTGTACATGGTCCTCACTGCCACACTCTATACACTTAATAGCAATTTTACAGTCTCTAGCAACATGTTCAGTAGAGGCACAACATTTGAAACATATCCCTAGTTTCTTTAGAAGCTCTTTACGTTCCTGGATTGGTTTCCTCCTGAAGCCAATACACTTCTTGAGGGGATGAGGCTTCTTGTGAATAGGACACAGACGGTTAGGATTTTCTACCTTTTCGTCTTGGTTGCTGTTGCAACTGCTTTCTTCTGGTGCTGATGTAGGTATAGGAAGAATATCAGTCTTTTTCACCGAAACTGGGCCTCTGCGGTTTCTGTAGTTAGAATGTGAGCTGTCATACTTAATAGGAGGTGAACCAGGAACACTGGGCTCCCCATAGGAAAAGCTTGGGTCATTCTTGGATTCTGCAATGTTCTTGATAAACTCACAGAAGTAGGAAAATGGAGGAAAGGAGACTCTATTCTCAGTTTTGTATCTTGACCCAACTGTGGTCCACCTTTCTTGAATATTATATGGCAACTTGGAGACTATCGGGTTTACCCCACGAGCAGTGTCCAGGTAACTGAGGCCCGGTAGGAGAGTGTCCTCCTTAGCCAGTAGGAGCTCCATGAGTAGGTCACTAAGTTCTTGAAATTTCTGATGATCCTTACCAGATATCTTTGGAAACCCTTGCAACCGTTTGAACAGAGCATTCTCTATTGCTTCAGGACTGCCATAGGTTTTCTCCAGTCTTTCCCAAGCAGCGGTAAGGCCTGCTATGGGGTTGTAAATGTGGACGGATCTGAGTCTTTTAGCACGTTCTGTGGACTGTGGGCCAAGCCACCGGATAAGCAAATCTAATTCTTCAGCTGCAGTAATGCCAAGGTCACTAATTGCAGTTTTGAAGGCACATTTCCAGCCTCTGTAGTTCTCAGGTTGGTCATCGAACCTTGTGAGTCCAGTCTTAGTAAGCTCACGGCGAACCATGTACCTTGCAAACTCTGACATGTCTGTTCTCTCTGACTTTAAATATTGAGTTGCTGGCTGAGTAGCGGTGATTACGTTGTTAGTGGGGTTCTGGTTAACAGAGGTAGGTAGTGTAGGGGCTGCGTAGGCATTCAGCCTAGGAGCTAGCTTAAAGTCCATAGGTTTAGGCACATATGGATGTGAGACTGGACTGTTGTTTGCAGTCTGGTAGTATGGTGGCACATTAGTGTTTACCTGAGTATCAGTATATTGCATTTGCTGAGGTGCAAGGCTTTGGGAATCCATGAAGGAAGAAGAAACTGGATGCTGGACAGGCAGGGCATTGTACTGACCTTGAATGCGGTGTGCTGCAGAAGATACTGTGCCCTGTTGCTCTGGAGAAATGTTGTCCCTGACAGGAACATTTGTGACAAATAGGGATTCACTGCTTTGGCTTAGTACATAGTCTCTTGTGCGCTTAAGGGAATCCTCTGCTTCCACATCACACAAACTGGTGCTGTCTCTTTCACTTCCACTGATGGCCTGTTCTAAAATGCTTAACCTTGCCATGGCTGCAGCGTGCTCATTCTGTTTCTCTAGAGCTTCTAGTTCTGCCCTTTTTTGAGCTGCATTAGCTTCCATTGCTGCTGCATTAGCTTCCATTGCTGCTGCATTAGCTTCCATTGCTGCTGCATTAGCTTCCATTGCTGCTTTCTGTTGTGCAAAGGCTGCCTGTATCTTAGTAGCTTCCGCCTCTGCACGTGCTTTTATAAGTTGCTCACTGAGTGTGGAAGATTTTGAGGAACGTGACTTAGATGTACGCTTTGAACGCTTGGTAGACTCAGAAACGTGGGATGCCATTTCCTGCAGTTGCGCAATTCTTGCCTCTGTCCTTAACTTAGTTTCATGTACTAAGCTGTCTCGTTCTGAATTGAGATGCTGGAAGCTTTGCAATTCAACTAAGGAATCGTCTGTATGAAGTTTCCTCAATATGCTTTCATACTCCTCAGCTTTCATTTTATAATGTCCATGCATAGAACAAAGCTGTCGCAGAGCTCCCTCTAGTGGTGATATATGGTATGCAGGCAAGCACATGGCAGATATCTTAGTCTGTATTTCCTGCCACCATTTTGAGAGTTCACAGGAAAGTTCATGCTTTAAACCTTCTAGATTGTCTCTAACCTGTTTAATTGAGCGTCTAGCCTTCTCACTGGGCTGCAGACTGAGGTCCATGCTACCTTGTGCTTCAGGGTGCCCTTCAGCCATGATGCAACACAAACAGGATAAATATAACTTTGCTGGAGTAAGATGGCTGCTTGATAGAATCTTCTATGCTGAGGGAGTCTGAGCTGCAGATGCAACTTATGCAATGCTGATTCCTTCTGGCTTCAGGTAACTTGCTGTGACTGACTGTATGTCAGAAGTTGGTGAACTGTCTTACAGCCGTATCTGGCAGTCTTTATGCATCATTTTTCACTGTTCTGACTCAATAGCTTGGCTGCAAGTGTGAGGTTGTGAGAGTGTCCTGTAGTCTCTATGCTAACCAGCAATTTACACCAAGATATCTATCAGATAGTGTTCAACTCAACTGAGGAGGCGTAGATAAGATTCCAGATGCTTTAATCCAGGTAAATCTTGTAGAACCTCATACAGCAGTAGGTGAAAAATGATGAAATACCAGGAGCTGAGCAGACATGTTGCTTACAAAGAAGTGAAACTAAACTGAGAGAGAGAGAGGAGGAGCTACAGCATCACAGCTAAGGATACAGAGAGAGAAAAGGGACAAACTACAAAGACAAACAGTATCACAGATACATGTCAGTGAATTAAACCAAGTCCTGGGACATGACAGTGTGTATCCCAAAATAGTGGCATAGAAGAATACAACTTGTCCTGCAAAAAACAAGCTCTAATACAGTAACATTGATGAAAAAATAAAAAAAAGTTACAACTCCTGATACGGGAAGACAAAAAAATAGAAAAATGGCTTGGTCATTCATTAGGTCTTAATTAGGCCGATCACTAATAGTGTAAGGGAATGTATCACCTTGTATTTTTTACTTATTTATATATACTTAAAGGGAGCCTATCAGGTGGATTGTGATGACTAAACTGCCAGCATTCCATTATCTGGAGTTTAGGGTCCCAAACCTGTGGCCCAGGGTCTGTTCACTGGAATCAGCTCCAGGCTGCAGGCCTCAGGCGCATGCGCATTATGCCTAGTATACTTTACTTCACTGTGCGTACCCTCCACAATGCACATGTGCTGGAGGCCTGAAGCCGATTTCAGGGTGCAGACCCCTGGCCTCTTGTAACTTTGTGTACTCCTGATTCCAGGATACAAGAGATATTGATTCCTTGTCCTGTATTTCTATCTAACTTGTATCTGTTTCTTTAATCAGTTTGCAGTATCCAAGCATTGAAAAAGCCATTGATTGGGCAGTAAAGTCTGACTGACAGTACCCGGGCATCTGTATACGACTTGGTTTGGGAAAAGACTGGGATCAAGCAACACGCCAGTTATTGGGCTTGGATCCAATAACTACAACTTCTGATCTTTACTCAGTTTTCCAATGTTTATTTCTGTCATAATCATATTCTATCTTCTAAGTGGAAGCAAAACTGTCCCTACAGCAACCCCCTGGGGATGATATAACTACCTCACTTTCAGGTCAATGTCTGACCCAACGCTTTTACTACTGGAACAAATTCCCACTTTTTACATAAAAAACACTATATACATTATATGTATTATTATTACATTATATTATACATTATACATTATATGTATTATTAGTATATGGCATTTTACACTAATGGAGGCAAAATAAAATCATGAAAACTTACATTTATGGCTAAAAGTCTAACCTAAGCGCTATGTGTATATCATTACAAAAATTGCTGTGACCCAGATGACCTGACCCAAGTAGATGTGGGGATGATTAGATTTCCAGATACTTATCGCCTCAACTCAATTTGTGACAGTAATAGCACATATCGATGCAGCTTTTCTCAACTTGAATCTGATAAGTCGCTGCACTGTAATAACTCCCAACAAAAGACATTTTTACAAAGTATAGTGAAAAATAGTGTAGTACTGTGTCAGCCAGGAAAAAAAAAATCATGCAATATTTGATACTTTTGTATTGCATGTATGATACCTTTATTGGCTAACCAGAAAAATTACATTTGCAAGCTTTCAAAGCACAGAGACTCTTCTTCAGGCTTCGAAATGAATGGCTGAGAGCACAGCACAACATTGGCAAGATGCTACACAAAGGCAATGAGTTCATGAGGGGCAATATGTTAGTAATATAAGGTAGGGTAATAAAACTGAGGTTATAGGGTGAGGACTTGGGAGTTCAGGGGTCTGGATTCAGTCTGATGGAGAGGGATGCACCTCATGAACTCACTGCCTTTGTGTAGCATCTTGCCAGCGTGGTGCTGCTCCTATTACACGACACTATTGGGTTAAAAAAAAAAAAAAACCTTAGGCAACCCCTTTAACTATTGAGAGGTGAATATATATATATATATATATATATATATACAGTACAGACCAAAAGTTTGGACACACCTTCTCATTTCAAGAGTTTTCTGTATTTTCATGACTATAAAAATTGTAGATTCACACTGAAGGCATCAAAAATATGAATTAACACATGTGGAATTATATACTTAACAAAAAAGTGTGAAACAACTGAAAATATGTCTTATATTCTAGGTTCTTCAAAGTAGCCACCTTTTGCTTTGATTACTGCTTTGCACACTCTTGGCATTCTCTTGATGAGCTTCAAGAGGTAGTCACCTGAAATGGTCTTCCAACAGTCTTGAAGGAGTTCCCAGAGATGCTTAGCACTTGTTGGCCCTTTTGCCTTCACTCTGCGGTCCAGCTCACCCCAAACCATCTCGATTGGGTTCAGGTCTGGTGACTGTGGAGGCCAGGTCATCTGGCGTAGCACCCCATCACTCTCCTTCTTGGTCAAATAGCCCTTACACAGTCTGGAGGTGTGTTTGGGGTCATTGTCCTGTTGAAAAATAAATGACGGTCCAACTAAAAGCAAACTGGATGGAATAGCATGCCGCTGCAAGATGCTGTGGTAACCATGCTGGTTCAGTATTCCTTCAATTTTGAATAAATCCCCAACAGTGTCACCAGCAAAGCACCCCCACACCATCACATCTCCTCCTCCATGCTTCACGGTGGGAACCAGGCATGTAGGGTCCATTTGTTCACCTTTTCTGCCTCGCACAAAGACACGGTGGTTGGAACCAAAGATCTCAAATTTGGACTCATCAGACCAAAGCACAGATTTCCACAGGTCTAATGTCCATTCCTTGAGTTCTTTAGCCCAAACAAGTCTCTTGTGCTTGTTGCCTGTCCTTAGCAGTGGTTTCCTAGCAGCTATTTTACCATGAAGGCCTGCTGCACACAGTCTCCTCCTAACAGTTGTTGTAGAGATGTGTCTGCTGCTAGAACTCTGTGTGGCATTGACCTGGTCTTTAATCCGAGCTGCTGTTAACCTGCGATTTCTGAGGCTGGTGACTCGGATGAACTTATCCTCCGCAGCAGAGGTGACTCTTGGACTTCCTTTCCTGGGGTGGTCCTCATGTGAGCCAGTTTCTTTGTAGCGCTTGATGGTTTTGGCCACTGTACTTGGGGACACTTTCAAAGTTTTCCCAATTTTTCGGACTGACTGACCTTCATTTCTTAAAGTAATGATGGCCACTCGTTTTTCTTTACTTAGCTGCTTTTTTCTTGCCATAATACAAATTCTAACATTCCATTCAGTAGGACTATCAGCTGTGTATCCATCTGACTTCTGAACAACACAACTGATGGTCCCAACCCCATTTATAAGGCAAGAAATCCCACTTATTAAACCTGACAGGGCACACCTGTGAAGTGAAAACCATTTCAGGTGACTACCTCTTGAAGCTGATCAAGAGAATGCCAAGAGTGTGCAAAGCAGTAATCAAATTAAAAGGTGGCTACTTTGAAGAACCTAGAATATAAGACATATTTTCAGTTGTTTCACACTTTTTTGTTAAGTATATAATTCCACATGTGTTAATTCATAGTTTTGATGCCTTCAGTGTGAATCTACAATTTTTATAGTCATGAAAATACAGAAAACTCTTGAAATGAGAAGGTGTGTCCAAACTTTTGGTCTGTACTGTTATATATATATATATATATATATATATATATATATATATATACACAGTGCCTTGTGAAAGTATTCGGCCCCCTTGAACTTTTCAACCTTTTGACACATTTCAGGCTTCAAACATAAGGATATAAAATTTAAATTTTTTGGTGAAGAATCATCAACAAGTGGGACACAATTGTGAAGTGGAATGAAATTTATTGGATATTTTTAACTTTTGTAAAAAACTGAAAAGTGGGGCGTGCAATATTATTCGGCCCCTTTACCTTCAGTGCAGCAAACTCACTCCAGAAGTTCAGTGAGGATCTCTGAATGATCCAATGTTGTCCTAAATGACTGATGATGATAAATATAATCCACCTGTGTGTAATCAAGTCTCCGTATAAATGCACCTGCTCTGTGGTAGTCTCAGGGTTCTGTTTAAAGCACAGAGAGCATCGTGAAGACCAAGGAACACACCAGGCAGGTCCGTGATACTGTTGTGGAGAAGTTTAAAGCCGGATTTGGATACAAAAAGATTTCCCAAACTTTAAACATCCCAAGGAGCACTGTACAAGCGATCATATTGAAATGGAAGGAGTATCAGACCACTGCAAATCTAGCAAGACCCGGCCGTCCCTCTAAACTTTCATCTCAAACAAGGAGAAGACTGATCAGAGATGCAGCCAAGAGGCCCATGATCACTCTGGATGAACTGCAGAGATCTACAGCTGAGGTGGGAGAGTCTGTCCATAGGACCACAATCAGTCGTACACTGCACAAATCTGGCCTTTATGGAAGAGTGGCAAGAAGAAAGCCATTTCTCAAAGATATCCATAAAAAGTCTCGTTTAAAGTTTGCCACAAGCCACCTGGGAGACACACCAAACATGTGGAAGAAGGTGCTCTGGTCAGATGAAACCAAAATCGAACTTTTTGGCCACAATGCAAAACGATATGTTTGGCGTAAAAGCAACACAGCTCATCACCCTGAACACACCATCCCCACTGTCAAACATGGCGGTGGCAGCACCATGGTTTGGGCCTGCTTTTCTTCAGCAGGGACAGGGAAGATGGTTAAAATTGATGGGAAGATGGATGGAGCCAAATACAGGACCATTCTGGAAGAAAACCTGTTGGAGTCTGCAAAAGACCTGAGACTGGGACGGAGATTTATCTTCCAACAAGACAATGATCCCAAACATAAAGCAAAATCTACAATGGAATGGTTGACAAATAAACGTATCCAGGTGTTAGAATGGCCAAGTCAAAGTCCAGACCTGAATCCAATCGAGAATCTGTGGCAAGAGCTGAAAACTGCTGTTCACAAACGCTCTCCATCCAACCTCACTGAGCTCCAGCTGTTTTCCAAGGAAGAATGGGCAAGAGTTTCAGTCTCTCGATGTGCAAAACTGATAGAGACATACCCCAAGCGACTTGCAGCTGTAATCGCAGCAAAAGGTGGCCCTACAAAGTATTAACTTAAGGGGGCCGAATAATTTGGCACGCCACAATTCAGATTTTTATTTTTTACAAAAGTTTAAAATATCCAATAAATTTCGTTCCACTTCACGATTGTGTCCCACTTGTTGATTCTTCACCAAAAAATTAAAATTTTATATCCTTATGTTTGAAGCCTGAAATGTGTCAAAAGGTTGAAAAGTTCAAGGGGGCCGAATACTTTCGCAAGGCACTGTATATATATTTTTTTATTGGCCCCATTTGCAGTACATATGGATGTTAAAAAATGACTCTGACAACCCCGTTATTAGCAATGTGAAGAATAACATACATTATACCAAGGAGGCATTAGTTCACAATTACATGCAGTGTCATATTTCTGCAAAGGCAGCAATAGAGGATTAGAATTATACACAAATTTTACAAAAAAAGTCATTGAAGTTTGCCAGACCTATAAAAGTGCAATTCAATATGACCATACTACGGAACAGCGGCATCTAGTGGAATAAACTTAACATTACAACATGCACTAACAAGGTTAACCATTCATACCTCCATATCTTATGGAATTGTCAAAGCAGGACACTTATAGTTCAAGTTATAGTAAAAGTGGACAGTTAAATTAAATTATCAGCATGTCTATCTGAATTTAGACATTTTAAAGTCTACAATGCACCAAATCATGACATATTATAACTGTTGTGGTCTTATATGCAGTTAGGGACCAGATAGATAGTTTCATGAATAATATAGTTAGAGTTTGTCCAGGATCCATTTTTATTTTAGGCTGGTGAAGGTTAAAAAAAACAAAACAAAAAAACATACTCACCGGTTGTGATGAACAGACCCTCAGTTATATATCTTTCTTGGAAATGTATTTTTACTTGCTCATATCAGTCCTCCACATACCTTTAGGAATGTTGTGCTTAAGTTGTGTTTACATTGGTGGACAATTTGCTTCAGTGGTTTTATGTGTATACCATGGGAGAGGGCCTTTCTAGCAAGCAGTTTATTTCCCCAGGACGGCAGATGTCCAGGGAGGGAGAGGAGGCTAGTGACCCTAAGTTAACCCCCCCTGACACACATCTCTCCCAGGGTTCTGCAAAGGGGGGAAGGAGGGAGGAGGTGTGGGTGGGTGGTTTGTCACTCAGCAAAGAGGCAGCAAGAAGTTCCTACCTTGAAGAAGATTTGAGGGCAGGTTATGCTGTGGAATGAAGCATGGGTCTAACATAGAGGCCTGAAGCCTTTTCCTTTGTTCTGGACAGCATGTAGGAGACACATACTCTGTAACTTGCTTAAGGAAGCGCCCTAGGCCCAAAAACCTGCTGAGGCCTAGAGAAACGGACTACAAACTTGGTGCTGGTATTTTTCTATCTGTCAAGAGGCTTGGCAAGGCGAGATCCTTCACAGTGGTGGCAGCATAGTGGGATATAGGATAAAAGATTGTGGGTGCAGTATCGCGCAGATGCTGGGGATTGCGGCAAATCCTATGAATCGAGCTCGGTACTAGATCAAGCTTAAAAAATACGGTGAAAGTTGGGTACGGTGCTGTTCCCTTCCCTTTCTCTTTGTTTTTCTATCCTATCTTTTATTTGGAAACGGTTTCCAGCGGATGGTTGGGGGTCTGAGGAGCAGAACCATAGATCTCCAGCAGTTGGCTGATATGGAGGACGTGGAGCAAAGTCCTGAGGTGCTGGGACAAGGAACCATGGCCACTCCTGAAAGTTCAGCGGCTGGCCCTGTCCCAGAGATCACTTCGCCTGAAGGGACCATTAGCCCTAGCCCTGTGAGGGGTATGGAATTATATTTGCAACTGGCCTTACAGCAGCTAGGCCCCAGTGACTCTAACGTTCACCTACAGTTGATCCTCCAATATCAACAGGCTGAGAGGGAAGCTGCAGAGCGTCAGGCTGACAGGGAAGCTGCAGAGCGTCAAGCCGAGCAGGAGCATCAATTGGAGATGGCCCGGCTGGAGAGGACTAGCAGCTCTTCCCAGAACCAGGATGTCTGTGCACAGAGGCCTCGCCAGGAAAACTTCCCTGTCCTGGAGAAGGATGGCGACTTGGACGTTTTTCTGTGGGGGTTTGAAACAACCTACCAGCAACACCTTTTCCCCCCATGCACAATGGACCCAGTATCTGACTCCAGGGTTAAAGAGCAAAGCCCTGGAAGTCTTTGCGGACCAATCACTTGAATAGGATGGGGACTATGATGCTATTAAGGAAGCTCTCATCAAAAAGTACAACCTCACTCCAGTGGTGTACCGCAGGAAGTTCCGGAATATAAAGCGGAACCCCACTGGCAGCTATGCGGATGTTGTGGGCGACTTACAGACTATATTACGGCAATGGATCAGAGGACTTACTGTTACCAAGTTTGAGGACCTTATGATCAAGGACCAGTTTCTCCAGGTTTGCCCTCTGGATGTCCGCCCGTTCGTGTGTGACTGGGAACCCAAGACAGCAAACCAAGCTGCGCAAATTGCTGACTCCTATGCAGCCAACAGGATGCCCGAGACCAAGAGAGGAGCAATGCTGCAGCAACCCTCAAGCTGGAGGGAGGAACAAGGCCGGAGTACACCACAGTCCCCTATCTCCAAGTGGGGTAAGACAAACTCTGTCCCAGGTGGCCCTTCTACTTCCCCTGTCCCAAGAACTCTGGGCGCCCCGGCGACCATCTTCAAGCCCCAAGGAGAGGTCCAGCGGTGCCACGCCTGTAACCAGACAGGACATTTCAAGGCGTAGTGCCCCAACCGCCCTGAGAACCCCCCGGCTTCCCAGGTAACAGCAGCTGTCTCATCTGTGTATTTGGTTGGGAGGGGGGGAATCGCAACCCAATGCCAACCATCAACCGGTCATTGTGGGGGATAAAGTGGTCATGGGACACTGGGGCAGATGTTACTCTGGTGCAACCTGATTTGGTCCCTCCTGACAGTATTATCCCCGGGAAAATTCTGACCCTGAGGGGTATTGGACAAGAACTCTTAACTGTACCCATGGCTTGTGTCCATCTGGAGTGGGGTGCGGGAAAAGGAATGCGGGATGTGGGGCTAATGTCTGATCTGCCTGCTAATGTGCTGTTGGGGACGGATTTGGGGCCCCTGGTATCCCAATATGTGGTGGGAGGAACCCCATCTTGCTGTGATAAATTGTCTATGAATAATGATGATGTTGATGTGGTTCTAAAACCTGTCACACGGGCAGAGGGAGGGGTCAGCTGCCTGTTCTCCTCTGACGTGTGCACAGCAGGAGAGTACAGTGAAAATGCAAATGATACTTTGTTTACTCCTGTGCAGGATGCTAGTGCTGTCTTGGCTGTAGGCACACCCACATCTGCAGGGGCTTCTAGCCCCCTCACTGTGACCCTGCCTCAACAAGACACCACTGTATCTTGCTGTGAATAAACAATTGCTAATGAATGCACTGTCAATGTAATTGCTAATCCTTGCTATGAAAATGTACAGGGTAGCTCCTCTGAGATACTGGAGGCAACTCCAACCACTTCACCCAGTGCCTCAGATCAGCACCCAACTGCTGAATATGTGCCAGGTGGTCAGGTAGTTCACGAGGATCTCAGGGCCAATCCAGGTGAGTGGCAGTCTGCTGGTATTGTGGTAGTAACCCGTAGCCAGAGTGCTAAAAGGGTGGAAGGCGTTCCGACCCTTGAGCCGTTCCCTATATCTCCCAGAGGCAGTACTGAGACTGCCGTGACCAGCCTCACCGCATGGGAGTCCGGCAGGTATGAGACATGCACATCTCTTCTGTCTAGTCCAGGAGTACCCATGGCCAAAGTGCATATGCCCTGGGGTGCTAGGGGTGGGATCCAAGAAGGGGGTATGTCAAATGTATTACCTGTCAATGTATTTGTTATGTTTGTCCCTGAACCGAATGAAAAATAAGCAAACATGCAAAATAAACTGGTTTATTGAAGAAACACGAAACAAACAAAGGGCAGTCAAAATAACTGAGTAAGTGAAACAGAGTAGGCAGGAGAAAATAACATTAGAAATCACCCTGCGATCCGCCCTGACTGATCCTGCCTGACGCCAGAGTTTTCCTCTTAAAAGAAGACACCTCACAGGAACCTGACTAGAATCCCTGGGAGCTGACCCTGAAAGTAGAAACATAATAAACAGCAGTCCCCTGCACTGACCCCCAGACAGCTAATCCAAGAATAAACATATACAGTGAGGAGCATACAAAACCTGAGTTCAAGGCCCCACAGCACAGGTAAGGCTGGACACACGAGTATAACCAGCAGCGTGAAAGTGTGAAGCCCAAGTATATATAGCACACCAAAGGGTGGGGCAGAGGCACAGGGAAAAACCCCTCCCTAAGGCAGAAAGTACCGGCAGACAAGAATTAACCCCTGCCCGTCTGGACCAACTACCTAACAGTATTGTTGGGGGATAGTTTGGGGGAATATAATTTTTTTCTTTTGCCCAAGGGACCCCCCCCCCCCCCCCAAGATTTTTGGGGTTGGGGGGGGGGCGGGGGGGGGGGGGGGGGGGGGGGAAAAAAAGGGGGGGAAAAAAACCTCCCGCAACAGGAGGTGTGGTGCCCCCCCATGTAAGGAAGCTAAGAAGAAGGTCAGGAGTCCCCTTGAACTCTCCCGGCTAACAGCTAGTGCGGGAGAGACCCTGAGAGACTGCCGGGATGGGGTCTCTGAACCTATACCTCAAGGACCTGGGGTTGTGAGTGGTGATCTACGGGATGCCAGCTCTCCGGAAGAGAACCCAGAGCAGGTTGAAGGTAGTCAGGTGTGCGGAGACTGCCAGGATGGGGTCTATAGACTGGTTCCTCAAGGACCTGGGGTTGTGAGTGGGGATCTGCGGGATACCAGCACTCCAGAAGAGGACCCAGAGCAGGTTGATGGCAGCCAGGTCGGAGACTGCCGGAACGGGGTCTCTGCACTGGTACCCCACGGACCTGGGGTCGTGAGTGTGGATCTGAGGGATGCCAGCACCCAGCGAAGGGACCCAGAGCAGGCAGGAGTTAGCCAGGTGTACATGGTTCAGAGCCTGAGCCTTTGAAGTGTCTCCACTCAGACTGGAAAGGAAGAGGGTATTAGTGGGACTGGAAGCGTTTCAGGTTCCAAGGACTGTCCTGGCAGGGTGAGGCCGCTGAGGTGCGTGAGGAAGATGAACGTAGGATCTTTCTTCCTCCCAGCATGCTCTAAAAGGTGGAGGTGTGATGAACAGACCCTCAGTTATATATCTTTCTTGGAAATGTATTTTTACTTGCTCATATCAGTCCTCCACGTACCTTTAGGAATGTTGTACTTAAGTTGTGTTTATATTGGTGGACAATTCGCTTCAGTGGTTTTATGTTTATACCATGGGAGATGGCCCTTTCTAGCCAGCAGTTTACTGCCCCAGGATGGAAGATGTCCAGGGAGGGAGAGGAGGCTAGTGACCCTAACTTCACCCCCAGACACACATCTCTCCCAGCACCTAGGAAGGCATCCATCTCTCCCAGGGTTCTGCAAAGGGGGGGAAGGAGGGAGGATGTGTGGGTGGGGCACTAGCGATGTTCTGAAAGGAGACCTAGATTCTTTGTCACTCAGCAAAGAGGCAGCAAGAAGTTCCTATCTTGGTGAAGATGTGAGGGCAGGTCATGCTGTGGTCTGAGCATGGGCCTAGCATTGAGGCCTGAAGCCTTTTCCTTTGTTCTGGACAGCATGTAGAAGACACATGCTCTGTAACTTGCTTAAGGAAGCACCCTAGGCCCAAAAACCTGCTGAGGCCTAGAGAAATGGATTACAAACTTGTGCTGGTATTTTTCTATCTTTTATTTCCCATTTTGTTTTCTGTACTGTAGTTTTGCTTTTACCTGTCTCTGCTTGATAATCCATTGATATATAAAACTTATAAAGCTCGTTTCGTATTATCCTATGAACCCGGTCCGCTCACGGTGTGTGAGTGGGAGGTAAAGAAGGTTGATCGCAGGTGTGTCAAGAGGCTTGGCAAGGCGAGATCCTTCACCTTCACCGGTGCTCCAGTGTCTCCTAGTGAGGTCTGCTCCTGCTGCTCCGGTGTTTTCTTCTGGCTGAAAGTAGTATAATGTTGTACCGTGTTAGCCATCGAAAGTAGTGGAAGAGTGAAGAAATCAGGCGATACCTTTTAGAGGCTAACTGAGTATATTTGATAAGTGAGCTTTCAAGAGTCTAGCTCTCTTCTTCAGACTAACACCATGTCTGAAGAAGGTGAAATCCTTCACCTTCACCGGGGCTCCAGTGTCTCCTAGTGAGGTCTGCTCCTGCTGCTCCGGTGTTTTCTTCTGGCTGAAAGTAGTATAATGTTGTACCGTGTTAGCCATCGAAAGTAGTGGAAGAGTGAAGAAATCAGGCGATACCTTTTAGAGGCTAACTGAGTATATTTGATAAGTAAGCTTTCAAGAGTCTAGCTCTCTTCTTCAGACTAACACCATGTCTGAAGAAGAGAGCTAGACTCTTGAAAGCTTACTTATCAAAACTTATCAAATATACTCAGCCTCTAAAAGGTATCGCCTGATTTCTTCACTCTTCTTCTGGCTGAAGTCAGAGGCCAGTCGTCGGCCTGAGGAATGGGACGTCACAGCCAGCGAGGACTTCTGGCAAAACAAGACAGCACAGCAGCAGGACCTGACCGTGCTGGGAGGCATCTGGGACAGGTGAGTATTTTTTTTTTTTTTTTTTTTTCATTTTTGTTTTCACATCCCCTGGCCTAAAGCAATTTTTGTTTTTTTCCCTGGACAACCTCTTTCAGTTTATTAATGCACATCTATTTCCAATATCAAAAAGAAGGACATTTAAATAGTCACTAACTTTTCAGACACCTTAATCTCATTTCATAGAACTTGATTCTGGACCAAAATGTAATTCACTTTAATTAAAAATGAGGCTGCTTTCTGCCTGCAAAACCTCTGTAACATTCCTGTCACTAGGTGTCTCCCTTCTAGCTTATTTGCAGTTGGCTCCTTTGTTACCAGGTAAATCCTAGATACAAAATAGAGGCAGGACGAAAAGACAGAGAGAGGAGGGGGAAATGATTTTCCTTCTTCACACAGAGAATTGAGATTTGCTGAGTTTTTTCTTCTTCGTGATATTTATTAACCATTAATAATAGTTTTCAATGCCAACTGTGTGGAAAAAGTAATTGCACCCATAAACTTAAAGGGGTTGTCCAGGATTTTGGGCAAACATGGGTGGACAGGGTGGGTGTAAAACAAAAAAAAAAAAAAAACAAGGTATGCTCCTCTATTCCCAGTGTTCTGTTGTGTAGTCCTGGTCCTCGTTCCCTCCCATGCCAGAACTCACCGCAGCACAAGCAGAGAGGCATACGTGACTCCTGAGACCAATCAGTGGCTTTAGCAGTCACTGGTAAGGAACCGGTGACATAATGATAGTCATGTGAGCCTCTCTGCTTCCGACGCAGTAAATTCTGGCACTGGTTCTGAAAGGAAGCCATGAGGATACATGAGTGTGTTTTTTTTTTTTTTTGTTTAGACAACCCCTTTAACTATTGAGAGGTGAGTTATATATATATATATATATATATATATATATATATATATATATATACACTACCATTCAAAAGTTTGGGGTCATCCAATTTTGTGTTTTCCATGAAAACTCACTTTTATTTATCAAATGAGTTGCAAAATGAATAGAAAATATAGTCAAGACATTGACAAGGTTAGAAATAATGATTTTTATTTGAAGTAATAATTTTCTCCTTCAAACTTTGCTTTCGTCAAAGAATACTCCATTTGCAGCAATTCCAGCATTGCAGACCTTTGGCATTCTAGCTGTTAATTTGCTGAGGTAATCTGGAGAAATTTCCCCCCATGCTTCCAGAAGCCCCTCCCACAAGTTGGATTGGTTTGATGGGCACTTTTTGCGTACCATACGGTCAAAGCTGCTCCCACAACAGCTCAATGGGGTTGAGATCTGGTGACTGCGCTGGCCACTCCATTACAGATAGAATACCAGCTGCCGGCTTCTTCCCTAAATAGTTCTTGCATAATTTGGAGGTGTGCTTTGGGTCATTGTCCTGTTGTAGGATGAAATTGGCTCCAATCAAGCGCTGTCCACAGGGTATGGCATGGCGTTGCAAAATGGAGTGATAGCCTTCCTTATTCAAAATCCCTTTTACCTTGTACAAATCTCCCACTTTACCAGCACCAAAGCAACCCCAGACCATCACATTACCTCCACCATGCTGACAGAAGGCGTCAGGCACTCTTCCAGCATCTTTTCAGTTGTTCTGCGTCTCACAAATGTTCTTTTGTGTGATCCAAAGACCTCAAACTTCGATTTGTCTGTCCATAACACTTTTTTCCAATCTTCCTCTGTCCAATGTCTGTGCTCTTTTGCCCATATTAATCTTTTCCTTTTATTAGCCAGTCTCAGATATGGCTTTTTTTTGGCCACTCTGCCCTGAAGGCCAGCATCTCTGAGTCGCCTCTTCACTGTAGACATTGACACTGGTGTTTTGTGGGTACTATTTAATGAAGCTGCCAGTTGGGGACCTGTGAGGCGTCGATTTCTCAAACTAGAGACTCTAATGTACTTGTCTTGTGGCTCAGTTGTGCAGCGGGGCCTCCCACTTCTCTTTCTACTCTGGTTAGAACCTGTTTGTGCTGTCCTCTGAAGGAAGTAGTACACACCGTTGTAGGAAATCTTCAGTTTCTTGGCAATTTCTCACATGGAATAGCCTTAATTTCTAAGAACAAGAATAGACTGTCGAGTTTCACATGAAAGTTCTCTTTTTCTGGCCATTCTGAGAGTTTAATCGAACCAACAAATGCTCCAGATTCTCAACTAGCTCAAAGGAAGGTCAGTTTTATAGCTTCTCTAACCAGCAAAACTGTTTTCAGCTGTGCTAACATACTTGCACAAGGGTTTTCTAAACATCCATTAGCCTTCTTACACAGCTAGCAAACACAATGTACCATTAGAACACTGGAGTGATGGTTGCTGGAAATGGGCCTCTATACACCTATGTAGATATTGCATTTAAAACCAGATGTTTGCAGCTAGAATAGTCATTTACCACATTAACAATGTATAGAGTGTATTTCTGATTCATTTAATGTTATCTTCATTGAAAAAACTGTGCTTTTCTTTCAAAAATAAGGAAATTTCTAAGTGACCCTAAACTTTTGAATGGTAGTGTATGTATATTTTTTTTTCTATTATTTTATTGGCCCCATTTGCAATATATATGTATGTTAAAAAAATGACTCAGACAACCCCATTAATAGCAATGTGAAGAATAACATACGTTATACCGAGAAGGCATTAGTTCACAGTTACATGCAGTGTCATATTCCTGCAAAGGCAGCAATAGAGGATTATAGTTACACAAGTGGACAAAATTGTTGGTACCCCTCGTTTAATTAAAGAAAAACCCACAATGGTCACAGAAATAACTTGAATCTGACAAAAGTAATAATATATAAAAATTCTGTCAAAATGAACAAATGAAAGTCAGACATTGCTTTTCAACCATGCTTCAACAGAATTTTAAAAAAAATAAAACTCATGAAACAGGCCTGGACAGAAATGATGGTACCCTGAAAATAATGTGACCAAAGGGACATGTTAAATCAAGGCGTGTCCACTAATTAGCATCACAGGTGTCTACAATCTTGTAATCAGTCAGTGGGCCTGTATATAGGGCTACAGATACTCACTGCGCTGTTTGGTGACATGGTGAGGTGAGTACCACACTCAACATGGACCAGAGGAAGCGAAGGAAAGAGTTGTCTCAGGAGCTTAGAAAGAAAAAGAGCCCAGAAAAACTTCTGAAGAGATTAAAGGTGAACTTCAAGCTCAAGGAACATCAGTGTCAGATCGCACCATCCGTCGTTGTTTGAGCCAAAGTGGACTTCATGGGAGACGACCAAGGAGGACACCATTGTTGAAAACAAATCAGAAAAAAGCCAGACTGGAATTTGCCAAACTACATGTTGACAAGCCACAAAGCTTCTTGGAGAATGTCCTATGGACAGATGAGACAAAAATCTAATTTTGGCAAGGCACATCAGCTTTATGTTCACAGACAGAAAAATGAAGCATACCCAGTGTCAGAAAGCTTGGTCTCAGTCGCAGGTCATGGGTCTTGCAACAGGATAATGACCCAAAACACACAGCTAAAAACACCCAAGAATGGCTAAGAGGAAAACATTGGACTATTCTGAAGTGGCCTTCTATGAGCCCTGACCTAAATCCTATTGAGCATCTTTGGAAGGAGCTGAAACATGCCGTCTGGAAAAGGCACCCTTCAAACCCGAGACAACTGGAGCAGTTTGCTCATGAGGAGTGGCCAAAATACCTGTGAGAGGTGCAGAAGTCTCATTGACAGTTACAGGAATCGTTTGATTGCAGGGATTGTCTCAAAAGGTTGTGCAACAAAATATTAAGTTAAGGGAACCATCATTTCTGTCCAGGCCTGTTTCATGAGTTTTCTTTTTTTAAAAATTCTGTTGAAGCCTGGTTGAAAAGCAATGTCTGACTTTCATTTGTTCATTTTCATAGAATTTTTATATATTATTACTTTTGTCAGATTCAAGTTATTTCTGTGACCATTGTGGGTTTTTCTTTCATTAAACGAGGGGTACCAACAATTTTGTCCACGTGTGTTTACACAAATTTTACAAAAAAAACTCAATGAAGAAGTTTGCCAGACCTATAAAGTGAAATACAATATGAGGGTGGGTTCACACTTGCGGTGGAGTCCGTCCTCCGTGAATCTGACTGAAAATCTCGGGAAACTGGATAGGCACCGGATAGCAACAGGTTTTGAATGGGTTTTTAAAGCAATGCACGGGTGTGCGCTTACACCCTCTGCGCCGCGAATCCAGTTTTTTTTGCAGGAAACGAAGTCCTGCATGTCCGACTTTGTTTCCGATGAAAAAACTGGATTCGCGGCACAGAGGGTGTAAGCGCACACCCGTGCATTGCTTTAAAAACCCATTCAAATGAATGGGTTTTTAAGCAATGCGTCGCTAACCTGTCGCTATCCGGTGCCTATCCAGTCTCCCGACATTTTCAGTCGGATTGGTGTCGGACGGACTCCAGCGCAAGTGTGAACCCACCCTGACCATACTATGGAACAGCGGCATCTAGTGGAATAAACTTAACATTACAACATGGGATAAAAAGGTTAACCATTCATACCTCCATAACTTTTTGAACTATCAAAGTGGGACACTTATAGTTCAGTGGGTAAAAGTGTAAAGTTGGTTCCCATATCTATATACTTAAAAATCTTTTGTATTAAAATATCAGCATGTCTATCAGCTGTGACTCTGAAACTTGTTATGCTATGTTCACACTCCTCTGACACCCCCATCAAACTGGTGAATATGTCATAAATATCTAAGCAGGGCTTTTCTCTCCGCCAATTTCAGGCGGAAATATGGTGGACCCAATTATGGGCTCCGCGGGTAACTGCTTTTTAAGCGGATAGAGTTTCCATTTTTCGTGTCCCTAAGTGGAACCGAAGAGCCTAGCGTATATCACATATCTACCACTATTTATGTTGTGAAGCCCCTCTTCTACAAGTTTAATGTATTTTCCAAAGATTATCTTGATTTATCCATCTTAGATGTTTATGGCATATCCACCAGTTTGATGGGGGTGTCAGGGGGGGGAGGGGCAGATGCCCTCCGCTGCCAGGAATAAACTAAATAGTAAGGTGGCTGCCCATGTGCATGTTCTCTCCTTTCTCGTCTACAGGTTAGTGGTATTTCCATCCATTCATCCACAGAATATGCCATAAATGTCTCGAAGATGCAGATCCCACGATTTGCACTTGCACCTCCAAAAAAGAGGTTCCTTGAGCTGGCGAAGTGGTCACAGTCAGTGGCGTAACTAGGAATGGCTGGGCCCCAAGGCGAACATTTGACATGGGGCCCCCCCCCAACCTGCCGCCCCCAACCCTCCCAAGTCGCCGCCGCCACCCCAACCCCCCCCAAACCGCCGCCCTCAACCCCCCCCACACACAAACCGCATTCCTGCGCACACTATTTTGCCCCATAGTGGCCCCTGCACACGGTATTATGTCCCATAGTTGCCCCTGCACACGGTATTATGCCCCATAGTGGCCCCTGCACACGGTATTATGCCCCATAGTGGCCCCTGGACAAGGTATTATGCAGCATAGTGGCCCCTGCACACAATATTATGCCCCATAGTGGCCCCTGCACACAGTAGTTTGCCCCATAGTGGCCCTTGCACACAGTAGTTTGCCCCATAGTGGCGCCTGCACGCAGTAGTTTGCCCCATAGTAGCCCCTGCACACAGTAGTTTGCCCCATAGTGGCCCCTGCACACAGTAGTTTGCCCCATAGTGGCCCCTGCACACAGTAGTTTGCCCCATAGTAGCCCCTGCACACAGTAGTTTGCCCCATAGTAGCCCCTGCACACAGTAGTTTGCCCCATAGTGGCCCCTGCACACAGTAGTTTGCCCCATAGTGGCCCTTGCACACAGTATTATGCCCCATAGTGGACCACCCATGAACTATTATTATACTCTGGGGTCTTTTCAGACCCCAGAGTATAATGATCGGAGACCCAGGGGAGGATAGAAACATAAAAAACACTGCAACTTACCTCTTCCTCGCTACTTCGGCCATCTTGTCGGATCTCGCGCGATCCAGGTCGGCGTCGCGACGCATAATGACGTCGGCTGACGTCTGGGACGTCACCAAACAGGCCCGAAGCCTGCGGAGCGGCGGATAGGTGAGTTACAGTGTTTTTTATGTTCGCTCACCTCCCCTGGGCCCCCCATCGTTATACTCCGGGGTCTCAAAAGACCCCAGAGTATAATGATAGCAGTGATTGTGGGGTTCGTGGTAGCGACTGCCACAGGGCCCCGGGCCCCGTAATGTTCCGGGCCCTGTGGCAGTCGCTACCACTGCTACCCCGGTAGTTACGCTCCTGGTCACAGTGAACAAAGAGGTGGCCGAGCATGTGTGGAACTGGTCAAACACTCTTGTTTCAGTATTACAACCCATCTGTCCCACCCACTTCAACGCTCTACTTGCACTGTTTATATAGACATTACATTATCAGTGGATTCCATTTAGCCTCTTGCCAACTGCGCATTAACTATTAACTACTACAAAGCAGTAGTACAGTTTTCAATGGGAGTTCACTGTAGGATGGGGATGAGGCAGGAGATAGTTCTCAGCCAGGGGCGCCCGGAATAAGTATATAAATAGTGCCATATAACTCCAACATTGCTGCATTCTCTCTTTCTAGAGCTGATTTAGTTACATCCCCAATGGCACTATGTATGAAGCAAGGTTGTTTATCTAAGGCTCTGATTAACCTCAGGCTCTCCAAAATGGCACTTCTCTCTGTCCACTCCTGGCCCTCAGGATTTCTAAGCAATATATACAGTATATATACACTACTTGTACATCCAGGAGACCAGTTTTAGCTAGGAAACATCCAGAGGGCATTTGAGATTGTGGTGTGTTTTAACATGGTGGTAGGGTGCTAGTATACCATGGTTTTGTGTTCATAAAAAAAAAAAAGACAGAAAAGGATGATTTTTTTTTTTTTTTTACATAATAACATAGTAGGTAAAGTTTGATAAAGACACAAGTCCAGCCTATAAAGCTACCAAGTTGATCCAGAGGAAGTCCAAAAAAACAGATGAGGCTGACTACAATTGCCCCATCAAGGGAAAAAAATTCCTTCTCAACTGCAAATATGGCAAAGTATCAACATATTATCCCCAAAGTTTCTAGTTGCCATTGACTGTATGTCCATTTAATCTGTTAAAGGGGTTTTCTAGGATGACTGGAAAAACTAAAAGGAGTTGGGGGTGCGTATGATGATGAGAGGTCCCCAAAATGTATTTCTATTTGTCATATTGGGATGTTCCTGACTGCTCTAAGCCATTTGGTCATAAACTTGAGGAATGCAGTAGGGCTACTCTGTAACCAACTCTCTTTGTTGTCTGTCCTTGGCTTAATTAGCATACCTGTGCTAATCTAATTATCCCAGCAGGAGGTTCCTGCAAACCAGTGGCTGGAAGGGCATTGGAATACATAAAGCTTAGACTCCATGTCTCCAGGCCACAGATCAGAAGGGATATGGTTTTATGACAATATCTGCCCTGGGGAACCTCTTACAGTTTTCCCAATAAATTCCTCAGGGGCGCCCGGCCAAGGCGCATGTTTAGTGCCCACACAAGGTACTGTTCAAAGCAGGGGAAAGGTCCAGACACGGATCTCCTCACCCAAAGCGGATTGGGGTGTCTACACAATGGGGACCTCACCATGAGCCCTATCATACCTCTTGCCCAACTCTACGGTCATCGGGCGGGGAGATACAATGAAAGATGGTTCTGGGAATTTCAGGAAGGAGGGCGGGGCTCCTCCTCCTGGTGACATCACTTAGGGAGTAGACTGGGGATAGTTATACAGTCTCACTTGGGGGAACAGGAAAAGTTCCTATCTTGGAGAGGATGTGAGGGCACATGATGCTGTGGACTAAAGCATGGGCCATGAGACCTAGCCATGCGGCCTGAAGCCTTTTCCTTTGTTCTGGACAGCATGTAGGAGACACATGCTTTGTAACTTGCTTAAGGAAGCGCCCTAGGCCCAAATCCAGCTGTGGTCTAGCAAAAACAGACTACAACTTTGTTCTGGTATTTTCCTATCTTTTATTTCCCATTTTATTTTCTGTACTGTATTATGCTTTTCAACGATATTTGCTTGATAATTGATATGTATTTCTGTATATGTTAGTGCTTAGTGCCGACCCACTGGGGTTAATAAATATATAAAATTTATAAAGCCTGTTTCATATTATCCTATGAACCCGGTCCACTCACTGTGTGTGAGTGGGAGGTAAAGAAGGTTGATCGCAGGTGTGTCAGGTAGCGTGGCAAGGCGAGATCCTTCACAGTGGGGTATAATAAAGCAATACTCACTGTGAAGGATCTCGTCCTACCAGAACTCGCTTCTGGCCTACCTGAGATCGCTTCGATTACCTCACACCCACTTTCCGTGAGTGCTGGTCCAACAGAGGATAATACGCAAGACGGGCCTTCTAAATTTTATATATTTATTAACCCCTAAATGGGTCGGCACTAGACACTTAACACATACATAGAATACATGCAGCGATGAGCAAGCAGATACAAGTGAAAAACAGCATAACACGGTACATAAAATAAAAATGGGAATAACAGAAAGAAAAGAATATATATTACCAACACCAGCTTGTGATGGTTTCTCTGGCCTCCAGGTGTTGAGCCAGGGCACTTATCTTATGAACGTCCAGTAGCAGATGATCCTAGCAGAGCAAAGGCAGAAGACCCTCCGGAACAAGTAGTTAGTCCATTTCTCTGAGCCCATGTGGCAGGCTCAGGGTACAGTCTTGGGCAAAGCATGTGTTGCCTACATGCGGTGACATCTGTTTCATGTTCACAAAATAGCCTCAAATTTGGCTTCTTAGGCCGCATGTGAACCACATGTTGGTCACATGGTTGCCTTCCCCCACGTCTCGCCTCCAGGAAGCGCGCATCACCAAATTCACAAGACAACAGCCTGGGCGGAGCCCTTTTGTCTCCCCTGGTCTCCTCCCTGAATGAGGTCACCAGGGGGAGGAGCCCCGCCCTCTCTCTACATCTCTTAGAATTAATTTCTGGTATAACTATTTGCCAGATGTTTATAGTGTCGGGCTGGTAGTATAATGGGGTTCCTGGCGAGATCCCCAACACATAGACTCCAAGGTCGACACTCCAGCTCCCTTTGGGTAAGGAGATCAGTGCCTGGACCTTTCCTGGGCTTTGAACTGTGACATGTGTATATTCTGAGCGTGCGCCTTGACCTGGCGCATCTGGGGAATTTATCGGGGCAACTTTAAGATGTTCCCCAGGCCAGATATTGTCATAAAAGCATAATCCCTTTGAAGTAACACTGGCGCCAGTTTGTCTATCAGCGATATTCGGATCGTTTGCATAACATATCCTGTCTAAATGAACCCCCGCTGGGTTAATGAGGGTTGCAGTCTTATGCAGATGAAGGCTTTTGACCAAATGGCTGATTGCTTCAGGGACAGGACAATAGGCCTGACCTGGATAGCAGTCTGACCACATTCCATTTGCCCCACTAGGCTTGATCTCAGGCACCAACCCCCACTGTGCAGTAATATAGACCAATATTAATACCATAAGACCATATCTGAGCCTAATATGAGCCTAATATCATAACACTCACCTACTCCAGCCTTCCAGTAGAGTGTTGCATTCCCCCTTCCCTTTGATGCTGACATTGGCTGCGATCGAAATGCATAGGCTCTGGTGACAGCTACGCCTATCATTGGCCTCAGCAGTCACCTGATGGAGACCAGTGATGTATCAGCAGTGACATCACCACTACCTATCCAGTGACTGCTGAGGCTGGTGACTGGCACTTCAGACCAGTCCAGTACTAGATGGAAAGGGGATGCAACACCAGAATGGATAAAATAGATGAGTATTGCCTCATTTTTTTTATTTTACCCTACCCAGGTGAAAGGTGACATATTCTGTGTGTGTGATGCGGTGACAGATAATTTCAGCACTTGCAATGCAGCAAATTGTTATATGTGAGTAGTGACCTGCTGACAGCTGGACCAGCACAGCAAGGATTAATTGTGAGATGAATTTTGGGATCTAGATATTTCATTTGGACATCCAGAAGCCTACTTGATATGCCTGCCAGTCATGTGACACCCATTTGTGCCCTGTCCTTTTGTCCCCTGCCTCTACCTCCTCTACTACCTGTGATGTCATCAGACAGGCCCAGTTCATATGTAGGCGGTCAAGCAACTTCTAAGAGGTGGATGTTGTGCTGGGTGTCTGCCTAGGGTTTATAAGACCCTGAGTGGCACTGATTTGGGTTAATAAACTACTGTGAGGAGTAAAGGCACACTGCTGTGTATTTATCTCGCACATGAGTCTTACTGACTTTTACGCGAACCCCAACTTGTTAGAAAATATACGAGATGTCTAAACACATCTCTTAAGCCCCAGGCACATGCATGCATATTTCTGCCAATAGCAGTAAAAGTTAGCAATAAAAAGTTAAAGAAAACCTTTCATCACCTCCACCAATTCGAATTCTATGAATAGCTCCTGCTCCACTGATTCCAGCACAGTTTAAATTTTTTTTCTCTAGTCCCCACCGTTCCTGAGCAACAAGCGCAGTTAGTTTTGGCGCCTGATATGATGTTTAAGCTCTGTAATATCAGAAGGGCGGGTCAGGTAGGGGGTGTGATTCAGAGCTCCAATCAGAGGCAGCCAGTGTCAGAGCTCAGAATCACACCCCTTGTCTGCTCCTGCCTGACACCGCCCACCTGACAGTACAGAGACTAAATAGCACATCAGGCACCAAACATTGATTGCTCAGGAATGTTGGGGGCTAGAGAAAAAATTCCAACTGTGCCGTAATCAGTGGAGCAGCAACTACTAAATGACGTAAAGAGCTGAACTTTTGTTGTTAGTGAAAGGTCCTATTTAAGTTCTGTTTAGTATATGATAGATTATTTAGAATTGCATGAACTCAGTATTATATAAATTTCAATATATATAATTCACTATGATATAAATTTACCTTATATATAAATAGCGTCCTCTTAGCATTATGTACACCTATGTATTATTTGTAGTACTGCAAATTTCATACACCTCCTTGGCTAAAAATACTCCTGAAAAATGTTTAGAGGAGTATTTTTACTCTTCCGGAAACCTAGTATTGCATGCTGGGACTTGTAGTTCTCCTGCAGTACATCAATTGTAGACTAGGGTCTAGGGTCTACAACACCCAGCACGTGCTGACCATGTGTAGCTGGTATATTGCTGCATACTGTGTGCAGACATGGAGATGGTCGGTCCCGCTTACACCAGACTCCGCCCCATTACAGTAATACTAATGAAACGCACAGCGAGTAACGCATGCGCAGGAGCCACCAGACGGTCACGCGTGCTCTAGGACTCCCTGGCATTGCCTGAAGTTACCTTACAATCCGTGCCGCCCTTCAGGCAATGAGAGGCAGCAATTGGCTACTTCCTTCTTGTCAAGAGTGTTCAGCATCCAATTAAATTCCTTCATACTTGACCGCAAACTCGTTCTCTGTCTCCCATTGGACGGAAGGGGTAAACCCGTTCCCCTCGCTCTGCGCTGTGATTGGTGGAGCGCCCCATCCTTTCGGGACGTATCGGGGAGGTGTGTGGCGCAGGAGGATTTTCCCGTTGTCGTCTACCTAACTCGAGCCATCATGGCGGAGTTCGCGGGACGTGATGGCACCGGCGCTGTCAGCCAGGGGGGCGAGCTAGAAAATACCGGAGTAGGGGCAGAGACGATGGAGGGGGCGGAGAGCGAGCAGGAGGGCGAGGAGGACGTGTATGAAGTAGAGAGTATCCTGGACTCGAAGATTGAGGGGGTGAGTGAGCAGAGGCTGTCACCTCAGGGGCCACACTATGGAGGCTTCCTATGGGAAGAGGCTGTGTGACTACAACTCCCATCATTCTTTACATTCGCACCATTTTATTACGGTGCTGCTGGTTTTCAGGGGTTAAAAAGGGCGTCCATGAAGGGGATGATATGTGTGGGGGGCAGGGGCTGATGTTTACATTCACTTCCTGTACATTTATTGGTTATGGCTGCCCCCTGTGGCCCTGGAGGTATTTGGCTGCTGCAGATTCTTAGGGCTGAGTTCACACTTATACCACACATGTGCTGTTTTTGTATATGGTAACGCTATGGCAATTGAACGTTGAAAGGTGTAACAAAAAATATATTTATTATTGCGTATTTCTGGAATAGGGTGTGAGGACAGTATATAGAATTGTTAGGGATTCCTGCCATGTTGAGTGAGATGTGCTGGCAGTCTAATGCGATATGCACATGACCGTGTACATGTAGCTGGGTGGTAATCTATCCATGTGCCGCTCGTGTACCCACGGCCCTATTCACTGATGTCAGTGAGCACAGACCGCAGAACGGACAGGAATAGGACCTGCCCTGAGTTTTGCCCCATGCACAGGACTGTGAAAGTGCACAGAGTGTGTATGAGGCCCTAGAAATGAATGGGTCAATGTGCTGGGTGTGAAAACACAGCTAGCACACTGACAGTGCCCGCATTGTGTGCATGAGGCCTGAGTCTAAGTTCACATCCTCGCCAGTGTCCAACTGAAATCACGGACAAAAAAAAATCTTACAAGACTTTTTCGGCCGGCATTGTTGGGGAGGAAACAGATCGTTGGCCTACCCCATTATAGTGGAGGGGTTCCCCGGGATCCCTTGTTATCCATCATTGCATGGGCCGCCTTTACGGACCAGAAGAACATATCAAACACCAGTGTGAACGCACCCTTAGGCTACAGTCACACACATGTTGTAAAATATGGATACACCAGTGCAATTTTCACAGCCATTTTGGATCTGTGGTGCATCCGCTTTCTCTGATCTCTCATAGACTCGAGTCCATTAAGGATCAAAATAGGACCTGACTGTTAAAGCGGATATCTGCTTATCCCTATTTTAATCTTTGTGTTGTAAAAAGGTTAGTCACGTGGCCATTTTAGATTTGTCTGAATAATGCCTAATGGGTATGACTGCACCCTGACTGTCACATTGTCTAAGGGAAGCAAGGATCAGGTATACTGAATATTGGGAATAAGCGGCACCACATGTTTATCCATCTCCTCCCCATTCGCTGAGCCTCGCCCGACTCATGGCAGCCTAACAGTCAGTGGTTTATAGGGATTGTGGCACTTACTGCAGCCTTAGTAATATTTACCTTGGTCTGTCTATATGCATGGTGTAGGGTATTGCAGCTTTGTCCCATTTAAGTGAACAGACTGAAGCTGCACGGCTGCTACAGAGAATGCTGTATGCATATAAATAGACTAATGTAAACATAGCATTTACACTATCCATTGAAATAACCAATTGGCGGGGGTGGCGAGAGACATACCCCTATTGATCAGATATGGTAAACATTACAATAACCCTTCAATATCTTCTTCACAGAAAACCTATTTAAAATTCTCCTTAGAGATAACCCCTTTTATAATGCAGCCCCTTGTTCTACTTCTAGCCAGCAGACCAGCCAGATATTTCAGGGGAAACTTAGTATTACGTGGCGGCCAGTCAGACGAATGGCTGCCCAAGTAATACAGGGATAGCTCAAGTCTGCCGGTATGGGAACTGCTTGTATCCATGCGATAGCCTCTTTAAACATGCACACTTGGCCGATCTCATGTTTGTAGGACAGTCAGAAGGCAAAGCTACCAACTGAAAGTATGTTCTGATGGCTGTGTAACCTGTATGTGCAGGATAGGCCTAGGGCACCCATCTTCCATCTGCAAGTTCTGTATATGCTGGTCATTAGATACAGAAATGGCTGTGACCTGTGGCCATAAAGCCTGCACACACATCTGCCCATGTTACACTCCTGTAAAACAGGCCTGAGGGTTGTGTTAGTAGTTGGTAACACATGGAGTCAGGTGATCCACATTGACTATAATGGGGGTCCATCGTTTTAAAACTGAAAATGAGAAGGAAAAAAATCCTATGTACAAGACTTTTTTCCTCCGCTGATTTTCCGGCTACCTTTACATCTGTTCCATTTGGAGCAGAGTCTGTCTGAAATCGTGGATGGAAAAAGTCCTGCAGGCCTGACTTTTTCGTCCAGCGACGCCGGTGAGGAAAATATTGGACACCTGACGGACCCCATTATAGTCAGTGGAGTCCACCGGGGTCCTTTTTTGTCATTAGTTGGACCATCTTTATTGTTTGTTCCTTCCATCTGGTTCTGCGACTGACCAGAAGAACGGAACAAACTACACAGATATGAGCGAGCTTTGTATGAGTGGACGCATGCTCTGCCCACAAAATGGTTTTCTCATGAATTCACATTATTGATGGGTGATCTGCTCTCAGAGCTGCCATGTCGGCAGATTACAGGATTGGGTGGACAAACAGGGAAATGTTTGCCCTAAGTGTTTCTTGATTTCAGGCTTGGTTTTTGGTTTTGTTGATGTTGTAGAGAGATAAGTATAAGAAGATTCCTTTATAGTTCCCATTTCTTCTGAAGCCCCACACTTGGCTTTGACTCAAAATCTGCAACAAAAACTGCAGCTTTTCTGCAGCGTGTGGCCTCAAGGAAGAGATAAAATATATACAATATGTGACTCATGGACTCCTTGTCCTCGCTGCTGCAGTGCTGGGGCCATGTCCCTCTGCAATGTGAAGGAGGCTGAAGTACAGGGACAGATCATCGCTGTGTGACGCCACCACCTCTATATACAGGACCTGATCTCGCTGTACTCAGTCAACATGGAGATGATGTCTTTTTGGTGCTTGCTTTCCAGCTTTGCGCCCTGATTGCAACGCTCCCCGGAGGCTTGTTTCCCATACAAATCCTTTGTGTGATGTGTAAAAACTGCGCTGCTATCTCCTGAAAGAACTGACTCTAACATACATATTCCACAGCGCTGTACAGAGATTATCACTCACGTCAGTTCCCGTTCCCTTCCGAGATCACAGTCTAAATTCTTTATTAACCCATATGTTTTTGAAGTGTTGGAGGACATGCACACCCTGGACCCCAGTGCCGCAAGACAACAATAGCGGTGCCCATAGGCTGCCCAGTTACCATACAATGCAGTTTCCTGACTACCTGAATGTGTGTTGAGTATCTTTCATTAGAGAGAAAGCTCTGCCAGTGCGTATCACCTGACGGTATGCCAAGACCTCTATCGACAGGTTCAGCTTACACGCCAGTCAGCTGTTATCACACTGGGAAGCCACGTCTGCCAGGACATTTCCTTGGCAATGAGAATGCAACAATACATGGCTGGGTTCTCCAGCACAGCTCTTTGTTCTCTCTGCTGTGCATAGTGTGGAACTACAATTTCCAGCAGTTTCAACCATCTAGGCAAAGGCTGGGTATTCTACAGGAGAAGCGCACACTACTGGACTTCGAGGGAGTAAGAGAGGACATGTGACTCTCCAGCCTTTGTAAAAGTACCACTCCTCATCTTGGACTGTCAGTACTTGCTGAGAGTTGTAGTTTCCATACAGCTGCGGAGCCGCAGGTTTTATATCCGTGCAGTAGAGGATGAGACTATATACCTACAGGTTTATTCACCTTTCTTAGATGTGCGGGTAGTGTAAGAGCGGGCCTGTGACAAAATATAATAAAGCGTATGCTATCTGCTCTAGCGGGCCGGAGATGGAGGTCACGCCATTTTGGTCACTTGTCATTTAGTCAGATCTTTTTAATGTATGATAAACCTTATTTAGACGTGATCTAGGGTTGTGTTTCTACATTCAGGTTTTTGGATGCAGTTTTTGAAATGAACCAGGAGTAGATTGAAGAAGAGAAAAAAAAATGTTGAAGCACGGTCTGTTCATTGTACGTTATCTCTTTGTCATCCATACCTGGTCTCGCCTTCAAAACCTGCATTCAGAAACCTGACCATGGAAATGTTCCCTAAGGCTACATACACACAAATGTGGTAAACTGGCGCATGCATGATATCCATGTACTGCCTCCACAGACCTATCGATTTCCTTCAGTGAGTCCTGGCTGCAAAACGGACAGGTATAGGACCTACCCTGAGTTTTCCCCTGGGCTCACAAACCTGATATATGTGTGTGTGTGTGTATAGGGCCATAGAAAATAATGGGCCAGTGTGTTAGCTGTGAGAAACAAAGCACGTGTTCTTGTAGTCTAAGGGTCCATTAGAACGCTCCAGCAGCTGTATGTAGACAAAAGCGCACACACATGTGATCGCCAATGATCACGTGATTAGACAAGCGATGACCTATATACAGTCATATGAAAAAGTTTGGGCACCCCTATTAATCTTAATCATTTTTAGTTCTAAATATTTGGGTGTTTGCAACAGCCATTTCAATTTGATATATCTAATAACTGATGGACACAGTAATATTTCAGGATTGAAATGAGGTTTATTGTACTAACAGAAAATGTGCAATATGCATTAAACCAAAATTTGACCGGTGCAAAAATTTGGGTACCCTTATCATTTTATTGATTTGAATACTCCTAACTACTTTTTACTGACTTACTGAAGCACAAAATTGGTTTTGTAACCTCACTGAGCTTTGAACTTCATAGCCAGGTGTATCCAATCATGAGAAAAGGTATTTAAGGTGGCCAATTGCAAGTTGTTCTCCTATTTGAATCTCCTCTGAAGAGTGGCATCATGGGCTCCTCAAAACAACTCTCAAATGATCTGAAAACAAAGATTGTTTAACATAGTTGTTCAGGGGAAGGATACAAAAAGTTGTCTCAGAGATTTAACCTGTCAGTTTCCACTGTGAGGAACATAGTAAGGAAATGGAAGACCACAGGGACAGTTCTTGTTAAGCCCAGAAGTGGCAGGCCAAGAAAAATATCAGAAAGGCAGAGAAGAAGAATGGTGAGAACAGTCAAGGACAATCCACAGACCACCTCCAAAGAGCTGCAGCATCATCTTGCTGCAGATGGTGTCACTGTGCATCGGTCAACAATACAGCACACTTTGCACAAGGAGAAGCTGTATGGGAGAGTGATGCGAAAGAAGCCGTTTCTGAAAGCACGCCACAAACAGAGTCGCCTGAGGTATGCAAAAGCACATTTGGACAAGCCAGCTTCATTTTGGAAGAAGGTCCTGTGGACTGATGAAACAAAGATTGAGTTGTTTGGTCATACAAAAAGGCGTTATGCATGGCGTCAAAAAAACACAGCATTCCAAGAAAAACACTTGCTACCCACTGTAAAATTTGGTGGAGGTTCCATCATGCTTTGGGGTTGTGTGGCCAATGCCGGCACCGGGAATCTTGTTAAAGTTGAGGGTCGCATGGATTCAACTCAGTATCAGCAGATTCTTGAGAATAATGTACAAGAATCAGTGACGAATTTGAAGTTACGCCGGGGATGGATATTTCAGCAAGACAATGATCCACACAGCTCCAAATCTACTCAGGCATTCATGCAGAGGAACAATTACAATGTTCTGGAATGGCCATCCCAGTCCCCAGACCTGAATATTATTGAACATCTGTGGGATAATTTGAAGCGGGCTGTCCATGCTCGGCGACCATCAAACTTAACAGAACTGGAATTGTTTTGTAAAGAGGAATGCTCAAAAATACCTTCATCCAGGATCCCGGAACTGATTAAAAGCTACAGGAAGCGACTAGAGGCTGTTATTTTTGCAAAAGGAGGATCTACTAAATATTAATGTCACTTTTCTGTTGAGGTGCCCATACTTTTGCACCAGTCAAATTTTGGTTTAATGCATATTGCACATTTTCTGTTAGTACAATAAACCTCATTTCAATCCTGAAATATTACTGTGTCCATCAGTTATTAGATATATCAAATTGAAATGGCTGTTGCAAACACCCAAATATTTAGAACTAAAAATGATTAAGATTAATAGGGGTGCCCAAACTTTTTCATATGACTGTATGTACGTATATGTGTGTGAACACTGGCAATGCTTCTCCCACATGTGGCCAATGGAGTGCCAAAATGTACGTCAGACTTGTCCTTGCACATGATTGTGCCCTGTTCCCAGGTTGGGGTTCACCTCTTACATGCAGATGGTGGTGGCACATGTGAGGCATCTGTCCTCCTGCGAATGTCCTAGGACCTCTTTGTTTTCTGCATGACTTGTGTGTTTGCAGTGCACACACTCCATATCGGACAGTTGTGATAAGAGGGGAGGAGAAGGTTCACCCTGGTTTGTGCTGCTGAGACATCTTAGATCCTGTTTACATCACATTTACGCTTTTCTGAATGTATACACTTAAGTGTCAAAAGAAGTATTTACGTCTGTCCCTCAGTATATCTGTTAAAGGGGTTTTCCAGGGAATTATAATTAAAAAGTGATTTTTGCCCTCTGGGCTTGGGGCCCCACTGCGGGGGTGGCGGAGTAAAGAGGATAGCAAAGCAAATGTATATTCTAGCTATACATGTCTTTAATAATAATAATACATTTTATTTATATAGCACCAACCTATTCCGCAGCACTGTACAATTTGTAGGGTTCAAGTACTGACAGAGAAGATACATTACAAAGAAATAGTCAATTCACACAATACGGTAGAGTGTAAAGCCGCTGCTACAGTCTAGGTGAAATAATCATAGATGGAAACCTAAGTGTCTTGCACATATTTGCAGTGCATGTGTTAAAGTTAGATGCGAGCCTAACAAGGAGTGGCGAGACCTGCTATTGAAGTCACATGTTGAGCTGATATACCGTATAGTCCACAGTAGTAGCCATAAATGTGAGCAGTGATGGGGACGGGATACTGCAAAGCAAGTTTAAGACTAAGGCCCAAGTAGCAGGCCGCATCTCTTTTCACAGAAAGTCTGCAGATGTTTCCTCTGCAAATTTTCTGCTTCCATTACACCTATAGGAAAACCGCCAGCGTTTTCGTAGGTATAATTGACATGCTGTGGTTCCCAAAACCGCAATGGCTTTGGAAATTGCAGCATGTCCGCTGTTATTATTATTTCACAATGTGTGGATGCGATTTGCTAGAAACTCATTCACTTTGCAGGGACTGTAAAACACCGTGTTTTTTTCTCTGCGGTGTTTACGCCACGTGGGGCCTGGTCTGCAGTGGTTTTGGTGTTGGGAGAGAATTGTCTTTATCTATAGAATAGGGAGTGAATGTGAGATCACTGGGGGTCCGATCACTGGGACCTCCAGTGCTCAGGATGAAGTGATACCTCTGGATATGGAGTGTCTGTTTTTACCTGTTTTGTGATTGTACTTTTCTATGGCGATTTTTACTTACTGCGTCATTATTTGGCAAGGGAATGATGGGGCGTAGTGACAAGGGACAGAAGGGCCACATTTCGGGTAAACAGAGCTGTACTGTTATGTTCCCCAGCTGCTCGGTGATTAACATGCAGAGCCTTCAGTAGTACGCGGCCGCCAGCGTGAACCTGTGATGGCGAGGGGCATCCTCCAAACAACCAGCCCTGTTAGATGAGAGTCTAATTGTTGTGTGTTACCTCCGCTTCCCTCCCCCCATCCCTCCTGTGTAAGATCTCACTCTGCAGATGTCCTAATTCAGTTCTACTCCACGTGGGAAAGCATCCTGTCCTGTGATGGATCAATACACACTGGGTCATGTGGTTCGCCATTCATTCAGCTCTCCTGGATTGTGCCCTTCTGTTCAAAGCTCCATTAACTGTATAATATCATATATTGATATCATTGTATAATCTATATAAAGGGAAGAACAGTAATGGGGTAGTGTCAGATCAGAATACTATTCCCTGACTGCAGACAGAGGTCCGCTATTGATCGACTTGCATAGACTTTCTGAAGGATTTAGATTATTTACTCCTCTTTTCTTGTAGGGGGAAGTGCTGTACCGCATTCGCTGGAAAGGCTATAAACCTGATGAAGATACCTGGGAGCCAGAGGCCAATCTGGATTACTGTAAAGAAGTTCTCCTTGAATTTAGGCGGAAACAAGCGGAAAGTAAGCAGAAGGCTGCTAAGAAGGAGACGCTGGTAAATATTCTTCTGTAATGTGCGTGATATGCAGTGTAAAATACATTGCTGATAAAGGGCAGTTGGGATACGGGGCAGAATGGAGGCACTGACAATGGAGGATTGCCCCAGCATATTTGTATCTACTTGGCAAGCTGGGAAAATATTCAGAGCACCTCATAGGTTCCTGCCTAGTCATGTTATTTTACAACCCTCTGGCACTCTTCCCTTCCCTTTTTTTTTCCGCCTTCCTTCTATCTATACCTGTTGTTCTCCTAGCTGCTTGTTAATGTGGGAAGTATACGAAGGCCTTGCCACTG
The DNA here is from genome assembly GCA_947044405.1 of Leptodactylus fallax. NCBI lineage: Eukaryota > Metazoa > Chordata > Amphibia > Anura > Leptodactylidae > Leptodactylus > Leptodactylus fallax. Next base: position 343,150 of record CAMRHE010000272.1, read on the forward strand.
TTCATACGTAACACTTTTTGGAACCTTGCTGTTAAACTCGTAAGGGAGCGTTCACACAGAGGAATTTGCAGCTGATTTTGAGGTAGATTATACCTCAAAATTGTCTCCAAATCCCATCCTTAATCTGCACCCATTGTATTCAATGGGAAGTAGAGGCCAAAGTTGGACACTGAAAAATTGTCCTGCTTGATCTTGCCTTGGATTCCACGGCTGATTCAACCAGAGAACCCGTGGAGCGAGACACTCGACTGAGTAAAGGCCACAGCGGTGAGTAAAGGCCACGGCGGACTGGAAAGTGAAGAACAATTTGAGGCAGAAGTCTGTCTCCAATCCTCTTCTCTTTCCATCATGTGAATGGCTCATAAGTCCTAAGGGTGTTAGGTCCGATAGATTAGAAGTGCCCATTTTGTTTTCTTTAGGTTAGTGAAAATGCTTACATGCTCTTATATGTGTGTTGTGTATCCTATTGTCAGCTTATCTAAAGGCACTTTCTCATTTATGGCATCTCCACAGGATATACCATAAATATCTTTATAGATTTTACAGTGATGGTGACTCTCAGGACCAGGGTCAGACCTCCTCCAATCATAAAGTGGTGGTATATCCTAGCCAAATGGAAATACCCCTTTTAAATAAACTTGTACCCCTTCTGAGTAGTGTATCTTGTTCTATGTTGGTACTGCTAAATGGTCATGATGTCAGCATTTATTAGCTGGTGAGGCTTATGCTATAGTTATGTGAATAGTTGGCCGGACAAATGAGACCTAACTTGTTTCCTTTTTGCCATTTAATAGCCAAAATTGAGTGATCTTTTTGATGCGGAGACTGATAGTGACTCTCCACAAAGCACAAAAGATGAGTCTGGCCAGAAAAAGAAGAAGAAATCAAAGGAGGAAGAAGACAAAAAGCTACAAGAGGACTTGAAAAAGAAGTCAAAATCTGGAAAAAACAAGGAAAAGTCAAAGGCTGAGGCAGAACCATCCGAAAACCAACTTGTTGACTCCAAGCCAAAGAAAAGGTTGTCGGAAAGCTCAGAGGACTTGAGCAGCAAGAAGCCAAAAAAGGAAGACGGTAAGAAATCCAAGAAGGAGGACAATAAGGATGGTAAAGTGAAGGCTAAAGAGGAACATAAAGAGAAAAAAAAATAAAAAAGCAGCTGAACTGGAGCCAACAGATAGGCAGGAGTCTCCAGAACCTCAGCCTAATGCTGCGGGTATAAGCAGTGATGTTTTTGTGGATGAGAGAGATAAGTTAGGTCAGGAGGAGACGGTAAAAGGCCAGGAAATGGTGGTTGATGCCCCAGAGGAACCAGCCTTAATAGGGACTATGGATGTGGAGACGGATGACATGAAACTGAAAAAAAAGAAAAAGAAACATAAGAAAAAAGCTGAAAAAGATGATGACATGAAGGCCATGTTCATTGATGAACCCCATGTGGATAAGAAGAGTCTCCTGAAAAAACAAAAGTCTGTGGATAAGCTGAAGGAGCTGATCATGGCAGAAAAGCTTTCAGCCCCCATCCCGAAAAGCTCTAGACCGAGTAGTGAGGAGAAGACCCGGAAATCTGTGGACTCCTTCTCAGAGGTATGTACTGTAACTCACTAGAGTTCTTACCATTGCTATCTGAAATGTTTATGGTATATCTACATGATCAGGAGGATGAGGATCCTGGCTGTCACTAGCTGCATTGTCTTGGTGTGTGGCCATACCGCTCTCTCCATTGAACTGTATAGTTGTTATAGAGTGAGGGGTTTGAGATAGAGAGAGAGATAGATATATATTTTTTTTTTTTCTTAACTCCTTAGGTGCCAAGCCTATTATTTTTGAGTCATTCTGGGGTTTTTCTGTTTTTGAGTCACATTTGAGACCCATAACTACTACTAGTAAGTTCCCAGCTTCTGTGACAATAGGGATAGTAAAGTGAAGACTAAAGAAGTGACAGGGAGAATCCTCCCTCTCCCATCCAGGGGTTTTACAGCCACAGTTGACGTTACTGACTGCTTGTCAATCCCAGGTCCCATGGTGATCACATATGCACTGCTCCTGTGCCGACACAATCACCAAGATGTAACTGTATGTCTTGGCGACTTAGTGCAAGCCAAGTTGTGCATTGCAGTTAAGTCTTGGTTGTGTTAGGGGTTAAAGGAAGTTATGACTAGCTCTGCTACATTTATCCCTTTTGTTACTACTTGCAAGACTTTGCCTAAGGCTTTCCCCTCCTCCGCAGGTTGTCCATTAACACTACACTTTACACCGCATTCTCTAGACAGAAGCTTATCCTTTCTTGTGACTTTTGCTTCCCCACCACAGTCTCTTATGGCAGGCTGATCTGCTGATCTGTTACTGTAAATTCAGCCTTTGTTTCCATGTGTTCTAGTAAACCAGGGGAGGAAAAGTCATCTGCTTTTCCATCCAGCCCATACTGAACCCTATTTGCTCTTGTAAATGTACAACCTGCAGCCTCTTGTCGCGTATGTCAAGCAGGATTTTTACTTTTTAACTATTTCATATCTCTACCAGAATAAAGAAGCAAAAAAATCAGAGCTGTCCAAAGAGAAGCCAAAAAAGAAGCATGATGCTGAGAAAGATGCAAGGAAGGAGGCAAAGGTGATCAAAAGTGAGTGCTGGCAAATGTTCTGTGGTGTTTAGAGATTGTCCCTTTCTTATTGTAGATATATGAATGTATGTCTCACGTAGATAAAGTTGGCACTTATAGGGGTTTTCCCACAAAAGTAAGTTATCCTCTGTCTTTAAGAAAGGGGATAACTTTCAGATCTGAGCAGCTGGACCCCCACTGAGATGCAAGTTATCCTCAATTCTATTTTTGACACAGATTTTCCAGGTCCATACCGTGTGCTTAAGTTAAAAAAAAAACCAAAAAAAACCCTGAAAACATTTCTGAAGCACGTTTTTTTTTTCAGACTGCAAAAATGTCTGAGATCATAACCAAAGTTCTCCAGAAGGACAGTGTGGCTGTGTGAGATAAGTTGTTCCATTCTGGAGTACATAAAATGTAGATTTTTTTTATTTATTTTTTTCCCTAATTTTTTTTTGTGGGGAGTAATGGAGGAATAAACAGCAATTCTGCAGTGGATTTTTGGGCTTAATAATTACGGCATTCACCATGTGCTATAAATAATTGTTACCTATATTAATTGTATCATTATTATGGCAATACAAATTTTATGTAGCTTTTGTTGTGTTATATACATATTTCTTAGGTTTTATGTTTGTTTTAATTTTTTCAATACTAGATTTTTAAATCTGGAAAGTATTTATAGGTAGATATATATTATATTATTTTAAAAAATATATATTTTAGAAACCTAGTATTTGATTTTCAATCGTGTTCACAGAATGGAAAATGAAGAGGAATTTGAGGCTGACACCCACCTCAGACTCCATTTCATTATCTGGGCCTCCGGTTCCCCGTGGCTGAATGCCAAAGCAAAGCATCAGCTTTTCTCCACAGTTTTCCCTAGCTGATAAGGTTCATTCATCTGAGCCTAATCTGCCGAGTGTCTCGCACCGCACAATCTGCAGAAAGATTTAGGAGGACACGTTATTTTTTTTCAGCGTTCTGCTTTGATCTTTGCCTCCCATTGAAAACAATGGAAGGCAGAATCCGGCACTGATGCTGAGGCGGAATCCAGTGTAAACATAACCTAAAACATCTTAGGCACGACGCTCCGTATTGACTGCAACATCCTATGAAGGCCTGGACTGAAGCTGAAGCCTTCCTGTTTGACTATTCTATTCAACTGCAGCTTCAGTACAATGGTATGGCCAATGGATTAGTCCCTTATAATGCTTCCATTAACTCACTGAAAGGACTGTACATGACGCCAGTCATATGATCCTCACATGTCATTCAGTTGTTAACCGCGGTTGGTCACATGATCACCATGTTTAGTTGCTCGCGGCAGATTATTCAGGTCGCTGTCCGGGTGTGTAACAGGGAAACCGAGGAGGAGAACAAAAGTATCCACCTACAGTAGCAGATCTCAGCATCACGGCTGTCAGATTCTGTGGCTTTTCCATTGTCCTGTGTAAGGTTAGAATTACACTTGCAGCCTTTGCAGGTAGGCATGGGGAGTAAGGCTTTGTGTCGTCTGAGCACACTAGTGAAGTAGTAGTTAGAAAAACCACAATGATGAGTATTATCCTAACTTTAGTCCCATTCATTTTCCCCTCCATGACCCTGCACATCTCATATGATCCTATATGGAATAAACTGTTTATTGGAGCTACATTGATATTGGTTCAGGCTTTGATTCTGAATCCTCCCAGCATTCCCTGCTCGTTCAGTATGTGCAGAGAACCTACTGTAGTGTATTCTGTGAAGTATACCTTATACACTATGCATTATATTATCTCAGCTAAGGTATCAGGAATGGTCAACGAGGTGGTCTACAGACACGAGGTTTTAGAGGGCCTTTCACTTGCATGCACCAGATCTTTTTTCGCCATTTAATAGGCGCTGATTCCAGCACAGTTGGAATTTTTTTCTCCAGGCCCCAGCATTCCTGAGCGCTCCTTACATGTAGTTATGGTGCCTAACTAAACTCTCTAATGTCAAGCAGGTGGTATCAGACAGGAGCAGGCAAGGGAGTGTGATTTTTGAGCTCTGACACTGTCCCCTGAGTCACACCCCCATATCTGCTCCTGTCTGATGCCGCCCACTTGACATTAGAGAGTCTAGTTAGCATATTGAGCACCAAAAGAAACTGAACTGATAGCTCAGGAACAGTGTGGGGGCTAGAGAACAGATTCCCAATGTGCTGGAATTAGTGGAGGGGCACCGATTAAAGAATAAGAGCCCGTGGTGCTGGTGGTGAAAAGTCCTCTAAGGGTTTTGTCAAGGACTGTGATATTAATGACATCTTATAGGATAGACCCTCAGTATCAGATCAGTAAAGTCTGAAACTTGGGACCCCTGCTGTTCAGATGTTTGAAGAGCTTGTAGCACTGATCCACTCTTCTCAGGCCAGTGATATCACATCTGCTGGCCATGTTGCAGCTCAGTCCCATTCAAATGAATGGGGCTGGGCTGCAATACCAAGCACAGCTACTATACAATGTATGACTCTGTGTTTGGTAAGCAGCAAAGAGGCTACAGCAATTGTCCAAACGCTATGGCCCCTTCAGTCACCTGATCCCTGGGGTTTCAGATGTCACCACCCAGCTGAGGTTCATTACCGATCTTAAGGACAGGTGATTGGGATCATAGTCCTGGAAAATCCCTTTAAGCCAGCAGAAATGTGAATGCAGCCCTGAGCTGTAATAAGGAAGGAACTCGGGATCAGTATATGGTAAGCAATACTATATGGTGTGTTCATAAAGTTACTCAACTTCTCTAAATGTTTATGATGAAACTTTTAGATTTCTTTAGAATTATTTCTGAAAATGACATCAAATCTTATTTGAATTATCTTGCTAGGCTCAAAGGAACCAAAAGCCGTACACGATGCCTTCACAATATCCGCTGAAGACAGGGAGGAGTGTATGGAGAGTACAAAGAAGGACGAGTCGCCCCTTGACTATAGACTTCCAGAAGATTATAAGATGAAGGAAATAAAATCCAATTTCAAAGACAGAAGAAGTACACAAGATGAGGCCGATTCATGGACATTTGGAGCACCAGAAGGAGATCAGGAGGTTATGGATACCATGTGTCACCCTCAGGACAGCTCAGGTATCTTGCATGTAGTCCTCCAGTGGGGATATTCATGTGTGCCAGTGCCCATCCGCCCTCCCAATGTTTTGCTAGGTTATATTGCATTTACACCCTGTATTTCATACTCTAATGGTTTCATTGTACTATTATGTGTATTGCAGGAGCTCTGGACAGCAGGCCCCAGCTTATGGGTGTAGGAATGGACCTGCAGTTGGAGTGGATGACATTGGAGGATTTTCAGAGGCACCTTGATGGATCTGATGAAATTATCCCAAAAGACCCCATATCAAATAGTAAGTTTTACCTATAGTATGCTGTATATTCTATGTAAATGTTTAAGTGCATGCACAAGATGGGTCCTTTTAGATCTGAAAGCCAAGGGGCTGTCAGAGTAAGACGTGAATAAGAGGAGAGAGGCGGGGTAGTGGGTTGTTGCTATTGAACCTATTTTTTTATTTTTTATTTTTTTTATCCCTCTCTCTACAGTTGCATTGAAAGAAGCAGTAAAAAATGGTGACTACTTGACTGTAAAATATGCACTTAATTCCAAAGAACAGTATAACCTGGATCAGGAGGTAAGTTATTTGGTTGCTTTTTTGCCATCTTCTACCATTATAAGGCCGAGGCATCACAGTGACACACTATCACAACTAGTATTCAACCTGGGGGGTTAAAGTCACATGACAAGTCAGACAAGTGTTGTCCAAAACTAGCCGTGTTTGGCAGCACGCAGAGCCATTACAGGTCTGGTTTTATGTTCCTCTGTATGTCACCACCATATTCTTGCAATGCTTCTAGGAAAGGATACCTCTCTATTACAGCATCCAATGGGACAAGCCGCAATAGAGCAGATTCACTACTACTTTATCATAGCTAAAGGGTGTAAACTTGGGCTGCATGCCCACGCCTTAGTTTTCCTGATAGAAGTACAGATCCATTCATTTCTGTGGGCTCATATAGACCTCTGCAGTTTACACAGCCGTGTATCCAGGCCATAGAAGAGGATCACAAATTATGAAGCATGTCCTTTTCTTGGCAGAATTTACGGCACAGACAAGTGTAGGGGATCATACGAGTCTGTTTGCGGATCCATGATTGCGGATGACATACTGACCATGGATTTTTCATGGATCAGTATTTGTGGACAGTAAAAACCTTCAGTCATGTGCATGTAGCTTTAGACTTGACAGGGTAAAGATGCGCCAGATTTGTCCCAGGGGCACATGCTGTGTGATAAATCTTTTGCCTCTTAGACGCTTTTTTTTTTTTTCCCCTAACTAACTTTGTGTGACTTCTTAATTCGCCCCCAATGGTTTTTTTTTTCCTTCTCTATGAACGTGGAAGGAGGAAAATAACCTACACAACCAAAATTTCAGATTTTTTATTTTTTTTTTTCCTTTGTAGGATGCAAGTGGCATGACTCTAGTCATGATGGCAGCGGCTGCGGGGCAGGATGACATTCTGAGGCTTCTGATAAAGAAGGGAGCCAAACTCAATGCTAAGCAAAGGAACGGGACAACTGCGCTAATACATGCAACTGAGAAAGTGGGTGTTTTATTAATATACGGGGGTTTTAATACAAAAACATTTTTTTTTTCTTTTTGAAAAAATGTGCAAAACAAATGCCTTGGTTCTCCGGGAGACTGTTTTATACTAGTATGTTTGTTTGTGAACAGACGTGGGAATACATGGGTTAATAGGTGTGTATGGGTACAAAATACGAAAATTAAAAGCACTGAGGGGTTATTCGCATCTATCTGTGTGCTGTCCGCATTTCTCAGTCTGACCACGGCCGTGTGAATGGAGCTCTGGATCACAGTGAGCTCCTGAACCGCACGGTGGCGCATTGTGATATGGAGAGCTCCGTGGTCAGTCCAGGAAATGTAGATGGCACACGGATCAGATTTAATGGCTGGAACGTGGTCATGTGAATGACCCCTTACATTATACCACATAGCATATGGCATGTAAATTAGGTGACCTGCTGATCCCATTACTTCCCAGTACCCCTTCTTTGCCTTGCTTGTGTGCTTGAGATTATGTTCATTTATTTTCTGGTAGCCGTTTACTTATCAGCAATTCTTCCCTATTAGGACTGATTTACTGCAAATGTCGTCCCCTGAGTCCACAACTGACCCTTATATTGCCAGTATTCTCTATTTACTACTACCCTATTTCTCCGAAAATAAGCCTTAGCGTGATTTTTCTGGATTTTTGGAGTATGCTTGAAATATAAGCCCTACTCCGAAAATAAGTCCTAGTTACAGTTCATTAAAAAAAAAAAGTGTCCAGGCAGCTATACATGTAAAAAAGTAAATAGAATACAGTAGACCCTTAATCAAGGAAAGCAAACACCCCAAAAAGAATCGCACCCAAAAAGAATCGGACATTGACTTTAAGGAAGCTATCTGTGCAAGATGGCATTAGTGAACTTCGGGCTATGAGACTAATAAGAGACTGGTTACTGTACTGTTCATGGCTAATTACTTACTGCTTTCTGCCGCTTTATTTTGAGTTACTGACGTTGGTTGTCCCACCTGTCCCTCTTTTCCTACCCCTCACCCGCACTTCCTTTACTTCCCCTTCCCCCTATTTTTAATTAAAACTCACGTATGTGTTGCTTTAGCTCACGGGGGCCGCAATTGGTTCGGCGTCGTGTGATACCTATGTTCCGATAATAAGCTGTTTTATTCCTGTGTTTGCCACTTATACGTTAAATAAAGATTTGACAAAAAAAAAAAAAAAAGATGGCATTAGTGAGAGAGTTCTCCACAATACTGGTTGACTACCGATAGTGCCGGGCTCTCGTACACCGATCGGGTAATCCCGCTGACATGACTACGTTGTGGCTGCCTCCGGTCACCAGGGGGAGCTAACTGCTACACTTGGCTGCAGTGGAACACTGCTATAATAGTAAGGGGCCTGAGACAGGAGTCTGTGTGTGCGAGAGCCCATCCTCCATTGGCATTTACCAACGCTAAATTGTTTTGGGTGTAAGAGACTCTGGTGAGTGGATTGTTCATGGAAAAAAAATAAGACATCCCCTGAAAATAAGTGCTAACCTATCTTTCAGAGCAAAAAATAATATAAGACCCTGTTTTATTTTCGGAGAAACACAGTATATACTGCTCATTGTATGACTCTATCCTGCTTTGTCTATGAACACTCCTCCTCTGTCTCTCACTCTCTTTCTATGGCATCAGTGTGTTCTCCTGTTTTCTAAAAAGTGCAGCAGTTTAGTGCAAACTCCTCTTTTTAGTTATTCCTATCTTGGACATTTATGGCATATCCATATATTATACCATAAATGTCTAATAGTTGCATCTACACCTATCGGGGGTGGGGGTTGGCTTCCCTTATCTGGCGGCCTCTGCAGTGAGTGCAGTGGTGACCATACATGCAACTTTTTACATTCACTTCTATAGGCGTTCCAAGAATAGGTGAACGCTCAGAGCTGTGTGCTACACATGAACAGCCATACCTTTACTCACAGCAGCTACGTGACCCTGTCAGGGAACCCCTGTTCTTAAGAGGGATTGATCCCTTTGGGATTACCTACATGGGTCATCAAATTAGGAATAGATTGATATTTTCAAGACAGTTTCTCAATGTAAGTAGACTCAGTAGATGTTGCTACATATGGATGGGGTATTGACCACCTGATCCACATGTGCTGCATGATCTTCTCTGTAAGTACATAGTAATTGTGTCTGAATATAGCCTTACATTAGTGATGTGATAATTATATTCTAATTTTTCCTGCTTATTTCTTCAGAATCACCTGACCACAGTGGCTCTGCTATTGGAAGCTGGTGCCTTTGTGAATTTACAGCAAGTGACTGGAGAGACTGCTCTGATGAAGGTATTTCGTGGCTCCTTACATAGTGTCCTTGAAACTTTAGCAATTTCTGTAGGGCATTGTATTTTTTGATGGGACTACCAGCCTCTGGAGCCTGAGGGGGGGCCCAAAGGCCTGTCTGCAATATAAGCCAACGCCGATATTACAGATAGCACATAAGGGGGGCCTCATTACAGATTTAACATTGGGACTGAGGAGCCTGCAGTTACACCTCTGGCCAAATGTCATCGCTCACTGTTCGTGATGATGGTAGAAGGGATTTAACTCTAGAAAAGCTTCTGAACAGGTTTCCCCGTCATGAACTTGTCTGTCTGTAGATTTCATCAGTTCACTTTTTCTGTTTCTGTTTTCCCAAATTGATTTATTAAAGGGAATCTGTCAGCAGAGCTCAGCATATCAACCCAGTCCTACAGACAGGTGAGGTCACCTGAATCAGCCAGTCGTTTCCCTTTGTGAATCTGTTCCTCCATTGCCGAGATATTGCTGTTTTTGTTGATACGCAAATGAACTCTTTGAGCAATGAAGGTGTTGTCACTTACCTTGTTGGGGCAATGACAACACCCTCATTGCTCCAAAGAGCTCATTTGCGTATTGGCAACAGAGGCAGCGGCTTCACAAGGGGAAAACAGTTAGGCTATGGTCACCTGTCAATCCTGTGGGGCTGGGCACATGTTCTGGTGACACACAGAGAAAACCATAGTAATGCATCTCTTGATTGAACTTTGCAGCGTGTTATTCCTCTTATACATCTGGGAAATGTGTGTGACCATTCTCCTTGGCAGCAGGTTGTGGTTGTCACTACAGATTCTGCCTCTGCCATCACATATTGCATATAGCGATTCTCCCGGTGTGTCCTTATTTCCACAGTTCTAGAGGACACTGCCTCAAGATTATTACATTGTCAGGCTAGTGGACAGGTCATTGTGAATACTGCAATAACTGCTAATATCCATGTATATGTTCTTCCTGTCTCTTCAGGCTTGTAAAAAAGGAAATATTGACACAGTGCGACTCTTGATAGAACATGGTGCCGATTCTAATATACTGACAAAGCACCAGAACAACGCTTTACAGTTTGCTAAACAGAGCGATAATATGGTCTTTGAGTTACTCAATGGCCATTTACAAAAGTAAGTATTGTGTCTCTTTAGTTAGCATGGCTGCGTGGCGATACTGGTTTTAGTATTCTCTTTTAAAGGGCATCTGGATGTCATAGGGCAGAGGGTACCCTGCGGGAATCGTACTCTGTCCCACCACCACCATGGACTGGATTAAATGGGGTTTTCTATGATGAGACAGCCCCTTTAATAGCCTGACAAACTGCACCTTCCCACCACTCCCGGACTGTACAGAGTATTCTGTAATGGAGGTTTTTATGAATCCTTACATGAGTTACTTGCACTCTAAAGAGATCTGTCTGAACCCCTTAGATCTGACAGGGCCCAGTTCAGTGGAGTGCTGCCCCCGCTCCTTCATTTTACTCATCTAAATCCTCACATTGCAATACTTCTGACATGTTGCTAGTAGTTGTCTGAAATAATAGGTACCTGACTGATTACTCGATGGAGGGCACAGAGTATGCACGTTATGGTGCCATCCTATATGTTCCCGTTATTGCTAATGTGAAAGGTTTTCATCTATATCTTATAATATCGTATAGTCTAATTATAGAAATCGATTGTCTAATCCTAGCAAATTCTCTTCTTAGGCTCTCCAGAGTAGTAGAAGATGCTATAAAGGATTATTTTGAGTCCCGTCTTGGGGTGCTTGAGCCCATTTTCCCAATTGCCTGTCACAGGCTTTGTGAGGGACCCGATTTTTCTTTAGATTTCAATTACAAACCACCATTTAACATACCTGAAGGTAAGTGTGTGTGTGTTTTATTTTCCTTCATCTCCATATATCACATATTATGTCGTGTGGATTATACTAGTGGTATCTAGAACTGAGTTACTGTTCATCTTCCATAACTTAGTATCACACATAGTAGCATCCTTATGGTTTGCTGGTCCTTCGATGCCAGTGGTTAAATACATTTCCCAGATTTTAGCGTGTTGGATCAGTGGGAGATTTATCTAACAAGATACCAAATCAGCTTATTTTAGGTAGAACTTGTGTCTGGCACCTCAGGGCATCTGAAGAATTTCCTTTCCTCCATATTTTTTTTTTTTTTTACACAATTTCAGTGCTTGCCTTTCAGTATTGTAGCTACACACTTAACCAAGCCATCACTGCACACATGGATCCACCGGTGGTCACTACATACACAATGTTTGTCCTTTGTGTGTAGCTACATAACCTTTCCAGACCCTTGAGTTGAGTCGTGAATGTTGAGATTTGCCTGCAAGTTTCAGTTTCTTCCAAACCAGAAGTGTTCTTTTACTCTGGGGTCTCTTCAGACCCCATAGTGTAATAATAGGAGGCCCAGTGGAGGTATAGGAGAGAAAAAAAAAGCAACTCCTCCCCACCTTTCCTGGGCTTCGTCATCCAGCCTCCTTTGTGACGTCAGCAGCCCAGGATCACATCTGGGGCCTGTAAATAGGCCTCAGGGGATGGGGGGCATGTCAATGCATCATGACATCGACAAGTGTCATGACGTCTACCCACCCACCCATGTGACTGCTGAGCGCAATCACAAACCTCAGTGGTGAACCTGGGGACACTGTCTTTACACAAAAGGCGGAAAACTGACAGGGATGCCCAGAAATGAACAATGGACGCTGCAGCAGAGCCCTTTAGAGGTGAGAATAGTCGAGTGTGAGTTTTTTTCCACACCTTCCCTTGGCCTGTGGGATCTGAAGACACTGGTTCACTCATCCCTGGATATGATGGAGGAGCTTTATGTAGCTGCTGATAGGTCTGTTATTGTATGTGGAAACCATCAGAGACTTATCAGATGGCGGTTGTGTCAAACGTTTCCTTTCTACCTTTTTCTTTTCAGAATCTGGAATTCTTTTGTTTGTTTTTCATGCAAACTTCTTTGGTATGGAGGTGGTGGTTCGGCTCTGTGGGCCGTGCAGCGTCCAGGCTGTGGTGCTGAATGACAAATTCCAGCTGCCGGTGTTTTTGGTAGGTGAATTCAGAAAATGATATATGTACCCTTTTATGTATAGCCAAAACCTTGATCTGTCAGGTCTCTTATGCTCTCGCATTTAAAGGCAGAATAAAATAGAGGGGGAGATAGGGGTGCTGAACTGGAAGTTATAGAGTTATGTTTGGTTTAGGAGAGCCTGTGAATCCTGCCCCCGTCAGTAATGTCTCGTGTGTGTATGTATCTCTGTCTATATTCTATTAGAGAGACTGTCACGGCACAAGGGCAGGCGTACAACATCCGATCGCTTTCCATCCCCCAATTGACTTCAGTTAGAATATCATGGAGTAAGAGAGGACTTGCTCTATAGCCAGCAGAATGGAATGGAGCATCAGATATCCTATTGGAAGAGCCTCGGCTTGTATACTCTGTCATGTGCACGAGGCCTTACCGTCTCTCCATGGGGTCTTAGCAGTTTCTAAACAGATGCATATATGAAGATACAAATTCTAGAAAACTATATGTATATCCCCAGACGCAGATATTTCCTGACTATCGTAGGTGACCTGTCATAGTCTAGCAGAGCCGTGTCTGATGCTGTCTTCTCTTGTTTTACAGGACGCTAATTTTATTTATTCCTTCAGCCCTGTTACTGGGGCTAATAAACTTTTTATAAGACTATCTGAGGTACCCAATGCTAAGGTAAGTTGCTGCCGTGTGATTTTCTGGGGTTATTGGGTTATTTCCAATTCCATGCATTTTCAGTGTTCAAGGTTTGTTAAATGTTGGCATAGTAAGGTTCACACCCGGAATCTCCTGCACAAATTCTGACTCCTGTTCATTCCAATACGAGGCAAATGCCTATTTTTTGATGGCAGAAAAAGAACAAACTTCCTGCTTGTTCTTTGGACAGAATCCACCTGAACCTCACACTGAAATAAATGGGAGCAGGAAATCTTTACACAGCCAATTCTGCCTGGCAGGTCCTGCCGCAGACCACTTGGGGATGACACTGGCGTTGGCTTACACAGTGCGGCCCCTGGGAAGCAGTTTTTGGACATGTTCCTTGAAGTGCTTAGAATAACATCCTCTAAATCAGCGTTTCTCAACCTTTTCATACAAAGTACCCCCTAGTCACAAGAAATTTCAACCAAGTATCCCCAAGATTAGGCTGTGTCCCAAAATCACAGCATGCACATGTGGATAATACCTCACCTGCATGCAGAGGCCATATCATTACGCAGGCAGATACTTCTATGTGATCATTGGCCACCACATGCGGCTGGAGTGGGAAAAAAAAATGGAAGACGCACTAGGTTAAAAAAAAAAAAAAAAAACTTGACAACTGTTTTCACAAAGAGAAAAAACTACTCCAACTACCCCCAGCAATGCCAACTAAATACTGTCCCACCAGGCATCAGTCATAATATCCACCGTCAGCAGACATACAAAACAAACCCTACAGTGCAGCACCACTGACGGTGACACTTAACCCCCTCCCTCACTGGCAAAGACACTTAACCACTGCCCCACCCCTTTCCACTGGCAGCAGCATTTAACCCCATTCTTCCCCACTAGTACCAACATTTAACCCCTCCCCCACTAGCAGCAGCAATTTCTTCACAGGTCTCCACCACTGGCAGGACCACCCCATCACGTGTACAGGAGATGCTGGGGGTTCTGCTGGCACTAACCTTGGTGTGTTGAAGCAGACTTCAGTTGCTTTCTCTGGCTGCAAGGCCTGTGTATCATGTGACTATGATGTCATCACAAGTCCAACAGCCAGTTTAGCTTCGGAAATTGCACTGATACTGCAGTCTGTCATTGTCGGTGCAATTTCTGTGAGACTCCATAACCAGAGGTTGTTTAATTCAAGCAATCTAAAGTCGTCTTCAGGTAATGATCACTATTATTGATTATTATTAATAATATAATAATAATAATTATCATTACTTGAAGACTTCTTTAGATTACTTGACTTTAAACAACCACAACTGGAGATCTATACACTGCTTCTTGGAAGTAGGAGGGTGGGCCTTATGAGTTCATGTGCTGCGGCTCCCTAGAAACCAGCAGGGAAGTTGTGCTGGAGTATATGGTGAGGAATGGCACCAATTAGCTTGTGTACCCCTCCAGGCTGCGGTGTGTACTGTGTACTGTGCCCTGAGAAACACTGCTCTAAACAGTTCACAGCCCTGGGTTTTCAGCTACGGCCCAGCCATGAGTGTGTCTGACTGCCATTGCTGTCTTGTGTTTCTTCTCCTTTATCTGCTCCATAAAATCAGCCATGTTGTAGTAGCTGCTCAGTATTGGTGTTTCTCTACGTCACATTTCACACTGCTACAGACTAATAATCTCTCTTCTGTGTTTTAGGTGAAGCTGCTGATTTGTGCATACAGAGTACAGCCACATTAACTGACAAGTGACGGCCGCTCTCTCCGGTTTAGTGACTGCGCCTTTCCTGTACAGTACAAATAATAAAGGGACAAGTCTGGCCGGACTGCCCATCCCCCGTGTTTTTACTAGAAGTACAATGTACAGTAGAATATTTTATTTGAAGGTCATTCCTGTCACCGTTTCTGTGCTGGGGTTTATTTTAGTTTGTGTGTTAGTACAGAGGACACCGTACCACAGGAATCTTCTCCAGTCCACTAAACCTCTGTCATATATTATTATTTTATTTTTTTTAACCCGCCAATATTGTGGACTATGTATATTTCCTTTCAGCTATGTCTACTTTGGAGTTTGCGTCTTCGTACCGTTCACTCCACGCACATCGGTCATGTCAGTAATGGCCTCTGTGTGCTCATCATGGAGTCTGTTATCACCATCGCTGAAACTTTGCACAGACAGAAATTTGGGGACTGAGGAGGACTCTGTGACCGTTCCATAAGAAGGATTATGTAGGCTGTATATATAGAAGGCTGGTACCTGTGAGTGCTCGCTCACAGCCGGCTTTGCTTTTGCTGTGTGAGTGAAAAGGACATGTATACATAGATAAAAGATGAGTTCTCATCTTGGCCCTTTATCACATCTAATGTAAAAAAAAATATTTCCACAATGTGGAATAACGCATTATAGTGTCTGTATTTTGCAGCTTACTATCTAATAAAATATTGAAGACGATATTTAATGTTACCTGCTGTAGTAAATGTTTCATTAAAATGACTAGTAATGTCACATAATGAGGTTTGGCTGCTGAATATGAAGTGCTGCAAAAACTGTAAGTACCGTATCGACTGTCTGTCCTGCTCAGCTCCCAGATATTGTCTGTTATGAGCAGACATAGTGACTCCAAGTTTATGGGTACGAGTCGCCTATTTTCACCAACTTTTATTTTGTCCTTGAAATATTGCACTAAATGTTTCATTTTGACAAGATATTTCCGCTCCTAGATGATCAGGGTTCCCTTTGTGAATATCAATAGTTTATATTTTTGTATAATAGTATATTGGACTACATGTTGTGTTTTTGTACAGTGCTTTGGAAAACCTATAAAAATGCATGCTCATATTACAGATCTTGTGAATTAAATTACAAGAAAAAAAACATTTTTACCTAGAAAAGCTTTTTCTAGCGGAGTTAGATGGCTGGGTACAGCTGCTGCCAATAGGAGGTGGATACTAAGCCAAAAGTGTTAGCTTCCCCCCTACACAGCTCATATATAGAGCGGCTACTTATTAAGAGGAGTTCACTGAGAGAATAAGAAGCCAGAAAAGATCTCTAAAACATAACAATTAAAGCAAATGATAAAAAGAAAGGGACAACAACCCTATACTCGATATCCTGCCACATATAAACTTAAATGGTTAAAAAAAAATGAGTAGCCAGTGATATAAGGCTTACTCCCTGACTAGTCAGAGGCCTCCCCCTACACAGGTCTATACCCCTGCTGTAGACACAAAGCTAAACTATTTATATGTGCACAGTAGGAGCGCTGAGAAGATGCCAACAGAGTTAGAAGTAAACAGAAAAACCAAGAATAAGAAGCCTGCCACTGAAACCTGTAGTACAGTCATGGCCAAAAGTTTTGAGAATGACACAAATATTATATTTTCACATGATCTGCTGCCCTCTGGTTTTTATGTGTGTTTGTCAGATGTTTTTATCACATACAGAAATAGAATTGCATTCATATTATGAGTAACAGAAGCTTATATTGACAGTTAGAATGAGTTAATGCAGCAAGTCAATATTTGCAGTGTTGACCCTTCTTCTTCAGGACCTCTGCAATTCTCCCTGGCATGCTCTCAATCAACTTCTGGACCAAATCCTGACTGATAGCAGTCCATTCTTGCAGAATCAATGCTTTCATTTTGTCTGAATTTGTTGGGTTTTTTTGTCCACCCGTCTCTTGATGATTGACCACAAGTTCTCAATGGGATTAAGATCTGGGGAGTTTCCAGGCCATGGACCCAAAATCTCTATGTTTTGTTCCCTGAGCCATTTAGTTATCACCTTTGCTTTATGGCAAAGTGCTCCATTATGCTGGAAAAGGCATTGTTGAGCGCCAAACTGCTCTTGGACGGTTGGGAGAAGTTGCTCTTGGAGGACATTCTGGTACCATTCTTTATTCATGGCTGTGTTTTTAGGCAAGACTGTGAGAGAGCCGATTCCCTTGGCTGAGAAGCAACCCCACACATGAATGGTTTCAGGATGCTTTACAGTTGGCATGAGACAAGACTGGTGGTAGCGCTCACCTCTTCTTCTCCGAATAAGCTGTTTTCCAGATGTTCCAAACAATCGAAAAGGGGATTCATCAGAGAAAATGACTTTCCCCCAGTCCTCAGCAGTCCACTCCCTGTACCTTTTGCAGAATATCAGTCTGTCCCTGATGTTTTTTCTGGAGAGAAGTGGCTTCTTTGCTGCCCTCCTTGAGACCAGGCCTTGCTCCAAGAGTCTCCGCCTCACAGTGCGTGCAGATGCACTCACACCTGCCTGCTGCCATTCCTCAGCAAGCTCTGCACTGCTGGTAGCCCGATCCCGCAGCTGAAACACTTTTAAGAGACGGTCCTGCCGCTTGCTGGTCTTTCTTGGGCGCCCTGGAGCCAATTTTGGCACCAATGGAACCTCTCTCCTTGAAGTTCTTGATGATGCGATAGATTGTTGACTGAGGTGCAATCTTTCTAGCTGCAATACTCTTCCCAGTTAGGCCATTTTTGTGCAGTGCAATGATGACTGCACGTGTTTCTTTAGAGATAACCATGGTTAACAGAAGAGAAACAATGATGGCAAGCACCAGCCTCCTTTTAAAGTGTCCAGTGGTGTCATTCTTACTTAATCATGACAGATTGATCTCCAGCCCTTTCCTCATCAACACCCACACCTGTGTTAATGGAGCAATCACTGAAACGATGTTAGGTGGTCCTTTTAAGGCAGGGCTGCAATGATGTTCAAATGTGTTTTGGGGGATAAAGTTCATTTTCTAGGCAAATATTGACTTTTCAAGTAATTGCTGTTAAGCTGATCACTCTTTATAACATTCTGGAGTATATGCAAATTGCCATTAGAAAAACTGAAGCAGTAGACTTTGTAAAAATTAATATTTGTATCATTCTCAAAACTTTTGGCCATGACTGTAGGTGGGAGCTGTAACTGTCTCTCCCCAATGAACTTGGTGAGAAATTGGTTTTACAAGTAACAAAAAAAAATATTTTGAATATCAATGGGGGACACAGCACTGTGGGGTATAGGCCCGGCCACTAGGAGGCTGACACTAGGAATGGGAAAAAAAAAGTGCTGCTCTGCCCAGCTGGGCTATACAGTCTCCATAGTCTGTAGGCTAGCTGATCTGAGGTGGACATGACCTGCTTGCAGGTGTTCTGCATTTTATTTCTTTCTCTTTCCAGTTGCAATGGGGTCTCGACAGGGTGTACTGCCATACCGCAATCCCCCACCGGTGCTGCAATTTTAACTGCCTTTGGCTTTTGCTGTGCCACACCACCAGCTGGAGGCCTGATAACCCTACTTTGGGGTGGGATGACCCTGCAAGCACTTGAAGACACCAGTTAGATACATTATTTCCCCTGTGGTGGTCAAGGAATCCCTGGCCCATTCACTCCATCTAGGTACCATATTCCAGGGATCTCCCTCGAGACCTACTTAAAGGACCTCCAACATGTTGCCAGGCCTCTGCTGATCTTTAAGTGTCTACCAGGGAAACCTCCAGTGTGTGCAATCCACTCTTAAGTATCACCATAGTGAAGTCCTAATTAGTGGCCTCTGTCTTTCTTCCCATTGATGGGACAGGTCACTGTCCTCCCTCCAGGCAGCCTGCCACAGGAGGAATCTAAATTAGTTTTTGTGTCAGCCTATGATATAAATGAATTTTGTGATCTGGTCTGGGCTCTGAGTTAACCATGACCTCTGAACTTAAGGGGTTGGGTCAGAATTTTTTTTAACTATTTAAGAGGATTGTATACCCCCTGTTCTTTGTATTCCTTTGGTTACATGGCTTTGAATCCTCTCAAACTTTAGTATGTCTAGATGCATCTATTTAAATGGATAGTCAAGATCTTTGTTCAATAAGAGGCTGAAGCGGACCATTTGCATGGGATAAAGGTTGACTACAATGCTACTGAACAATCTCAACAGTAACATAGCCATCGAAACTGCCCTATAAGGAGTGCAGTTTAGAAAAAAATTATTTTGTACAAAATGGGAAATGATTGTCCATATCTGGGTTGATATCTTGGGTTCTGGTGACTGACGCAGATGTGAATGAAGCTTAAGTTATAGGGAGTCTGTGAGTGTCGCAGATTCCAGCGAAAATTGGCAGAGAAAAGTCCTGCACGTTTCAGTATAAAAAAAAGTCTCTGCCGGTTTCAGTATATCACAAGGCATTATGGGAAAGGAGCTGGGGAGCTCATGCGCCCTCTGTTGGATGTAACAGATCCTCAATTTGCTTTTGACTCACCGAGTCTTGAGAAAGCAAATGGGATTTTAGCCAAGCCAAAATCAGTATAAAAATGTCAAACGTGATGGACCCCATTATAGTCTATGGGGTCCATAAGTAACTGATTTTTAAGCAGATTGGGTTTCCAAGCAAACACAAAAACCCAACGCAGGTGTGAGCCTAGTGTAAGTCTCTTTACTCACCCCTCTACAGCTCTGGTCCTATCATTTTCTGTGGGTAGACATGCTGCATCTCAAGAGTACCCACGTCCACCATCAGGGTGTGGGGAACTGTGGTTTTCACTGCAAATCTTATTAGGGCATTTCAGAAATGCTTTATTTTGGTCTCAGGCAGTATCTCCTGATGAACCTGAGTACACCAGATAGGGGAAACGCATTGAGAAGCTAGTTAGGGAGGGAGAAGGAAGCGTATACTGATACACTGGGTGGCTAAATCATATCGGCCATTCAGTTTAATGGGTTGCATTTGCTCTAACCTCCGTGTGAATAAGTGCAACTGTGGACCAATATGTCAGATATCTATGAACAAGGTGGGGCACTCTAACAATATTTTTGTATCGGTGGCGGCTGATGCCGACAGATCAGCTGGGCAATGTGCTACTAATGAGATGCACACCTAAAGCGTTAGCTATATTGAGATCTCAGTGTGCTAGGATAAATCTTGCAGCACATAGTGAGATATGAGCCTCCTACTGAGGGTCTCTTTTTTTTTTTTTTTTGTTTTTTTTGATTTGTCTTTAATAATAGTCCTTTAATAGTCCCACAATGGGGAAATTCAGTGTGTTACAGCAGCAAAGATAAGCAGATACAAATACAGATACAACATGTACAGGAATGTTCCAAGGTAAGAGGCATTACATTGACAGTAGACAGACAGAAAGGAAGTAGCAGAGGAGGGGGGGGGGGATTTAACAGGCAGAGAGATATTTCAGTTCTCTGTGTGTATTGATCTCCACTTAGGTCGGAGTTGGTTGTACAGCCTAACCGCGGTGGGGAGGAAAGACTTCCGATAGCTCTCCTTCTCACACCTAGGGTGGAGCAGTCGGTCACTGACAGTACTGCTCAGCGCGATCACAGTCTCATGCATGGGATGGGACTTCTTCTTCTGCATGGAGCTCACCACGGACAGTATCCTTCTGTCACCCACCACCTGCACTGGGTCCAGTGGGCTCCCCAGGACAGAGCTGGCTCTTCTAATCAGCTTGTCAAGTTTATTTCTGTCCCTGGTTGATATACTGCTCCCCCAGCAGGCCACTCCAAAGAAGATGGTGGATGCCACTACTGAGTTGAAGAAAGTCCTAAGAAGTGCCCCCCGGATTCCAAATGCTCTCAGCTTCCTAAGCAGGTAGAGCCTGCTGTGGCCCTTCCTGTACAGGGCCTCCATATGATCTGCCCAGTCCAGCTTATTATTAAGGAGCAAACCCAGGTACTTATAGGTGTTCACAATCCCGATGCCCGTCCCCAGGATGTCCACTGGTTTTGGAGGGCATCTGCCTTTACGGAAGTCCACCACCATCTCCTTGGTCTTCCCCGCATTAATCTTCAGGTGGTTCTGGTGGCACCAGTCCACAAAATCCCGGTTCAGTTCTCTGTACTCCCTGTCATCATCGTCTCTACTATTGCAGAGTCGTCAGAATACTTCTGTAGGTAGCAGCTAGATGAGTTGCACCTAAAATCTGCAGTGTACAGTGTGAAGAGGAAAGGGGCGAGAACCGTACCCTGAGGTGCCCCCGTATTACAGATCACGGTACCTGACACAGTCTTGGGCTCTCACGTATTGAGGTCGATTTGTGAGGTAGTCTAGGATCCAGTTGGAGAGGTGGTGGTCCACTCCAGCAAGGCCCAGCTTGTCCCTCAATAACCTGGGTTATATGGTGTTAAAAGCACTGGAGAAATCAAAGAACATTATTCTCACCGTGTTCCCTGGTTTCTCCAGGTGAGACAGAGCCCTGTGCAGAAGATGGATGATGGCATCATCTACCCCAATGCCCGGCCGATAAGCAAACTGGAGGGGGTCCATATCGGGGCTCACTAGAGGTCGGAGATGTGTGAGAACCAATCTCTCTAAGATCTTTATCAGGTGGGATGGCAGTGCTACAGGTCTGTAGTCGTTGAGGTCCATAGGGTGAGGTTTCTTTGGAACTGGCACCACACAAGAAGATTTCCATAATTTAGGGACTATTTTCTGCCTCAGGCTCATATTATACATATATGTAATTATACCACATAGCTGGTCCCCACAAATCTTAATTAGCCTTGCACTGATGTTTACTGGGCTGTTTTGTGTTTTTATACTGTATTTTTCCAGAATGTGGTGCAAAAAAAAAAAAAAAAAAAAGTAGTTATGTGTCAGTGAGTGAGCCTGCTGTGCTGCATCACTCGCTGTCTGACACTTGCCCCACTTGCTTTACACTGTGTTCCAAATTATTATGCAAATAATATTTTCTCATTTTCCAAAATTACCTATATGAATTGCAGTCATTGTAATTTTCCAGTCATCAACTATTCGAGTATAATTGAAAGGTTTTTGAACAAATTGCCTAGGATAACAGTATATTAAAAAAAAAAAAAAAAAAAAAAAAAAAACACTCAAAATGCATGTTTTAAATTATTATGCACAGCAGAATTTGCAACCTTTTCATTTTTATTAAGAACAAAAAAATGGTCATTGTGAAATCAGCGGGAATCAGGGTTGCAGCGTGCGGAGGGTAGACCGCTGGGGCCAGGAGAGGGATTCTCGTTGATTATATTGTTAATCTGTTTTCCCTTAGTCCTAACAGCAGCACAATATGGGTATTTCTCCCCCTGTGTGTTTAGGACAGGTGGAACTTTTAATTAGCACAAAAATGTGCTTACTAACCTGCCCTATAAGAGGGCACGAGAGACCTCCCTCACCTGTGTAAATTATAAAGTAAAAGTAACAAGATTTTAGGGAGGGAAGCCTTGTGCTGCTGTTAGGACTAAGGGAAAACAGATTAACAATATAATCAACGATTCCCTTACGTCCTACAGCAGCACAATATGGGGATATAGCAAGTAATTCCCCTAGGGAGGGTTTCCTCGCCTTACAACCTGAAAATCTTCGTCTGAGACCCGCAAGAGAGGATGTTTTTCAAGACGTGGTCTCTTGGCGATCTGGGAGATAGAATTCCAGATCTCCTTGAGAGAGTCCTCCCTGTATTCTTTCACCCATGTCACAACCTCACGTATGGATGGCTCCTCAGAAGGGAGGCCACGACACTGGCGACAGCGGGTGAATCCATAGCCGTCAGGCAAGGGAGTCTTACAATCTAAACAGGTTAAATGTTTACACTTGGAGGATTTCTTCCTCCTAAAATCTCCATCACCAGAGCCGGAAGCAGAAGAAGACATCTAAAAAGACCACAAAAGTCACAGACAATAACAATACCAATATTACAAACCGCAACCAGAACCAAAAAGAGAGGGGTATCTTAAGGAGGTCGGTCGTCGCAAAAAATGTAGCAGCAGCACACGCAATAGTCAAATAGGGTAATCTCTGAATCACAGAGGAGAATTCTACTCCTTAGCAATAGGAGAGCCAGAAAATCACAGCCCAACCGAAATGGACTATGGGACACAAAACTAATCCACAATGAAAAAATTCATAGGAAATCATGCAGCAAGGCCAGCGATATGAATCGACCATTCATATAATATATGAACAAGAATAAATATTACTTACCTTCCTGAGATTTATAGCACCAAAACGGGTCAAATGCCATAATGAAACATAGAGCAGCAAAAGCCTAAGTCAGAGGCTCAAACAACAAGCAGCAAAAATCAATTCTATATTTTGCCTTTAAATTTTAAATTTCCAAACTTACCACACTTTTCCCAAGAACCGGAAGTAGACGCGAAGGAGTCCGGGCGAAATCCGTCCGCACGGGAATCCGGACACAGAGAAGGGTTCCGGCCGTCGCAAAGTCCGACGTACCCTCTGGGTAGGCCGAAGCCTACCGCCGGCCGAAGAATTACCGACAGAAGCGCTGAGAAGAAGGAACGCAGGCCGGCAACAGAAGGAAACGACCACCTCAAGGTAAGAAAAAACCCCTTAACTCTAGAGAGGTCACAAGAGACCTCCTCCACCTGTCCCACACAGGACAGAAAAAAAAACACAGGTGAGGGAGGTCTCTCGTGCCCTCTTATAGGGCAGGTTAGTAAGCACATTTTTGTGCTAATTAAAAGTTCCACCTGTCCTAAACAACACACAGGGGGAGAAATACCCATATTGTGCTGCTGTAGGACGTAAGGGAAACGGCGGAGAGCAGCGGCCCAGCACGGCCAGGAGAGAGGAATATGGAAGAGGAGAAAACTCACATGGTAAGCTGCAGCATATGCTATATGTTTACAGATTTGCCTGACCATAAAGCCAACTTCACCTGTATGAAATGCAAACTAGTGGCCCTTTTAGAAGATAAAGTGCAGAGGTTGGAAGAAAGAATAGTGACGTTGAGAGGCATTAAAGAAAGTGAGGTTTTTATTGATGAAGCAGAAGCAAGCCTCTTGAATATAGTAAGGGAAGAAAGTATGAGAGAGCCTACAGTGGTGGAGGCTGAAGCAAACCTCCTAAATATAGTAAGGGAAGAATACTTGAGTGAACCTACAGAGGCAGATAATTGGATACAGGTGACCAAGAGATGCAAAAGGATCACAAGGCCATCACCACTTACACAGCTAGGTAACCGATAAGAAACTCTTATGCAGACTGATTAAAATGATAAGAATAATCTATCAGCAAAAGAAGAAACAAAAGTCACCCAGAGACAAGAGGGAGCAACAAGAAATAGCATAGCGAGGAAAAAAAAGAAGAGTAGTGGTTATGGGCGACTCACTGCTAAGGGGCACAGAGGCAGCAGTCTGCAGGCCAGATATAACGGCACGAGAAGTATGCTGCCTCCCAGGAGCAAAAGTTAAGGATGTGGCCAATAGGATTCCATGCCTCTTCAGCTCCAAGGATAACTACCCATTTTTGCTGATACATGTGGGTACAAACGACACGGCAAAAAATGATTTACCAACTATTCGTAAAGACTTTGAAAATCTAGGAAAGAAAGTGAAGGAACTGGATGCGCAGGTAGTATTTTCATCAATTCTCCCAGTTGATGGTTATGGTATCAGGAGATGGAATAAAATACTAGAGGTAAACAAGTGGCTTCGACAGTGGTGTAGAGAGCAAGGATTTGGATTTCTGGACCATGGAGTGAATTACCTCTATGATGGACTCCTTGCTAGAGATGCTATACATCTCACAAAGACTGGGAAACATATTTGCCAGAAGACTTGCCACACTTATCAGGAGGGCTTTAAACTAGAAGAGGAGGGGATGGGAAGTAAAAAGAAAGACAAGAACATGCAGCTAAAGGATATACTAAACAAGGTTACTAGATGTGGTAATGAGGACCTAAGACAGGATACTCAGAAGGAAATTAAGAAAAAGGAAGTATCAGAGCACAATTTGAAATGTTTTTACACAAACGCACAAAGCATGGGAAACAAACAGGGAGAATTAGAGCTGATAATACAGAAGGAAAAATATGATGTTATTGGTATTACAGAAACTTGGAACGATAAGCATGATTGGAATATACAGATGGAAGGATACAACCTATTCAAAAAAAATAGAACTAATAAAAGAGGGGGAGGAGTTGCATTGTATGTTAAAAAAGATCACATTTCCACGGAAATCACAGTTTTACAAAATGATAATTTATTGGAAAATATTTGGGTAACAATTCAGGGGAAAAACAATGATAAGGACATCATAATAGGTGTTTATTATAGACCACCAGGACAGACAGAAGATATGGATGAGATTTTTTCACAGCAAATGTCCACGCTTTCGAAGAAATATGAAATTGTTATCATGGGAGACTTTAATTACCCAGATATTCATTGGGAAACTCACACAGCTACGAGTAAAAGCTCTATCAAATTTTTATCCTCTCTAGCAGACAACTTCATTGCCCAGTTAGTAGAAAAAAACACGAGAGGAACATCCATTCTGGACCTAGTTTTAACTAACAAGGAGGACATGGTTAAGGAATTAAGGGTAGCAGGGACATTGGGATTCAGCGACCATGCTATACTTGAGTTTGGGGTTGTAAGAAGAAGAAGACCTGAGAAGACAAAGACTAGAAGGCTCAATTTTAGTAGGGCAGATTTTAGGGGCCTAAAGGTAAGGGTTAGTAGAATTCCATGGCGAAAAATACTTAAGCACAAAAATGCACGAGGGGTGGGAAATTTTCCGTAGGGAAATCATTAATGCACAGGAACTAACAATACCTAGAAGCAAGAAAAATGGGAATCACCTAAAAACTCCAGGATGGATGACCAAAAAATTACATAACCTACTAAAAAAGAAAAAGGAAACATACAACAAGTGGAAGATGGGAGCTATATCTAAGGGAGAGTATACAGCAGTTTGCAGACACTGCAAGATAAGCATTAAAAAAGCTAAGGCTGAATACGAATTGAAGCTTGCAAAAGAAGTTAAGAGTAAGGTAAAAGGTTTTTGGAGATATGTTAAGAGCAAAAGAAAAGTGAAGGAAACCATTGGAGTCCTGAAGAACGAAAAGGGTGAAAAAGTTAACATGGTGGATCAGCAGGTGGAGTTACTGAATTCATATTTTGTATCCGTCTTCTCCCAAGAAATGGATGGAAATATCAACATTAATGGTGATAGTGGTGAGGGGAAAGAGGACTCCAAGCCGATTATTAGTGAAGGTTTGGTAAGAGAACATTTAGCTAAGATTAAGGAAACCAAGTCCCCAGGACCGGATGATTTACACCCTAGAGTTTTAAAAGAATTAACAGAGGAAATAACAGAACCCCTTGCAATAATCTTTAATAAGTCATGGGAAACAGGAGTGGTCCCTCTAGATTGGAAAAGGGCAAATGTGGTCCCCATCTACAAAAAGGGGAATAGGGACGACCCAGGAAATTATAGGCCGGTAAGTCTGACCTCGATAGTAGGAAAAATCTTTAAACAAATCGTTAAAGAACATTTAATTAGGCACCTGGATGGGAAGGCTTTAATTAATCAGAGCCAGCACGGCTTTATGCCCAATAAATCTTGTCTTTCTAACCTGATTTCCTTCTATAATAAAATCACTGAATGGTTGGACCAGGGGAATGCAGTGGACACAGTATATCTTGACTTTAGTAAGGCCTTTGATAAAGTATCACATAACATTCTTATTGAAAAAATGATCAAGTATGGCTTTGATAAAATATCAGTGAGGTGGGTTCACAACTGGCTTAATGATCGGGCACAACGAGTAATTCTAAATGGCTATACATCAAACTGGAAGAAAGTAAAAGCGGGGTGCCGCAGGGCTCTGTCCTGGGCCCAGTACTTTTTAATATTTTTATAAATGATCTGGATGATGGGATTAATGGGGAACTAATAAAATTTGCAGATGATACAAAGATAGGAGGAATGGCCAACACTAGAGAGGAGAGAGAGTGTTTTCAAAAGGACTTAGACACACTGGAACAATGGGCTGAGGTGAACAAAATGGTATTCAACAGGGACAAATGCAAAGTCCTACATCTGGGTAACGGAAATGCAAGAAGCATATATAGTATGGGAGGAATAGAACTAAGTGAGAGTACAGAGGAAAAGGATCTGGGCATAATAGTAGATTACAAATTCAACATGAGTCAACAGTGCGGTGCGGTGGCTAAAAAGGCTAATAAAATTCTAGGATGTATCAAGACGAGCATTGAAGCTAGATCAAGAGAGGTAATTATTCCGCTGTACTCTGCCCTGGTCAGACCCCACCTGGAATACTGTGTACAGTTCTGGGCGCCCCAGTTTAAGAAAGACATCGATTTATTGGAGCAGGTCCAGAGAAGAGCAACCAAAATGGTGGAAGGTCTACAAACCATGTCCTACGAGGAAAGGCTAAAAGAATTGGGACTGCTTAGTTTGCAGAAGAGAAGGCTAAGGGGAGACTTAATAGCGGTATTTAAATATCTGAAAGGTTGTCACAGTGCAGTGGGATCTACCCTATTCTCATTAGCAGAAGGAAGCACGAGAAGTAATGGGATGAAACTAAGGGGAAGGAGATTCAGATTAGACATTAGGAAAAACTTTCTAACAGTAAGGGTAGTGAGGGAGTGGAATAGTCTGCCACGGGAGGTGGTGAGTTCTTCATCAATTGAAATCTTCAAGCGGAAACTGGATAGGTATATAGCTGGGATGATTTAGGAATTCCTGCTTTTGCAGGGGGTTGGACTTGATGGCCCTTGAGGTCCCTTCCAACTCAAACAAACAAACAAAACAAATTATAAGCATTAGCAGGTTATTACAAACTGAAATCAGACAGTTTTCAAGCCAAAACTTTATTTGAGGTGATGTTACATTTGCACATAGGACCCCTTGTTCAAAAGAAGCTTCTGAACTCTCTCGTCCATTGAATGTCAGTTTTTGGATGGTTTCTGCTTCAATTGTTTTGCATGAGGACAGAATACCCTCCCAGAGCTGTTGCTTAGATGTGAACTGCCTCCCGCCATCATAGACACTCCTTTTGATGATGCTCCAGAGGTTCTCAATGGGGTTGAGGTCAGGGGAGCATGGGGGCCACACCATAAGTTTGTCCCCTTTTATGCCCATAGCAGCCAGAGATGCAGATGTGTTATTTGCAGCATGAGACGGTGCATTATCATGCATGAAAATGATCTTTCTGCGGAATGCATGGTTTTTCTTCTTGAACCATGGCAGGAAGTGCTGTTTGAGAAACTCCACATACATTATGGAGTTCATCTTTACCCCTTCAGGGATCCTAAAGGGGCCGACAATCTCTCTCCCCATGATTCCAGCCCAAAACATTACTCCACCTCCTCCTTGTTGGCGCCGTAGCCGTGTTTGCATGGGGTGCCCATCAACAAGCCATCCTCCACTCTATCCATCTGGACCATCGGTGAACAAAACAGTTTTGAAGTCAGTCTTCATGTATTGTTTGGCCCACTGGAGCCGTTTCTGCTTGTGTGCAGTGGATAGAGGAGGTCGACAGGATGGCTTACGCACAGCTGTAAACCTCTGAAGGACCCTGCATCTTGTTGTTTGGGGGACGTTGGAGGCACCAGCAGCTTCAAAAACTTGTCTGCTATGACAAGGCATTTTTGAAGCTGCTCTTTTAACCTGACGTAATTGCCTGTTGGAAAGAGTCCTCAATTTTCCCTTAGCACGCACACGTGTGCTGTGAATCAGCTACATACTTCTTGATTGTGCGATGATCACGATGAAGTGTCTTGGCAATGTTGATTGTAGTCATGCCTTGACCTAAACACTCCACAATTTGTTGCTTCTCAGCAGCCGACACATCCTTTTTCTTTCCCATTTTGGCTGAAAATGTAGGCTGCTTAATAATGTGGGACAGCCTTCTTAAGTAGTCTTGCCTTTAATTGGACACACCTGCCAAACTAATTAGCACAGGTGTCTGCAATTGCTTTCAG
Organism: Leptodactylus fallax; assembly: GCA_947044405.1. NCBI lineage: Eukaryota > Metazoa > Chordata > Amphibia > Anura > Leptodactylidae > Leptodactylus > Leptodactylus fallax. The sequence continues at coordinate 372,112 of CAMRHE010000272.1, forward strand.
TGATATAAAGAGCCCTGACACACATCACCATCAATGAGTCTAACTGACAAACAAAAAAAATTCTTACATTATCACTCCTAGGAGAGATGTCCCTGTCCATAACCCACTCATTGCCTCCCACAAAGCCAGCCAGTTCATTTTGCTCTGCACTGATATGGGACAAAAATCCCAAAATGGCGCTGTATGCAGATAAGTGAAATTGGCTTGGCTAAAATCCCTTTTGCTGTCTCAAGACTCGGTGAGTCAAAAGCAAATTGAGGATCTGTTACATCCAACAGAGGGCGCATGAGCTCCCAGCTCCTTTCCCATAATGCCTTGTGTTATTATCACTCCTAAACACTTTTTGCATAATAATTTGGAACACAGTGTAGTTCCCCATAAACTAATCTTTGTCAGGAATGTGAACTAAAGCTATTTCACTCTGAAGAATAGATCATTTTGAACTGACCATGAATGTACTACCCATGTGATTCTGGTGGTTGCAGACTCTAAGCATGTACACTTCTGAACATAAGACATCTTTCACAGGTGCGCATGTCCCATTAAATAGAGAACTGAGAATCATGTTTGCCAAAATTGTTGATACTGGTTCATGAAATAGCCCGACAGCACACCTACACCACTTCAACAACATCAATGGGATATCACTGCATATTACTTTTTTTTTTTTTTTTTTTTGAACATGAGCGTTTTTCCCATTTTTAGTTAAGCACGCATTGATTTATTTAGATTTTTTTTTTTTTTATTAATTTTTAAAAATGTTTAACAAGGAGAATTCAGATGAATTGGTTGTAACTATTCTCCATTAACAGAGACATTGTGTAGATTTGGTAAAGACGGAGGTCAAACCACAGAAAGACCAAACTAACATTTAATTTGCTGATTCAGTTTATATATCTATCAAGTGACATTTATAAAAATAACTTAAATTAAAAAAATTTAAAATAGACATTTCCCTCACAATACAATGTACAAAAATGTCTTCATGCAGTCATCTTCATCTCAGTGTTTTTATGTTCCATTTCAGTAATGCCAGTTACCTGTAAAAACAAAAAAATAAATTCTCTAAATATTCAATAATTTTCATACAGACAGCAGATTTTAATAAATATATCAATTTAAAACTGTACTTGTGAAAGAGAATGGGAGAGAGTTAATGCAATTACATGTGAAGCCATACATACTGTATAGAGTCCCATGCCTTTCCTTTTTTTCTTTTAAATTTTTTTAAAATGTATATTTTCCATATGAGGTTGAGAGAACATATACATAGTGTACATTATACTACATAATTTAAAAGAAAGGAAACGCTGTGTACCCCACATTCAGTAGTAGGTCAAATAACCAATACTAACAGAAAAACCTCTCAGACCAGTGTGCTTTAAGAGTAAAAAGTACATAAAAGGAAAACGGTCTTCATTTCTAGTTGTGACTGAATAGGAAAGAGTTTCAGCCCTCAAGAAGTTCCATAAAGGTACCAAGTAGTCTGTTAAAACTGGGATCACAAGCTTTACTTCATATTATGCATGAGGTTATTTTAATAAAGAGAGAGTAGGTTTCAAAGAAGCCCTTAGTGTCAACTAAAGCATTAAAAATCCATTTGGCAGCTTTCCTTTCTGTCCGAAAACAAGACATGTCTCTTAGATTTAGAAAAGTGTCCATACAAACAACCCTTGAGACAACCTAATATAATTACTCAGTACCATATAGTTCTGTATCATGGTGGAAAATATAACAAATGCCGAGCAGAAAGCAAATAGTAACACACCTCACTAGGTTTTAACTCAATTTAAAAGACAGAGCTTACAAATATACACAGTTGTACACAATCTGAAGCTTGCCTGAGAAGAGTCACACCTTCCTTTATAGTTGGTCCTGCACAGCTTGAGTATTTTTGGCAGGGTGATTCCTCTTAGTAAAACTGACCACTGTCATCATCACTTGGAAGGTATGGCTTTTGGATCATTATTATTATTATTCCCTATCAGTATGTCTTTGGAGTGTGGGAGGAAACCCACGCAAACACAGGGAGAACATACAAACTCCTTGCAGATGTTGTCCTTGGCAGGATTCGAACCCAGGACTCCAGCGCTGCAGTGCTAACCACTGAGCCACATTATCTCTCTCATACGTAATGTATATTAGCACCATGCTTTTCTAATGGCCATAAACCATTCACAGTTTGTTATCCACCACATCCAATACTCTGCTGAATCTATAACTGCAGAGTGCCAGACCTCCTCTGTTATTCCCATCAGCACTGTGCACCAAGAGCTTCATAGTGGGGGTTTCCATGGTCAAGTAGTTATATCCGAAGGTCAAGCATCAGATTGCGTGGTGTAAAGCACCTTGCCGCCACTGGACTCTGGAGCAGTGAAAACCTGATCTGTGGACGGACAAATCATGTTTCTCTATCTGAAAGTCTGACAAGCTTCACCTACCTGGCTGCACTGTTCCAACCCAAGTTTGGTGGAAGACGTTCTAAGGGGTTGGCCTTGAAGGTTTCAGTGAAGGGAAACGTTAATGCTTCAGCATATCCACACATTTTGGGCAATTGTATGCTTACAACTTTGTGGGAATGGTTTGGGAAGGTCCTTTCCTGTTACCACTTGGCTGTTTAAAATCAAAGGTTCATAAAGCCATGATTGGGCAAATTTGGTGTGGAAGAACAAGACTGGCCCACAAAGAGCCCTGACCAAACACCAACAAACTTGCCAGGCCCTCACATCCAACATCAATGTCTGAACTGAAAATTCATACCTGATCTTCTGAAAACTTAGCACTTCTGAAAATTCCAATCTGAACAGTTCTGATCGTTTTACACAAAAGAGTTACAATTCCTTCTTTACCCACCGGCATCAACTGGGAGGCTGCCCTGAAAACAAGAGAATACACACAAACATAAGTACAAAGCAAGTCTTAATGCAGTTCAGAAACTTCTGCTGTACATAAACTGGATGAATAATTCGATCAAAACTATCTGCTGATCTCAGGATGACTACGGATATTTTAATGTCTTGGGCATCAAAATTTAATGACCAAATTACTTTGACCATTTACAAAGTTTTTTTTTTTTAATTTACTACCTGGACTATATATCTATATCTATGTATACGACAAAATTACAGATGTATATTGTATATTAAATTCTGTATTAATTCTAAGTCATATTCTGTACAAGACTAGTAGACTGGTAATCTCTGGTCTGTCTTAGCCAAAATGTATTACTGATGAAGTAAAGCTGATGGCAATGATGTGCTCAACAAGACTCATATACAAGAGTATTAACAAATGAAAGACTATGAAAAGTCACATGATACAATTTCCTTCAAAACCTGTAATGACATCCTAGTTAGGCAACAGTTTCAAACAGAAGATGGATGTTTCGAGGAAATCTACAGGGGGTTCCAAAAACTACATTTTTATGTATGGACAAATCAATCTTCTCCAACAGTAAAAGAAGTGTTTGGTGCAACAGGAAATTAAAAAATCTGTCAAACCGTTGTAGCACATTGAGATAGAAGATACAAAACAGCATCTGCACACGTCCACTTTTGTTCTTTATAGATACTCCCAAAAATTTCAATATATGTATACTAAAATACTATAGCCTTAGTAGCCAGATGATCAGATGTACACATTTAATATTAAAGCTTCATATCTTTGAAAGATATTGTATTCACATCACCAGTATTACTAATTGTTGAAATGCTGTATGTAAGGAATAGTAAATATTAAAGCTGAACACATTAGAAATCCCAACGTTAAAGCAAAAGAAGTAGACCAATAATTTGTGCGCATTTTTTTTTTCAATATCCTAGAGAATTATAATTCTCAAACTGGTATGGCATGATATCAGATAACAACAATACAAGGTACTCTTCAATGTGTCCAAATTTAATGACAACAGGAAACTACAGTGACTACCTTTTAGAAATCTCAATTGCATTTCCTTTAAATTCCCTTTTTTCTTTTTCAATATAGCATGAACCTTAAAGGGATTGTCCTATGGCAGTTTTGTAAATTTGCAGTTTGCAAATATGAAATACAGAAATGAACAAAAGAAACGTATGGCTGATTTGTAGACAGAAGAAGTCTGGCTTAGCTGATGAACAGAGCCAGATAGACACACCACTGACAGAGGGGAAGCCTGCTCCCTGCTAGCACTGGACAAATATACCTTGATTAGGATTATTAGCAATTTAGGCCACACCCCATTTAAAAGTCAGGGGCAGATTACAGTAAGGACAAGATGACCCATAGCCCATTGACCCATTACAACCCACTGTTGGTATCCGTGTATAGTACAGTTGAGCCTACAGGCGCTGAGTATGTGTAAGATTAGTCTTGTGAGGTTCCCTTGGAGGTTCTCAGATTAAATCTGTACTCTCAGAGAGCTATAGTACGGCCGTATATTAGAGCCGGTGGGGAGCGGGGCATTCTATAGCTCTCAGAGTAGATTTGTTATTTAGCAATTTCATGCCTCTGAAGATGGGACCGTGGTCAGCGCTGTCCCAGAAACGCGTCGATGTTATTCTACAAACTATTAGAGAGGTGTTCTTTCTAATATTAGCACCTAGAGGGACTCAGGTGTATACAGACATCCCTCAGATGTTTGACCCAATGGTCTGTACTGAGTATATGATGATGGGGGATTGTCTATATTAAGACTTAGGTATTTACACCTGAGCTCCTTTCTAATCTTAACTAAACTGTTTGAGATTTAGGCATTTATTAGGAGGTTAACAGTGGCTGAGCACTGGATAGGCTGTGACTGTGACCATTTAATGTTACTGAACGTCTTATCTTGTTTGAGTGGTTGCTATATGATAAAAATACCAAAGGGGGTATATCCTCTTGACACCTATAGTGCTGGCCCCTTTATCATATTAGAATCCTTTTCTGCTCCTGAGCTCTTGCTATTAATTTTGGATACTTCTATCTTTTTAGATGATAATAAAGATGATATATATTTTAAGAGACACTCTTTGGGAAATGACACTTTCTATAGGTTTTGATATAAATATTTTTGAGTATTTGGTTGTGTATATTAATATGATTTTAGCTAGAAAACTGCAATTAAAGTAGGGGCAGACAGGTAAAGTCAAGTTCACCTGCTCTAGGAACAACATAAAATATAATGAATAGTGTCTACTCAGACTGGTAAACATAGGTGTGATATAGAAGCTGAAGTACAAAGAGGTCCTACAGATTGCGTGATATGACTGGTAAAAAAAAACAGCTTGCATGCTGACAACATACCTTTGGTTTACACAAGTATATAAACTGCCAACAACCTATTTTTATGTGATCAATCACTGTCAAGTTTAACTGGAATCTACTAATTTTGATCATGCAATATATTAAACATCGAGACAACTGATATTTGCCTGAATTTGTTGAGATTTTAGGGCATCATGGTTGCCGTGCTACAAAATATGAGAATATAAAACCACCGAAAATGTATTCAGATTATGCAAGCCAGCCGTTATATTAATGTCCCCATAACATTTTGTACCAGAACAAATTTTTTTTTGATTTTCAGTGCTGATACTGTGAAAGTTCAGCGGATCCATACAAAAAAACTATATGGAAATCCATTTCTAAACATACAGTACATATACACACTCTCTAAAATCCCAGATGCCAAGCTAAACCAAACTTATACTTAAACATTCTAAAGGGAATGTATATTCAGACAACAGCCAATTGTTTAAATCAAGTTTGTACGTTAAGTATAATTTTATATTTTTCACATTTATATTTCACAATAATTCAACACATGTTTTCTGAAGATCACTTTTCATTCTCATCACAGACAGGATTAGAATGGAAGCTAACCCTTATAGTGTATATAAATAAGATGGATGGGAGGAAGGGGAGCTGCCCTTATTACCAATTCCCCACACTGCGAACACTGCTTAAGTCACAAAACATGCCCACAACAACATCCCATAATAGTTATTTGCAGACACAGGCTTCCTGTGTCTTTGTGACTGGTGTAAAGCATCTCAGACCCACATAATCAGTTACAGAAAATAATTTTTAAAGGGAATCTGTCGGGGCAATTTGGGACAGTGCACATGTCCCCACCTCCGACAATTACGCAGTGAAGCCACGGTGTCCATCTTTGGCTTCACTGAAGAACAGCGCAGGCGCCGGGAGGCGTGCCAACAAAGAATCTCATGAATAAGCCAAACTGTTCTCAGCCGAACAGTATACATCGGACCTTTCTCTAGGTAAGCATAAAGGATTGCATTACAATAGGGCGATTTGGAACACTAAACCCCAGGTCTATAAGAACCTGTGGGTGGTTTAGTGTCCCTGATAGACCGGACAGATTCTCTTTAATAAAAAATAAATAAATATAAAGAACAAATAGAAAGTGTAGAAGTGTCACTATTATGGTTTTAGCAAATTTAAAAAATACCCAAGACCTACAGCACCAAACACGCAAACTATGGGATAGAGATATTAGTAATGAGTGATAAGGAATTAGGTGATAAACTTTATAAAAGACAGGAACAATTGATGTAATATATAATCTGAAGTATTCCATCCAAAAAGACTGAGAATTGCGTATTAGGCACTTGTGTACAGATTTTCTTGTTATGTTCAATAACAAAAAAAAAAAAATTACTAAGTTCAAAAGGTGAAGTGGATAAAAAAAAAAAAAATGTAGAAATTAAAAAAAAAAAATCTAATTGTGTTAAAACATTACATAAGAAAATGGTATTACCTTCCAAAATCCCTTCAGACACTCAAGGCTACCATGGTTTATGGCAGTATATCTGGAGTGCAGCAAATTCTTATGAACTTCAACATAAACTTTCACAGGGGATAAGCTAAAAAAAATAATTCATTAGAATAGTTCAGAATCAGAATAGGAGTTTCTTATATATTTTATAATAGTCACGCCACAGACATGTAATATGTTATATATTAAGTGTGTATGATCCTCAAATAGTATCAGAGGAAATTAACTCAAGGGACAATTTATCTAGAAAGTCTGACACCATGAGTAGAATTTACTACTCTTCTAGTACCGATAGAATACTAGTCACACGAGGCTCTTTTTGCTAGTCTGCCTTACATGGTAAAATGAGCGATTTATATACTGTACAAGGTAAAAAAAATCATTAGTCTTAAAAATCCATGTTTGATATATCACTACATACAAATAAAACCAAACATATGATGCTCATACATTCATTGGGTTGGTGGATTTGTTCTGACAGAAGTAGCCGAATAGACCTGCAATGGTACTAGACCTGAAAAATGCTAAATCTATCCACAACCAATCATTATGGATGTTCAAAAAGTTTTTCTGCAACTTTTTTTCGGATGTCCCTTTTGTCAGATATTTTACACACCTACACCACACACTTGCTACACAAGTACAATACTGTTTAATATTCAATTTGCCATTTGATTTAAAAAAGTTCACAACAGAGTGAAATGTAAAAGGAAAATAAAGTCCTCGCCCACCACAGTACAATTACACACACGAGAACAGCTCTGTTTATATAGAATGGTTTAATAAATTGTCTAGACTCATCAGAAGAGCCCGCAACCCCCAAAATATTGTGTGTGCCTGTATTGCCAGAAAACTTTAAATAAAAAAAAAAAATATTCTGATATATTGCAACTTCCATGATATTGAGACATTGTTTTCTAACTTTTTGTTTTTTTCATAAAACAAAAACTATAGAATTTTATAAATAATCCTAGTGTATTGTGACATAAAGGCACTAGAGAGATCCTAGATATTCCACCTATTCCCCTTGGCCAGAAGTCCACCGCTTTCATAAACAAAACCTAAGAAGGGATCAAAAGGTGATCCTGGAAACGAATGGTCAGTAAGTCTAACCTAGGTGGCGAGTAAAATATTTGAAGGATTTTTAAAGAGATGTTATCCTGGAGTATCACATTGAAAATAACCTTACACCATCCAGTCAGTGCGGGTTTATGACGAATCAGTTCTGTCAGACTAATGTAATCAATGTCTATGGAGAGGTCAGTTCTAGGCTGGACCTTGGTAATGCTGTGGACACGTCTGGAATTTACGAAGGTGTTCAATACTGTACCACATATAAAAGGTTGGTATACAAAATGAGAACATTGGGACTGGGGGTAAAATATATACATATGGGCTTACAACTGGTTCATTGATAAACAGAGGGTGCTGGTCAACAGGAAGTACTGGGTCACATGTATACAAACATAAGTTTAATATTAAATTACTGGGTAAGATTGCCACTAAGAAACAGTAAGTGGACAGTATGCTTACTTTTAGCAACCAGTGCCAGGTAGCTGCTGCAAGGGCAAATAAAATTATGGGATGCATCGAGAGGCATGTATGCTCATAACAAGAACATAGTTATACCTCTATACAAATCACTTATACGGCTACACGGACTATAGTGTGCAATTGTGGACCCTGTGTACATAAAAACAAAAAAAATAAACAGCTGAACTACAGAGTGCAGAGAAAAGTGACCATGATAGTAAGGGGAATGGGTAGATTGTAGGACACACACAGATTAACAAACTTGGGGTTATTCAGTTTGGAGAAGAGACAGCCACGGGGAGATCTAATAATGTACTAATACGTCAGACAGCACAAAGACCTTTCTAATGATCTTTATACTCATAGGCTGGTGACAGTGACAAGGGGACATCATCCACGCCTAAATGATAAAACATTTCCCCAGCATCATAGACTTTACTGTAAGAGCAGCGAGGCTATGTTTCTCAGTGACAGAGGATGTGGGGATGGTTGAGTCATTGTGCAAATTAAAGAAGTCTGGATGCCTCTCTCGAAAGGAAAAATATTACAGGTTATGGGTGCTAGATGTTTAGTGAAGACAAGGTGATCCAGAGTTTTATAAAATATATCTGGATTTGGGGTCAGGAGTTTTTTTTCCCCAGACATCTGGCATCAGCCTCAGGGGTTTTTTGCCTCCCTCTGGGAAGGCACTGTAGGTTATAGGTTGGACTTGACAGACCTGTGTCTTTATCTAACCTCATCTACTCTGTTACGAAAAGTTGCACAGTTGCCAACATTAGCTGTGTGGAGAGGAACAAAAAAAAAAAAAAATGGTGGCAGGTTTGAGATCTCAGGCACTGAAAAACCTAAGAATAATCAAACAAAAACATAATTATGGTCTTAGATACTACTAAACCTGTATCAGCAAATCTGTTAAAGCCACAAGAAAACAGTACATTATGAATGCAACAACCAAAAATTCATATAGCAGATCTGTGGCTAAAGAATTCTCTACCCCGAATGCACAAAATTTATAAATTATATCATTTGGTTAAAAGTTCAGTTTTGTGGGCAGTTTTAATTTTTTTCATTCATTCTTCGCCATTTTTGATCCAAAGCCTGGATTGGATTGAATAAATTTTCTTTTTTTTTCTTAAATCCAGTTTTTGCATGTTGCAAGGAGCACAAAACTTTCATATGAGCAATGGAAAAAGTATAATATGACCTTACTAAAATTCAATTTACTCTAATACACGGCTGTTTAACTTTGAACTATACATAAAAATCTGTCCAAAGTCGCAGATCCATAATGACGCATGACGCATATACTCTGAGTCTAGATATATCTACTGCAATGTATATACATACAAGTTAATACTACGTACATTGTTACCCTACAGTGGTTTAACAATCATTAACATTATTCAAGAAAATAAGTCTGCTTACTCGAATATTCTATATATTTTATAATTCCATTTTACATTTATTACTGTTTTGTTCACGCATGTTTGTGACCAGGGCTGTGGGGAAAAAAAAACACAAAAAAACTTGACTCTGGCTTCAAAATAAAATTTTAAATGACATACAATTTTAGATATTGTTTAATTAGGTACCTAAATTATTGCATAATTTTTTTCATAGGAATTCAATGGCTAGTTTTTTTTTTTTTTTTTGTAATTTAGAGGATCTTAACTGCTTCTATCTGACCCTTTATGAAGGAGCTGGAGTAGGAGTTAAAGTCAGGCTGTGGAAAAATAGTCTGAGGCTAAGGCCCCACGTTGCGGAAAGGCAGCTTTTTTTGTTGCAGATTTTGTTGCGGTTTTTTGAGCCAAAACCAGGAGTGGATTGAGCAGAAGGTAGAAGTATAAGAACTTCCTATATATTTCCCAAACCTTTTGTAGCCATTGTTGGCTTTGGCTCTAAAAAACGCAACAAAATCTGTAACATAAAAAGCCGCGTTTCCGTAACGTGGGGCCTCAGCCTAAGTCTGATTTGGCCAACTGACCCCACAGCCTTGTGTGTGACGAGATGGATCGTCTGCAAGCATTTCTGATGTTCAGTTTATACCAAGCTCCATTGGCATGTGACCTAGACAACTGACTTATCCAAGTTTACCCTGTGTGGTCTTATGGATCAAACAAAAACAATAGACCTTGGCATACCCCAATATACTGTTTTCCAGGGGGTAGCAACCCACATTTTGGAGTTGTGTAAAGGATCTCCAGGGGTTGTAAGCCAAGTTGAGAAATTTCTGATACACACAGCAAGACTGCAAACTGCTGGAAATAAGTGCCAATATTTTGAAGGCATTGCAAAAGGACCTTTGATGATGTCACCAGTCACATGCAGGGTAGAGCTCGATGTAAGGGAGAAGCTGGTCAAGGTTGCTATATATGAGGGGGGTGAAGGTAGCAGAGCTTAGTAAGCAGGGGGAAAAGAGGACTCAGCAGATTTGGGTGTGGGAGAGGAGATGTGGATGTAGTAGAGCGGAGTGTGTGGTACCATGAAGGCAGCAGAACTAATTTTATAGAGGTGGCAGGCTGTATGCAGCAAGGCAACATAACAGTAGCAGAATTGTGGGTTTGGGGAAACACGGAAGTACCAGAGCTGTGTGCATGAAGAACATGGGGGCTGCAGTATGGTGTGTGTGTGGGAGGGAAACATGGAGGTAGCAGAGTTATGGGTGTGGAGAACACAGACTGTAGTGTTGTGTGTGGGGAAGAACATCCAGCTATTAGAGCTGTATGTGTAACAGGTCTGTGTGAAGCAGCAAAACAAAGGCAGTATACAGCTGAAAAGAAAAAGAGGATGAATATGGCTAACTATGGGACCAAGTACGGTAGTGAGGGATCCCGAACGAAAGTCATGCTTTCACAAAATTTGGGAGTTGCCCTAATAGATGAGCCTTGTATAACAAAAGGATTTGACTCTCACTTAAGATTTGTCTCTGGTTGCTCAGTAGGAACCAGTTTGCTCCACTAATCGCTAAATAAAAATTGGAAAAAAAAAATTTCTATATTCAAAGAGAAATAAAAGATTAACACCTGAATGCCACCACCATCAATAAATATCTTACACTGGAATAAATTTGTGCTTAAAAAAGTGGACTAAAAAAAAAAAAGGGTGGCCCTTGACTTATGTACCGTAATAATAATATGCTGCCATTACTTACCTGAGTGATAAAGGTTATTAAAAATACCTATTTTGATTCCTTAAGACAAACAGTGAAACATTAAGAATGTATGAGGTTCACTGACATGTATAATATTTTTCTGCTTAGCACGAAGCCTGGAAAGCAAAATGTAAGTCAATATTTAGTAACAACTGAATATATAATGCACACTAAAATATGAAAATTAAGAACATTGGACGATAATTAGTTTACTGTCAGTTATAATAAATATCACAATTTGGACTAAGCATTTTGGGTGAGAATTCATCATTCTAGTATAATGTACCGTGTTAGCCATTGAAAGTAGTGGAAGAGTGAAGAAATCAGGCGATACCTTTTAGAGGCTAACTGAGTATATTTATAAGTAAGCTTTCAGAAGTGCTCGCTCCCTTCATCAGACATGGTGTTATACAAGAGCTGAAAATTCACAGATTTTTATACATATGGTCTTCAAAGGATTTTACAGTCCTTAAAAAAAAAAAAAAAAAAAAAAAAAAAATGCAAGAAGTTATTTACAACCGGTCAAAAAACAATCTGGAAAGTTGTGGCGCGTGACAGAGGGATCTGTCTGTCATGCACCATAACTTTCCAGATCATGGAAAAAAAAAAAAAAAAAAAGGAGGATTGATGACAGTGTGTACAAGGGCCACCCAACTTTTCATCAAGAGATAATATTAATGGAAAGAAGCTTCCACGCATGTCAAATTTCAACTCCAAAAAAATTTCTTCTTAAGCTCTTTTACAACTGCTTACTCTCCTCTCCCTGTTAATACAGCTAAGAGTGTTAGCTGTCTGCTGAAGAAAAGTTTGGCTTACAGTTATTGAACGTGTTTATCAACCTTAAAATTCAAGATGGTGACTAAATAAAAGCAGATGAGGTGGATTTCATCAAAATTGTGTGTTTTGGAAGAAATATTCTTATGCAGAAGGTAATTTGGAAGGGAGTTTTGTACACAACAGATAACTTCTATGTGCTATGCACTTCATCACTTGCCAAACAAATCCTGAGTAATTTGTTGCTTTTATTACACAAACTCCTCTGTGACGCATATGCCGAGCCTATACAGGAATCATTACTGTGAGCATCAGTGTCTTACCCCATTAACCCTGAGGACACCCGTTAGCGGGAGAAACATTGGGACACCCCAACATACTGAATACTGCACCCTAAGTAGTATCAGGGAATACAATATCATTAAATATAGCAAACAATGGCTGGCACTGCTCCTAGCTAGCAACACTTAAAAAAAAAAATAAAAAAATGCAGTGTGGAGGTACTTTATCTGAGTTGCTTCAGTCTTTTATTTGTACATATGGGGGCACGCTCCGAAGAGATCCATATATCCAGAAGAAAGAACAGGGGCAGAGGTGGCACTCCGCAAAAAGACTAGTGAAGTGAGTAAAAACAGGCATCACCAGCACCAGAACAGTGACTGGCCTGCCTGATTTTACTCACTTCAATAAAGTCTGGTTTTCGATCAGTGCCACCTGTGCCCCTCTTCCTTCTTCTCGATCATTATATATAGTGTCTTTCATAGGAATTAGATAGCGTTATTAATATAGACCATTCAAAAGGTCTCTACAGTCATCACAGCAGCAATATACTGCAATTCAGCTCTATGTGACACTTACTCTATATATTTTTGTATAGAGGCTATTAAAGAGGACCTTTCATGTCCTCAGGCACATGCAGTTTTATATACTGTCGGCTTTCCCGTTACGTGCCCCAGGGCTGGAGATATCGGTGCTGTTAGTTTTCTGCCAACTGTCAGAAGGGCGTTCCTGACAGTCTAGCTGGGCTGTGAAGAACGACCTCCTGACTGTACTCGTCCATAGCCCTGCACTGTCAGAGGGGGGCATTCCTTACCATCCAGCGAGGACGCTGAGCTGTGAGGAACGCCCCCCCCCAGTACAAGTCTATGGACCAGCTAGACTGTCAGGTACGCCCTTCTGACAGTGGCCAGAGATCGGTTTCGAAACTAACGGCACTGATATCTCCAGCCCCGGGGCACATAATGGTAAAGCTGACAGTGCGCTGTCGGCTTTCTAACGGTATATAAAACGGCATGTGCCTGAGGCCGTGAAAGGTCCTCTTTAAGTAGCACAAATTAGACATTACTGTAGACACGGTATTTTTAATTAGATCACTGTTACTTATATGATATATAATAGTCTTATTTTCATATATGGTTTCATGAATGGGAAATTTAGTTTTTTCTGCTAATAGGCATATGGTAATGGAAATAAAATTTAAAACCAAATTTGAATTGCGCTATTGCTCCAGCATAAGAACACTGACAGCGCTCAGAAAACAGACTGCCCTCACAAACAATATATTAAGAACTGAAGCATAACAATAGCAGCAGCAGAGACTACTGTCGATCCCTACTGCCACTACTATAACATATCAGTGTTAAGGGGGCATTGGTTGGGAGATCAGTCTTTATTCCGATTGCTGTCTCATTCCTGTTCCCCTACACTTCCAGTGGAGGCACTATGGGGTAATTTATACTGTGTGGGGGGACATTATATTATGTGGGGATACTAAGGCGGCACAAAGACTGAGTGGGATCAAAGGGAGAAAGGGCAGGGTTAAGGCATGACTTAAAGGTGTCTAAGTTTTTATGAAAAGTTCAAATATGTGCAGGGTCTTGCAGGACAACCTGTTCTCTGGCTGTATAAGCCCTCATCCATGACGTCCTATTTTCTTTCTGCTGCTAATATCCCCATTATGGCTGCAACACATTTTACAATTGTCTCTAAGGCAGGAGGTGTTTGTGGAGGAGCAGTCTGCACTCTCACCTATCCATTACTACTAATCCATTACTTACTTTACATTACATGTAAGTTTTACCAGGAGTAACTGTACAATACCAAACAAATACCTGAGAAAAGCCCAAGTAAGTATAATATAGGAGGATCCAGGGACAGTATCGCAAATACAGAGCATGATGCAGCTAAACAGATCCCTGACACAGAAATTGTGAAATATGAGCACAATAAGGAAAGCTGCTTCCTGTCTATGACTAATCATCAGTAATAACACAACTGACCCGAAGTTGATACAAGTACATAAGTAGACTTTTCTTACATTGTATGCTGTGAGATATTGCAGAATGCTCTCAATCCAGTGTTCAGAGAAAGCAGTTTGCAGACGTGTGTAGGCGGCTGTGTGAAGAGACCAGTCCCTCCTCCCTTCACTCACTGTGAATCCGTCTTATCCTGCAGTAACTAAGTACAGGACTTTCCTAGTGACAGGGAGTGAACAGCAAATTAGCTAGACGGGACACTCCTAGTGTCAGGAACTTCAGAGGTATTTCAGGCAGAAAACAGCAACATTTTGTGCATTACATTATGGTCCAGAATCACATGCTCTATTGAATGAGACTAAGTTCTCTGAAAAGTTAGTGCCCATTTAAAGCGTATGTAAATATTGGACATGTTCAGCTACTGTTCAAGCCGACCCTTCACGTGATGGAAGACCCAGGTCAGTGGATCTCTACTAAAAGTCATCAGTGGTTTTGAGTTACTACTGTATATCAAGGGTAATTAACTACTATGTTGCTTGTTGACAACTGGAGACTTTGCAGATGGTTTTTAAACTTTATATACTTATGTATTTTATTACAGTAGGACATACAAGCATAACAATATGCTACACTGGTTCTTGATAATTAAACCATCACTTTGACACACAGAACTTTTTGATTACTTTGTAAAATAAAAAGACATTAAATAACGATAAAGAACACATTACTTTGAAAGGGGTATTCACAATTCTAATGCCAATTTTGATGGCTTATCTTTTGAGAACAACTTTGTAGTATAAATGTCTAAGTTTTGGCCCCTTTTCTACCATAATATTCTCTCCTTTCTTTTATCCTGTTACTAATGCTGCGCCGTATCCACTGTTCTAATCTACATAGGCTATAGGAGACCTTGTACACAAATACTCCTCCCTGAGACTTCTGGACATCAGACTATACTTAATGTAATTGTCCTTATATTATATAACAATATTAAACAATACAAAGATTTTTACATTTAGTATACACATTACTCAATTGTAATTCTTACACAGTACTAGAAACCTATACAACTTATAGAGAAACAAATTCCCTCAGTCATTCAATATCATATCATATATAAAAACTTTATTGATGGAAAATGCTAAAAAATTACAGAAAAATGTCACTCTGTAAGAAACCTGGTTTCATTGCATGTGTAACAGAAACAAACAGCCTTCAGTTAGCGCATGTTCATACTGTCGTCAGTTAATTATTCTGATCAGTCATAGGATCAGAACAGCAGGCTGAAAAGCCAACAGAATCACTGATGCAGGCAAAGTACCCTCCGTCTGCATCGGTGTCCATTCACTATAATGCTAAAAACAAAATGGAATCTTCCTTCTGGTTTTTTTTTTTTGTTTTTTTTCCAAACGGAAGAAACAGGCCTGTACACAGGATTTTATCTTCTATCTAAAACAATCAAGACGGAAGAATGTTTAGACTATTCAGCACCCCCACAAATCAGCTTTTAAAAGCAGCCGTGGCCTGTGATGTCACGTACATCTGTAACATGGCTTGTTCAAATCACTGTGACTGAGCTGCAACACCAAGCACAGTCACTTTACAATGTCAGCATTCTGCTTGATACGGAGTGAAGAGGTCCCAATACTAGCCCAAACGCTCCAGCCTCTAAATAGCTGGTTACTGGGGGTGCAAAGTGTAAAATCCTAATGACCTGATATTGATGACTAAGGATAGGTCATAGAAATCAGAGTTCAGAAAAACTCATTTAGAGAGAAATTCCAAGGGGGGGGGGGGGGGGAAGTATCTGGTCATATTAAGCTCTACAGTTTACAAAAATAGTTACTTACCTGAAGGCTGCCAATAACTATTGTCCCCTACAAGGTCACAGCTTAAGCCCAACTTGTTCTTAAACATGACCACAGAGCAACACTGTAATGAGCCTCCTAGCATGCTGCATATGAA
The DNA here is from genome assembly GCA_947044405.1 of Leptodactylus fallax. Lineage (NCBI taxonomy): Eukaryota > Metazoa > Chordata > Amphibia > Anura > Leptodactylidae > Leptodactylus > Leptodactylus fallax. Next base: position 388,547 of record CAMRHE010000272.1, read on the forward strand.
ATAAAGGTATGTTCACAAGGAGGAATCTGGAGCAGATAGGGCCTCAAACCGCCATCAAAACACACCTGAAACCTGTTTTCCATTAATTTCAATGGAAGGGTGGTAGAGGCAGATTATTTTTTTTTTTTTTTGTGCAGGAAAAAAAAAAAAAAAAAAGATATTGCTTGCTTTTCAGACAGATTCCACCGGAAACTCCAACTGAAATGAATGGCAGGCAGATTTTGGAGCTTCCCCCCACCCCCCCTTCTGACTGAGGCTGGACATTGCAGACACGCAGCCTTGTTACAGATTTTGTTGAGCCAAAGTCAGGAGTGGATTGAGCAGAAGGTAAAAGTATAAGAACTTCCTATGTATTTCCCAGTCCTTTTGTAGCCATTATAGGCTTTGGCTCAAAAAAAAACTCAGCAAAATCTGCAACAAAAAAGTTGCGTTTCCGCAATGTGGGGACTCAGCCTCAAGCAGGGTTTTTATGCTTGACCAAATTCCTCCATTTGAAAATACATTAAAACTACCAACTGCACTTGAGAATTGTAATGTTTCTCATACTTCCTGCTAGTACTGCATGGTGAAGGAAAAGACAGGCATCACTATGTGAACTGTGTGACTGATATGAATCTTTTGCTTACGGTATGTTTCAACAATAATGAATAATTTTGCTTTCGCAATAATTCAATTAGTACTTTGCAACACCATTTTTTTTCAACATGAACTGTCCACATATCCCTTAAAGTAGTAATGAAAATGTGCCTTAAAAAGCTATATACAAGTCAGTATCCACGAGTGCCCTTTTTTTAAAATTTTCTCTTTAGTGTTCACTTCTGGCTGCTTGTCTGTATTTTTTTTTTCTTTGCTCTACAATGGCTAAGCTAAATAATTCAGATTCTTATGTGGCCTTCTCCACATTGCTTTATGCTGTAGTTTTTCCCCTATTTGCTCCTGTGTAAAAAGCATTAGCATTACTTCACAGAGGAGGTCCGCTCCAATTTGCGTTACACCAATGGCTAATCATTACAGTGCTTTTCCAATGAAAACCTGAGGGATGGGGATAAGGGTCTGATTACTGGGCTTCAATCACCGGGACCTTCAGCAATCACAAGATTTGAGGATTTCAGAGTCCCCTGAGTGAATGTAGCAGCAGCCTGCATGAACACGGATTTATTCACTTCTATGGGACTGATGGAGATTGCCAACTACACAGCTTTGTCAGTCTCATAAGGGTGAATGGAGAGTAGATAATGTGCTTTATGACTACCTTCAGAAAGGGGACCCTGGGTCTCACAACTACTTGGGACGTCTGGGGTTAGATCTCAGAATTCAGACACGTATCCCCTATTTAAAGGATAGAGGGAATGATTTTTTTTTTTTTTTTTTTAAATAAGAAAACCACTTTAACTGCATCCACAAACTGGTGATGTGTCAAGTCGCAGATAAGTTTATTTATAAAATCAGTTTTTTTGGTGAATTTTACAAAGATTGGCCTAAACTAAAGAGCAGAGACTGAGACTGTATGGAGCAAAATTATTATACATTATATTTTATTTTGTAGTTTTAATTTTTAATATAAAAACCCCCCAAACATTACTGAAATACTGCAGTTTTCAAACTGACCATAATAACTGGCTGACATTTCTGAGCAGTTATTTCATTATTGCCACGATGCAAGGTAACAATGCTATTATAATGCTGAAAGAAGAGGAGACAGGTTTATCCATGGAAAACAGGTGGTCACATGTCACCCTCCCCAATAGATCAAACGGCATGCACAGTATTCTCCCGCAGAGTAATTTCCAGTTTACTTTTAGATAGGGCTTCAGTAAAGCAGGTCTAAGTACTGCTGTCCATAGAGCCGAGGAGCAGGGAATTGCTACCCATGTAATCATGTACAGAAAAAAAATTAATCTGAAAATAAAATCAGACTGGAAAAAATGTTTTAGAACCTAGTTTGTTAAAAAAAAAAAAAATAAAATTATATAAAACACAATACACTGTTTTACACTTTTTTGTAATAAATAGTTTCAGCATAGGTATTTAAATTTTTTCTAAATTTATACTATCTTGACATTATTTTCAAATACATACAGGTTTCCAATTATTATATCTTATGTGATATAGATCTCTTTTCCGCAAATGAGATTCTGATCTAAAGCAAAACCCTAGGGATACATGCATAAGATCAGGATTTTCATGCAGAAAATGAACATGTATACAGATGGAAATCTGCATCAACTGGTGCAGACTTTGGTGTGGACTTTCATACATACAAATTCTGGCACAGATATATATTTTTTTTTTTTTTTAAATCTGCACTGAAAAAAATAAAATAAAAATGGATATGCAGCAGATTTTTAAAAGCCACAATGTAAGAAATTAGAATTTATCAATAACGTTAATAGTAACGGACTACGGTGTGGATTTTCCGCACTGAAACTTGTGTGTAATCCTGATCGTGTGCATGGACACTAAGCACATGCCTAACCATAGTGCATTTTTGAGACACATATTAAATAATACCAATTGATCTGTGAACCTTGCCTAGTGAGATTATCTAATGTGGGGTGGTGCTTCAAGCAACCAATGGGAAAACGGTGCACAAACACACTCAACAAACTGAGTGTAATAAATAGTAATTAAAATAAATAGTCATTACAATTCATGCAAGACTGAACCAGACTCACAATTCTGTATATTAAGAATACTCATGTTTTTCAAAAGCACAATTGTTAACAGTCTTACCTGAAGTACAAGTGCTGCGATGGAAGAAAACAGCTGCACGGTTTTGCAGTCCATGTATGGACATACATTCATGATCTGGACAGAATACTCGGTAAAGATTATTCAGAACAGTTACTATACAGTTGTACTCTAGATGGAGTAGTGGTGAAATTTACTATAATGTGAACTACAAGAAATGATCAAGGTACTTCAATAAAATAACAGGAATAAAGTAAAGAATTCAAGGCAGTTATAAGATATATTTTCAAACAAATATGGATTGGGGAATGGGGGGGGATTAATAGTTTTCATAGGGAGCACTGTGAAAAAAGTAAAATTTCCCTTGCACCCTTTACACTGAACCTAAAAAAGAACCTATAAAATTTAACAAAAAATAAATAAAAAAAATTCTGAATACAATTATCAACAGAATTAGTATGATCCATACCTGGGCATTTATAAAGTATATAAAGTTTTCATTTACAAGACAGACAAGAGTGAAGTAACAAATATGGATGCTGTGTGCATGAGAAAGACTGGAAAGTTATCAGTTGTGGAACTTCAAGGAAACTACTCAAACAGCATGTCTATAAGAAGCCTTCTAAGTTACCATTAAACTAAGATAGAAAAGTGATATACATGCTAAAGACTTGTAGATAAAACCAAAGAAGCTTATGACATGTTAGTCAGACATGGGCTATCATAAACATTTAAATGAATGGAAGATACAAATGAAACCAGAGATATTTGTAAATCCTATACTATACAGAACCACATAGGCTCTGTACAGAGATATTCTCCAGTAGAAGACATACATAGGTACACAAGAGCCTCTTTATACAGCCAAGGAAGATCTATTTTCTGGTTGTGTGCATGAGCCCTAACATTCAATATGAAATTGTAAGGAAATGGTAACAATTCATGGGGTCAGCAGAGAGAAACAACAACATGCATGCTATTAAATTAAAATGCTTGCCACAAATTTTTCCATAAACATTCATTCATTTTGAAGGGGTTACTCCAGACAAAGTTTTCTCTGCTGCATTCATGCTCTCTCTATTTAAAGAAGTGTGACTGCTCATATGACCCAGAAGGGAGCTCAGTGAAAGGTGATGTATTGTTTCAGAAGAGATGAGGGAGCACACTCTACATAGAGCCAGAGGAAAAGCGGTATTTCCATCTCAAAGATCATATTCAGATTTGTAGCTTAAGTGTTTTATCCAACACACTGCTTTATCTATTTTGCACCATTTGCCAGATAAAGCTAAATATGCCTCTTCAGTGGTGTTTATAGCTGGTTGTCTAGGTTGCAGACCTGCTCTCTGGTCAGGCTGATGACTCAGTCCCTGCTCCCGGCCATCTATACTATCTTTTTCTCTCTCTCTGCATATTGCTTTCAGTTACTGAGCCTTGATAAGTGCTAGAAAAGTTTCCTGACCAGCGTGGAACATCCCATGGGGCCACTAGGGTGAGTGCACTAGAAGCTGTGAGGCTCAGGTGACCAATGAGACCAATCAATTGCCTCAGCAGTCGCTGGAGAGGGACTGGTGACATCTCAGTGGTTACATGAGCCTCACAGCTATCAGCTATATAAATGTATGTGCACACACCAGAAAAAAACTTTTCTGCCTTGAGTTTATAAAAAAAAAAAAAAAAAAAAAAAAAAAAAAAGCACCTTAGTAGAGGTATATAAATGTTTACAAGGCAAGTTATTTACAAGATAACCATTGTTAATGACCACAAAGGACAAAAAATTACACAGACAGTTCTCAGTATCCATTTCCCCTTTAACATGCACAGTTTGATTGAAAATACATGTCATTGGAGTTGGGGGTAGACCCAAAGCTACTAAACATCTATCATGTGGTCATGTTTGAAATCATTTTTGGAGATAAGGAGACTTCAGGAAAAAAAAAAAATCCACCTCTTCATATCTTGTTTCCCCAGTGGCTTCAAGAAAATTTAGAAAGGGAAATCAGCAGAGGAAAATGAAGTTAAAAAAGGTATAAAATATAAAATGTCAAAATTAAGAAAATTTTGTAGAGTGCACTAAAATTCCATACACTGCCTGAATAGTGCTATACAATGTCCAAATAAAGACCATTTCCAAGATTTTCAAGCCAAGAATAAGACTAATAAGTGGTCTATGCATTGACACAGCCTGGAATATAATGGCGTCATCAATCATTCCCTTTCCCTATGGCCCTGAGTAGGTCAATGCACGGTGGATTATCAGTAACCACCATATCACAATCAGCTATTTTTTGGCAACAGAAAAAAAGTAAAGCTCGTAATACACTTTAGATACTTAGGCTAATGGCTACTACTCCAGATCCCCCCCATACACAGGCAAAGTCATTTGTTCTCTATGAGGAGACTAGGCATGTTGAAACACTACCACTGAGGGAAGGTTGGGGCATCCAATACACATTAGATGGTTGCCCAGTCCCACTAAAATTAGAGGGTCTAGCTGAGATTCATATTACATTGTATGGCTACCTTAAAACTTTATCAATAAAACAGGCTAGAAAATAGCCTAGAATAGTACATGTGTGTTTCTTAATATATAAAACACACACAGATTTTTTTTTTTTTTTTTTAACAAAGAAAAAATAATAGATCACCCACAGGTCCTTACGGACCTGGGGTTTAGAGTCCCAAGTAACCCATTTGTAAAGCTGTCAGTTCCAGTACTGAGAAAAGAAAAAAAAAAATTATACTAGCCCAGCGCCTGCACAGTTTACTGGATTTGGGAAAGTACACTTTGGCTTCAGTGTGCATTAGCCAGACCTCTGCTACATGCACTGTGAAGACGAGGCGTAGTTCTCTGACTTCACTAAACTGCGCAGGTGCCAGAAGCACCAGAGAAATCTCCAATGAGACTCATCAGATGCATCTAAAGGCAAGTATAAAAGGTCTTTCCCCTCCCAATATAGACAGCTTTACAACTGGACTATTTGGGACATCACCCTGAAAGATTCCCTTTAAAGAAAATTCATAAACTAAAAAACAAAAACACAAAAATGGAGAAAATGAGGATGACAATTACTGTTTTAGCATAAGGAAGAGGCAACTAGATGAACATATAAACACAAGGGTAAGAAGTATGGTTCTTTACAGGATCAATATACCTTCAGGGTTGTTCTTCTACAGTCTAGTGCATACATATGAGTTAGGTAAGAACAGTACAAGGTAAAGTATTTTATTACAAAGTATGATGATCCATTAAAAAATAAAACTTGGAAATATCACTTATAACTCCTTTCTGAATTGGTCACATCTGAAATTAGTAGTAAATAGAGACATACTATTGTCTAAGAATTGCTCAAGTAGAAATTATTCTGCCCACTCATGTTAGGCATTTTCAGATGTGAATTTTGTTTTAGTTTGACATTAAAAGAGAACGTGTCAGGTGGTTTTTCCACTATACACTTTTTTTTTTTTAAATTTCCCCCATGGATTGAAGCGGATATTGACCTTGATGTCAAATAGCAATTAAAAGTGTATGCTTTCTTTATAGATATACTGTGGGGTGACACACACATATCTCCTACAGCTTTCTCTTCCACTATCTTTACCATCAAGTGTACAAGACTAGAACAATTAAGGGAGATAAACATAGGCATGGGGAACAGGTCTAAAAGCAAAAAAAAAAAAAAAAAAAAAGTGTTGATTCTAAGTCTAACACATTAACATCCAAATAGTCAACCAAAGGTTAGAAACAGTAACATAGCATTGGTCTCAAGCAGTCCACAGTCAGGAACTGGTCAAAAGAATTATGTAGGGCCATGAGGTGTTCCATAGATCACATGTCCTTAAACCTAGTGTATAAGTCCATGACAGTACGATCAGTCTTCTCCAGTATAGAGCTATTAAATATTTTGCAGCAGTGAAGATATGGGAGACGGGGGGGAAGCCTGGTATTTGCCCTCCCTAGACTTCTAAGGCTATGGTCACATCTGCGCCAGGTAGTCAAGTTCTTCTGGTCTGTCAAAGGACCAGAGAAACAAGACAAAAAGACTGTAGCAGAGATGAATGGAGCCTGAGGGACCACATTGACCATAATGGGGTCCATCAGATGTTTTTGTTTTTTTTTGTTAACTCAAATCACCGGACAAAAAACAAAAACAAAAAAAAAACAAAAAACACACTTGTCTGGTAATTTATTCAGATCCATCATCGGTCACTTGGTGCAGATGTGAACCTAACGCAACCTGTGTTTCTATGGGTACAATCTGCAAATGAACAACTGTGTAGTCCCATCCTGCAGTCTATATCCCAACTGTCCCTACTTCCTGCTAACCTACAGGTGCATCTCAATAAATTAGAATATCTTTGAATGAATTTTAATAATTCAGTAATACAATTCATAATCAGCGTCTTCCATGATTGTGTGTCCTACTGAACCAGACTGAGGGACCATTTAAAAGGCTTAGGAAACCTTGGCAGGTGACACTGAATTTACAATACTGAACTTTTTTACAATATTCTAATTTTCTTAGATTTGGGTTTTCATTACCTATAATCCATAATCAACATTTACAGAAATAAAAAACTTGAAATAGAAGACTCTGTGTGTAAAGAATCTAGAAAATATAGGTCACTTTTTTAATTTAATTACTGAACTAAATAAACATTTCAAAGATATTCTAAGTTATTGAGATGCCCCTGTATCAGTTGGATATTGCTGAAAATATGTAACCTGTGTAAAACTGAGATTAGATTGCTTACAATGGACAGATGCATCTACATGATCGGGTTTTATTACATTACACAGTAACTCTCCCAAATGATGGCTTACAATTACTTTGAGACCTGGATTTTACGAACTTCTTGGTACTTCAAAATCATGATGTTGGGCAGTAAGGACCTCATTTTTCTTTGTGGAGCTATACGCCATAACATCTGGATTCTGCTGAAAAAGATTTTACTAAAACACACATTAAAAAAAGCAAATTCATTTAATTCCCATTGACATTCTGTTATTAGCTCATGATACAAAACATTTCTAAAGGAAGAAATCTAAAAATGATGTCGCAGAATTAAGCATTTCACAAAGATATACGTTCCAAGTGAGCGTTTAACCGAACAAGTATTTTTCTGATACTTATGATTTATAAAAGATATTAACCCACTACATAACATTAAAATGGTGAAAATTTTATTACAGATTCTGAATTTATGACTCAAGTACATGTTACACATAAATACAGTGCTTTGTGTGTATTTTATCCCTTTAGCGATTATCACATTTTAGTTGTAAACCAGTAACATTTTATCCCTCTCTGCATTCCTGCTTTCATAACATTTTAAATTTTATATCAAAGTAGCTTTACAAGCCCTTATACTTTGTGGAACATATGACTTCTTACTTTTATTTTTGAGAGGTGAGAGGAACAGAAAAAATTTAGATGCCAGAATTGATTTTAAGATTTATGGCATTTATCATGTAGAATAAACATACTAATTTTATTTTAGGGATTGTAATGAATACTGCGCTCAGCATTATCTGCAGCATCTAAGGGGTTAAATGGTAAGTATGCATTCTGATTGACGATGTGGGGGTGAGATCATGACCAGAAGTCCATGGTCACACCTCACATGGAATCTTCTGAAATAACAGGGACAAGAGAATAAGAAATCATTATCCTCTCCCCGCAAATTCACATGTTCCCCTGCTCACTGGTTGAAGTGAAAGCTGTGAGTATACGTAGCTCCACTTCCACCAGTGATATCTCAGGATCTACTAGGGATACAGGCACGATCATGGTCTTATTTTAAGCAAAAACTCAGCTTCACTGAACATCTCCTGCTCGGGGTAGACTATAAATAAGCAGTCGCAGTCAGCAGAGGCTAGCAAGGCATTATCTAGGACACAAAAGTTGCTAAATTCCGTCCCAACTCTGGATTCCCATCAAATAAATAAAGTTTTACCAGCATCCAGCAGTGTATCCTTACAGGCACAAAAACTTAGATACCACTTATTGACCTATGCCAATACCCCAGTGTTGGCTGATATGTGATGTCTATGTGTTTGTGCCAACAGAGATACACTACTGGATGCTGGTAAAATATTTCACTTAAATGTCATGGTGACATCTCAGAAGCTTTAACCTCATCCTATTTTTTTTAATTTTCATTTACTCCCCACCTTCCAAATACCATAACTTTATTTTTTGTTCTTAGAGCTGTATGAGGGCTTATTTACAGTAGCAAAAAAAAAAAAAAAAAAAAAAAAAAGTACTTCATATGGAATATTAAATGGTACAACGATTTACTGAGAAACTGTAAAAATAATTTAGAATGGGGTGGAATTAGAAAAAACTGAATTTGTGACATTTTGGGTTTTGTTTTTGTGGTGTTGATTGTGTGACCAAATGACGTTAGCTATATTCTGCAGCTTGGTATGATTACTGAGATATCAATATAATATAATTTGTCTAAAAAAAATTTAAAATCAAAAACTGAAAAATTAAGTTTCTTTTAGTCACCATATTCTGACTCCAATAACGTTTCTGTTTACACAGATGTGTAAGGCATCTTTTTTGTGGAGCAAGTACTTTTTATTTATACCATTTAGGTAGATTGTCATTATGATTGCTTTTTATTCCATTTTTTGAGGGAAGCTAAACCATGGGAAAAAAATGATGGTTTGAGCCATTTTGTTGCTCCCCCTGCTACAGAGTTTGTCATGTGGGATAAATAATGTTCATAGTTCTGGCATTTTCTGACTCCAGGATCCCTAATATTTTTACTTGGAATCTAAAAATTTTAAAAAACACAAAAACCACACACTAAATTTACATTTCCTACCTAGGGGGTCTGATCACCAATACAATATACTGCAATAAAGCTGTATTGCAGTATACTGTAAAGTTCACTTCTATCACAGTAATACAAATATACTGAAGACAGCCCTGGGAGCTTTCAATAGGCTATCCCTGCTATCATGGAAACAGATCTCCATCCCCGTATCTTATTCTGATGTATGACAATGGTCTTCAACTTGGCGGTACCTAGGGTTGAAATTACTTTGTCTAACATGATTATTAGTGAAGATGTTTCTATCTAAATAACAAACTTTAATACTAATCAGGTTAGACAAAGTAATCTCAACCCTTAAAAGGGAATGGGTCGCCAGAAAATTACTTATATTTTAAGAAAAATTATATTAAAACATTTTAAGAATTTTCAATATACTACTTTTTCCATATCACTGTCTACATTTTGAAACAAAAGTACTATATACAACAATTTTCACTCTGGCACACTGGAAGCTAAGCCTAATAGCTTGAGACTTACCAATTGTGCAGGTGGGATTCTTTGCATTTACATTGTTACAGGACTATAATAAATCACAAATATAGAAATATAGATAGTTCCACTGACCCATCATTACATTTACTACTGACCATGGATGTCACATCTACCCCCCTCCCCCCAAACACCCTACACAGAGCACGTCTAGAAAATTCTCCCATAGACTTCAACTCGTCAGTTCCAGACTATCGCTGCCTATGGCCATGACTATGCTGTAAAGCACATCACTAAATGTGGTTAGAGCAGATGAGAAAGATGGCAGTCCCCATAATCATACAGAGAAAAAACAATAGAAAATCTACAAAGTTAAAGCAGGTTAGAAAAAAATATGGTTTAATAAATGTAAAAAACATTGGTGACATATTCCTTTTAAATTCTGAATATGACCATCACACATTTAGACTGCATTTGCTTGTTTAGACAAGTAATGTCAAGCTTTAGTAGATTACTGAGAAAGACCATACTTACTGATACATGGTTAAGACACCACTTCGCTGCAGAAAGCAGACAGATCACTATGTTACAGGTGCAAAAAACTGCTGAGTATCCATTCACTCGACTATCATTCATGAGGGGGAGTTAATATTCTAAATGTACACATATAATGCTGGCTAACAGCCTATTGGTCACATCCATACTATTACATGAGGAAGGCTGCCTAGCATCTTCCAAGTACACAAAAAAGTAGTGAACTTGTAGGTTAGTAAGCAATCATTGGTTGCACAATGACAACAATGCATGCAAATATATAATGGGGTGCTGTGAGTGGTGAAGGAGGAGATTGGTAGCAAAAGTGGGATTGTTACCCATTACAAAAAAAAAAAAAAAAAAAAATCCACAATCACTTCTTAGACAGTTGCAGATGTAGGAGAGTCAGAGTCCAACTTTGATTTTATTTTTTTTTTTTTTTTGAAATGCAACATTCCTCTCTTCATATCTCCTAAGTGGATGGGCTTTTCCTGCCATGACGTCAGGTCTATGCTGTGTGCTGAATCAATCAGATCTCTCCCTCATGATGATCTCACATATTGAATTATGGGGTGTTACATTCCAAGAGGTTGTGCCACAAAAATGCTATTTCCTCTTAAGTTATATCGCAAAATTCCATATATTTAGTCTTTATTTATGCAAACACAGTTATAACAATAGGTACACTTTTACGTTTATAGTAAAGAAATTCCTAGCTAATAAAAAAAACAAAAAACGTATGCTTTGTGCAATAGTAGGATATGTTTCACACAAAAAACCATCAGTTTAATGAATTACCAAACATCCATCTTACCAGAGAATATCCCAATTTTGTTATAAAATGGCCTATTGCTAGATATTAAAGTTATGACCTACAGTACACGATTGCATGCAATTGTAGATTCCTTGTGCTAGGGCCACAAACCTTTACAACTCACACAATGTCTGTTGCTCTCATCCTACAGATGACAGCAGTGGACTGTTAGAACGGTAGAGTGAACATATCCTTACAGTGTTGCTTTGTTTGCACATCACACTATGGTCATATACTGCTTTATAGGATGCCACATAAAGCACCATGTTCCTCCCTATTAGCACTATGTTGGAATACAGAGTTACATGGCATATGACTGAATAAGATATATAATATGTAATTCTGCGTTTACTAAAAATATCTGTCTTCATAATAAACCCAACAACAAATGCAGTGAAAACCACTTTTGATATAAACTCTCCAAAAGGATCTCTCAGGCGTGTACCACCACGATCTCAGTATGGTGAATTGATAAGATTTTACTTGTATATTTCCATAGGACAGGTGTATAGGTACTACAGAGGCTGCCATTAGTGGTTGCCCCTTTTAAAACCAGGCATCTCAAAGATAATTCAGGTATGGCTGAACAGAATATTTTAGTGGAAATTGATGGAAGCTTCAAGTTACTCAGGAGCATTCACTACTAATAAATACAAGAAGTTTAAAACATGCTGAAGTCAATGATGTCTGTACGGCTACTGAAGGATTTAGTATGTTACATAATCAATAAATGACAATAACGTCTAAAACGAACAAAATGGCTTTAACCATTAAATGTGGATGGTTAGTTAGCATGCTGTTTACTGCAATAGTCTACATGCTAAAAACATTGTACAATGGTCTTGGAATTTGCTTAACAGAGTGAAAGTTATAAATTTTACAACATATTCTTACAATGAAAAGTGAGGTAATTATACACTTTAAAGCATATGTTAGGAATTATACAAATTTATCTGTTGGACGCGCATAAATTCCCCCCATGATATCGTAAACATGCTATGTTACCTGCTGAGACCATCACACAGTCATACAGGATAAATAGGCTTGTGCCGAGTGTTGGTACTTGATGAAATGTATTTACCTCAGAAAAACTCTGATATTAAACAGGCTTATTGGAGAAAATTATTGAAATCTAAAGAAATGGAGTACATACGCTTTTATAAATAAATAAAAAAAAGGTCATACTGGGCACCGCTCCCCTTCTGATCTCTACTTCCTATTCTCTTGACAAATATTGTTCAGCCAATCATTGGCTAATATGGGTCGCCACAGCGATTGGCTAAGTGGCTATTTTCTTTGTATCAAGAGAGACCAGGAAGTAGAAATCAACGAGGGTCTGTTAGCGTCAGACAACGCTGGACAACCTCCTTATGTTGAAAATAATTAAATTAGAGGCCATTCAGATTACAGTATAAAGTTCTGTCTGTCTCATCCATCATAGGATGAGAACAGGGGTCATTAGCAGTAATAGAGAGACGGATGCGGAATCTGTAAAAAATGAAAAATTCTATTTCAGGAATTCAGAAGCAAAAAAAAAAATAAAAATAAATCAGCATCTTCCTCTCACTGAATTGAATGGAGACAGATTTCAGGCAGAATTTGGAACTGATTTTGAGGCAGAATACGCATCTAAATAAGCTCAAAATTGTTCTGTGTGAATGTAATAAGGTAATAAGAAAGCCATTAAAATACAAAGTCTTTCACATAGATCCTTTTTCATTGTAAGGAAACACTTTCCAAATGATTATGAACTTTAAAAAAAAAAAAAAATGAAACATTTCCATATAACGACTTTTTATCACATTCAAAACATGGTTGTCCTGTATTATTACTATTTATTCTTACTTGTTACAGGAATGTCTGTAGATTACATTAAAAGCACTTTTCTACACTGGGGCATTTCAGTGGGTGGGGGGTCTCTGATGCTGGAACCTTGTACAATTTTTGTGGTATTGCAGCACTGCTCCCCATTCCAGTGTGGCCAAAAATAGCCCCAGCCCAGAAAACCTCTCAAAATATTTTTACTGTTTTTATAGATTTCTCATTTATAGGCAGTGGATAGGTATTACTAAACAATGAGCAAAACCATTCCCCTTGACACAGAAATAACTTACTTCTTGATCTAAAAGTTCATTAACATTCCATAATAGTTATAGCATGAGGATAGTTGCTTGTATTATAGTGGACGACTTGCATTCAGAATTTTGCAGGCTTCAGAGCTGGAATCTGGTAGTAATCACTGCAGGGTCAAAGACTGTACAGAGCTTTCTTAATCGATTTGTATCCAGGAAAGTACCGTCTCTACACCAGGCATACACCTGTACCATAACCTGAGGGACTGTCACATCGCACTGTAGTAGCTCAGACACACTTATGAGTGGGTAGGTCAAGCTTCAACTGTTAAAGAGTTTTTCTGGATCTTTTATATTGAAAATGTAGTTCACAAATATGAGATTGCCCTTTAAGTCATCTAACTGGTGGGGAGGTGGCAGGAGACTATCCCCCTCCGAAGTCCTCTCCTGTGAGTGGGACAGGGCTACAGTGTCATTCTGCACCACTGCACAGTAGATGGAGCTGTCACTTCCATGGGTGCCACAACCTCTTTATTCAGCTGATCTGTGAAGGTGTTGGGAGTTGGACCCCTTACCAATCTAATACTGAATATTTACCCTAAAAATACAGTAAATACAGAAGTCCTGGAAAAGACCATTAAAGATTAATTGCAAGTTTTTATAGAGAGAGACTGAATGTTTCTAGTAGATAATATATGAGAAACAGAAGACTGCTCAGAAGTGAACTCTAACAAAACATATTAAAGAAACAGAACTCTCAATTATTCAATTTTGGTGAAAAATGTCATAGAAAATTTTGTTAAGTTGTTAATTTGATTACAAACCTCTTTCTGCAACAAGGCTTAATGTATATGACCCCACCACAGATCAGTAAAACCTAGGAGTTGTACAAAGCTGTAATAAGGAAACCATAGCTTTTGACCTTTTATATACCTTTGTATGCCTATTTTATATGGGACACATACAAAGGGTATGTTCCACATGTGATGCTGTTTTAAGCTAGAATCTCAGTTTTTATGTAGCAGTTTTTTAAATACAGATTTATGGCCTAAGCCATGAACAGATCCGGAAAGAAGAAAAATTAAATACTGAAATGAAACATTTAGGCTAAAGCCACATGTGGCGAAAACGCAGGTAAAAAACAGAGCAGAAAAAAAAAAATACAGCGAAAATGCAGTGGAAAAAATGCGCATGTACATGTGTTTTTTTTTTCATTGCATAAACAGAAAGGAATAGCACTCAAAGATAAAACTGATCGATATTTTATTCTCAAATTAAAATCCAGGGAAAACAGGAGGGTACAGACTGGCCTATATACTGTCCTCCCGTTTTCTCAGAATTTTAATTTTTAATTAGTTTTCTAGGCATGCTCTGTGACCTAGGCAGTGGTCATTGTGTAGACAAGGGAGTGGATAAGCTGTGAAATCCTCTATTGTGATTGGTGGATTCTATGTGATCTACATACACACGATAGCTGTGATCAAGTGTGTGCTGATAAGTGAGGAAAGTGCTGCAAAGAAAAAAGCAGGACGCTTGAGGCAAATCAGTAATTCCACCGGTGGATTTAATGGTAGAATGGCTGTGGGAAATTTCATGGTATAAAATTAAGTCATGTATGAATCCACCCACGATGCAGTTAAATTGCAGTGGTCTATACAGAGTGATCAATAATCATAATTGATCTTGAGGACATGAAAGTGATTGTACATTTGTCTTGCTTAATCTAACACACTGAGAACTACTGTGACATAAAAAAAATATATATCATAGCCTTGCATTATAAAGTTCCAAATAAAAGTAGTGTAGTTCAATCTTTTTCCTAGCTGAGAAGGTGTTTCGTACTTATGTAAGCTATTAATATTTGACTTTTGTAACGTGGATAAAAGTAATCTTGTATTTTTTTGAATGCAGCCTTTGAAAGAAAAGAAATAAAAACCTCTGCAAATACCTGGTCAAATATTTCAGTAGTTTTGATCAATTTAGCGTACTAAGCACAATATAACAGCAAATTATGAAAAATTGTGCACATGCATAGGATACTTCTCTAATCCAATAAACAAGCATTCTGTTTTGGGAAAAGAATTGACAAATTGCACAAAAACGTAAAATGGTCTAATTTACAAAAGAGAAAAGTAGCAATTTCATGCCAATTTTTTTCAAACCCTGAGACCTCATGCACAGAACATGCAGTGTGCACCCTGAGCGCTGTTCTTATATTTATAGAGCAGGTCCTATAAAATATTGTAACAGAGCATGGGAAGAGCCTTGGCTGCACACACTGTTGTGTGCATGAGACCTTAAAAACCCATAAATTTGTTTTAAAATTGTGAAAAGGATTACATGGTACTTTAGTAACTAGATACACAAAGATCATACCCTAGAAATATTCACAATATCATGAAGTTTGAAGAGGACATTAGAAATTCAGATGGATGTCCCAAGCTCTTGCAGATGACTTTACCCGTATACTGTAACATACTGTTCAGTGGACAGTTAGCATGATCAAAGTCATTCTGCACTTTGTTAAAATTATTTATATGATCCTCATATGAGGACTGCTGAATGGGCCAGTCCAAGACAAGAATATGCGTTAGCGTCACATCTACTAACCCAAACTTACTGCATTATAGAACTTTGATGCTGAAAGTTCAAGTCAAAGGCACTTGTAATATACACTTGTGTGATGCTAGGTTCACACACGCGTTCGCTTAAAAAAAGCGGTTAACCGCGAAAACCCACAGACCCCATAGACTATAATGGGGTCCGCCAGGTTTCTGCCTGAAAAGGACGAAAAATGTGAAGAGCAAAGCGCTGCTTGCACAGCTTTCCTCTCCGCATTTTTCTAGCGGAATGGAGAACGGAATTCCCCTACGGAGTTCAGATGCAGGTATGAACCTAGCCTGAGATTGGCCTTAAAATCCATAAAAGCGAATATACTCTATCAGGCAGCACATACTTTAAAGGTATATTCCTGTCACACAGTACACATCCACAGAATTGGGAGTAACTTGCTGATCAGTGGGGGTGTGACAGCTGGGACCCACATCATTTATGAGAACTGGGGTGTTTTGCACCCTAGTTTGAACAAAGATACAGGTTGCAAATGTGTGCCACTGCTCCATCTATTTCAATAGGAATTGTTGGATATAGCTGCAGTATGGCGCTCGGCGATCCCCAGCTGTTCTCACGGAAATTAATGGATTGGCGGAGCCAAATTCTTTCTGCCACTCCATTCAAACTGAGGTACGAAACAACCAGTCGTTTGGAGCACCCACAGATCAGCAAGTTACCCCATATGCTGTGGACAGGGAGAAACATGTTGTGACCAGAACCACTGCTTAAAGTTTCAGGCAGTTTATATATTTAAAAAAATAAAACCAAAACAGACTGGGTGTATATTGTATATAGAATTATAACAGAAAACGATGGAAGAGTACTTCAGCGTACATACAACCTTTATAACTTCATAAGTGGTTACAATTAAAAATCTTCTACCATTGAGTCTATATCTCTTATGCAGACCAATTCGTCGGCATGGCAACAGACTACAAAACATTTAGTGAAGTCTGATCCTGCAGTCATCTTTTCACTTTAATAACTAACCTATGATTAATGCAAATCTGTCACACTAAAAATGTAGTCTAATCCGCAGGTAGCATGTTATAGAGCAAAAAGAACTGAGCAGATAACTTGCTTTTTAGCCATTTCAACACCACTCATTCACCATGTACGACTGCTCACTGGACTCCTAAAACTTAGAATGGGCATTGCTCAGCTCCTCCTGCCCTCTGACATACTAGTTTTACAAACTGACATGTTCCAGATGAGATACTTTATTTACCAAGGCAGCATTAAATAGTCCTTCAACTCAAAAATTTATTGGGTTGCAAAATATATGCCAAATATCATTCATAACCTTTTTTTACACTCAAAATCGTATCACAGCAAGTTGTGTGGCTTGCAGATGGTGCGAACAACCACCATACTATGCTGCCGAAACATTTTCACACTGGTGAAGATTGCTTTAAAAAGGGAAATGGCAAAAGTGGAAAACTTTATGTAGCATGCTAAGTTGTGCTCTTCCAAGTATTATGGCCAGTAAAGAGAGAGTTAGTTTCAAAAACTCAAGTACTCTCATGTAAGATGAGAAATAAAGTGAAAGGAGGGGGGAAAAAGGAAGTAAATATGAACGGAGGGAAAGAAGGGGCAGTGGATATACAGAGCATTCATAAGTGGGAGGACAGGCAATTTATTCATCTAGACACTGAAATTCTACCTTTTAAATTGCTTTATTAAACAATTCAAAGGAAGTCTGCCTTTATTGTGATCGTATAAGCTGCATGTTTTACAATACTATTACAAATAGAATAAATCACAGTAACATTCAACTTTCACAATGAGGCATGATAAATCTCATAAGATCAAAAACACATTAAGTATGAGTTACAGAACAAAAACTTCCTACAAATGCTACAGTTAAGACAAAACAATAGGTTCAACTTGAAAAAAAAAAAAAAAAAAATAATAATAAAAGAAAGGCATTCCACTGGAATTCATCTACTGGTATGGAATGATATACTAGTAACGGCGGCGCTTGTTAGATCCATCAAAGTTTCCCCCTTGGTTTCCTCTACCATAGCCACCAGGTCCACCACCAACTGCATTAACACCACCCACTGCTGGCTGAGCAGCTTCAGTTCCTGCTCTGTTAACCATAGGAGATCCCATTTGGGATGGAGATGGCTGTGAGAATCTATCATTGCGCTAGAGTGCATTAGTTCAATGCGGAGTCCCAAAAGGTTAACATTTGTCATTATTATTGGATATATTCACAAAGTGCAGTGATGACGTTCAGAAGACAGTCCAGGAGAGTCGAACATAGAGGGAAGAAAGGAGCAACTAAATTAGTAACTATATTACATGTAAAACAAAAAAGAAAAATATATATTTATATATCTGTGCTATTATGCTTTACAAATTTCAAAGAAGTTTATAAACTGTAAATTGGTTTACTACTACTGACATGTAAGTAACCATAAATATTACTGTGAAAAAAAAATAAAAAAAAAAAATTATTATATATATATATATATATATATATATATATATATATATATATCTCAAGACCTACCTAACACTACAGTTTAAATGCTCATATCATAAAGAGATATGTTTTTGCAGAAGTATCAATCATATTTACAAGGCAACTTGGCTCGAACATTCATTACAGTATAAAAGAAAAAGGTAAAGTTCAAAATTGGAAAAATCGCATGCAAAAATTTTACTACATTTAACGTCACAAAAAATAAAAAAGGTGTTTATATGCAGTTTAGAAGTATGATTGACAATTTTTAATACATAAAATATCTTTAGTCTGCAATGCCCTTAAAAATATATATATTTGAAAAGGAAGTTGAAAGGTTAACTTATCAAGAGCTTAAGATTTAAGATATTTACTAAAATTTTAAAAAGCACAATTCCTAACTTTACAAAAAGTGAAAAAAAAAAAAAAATAAAATTATGAATGAGCAGTATTATACAATATAATAAATCTCAAACACGTGGTCTAAGATGCACGGAGACTTATTATCCTTTTTAGAACTACAGAATATGTTGCGTTAACGGCGAATACAGGTTTTTTTTTTTCCTTGCATTGCTTTTAGTCATTTTTTTTTTTTAATTCTATCAAAAATGATTTTTTTTTTCTTACATAACATTCATCAAAACCTGAGCATATAAACACAACTAAAATAATTTGATCCCTCCTACCCACAGATATATAAAGTATTATATATAATGGCTAATGGATATTTATCACAGAGGTAAAGGTTTGCTTTAGAGTGCACTGGGCTAAACAGTGCAATAGAAATGAGCCAACTGAATTTCACATTTCAATCACAAGTACATTTTGAGAAGAAAAACTACTAATACATTACCACTGCTCCATTATCTGGCATCATTGCAGCTCCAATACTTGCAGCTCCCTCAGAGCCCATTGTAGGACCAGGACCCATTGAAGGGCTTGAGACAGTTGCTCTGTTGTTGATATTCATCCCCATCATTGGAGGAGGTGGAGGAGGAGGAGGAGGAGGACCTTGGTTACCAGCAGGGGCTGGGCTATAGGTATCTATGTAAAACAATCTATACTTAGAATGGTTCTTGTATCTCCTACACTCATTGAACATTTTCAATCTACTTCAAAATGGCTATTGATATTACTTAAAAATAAAAATAAACTAGAGCTGTATGGAAATATAATGGCACAAGGTTACAAACTGTTCCTTAAAGGAGTTCCCCAACAAAATTATCTGGCACTGGCACCCTATGAATATAAAGAGTACAGGGTTCTCATACACCCCTTTTTCAATGGAGTTATAGTCCATCGCAGGCATACTGCCACTCCATTTATCACAATGGGACTGCTCAGAACAACTGTGTGGTGCAGTCAGTCTTTTTGGCAGTCCTATAGAGATAAAGAAAATTGGCAATGCACAGGCAAAATAGTAACACTGTTCACACAGGATTCCCAGAGATCAGACTCTTCTCTCCTACCATGATAGGTTATATTTTTGGGAAAGAGACTTTCTAGTTTGAAGAGAAAATAGATCCTTTATATGCATTTACAATAGAGTCACATACCTCTTAATATACTTCTGTTAATAAAGATGCCTACTTAAAGGGAGTCCATCATTAAAAAAAACACTTTTAAGCTAATGACGTGTTGGAATGGCCTTTAAAAAGGCCATTTTTCTCCCACCTTTCATTGTCGTCTTCTCCCAGCTGTTTCTGTAAAAATCCATTTCTTCAATTATGGAAATGATCCTCACGGAGCACCCGGGGCGTTCCTCCACAGCAGCGAGCACTCACCGCGTCATCGCTTGTCACCGCCCCTTAGTCTGTTGTGGTGACTCCCATCTTGGTCTTCTCTGTATGTTCTACTTCCTCTGACGCAGCGCTGGACTGCCGCCATTTTCCGATGGTCTTTCACAAGAGGCGCTTTACGGACCGGAAAATGGCGGCCCATCATGTGCAGTCGCTGCCATCGAGCGCTGCGTCAGAGGAAGTAGAAGAGAAGACCAAGATTGGAGTCGCCACAACAGACTAATGGGCGGTGACAAGCGATGACGCGGTGGGTGCTCGCTGCCATGGAGGAACGCCCCGGGTGCTCCGTGAGGATCATTTCCATAATTGAAGAAATGGATTTTTTACAGAAACGGCTGGGAGAAGACGACAATGAAAGGTAGGAGAAGAATGGCCTTTTTAAAGGCCATTCCAATGCGTCATTAGCTTAAAAAAGTGTTTTTTTAATGATAGACTCCCTTTAAGATACAAATGCCAAACCCAGCAGCGTCACTTTTGGCTTGTATTCAACACAGTGTGACCAGCTCATTAGTAAAACTAAGTCAGTACTGGCAACATGGAGACATGGGAAATGCTCATCTGTATCAAATACAAGTGACGCTTCTGTTCCGGACCTGAGATCTGGGCACCGGAGCAGCTATTTCAAATATAAATATTCAAATGGTATATCATTCTATTTTAAACCCATATAAAAAGATTTTTTCCAAGCTATAAACTCCTTTAAGGATTCAAAACATTTAGGTTAACTTTTCTCAAAAAATTTTAAAGTTTATGCAGTAATTTCAAGCGCAACTAAACTTTTGAGAACTTTAGATTGTTCTGGCAGAATTTGTGTCATTAATAAATTCTGCTGCGGCTGCATATACATGCCCCAAGTGGGATAACTTACTGGATTTTCAACCAGTGAAACCTCTGGAAATCACATAGAACTGTATCTCCTCTTTCATATGACACCAAAAGCAAGTTTCTATGTTTTATAATGCCTGAGATATATCCGTTTGAAGTGTCCCTCCCCCACCCCCATTTTCTCTTCACTTCACACAGCCCTGTACTCTGTACACAATAAGAAAAACAGAAGCAGAGGACAGCACTCAATAGTGAAGGAAAGAGTGAACATAATGCAGGATTTCACAGAATGGAGACAAAAATATGTTAAAGTATATTACAAAATGTATTAATGAGACAAATACTGCCAGAAAATCAGAAGTTGTCTGAACATTTAGTTATGTTTTAAATAAGGGATTGCCTGGCTGATATGTATAAAAAAAAAATAAAAAATTACTAAAAATGCTTTAAACCAGTGGTTCCCAAACTTTCTAATGGTGGCACCAACTTTTGGGTGAGACACTTGTTTGGGACCCCATACTTCCATACTCAAAAATAAGTATTCTGCACTTGAAGTTAAACATTGAAAGAGGACCTTTCATGTCCTCAGGCATATGCGATTTTATATACTGCAAGAAAGCAGAAGGGGAGCTGAATTCAGCACAGTCAGCTTTCTAGCGATATATAAAACCGCATATGCATGAGGACATGAAAGGTCCTCTTTAAAACCCCATTGTGCAAAAAGGAGGACATCTGATAGAACGAAGGCAAAACAGGAGAACTTATGGCAAACAGACCACTGAAATTAATCTGTTTTTCACTGAACCCCTTTTTTTTTCTTTTCTGATTCTTTGACAGATCAGAAAACTGAAAACAGTACAGATGTCCTCTTAATAGCACAGAGTACTCTGTGGGGTGTAACTAAGTGCCCACTCACAATGAATTGTCACCTCAGTGGGCCCCACATTGTATAATGCCTCCACACAATATAACTCCCCTGACCCTGGCATACACACTGTATAATGCTCAGAGCCTGGGGCTTGTGCAGTGAGTACAATTCTTCTCAGTACTCACTGCTCTTAGGTCCCTCTTTCTGGTCCAGGTACTGAATTGTTGCATGCATCAATGCACAAACTGATGCCAATGCAGAGCGAAGGACTATAGTTTGGGAAACAGTGCTTTAAAACATATATTAAAAAAATTCATACCTCCTTTCAATCACATGAAATGATGTTCAAGCAATTACTGGACACTGCAGGTGACCCAGAACAGGAAGTATGATTTTTTTTTTTTTTTTGTTTCACAGTATTTTGAGCCAGTTTAAATACTGTATATTATCAGCTAGACAACCTCTTTAAAAAGGGATTTTCTGTGCTCCTCAGGCATTTTTTAGAATCCGATCATAAGGGTCTGACACCTGTACCCCACAACAAAATTCTGATCTGGCTGTTGAAAGCTATATTAACAGATAAAGCCAGAAGCAGCTCTGCGCCTATACAAAGTAATAGGAGCACAGCTGAGGTACCCTGGCATCACAGCTATACAGTGAATGCTACTGAAGGAGCCTCTGTTCGCTCTATACCAATGGTACTGGGGCACTACAACTCTGATCCTAATGCTTGAAACAGGAGCAAAGCTGCTTCCAGCTCCATCCATTACTATAACTTTTGGAACATTGAGACAGCCAAATCAGCAGATTAGTGTGGGTCCAGGTGTCAGGTCCCCACTAAACAGACACAGATGAACACTCTTGTGTATAAAAAAAAAAAAACAAAAACAAAAACAAAAAAAACCTTGGAAAATCCCTTTAATTATAATGCAAAGTGGATGTTTCCTATTCTAGGTCTAGGACCAGAATGAAAAATAATAAAATATAGGAAGTTTTACATACAATTGAGTTAAGTAGATAAGTACAAAGTTAACAATGTATGTGTGAGCACGAGTGAGTGTGTGAGTGCGAGTGATTGTGTGAGTGCGTACGCACGCTATGTATGAATTTATATATAAAATTACGTACATATACACGACTTAGAGAATAAAAAAAATATATATTATGTATAAGCTCTTCCTGAACAACAAATCTGAAATGACTATGTTGGACATAAATATTTACTAACTTATTGAATATTTGTAGACTGAAAATATAGTTAACAGTATATCTAATGGAAAAATTCAGTGAATGTGACATATGTTCATAAAAATTTCAACATAAACTAAGATAGTTATGACCCTATGAACATGGAAGTGTAATTTAATTTTAAGAAGCTACTTTACATAAAAATTATGATTGACATGAAAACCCTGATACAACAGAGTACAGGATAATATTCAACTTAAACAAAAATGTCTAAGTTAACTACAATATCAAACAATGGGTTTTGCGGACAAAAAAAATTAAAAAAAAAAAAAAAAAATTGGTTTCTAGTAAAAATCCCTACCTCCCATGTTTATTGCTCCACGGACGCCCATATCACCCATTCTCAAATCCTGTTCTCTCTGAAAATAAACATAGTTTTGTAGTCAACCTAGATCAAATTAAAGTTAAAAATATGTAGGGGAAGGAGTATTTAACAGTATTTAATATGATATTTTGGCGCCATCATGCAGAAGAAAACAAAAAGACAAGTCTCAGATCACCTATGTGGAAATAATCCTTGCTGGGGAAGGAAAATAAATTTATAGCACAACACAAGCATTTCACTATTACACTGATGTCATTACATTTCCCTTTATCTGACATACTTGACTGTCTTGTTTGATCTAACAAAAATGAAAATATTACAATTTGCACGTAAGAATACTGCTATTCAAGGTTTCATTTACAGTTTAGGAGGCTCATGAATAATATTGATTTAAAAAACAAAAATGTACATAGGCCGACTACCCAATTCCAATAGTAGCCAAAACAGCTGTAAAAAAGTTGCAGGACTCACTGTACTGGTTAGTAAAATCGGATATTAAACGAAAAAAAAAAAAAAATAAAAAAAAAGGCTGGGTTCACACCTGCGTTTGGCTCCGTACGAAATCACTTTTTGAAACAGTCTCAAAATCCTCAAAAGCTGATTTCAATAGGTTGTAAAACCCATCCGCAGGTGTACGTTCGGAGCATTTCCATCTGGTATCTTTTGGGCAGAGAAAAAAAGTCGGACTTGCAGGACTTTTTCTCCGTTCAAAAAATAATACCACCAGATAAACAGCAACCATTTTTTTTTTGGTTTATTTTTTAAACATTGAGGTCTATGGAAAGCAGATTACAAATGGATAACAGCCAGTTTGTGTCCGTTTTGCAATCCATTTTTCCCTCTGCCCATGCTCAGAATGAATGGATTGGTCAAAAAAGGACACAAATGGTCAGTTTGTTTGAATGGACATGCATTGACTCATCCATCTACTACAGATTCGGGTATCCGCTGTGTAACCATTTGGAATCCTTTTTGTACTAAACCATTTTTTTTTTCTTTAAACTGTTTGCAAGCGGACAGATACCAGACGCAAGTGTGAACCTAGTGTAAAACAGACATATTAAGAAATGAAACAGATTTAGAAAGCACTATAGACTCCTTTCACACTACAGTAAGGTTATGTTCCATTTCATTTCGATCAGAATATAGGTAGTCTACCATACTACTATTTCCTGTAAACAGAATGGAGAGATGATGAAACCATTAGAACCTGGGTAGGCAACCGGTAGATCAGAATCTACTAGTACATTTAACAAGTGCTGAGTAGATCACAATGTCTTAAGGTGGGACATACACTAAAGATGTCAATTTTGTGAACAATTTGTTTTTCAAGGCTGGTCCGCGAAGCTTGTTGGCCCTTATGACAAGGTCATGAGTTGAGAACGACAAATTGATGACCTGGGAATTGCAAATCTTGTTTGGCAAAAGCAACTTCACAAGTTCTACGGTAAAAATGCAATATATCAGAAGAGAATTTTTATACATCGGACTTGTGGTCAGCATCTAGTTTATTTGCACCATGAGTCGTCACAAGAAGCTTCTTTTTGCCTCTGTTGACAGATCCTTCCCTCCTCTGACCCAATGAAGTGCTTTTGTGATAAGACATTATGCTGCATGTGTTTTTTTTTTCTTTTTTTAAATAAAGGTTAGCATAAAACAAGCAAAAATCATGTAAAACACATTTTGGCAGAGCAAAAATATATTTTTCAAAATGTGAGCATCTTGAAAAAGTACAGTTTATGACTTTCTCACCTCCTCGATGTGATTTTTTTTTTCAAGGCATCAGTATGGTATTTCTCTACCTCTGTAAGGTTGTCTGCCCCTACATTAGAAGCAGTAACTGATATTGGGTGTGCGTCAAAACAGTCATGGCTTGGGACTATTGGACACCAAGAGTCAAGTGCAAATAGCGTCTTTGGCTTTCAAAGTAAATAATGAAGGTCTCAAAATAATTAAAACCACAGAGTAGATAACTTGAAGTATGAGAAATGCTTACTGTTCTTACAGTGTTACATCCTGTATATACATATTGTCATAACTGTGCATTTTTTTTTAGGCAGCCATTTTTTCCATCACTTCAAAAGCATGAAAAGAAATATCAAGTAAAACGCTGACACATTGAAGCAGTGTTTGCCGAGTTACACTGCGTGTTCTTATGAACAGAGTTAGATAATGGAACTGCAAGCAAATGAACGTTGGTGAATGATTGTTCAGAGACCTTCTTAATATATCTTGTAAAGACCTTAAATTGGTGAATCAAAAAACAAATTCTGTATAAAAACAGGAAGCTCGGTAAACATAGGTCAACATTAAAAGGGCCTAAAAGATCAATACAATGAACTAGAAACTTTTATAATCAAAGTTTATGAAACGTTTCACAATAATTTAAGAACCCTATATTAAAAAAAAAAAAAAAAAGAAATTATGTTTAGTTCAGTGCAAATGGCAAAAAAAAATAAAAAATTTATCAAAACAAAGCATGCAACATCATTTGTGGCAAATCACAGTTTGTAGGTTGACACACACCACCTGATGGTTGTCATACATGTACTCCGTATGTCTGGTGCAAGCTCAATGATCATGACTTATTTCCAGTTGCACAAAAGGTGGATGAAAAACAAATACAGCAAGAACTTAATGAAGGAGACTGTGATAGGAGAGAGGGCCTTACCCATGAGGGCTTACAATCTACAAGATAGCAAAACATTGTTTCACCAAGAGGATGACGACCTATACATGACTAGTCCTATTTAAACACAAGGTCAATACAACTTTATTCAGTGTTCAGCAATTTTCTTAATGCAAAATACGTTAATCATGCTAATTTACTAAAATTAATTAACAATCAAAAGGAGATGTCCAGGATAAAAAAAAAATAAAAATAAAAAATATTGGATACAAGAAGAAAAGGTAAACAAAAAACCCCTCTAATTCTATGCTGACCTCTGCAGTGGTCCCTGACTGCAGTGATAACATACAATAAGTGCACGACCACTGTAGTGACTAGCCTCAATGGCGAAAACAGCACAAGACCAATAAAGCCAGAAAATGGCTGAGTACACACATGGAAATAGGTGAAGGCATCAGTGCAGGACACGTAAACAATCAGAAGGTTAAGGGGATTAAACAGGTATGGTTTACTTCTATTATCGACTTTCCGGATTCATTCATAATAAATATATAAATATATATATATTTATATATATATATATATATATGTCCAGCACTTAACACTGTACACCCACCATCAAAAGCTAATATAGTGATGCTGCCAAAGCCCCTATTTAGATGGCAGTTCTGTCCCTGGGTTTAACTGTCTTTATTCCAGCTGTAAAGCACTTTGTTCAGTTCAACAGAACTACAGGTTTCCAGATGTTACATCAAGAAAACTGTCTCCACAGCCAAAATACTTGTCAGATTTTTTAGACAAATTTTGCCTAAGTGCACACACCCCATGACCTTTTCTTCTGCATCACACTCATCAGAACATGGGAGTGCAGTAGAACAAGTATTAGATATCCAGCTAAATACAAATGCATTGTTCAATTACACGATGATATTTCCTGAAGACATGCTATTGTATTCCCTAGACTAAGGGGCTATTCACACCTCTATAATCAGTCTGTGAAACACAGTCTGTGTGACCAGGGCCGTTTTAACACACTGGTAGGTCCTGTGCAAGGATTTCATAAGTTTAATGTCCCCTCGACGGCCCCCACATAGTATAACACCCTTAGTGGCTAATGCATCCCTAGTGGCCCCATAATGCCTCCTTCCAAGTTGCCTCCAAATTTTCATGTCCTCCTCCAGGTAGCCCCCACAGATTTGTAGCCCCCACCCCCAAGTTGCCCTCACACTATCATGTCTGCCTCGGTTTTCCCCCACAGTAACATGTCTCCCTCAGGTTGCCCCAAAGTATCACGTTCCCCAAGGTTGCCCCCACAGTATCATGTCCCTCACACTGTCATGTCCCCCACACCTCCCAGGCTGCCCCCACAGAATATCTCCCACAGTGTCATGTCCCCCTCAGGTTGCCCCAACACTGTCATGTCCCCCCCCCCCCCAGATTGCTTCCACAGTATCATGTCCCCAACACCTCCCAGGCTGCCCCCACAGAATATCCCCCACAGTGTCATATCCCCCTCAGGTTGCCCCCACACTGTCATGTCCCCCCCACCCCTCAGGTTGCCCCCCCCCAGATTGCTTCCACGGTATCATGTCCCCCACAACATAGGTTGCCCGCACAGTTTTATTTCCCCCACTGTATATAATCAAAGAAAAAAACAAACCTTAATACTCACCCTTTCTCCGTTCCCCCGTTCACTCTCTCTCTGGCCTGGGAGTCTTCTAGGAGTATCAGGCGCGTCACTACATCGCGCCTCCCGCTCCCAGGAGAATCCGAGCAAAGACAGCGGCTGGATGATGAAGCAGGGAGTGGACGGCTCCCTATTTCATCACTGGATTCTCCAGGACAGTGGGACAGCAAATGTAGGACTGTCCCGCTGTCCAAAGGGGGCCCCAGCTACCATAGAGCCCGGTGCAAGAGCATCGTTGGCCCTATGGTTAACGCAGCCCTGTGTGTGACTGCCAAACTGACAATTATCAGTTCAGTACAGGACAGCTATGGCTGTTCAAAAGTGTACTACAATAAGCACGGAGCCAGAAAGTGAGGCGAAAGACAACCTCAAAGTCCTCTACACTTTCTGCTGTGTGAACCCGGCCTTAGACTCAAATGGAAACATTTTTACTCTGTTTAAATAACAGATGTCAGAGTCAAACTTAGGCGTCCTTTTTTTTTTTTTTTTTTTTTATTGACAATTTACAAAAACACGTGTAGACGCTAAAACAGTAAAACAATTACCTATGTAGACACCTCACTTAAAAGCACAACGGTCACAAATCTAAACTGACATATAAATACGTGTTACAGTTCTTAAGGTGGCAATAAGGTATTAAAGTCCAGGCAAGGTTTGGGGCAGCGTTGTTATTTAGCCATTACATGTGTTAGGTTGAGCCTTTCCTGTAGTTGGGTTTTCTTTTTTCCATGTTTTTTCCCCCCTCTTCGTCCCAATTCTCATTGATGTGTGAATCTTAAAAAATTATAATTAAACTTATTTTACCACACACAGGAATTCACTTCTTTTCAGACAAAAAGACATTTGGCAACTCATACACTTTTTGCCATTACGTAGAAGGAATTACTCTGTAAAATACAAGTTAAAAAAAAAAAAAGTTGCACTGGTCACCATCGCTGTCTATCCTTTACTATATTAAAGTGAATTTTTTCTTAGGATTTTTTTTTTTTCTATGTTTTATCTTATGTACCACAACGTGATGATCCAATGGAATATGACAGGCATTTTCATAAGCTTCACACAAACTACTAAAAGAAATCCTCTGTATGAAATCAGAGCAATATGCAGGATATTGTGCACGAGGTCTAAAGGCCAGATCCATCCACACAACATATAAAAGGCACAAGTGTTCATTTACTATTTTGCCTGCACCCTACAGGACCTCAAATCTCACACATTAAACCTCTCTGGGTACTCGGACACACCTAGGAACCATATATGCAGTTAAGAAAATTGTTTATTTCTGTGCTGAGGTATGTAGTATGTGCAAAGAGGACATAATAATAAATGTAAAAAGATATAAAAATGTTGTGTGCCACTGCATGACACTTACTGGATTTCTACTCCAAAGAGTCTTAGAATGAAATCAGCCCTGTGTCGTAGTGTCAGGACCAATCTTAAATGAAGTAGGAAATAAAGTTAAAAGACCCAAACTTCAAAATAAAATGTTAAATACTTTTAACATATATATTTTTTTAGATTTTTTTTTCTAATTAAATGTATAGTTTATTACATATTTACTTTCATAGGAAATCAATCACTGGCTTTTTAATTAATTTTTTATTTTTTTTTACACTGCTGACTGACCATGGCTGACCATTCATGAAGAAGTCCGAGTAGGAGCAGGAGACAATCTAAAAAGGGATGTGAAAAATTAGGAGCCCTGAATTAAATCATAAAAAAAAATAAATAAATAAAAAAACAAAAAACAAATGAATCTAACTTTTGCACATCTTCTGCTATCCCCTAGATCAGGGATAGGCAACCTTTTTTGTTCGGCGTGCCGATTTCGATTAAAAAAATCAAAGTTGAGGTACTCGGAGTGCCGGTCAATAATTGTAAGTCTGCCGACCCCTGCACACGGTATTATGTCACATAGCGGTCCCTGCACACGGTATTATGGTGATAATACTAGTGATAATCGCTATTACTATTATTTTTGCGTGTAACAGATATCACTAGAGAGGCGGGCGGTGTATTTTACTCTATAAAGATCAGGCATGGACAGGACAGGGGCAGTGAAAAAATGTAAACTTTATTGGTGACTTTGTGCATGTGTTGTGTAAGTGTTTGGTGCGACACTTCTGGCGCTGCGACCTGGACGATGGTAAATGTCTGGGTCACAGCGCCAATAACTTCCTGGTTATGTGATTAGGCTCAGAGGGGTGTTACATTATCCCTCTATGTGACAATCAGAGAGTAAAAGTACAGTATGCTCTCTGATTGATAGGAGAGGGGATAAGGATGGAAGTCTCTGCTACCCCCCCTGGGGTCATCTGCAGCTTATGCACAGACAATGATGAGTTATCATTGTCTCTGCAGCTCCCCTCCTCCCCCTCCTTCCTTAGCTCTAAGATGCTGTCTGAGGAAGGAAGGGGGGGAACACTTATAGAGCCCCTGTTCTAAGGATCTGTTAGGGCCACAAAGATGCAACTGGATTCATTTTAAAGATGAGAATCTCATCTTTAAAAAGATACCAAGATCCCCATGATAGACCTTACAGATTCAGAGCGATTCACTATTAAAACGATGTCGGGAATTGAGATCTGCATTGGGATTTCAATGCCAAGCATCGTTTTCACTAGGGAATCGCTCAGGATGTTTAAGGACGATCATGGTGATCTTGGTATCATTTTAAAGAGGAGATTCTCATCTTTAAAATGAATCCAAGTGTTTCTTTATAGCTTTAACCAATCCTGAGCAATTCACTCAGGTACAGTAGTGAAGCCGGCAATTACCGGCTTTACTACTGTATATAGACTGTGCAGAAGCCGGGTAATGCCGCATCCATTTTCACCCAACACTAATTAAATTTTAAGAAAGCCGGATGGAAAAATGCTGCAGGTAACGTTTTTCCATCCGGATGAGGCACAAATACGGCGCCTGAACTGATGCCTCTTGTGCCAAAACCGATCCCATAGAAAACTATGGGATCCGTCCTGGCATCAGTTTCCCTCCAGCTTGTGTGCACCACGCTGGAGGGAAACAGATAGCTGTGCCGGACATATGTGAACACACCACTGCCGTGCCAGGGAAATAAGCCTCGCGTGCCACTCTTGGCACGCGTGCCGGGGGTTGCCGACCCCTGCCCTAGATGTTAACTAATATGCCCAAGGGCTGCTCTAAAACAAATTATACACGGCCTGATAGATAAGGGTTTGCCTATAGAAGAGGACGTCCTATTTATGCTAATCGTTTGGCCTAGAAATGGAACACCTCTTTTCCCAAAACAAGCGTACCTTATCATGGCCAGTCACAGATAAAAACTTCACAACACTCCTAGATACTGCACATGAGAACTGATGTGAACCTTTGTGAGGAGGTGGAGGTGAAGCCAGGTCCTGATCACCATTTACAATCCTGCTAGCTCGCTTTCATATTCCTCCTCGCTCTCCCCATACCGGTGAGAGCCTGCCAAGTTGAATCAGTGCCCGTGCTGCTGTGAACACAGGACTTAAAAGCTAGCAAATTTCCTTAAAGTTATTTCATGTTTAGGTAATATAAAACATTACGTCGACTGCAGAAACTCAAGTCTCATCCAAATGACGCATACTAAAATGAATGGTGTGTGCAGCCTGTACATGAAGGATAATGAATCATAATTTACATAAGAAACTTAAATTTACACATTGAAATGTATACCCTGAGGAGTTTTTAGATCACAAGTAGTACATGTTAAGTACTAAGCCAAAATAGTACTTTTCACGGATTTAACAAAAAATGACGTGGAAACAAATACAATGCATTTATTGTATTTTTCATTTTTGTGTGTTGACTAAATTCCCACCACTGCAGCAGGTTCTCTCTACTATCTAACGCTTCAAACTAATTAAAGATTAAGGCAATTCCAATGAGGAATTATTTTATAATAAGCTAAAAGGAAACACCATAAATGAAAGCTGTAGTCACCATTGTAACCAGAACATTATGAACCCCAGCTTAATGCATACAAATTTACAGCATTAAGTGTATTCAGGGGGAAAAAAAATAAAAAATCCCTCCTGTACAAATGAGAGAAGGCCAAAACGTTCATACCTGAAATCAGAAAGCAGATTAGGCCGGCTGGAAGAGACGGATGTGAGTGTGTCAATTTTTTTTTTCAGTCTTTTATAATTTATTTTTAACACGACCTTACTTTTCTCAGTCCACAAATAAGCACTGCTTATGCAGATTTGCATGAAAGGGTTGTTTAGGTGTTTATAGAGTGATTCAGGAACAGGTCCTAAAGTCCTGCAGATGAGTGCAAGTTAAAATGCTGGGAGATATGGAGATGTGTGTATTAAGCTCCATTAACACAATTCTGAACTTAGTCATTACATCAGTCCTTGCCCTTATAAGCATATTTACATACAAAAATATGTAGCTTGAAAATCTAATGGTCTAGAAAGATGATATTATACATAATATACAACATTTTACAAAGTCATTGGGAAATTTACAGAGTTTGATCAAGCTATTGAAAATAAACATGAAAATAAATATAAAAAAAAAAAAAAATCATAGTTCCAGTTTCCATGTGTAAAATCACAGGACAAGTCTTCAGCTCTGTTGACATCAACCTTTTGTGCAAGCCTGCACATGCGGACTAAAACAAGAGCTACTCAAGGGTGTATATTGGTACTAAGTTACCCCCTTTCAACTAGGCAGTGGAGAACTGCTAGATCAGTGGGTGCCCCAGTCACACACAAGAAAGGAGAAGTGATCAAAGTGATCACACAAGAGCTGCATTTACTGTATATGGGACTGACTGAGATAAAGTACAGCACTTATACTGCCATCAGCAGTCTCTCGATCACTGATAGTGGTGGTACGGCACCACCAATCTACACAAACCCCAGACCCCTGACCACCATTCTTATGACTGTGGGGAGTTCCAGTGGTCGGATCCCCACCAAATTAGCAGTCATCTAGCAGTTAATTGGTTTACCTCTGTAAAAGAGAGGCATGGTTTCTCAACACTGTCATGACTAGGCAGGTAGCATTCACAAGTAGATTGAGATAGAGTTTTAAATATCCCTCTTCTCACAGACACGAGCAAGCGAAATTACAACAGATCCTACTGACTTACAATTGGTTTGCCTAAGTTACGAATTTTTTACCCTCCCAGTAAGAAAAGTGTTGTGAAGTCCAACAAAAATATAGATCCCCTGAGGATGAAACAAATAGTACCACAGCCTTATTGTGCCTAAATATATTTAGTGCAACTTCTCTATGGGAAGACACCACAATCATAACTTTCCATTTGTTTTGCATACGTCAATGGCCCAGGAAAGAGAAATGGGGAGCTAAAATTCATTATCAAGCAATTATAAAAGCAGTATAAGTCATGCAGCTACTGTACACAGTTTTCAGAAGGTTCCTCGGGGCATAATCAAATGTATAAAGTAATGGCGTGTTACAGAATGATATGCTTAGATGCACAAATGGAAAATCCTGAACTTTGTTACTGCAACTTTTTTTTTTTTTTTTAACTATTTAAATTCATTTCAATTTGCAATGGATGCATGGCCCCTGCAAACGGGGGAGGGGGAGACCGTGCCAAAACAACAATTCATGTTACATATTAATGGGCGACATAAGATGACATAACTAGTATAAGTATAATAGACAGTATCAGTCTTGTCTGGACAGGAATCAAAGAGACCACATTACTCTGTAGAAGATGTCCAGTCAGCAGCTAAATAGGATATGCAGGATAGAACCTATACATGGAGTTTAGATTCCTGAGAGCTGTGATATGTGAATACAATTTGGTTACAGAGAGCCTGGAGAGTAAATGAGTTATGCCCCCATACACATGACCATGTGAACAGTTTGCTAGCCGTGTTTTTCAGCGCTAACACATTGGTCCATTATATTCTATGGCCCCTGGCCTCATACACATGGCCATGTATGAAGCAATAAGCCATGGGCAAAACTTAGGACAGGTCCCATTCCTGACGATTTGGCAGCACAGGCTCACTTAAGTAAATGAATGGGTTTGTAGAGGAACAGGCAGCAAACAGATATACATGTGCAGTTCAAACACGGACCCATGCACATAGGCTTAATATCAAAAACACTTCTCTCATCATTGGTTCAGGTTTTTGCTCTCTACCTCCCCTGCAGCTGCACATCCTCAGGTTAGCTATTGTGTATGAACACTAACCCATACTTATACCAGAGAGCGGATAATTATGGCACGTGCAGAATGATTATATATACACATTACTAAACCAACAGTGAGAAAACAGTGATTAAATCAGGATATATATATATTTAAAAAAAAACAAAAAAAACAACAACACACAAATATATTATTAACAGTAAGGAACCTTAAAAAGGAGGAAGGCCTTCACGTGCCAGAAACGTAAATCTCCTCCACCTTATGAGCTGGCATAGATTTGAAGCATAATTTACACAAACTTCTGGAATCAATTTTCTGGTCTGCAGGTGGACCTGTCCCTCTTCCCACTTTTTGGGATTGTGGAGTTAGCGTCAATGAACAGTAAAGAGATACAAACTTTCGCATTAAAGTGTGCGTTTTTTTCCCCCCAGTATCTTTTCTCAAAAAATAACAGTAAACATTTCACCTTTCAGCTGTATTTACACAGACTGAAAGAGATCGATCTCACTAAACATTCCTACAAGGATTGAAGGAAGTTAGGGTCATCACATGATTTAGGAGGAAAAGATTCAGATAGGTATAACTAAGGAAATACTCACCAAATTATATATATTTTGGGAGAATGCATACATAAATTGTTGAAAAACAAGCAAGGAGCTTCTTTAAATGTATCTTTCATTTAGGCACAGCCTAAAGATGTCTACCATTGTAATAGGTGAGGTGCCAATTACTGAAAACACCCACTTACTAGAACAAAGGCGCACAAGCACCTTGCTAAGCACAGTGTCCCATCGATTCACACTGGCCACCCTTAACAGCAAGGAGAAGCTAGGTGAAAAAGCTTGTACAAATGACTTGTACACCAAGATAAAAGAATGGAAGATGGATGGCATTAAACAGCAAACTCAATACCTGCTGGTCCTAAAAAAATTACACAATAAAATTATAAAACTCGCCACAGATTATATTGTATTACATAAAATGATAACTGTGTATCATATACGTGCACAGACAAACAATAACATTTCCATAAACAATGGATGCACAATTTTAGCAGCTAAGGAATACAATTCTTTAAGAGAAATCTGTTACTGTGAGGTATAACACACCCAAGCCAAAACTTGGTTGACTTTACAATACACAAAATGTGAACACCTGTATCAAAATAAGAATAGCAAATATATAAAATGCTCAATTCCAATAAAAATTTTGGGTTTATTAGGATTAATCCCTTAAAAATGACAATTCTTGCCTAAGCTTATGCTTAAAGAAGTTGTCCACACAAATTTGTTATATTTTAAATAGGCTGGGAGAGATAGAAAAAATAAAAAATAATTTATAGGAGATAGATAGATAGATAGATAGATAGATAGATAGATATATAGATATATCTCTATCTATAGATATATAGAAAAAAAAAAAAAATATATATATATATATATATATATATATATATATATATATATATATATATAAATAATCACACTCACCTGTCCCCTGTGTGCTGCAGAGTTCTCCCAGAACAGTCCAGTCCTTCTGCTGAGCCGTCTTCTCAAACTGAAACTGCTCACTGGCAGTGACGTCCCGGATCCCTTCTGCTGAAGCCGCTGATCACATGACCGCTGAGGCCAATCAGCAGCCTTAGGAAGAGGACATCACGTGCCCTTTGCTGAGGCTGCTCCTTGGCCTCAGCGGTCAGGTGTGGCGGGGACTTCCACCCCAAGATAACTTTGGACCTGGAGGAATGGACCACGCTGGGAGTCACCAGAGCAATAAGAGCAATTTTTTTTTTTTTTTCACAGCCCCCCCCCGCAAATTTAAGAATATAATTTATTGGTCCATTTTTGCCTGGACAACCCCTTTAAGCTACAGCGTATGTATGTATATACCTATAGCTTCTTTCCTGAATTAAAGGAGCTTCACACCTCTTCTTCTGGCCTTGGCTGTTAGCCATTTATTTAAAACACTGAGCCCCATTGTAAATGGAAGCCCTTTCATTTAACATAAATTTTCAGCAATTTTTTTAACAGATCGCTAAACGGATGGCCAAAAGATCTGAGCCAACCTTACACCATCTATTATAAAATGGCAAGACATTATCCCTAGAGTAAGATTGTATCAAAATCTGAATAAAGTAATGAAATGCTTAAACTATTACATTTACATCTATTAGAAACAGACACTATCTACTAAAGGTCTAAAACGACCTTTCCCAAAAAAAATAAATAAAATAAAGTAATGTGAATAAGCCGTGACACTTATCCTCTATTCACATGATCACAGTGGCAGGAAGCCCCAGTTGGCAAGAAAAAGATTTTAAAGGGTAAACGTTTATTTAACTATTGAATAAATAAGGTTTTGTGAAAGGCTAGAGAACGTTATTCTTTATCTTGGTTTTGGCACCTACTTACATAGAGATTGCAGTGACAATGTGTAAAAAAAAAAAAAAAAAAAACACTATGTAGAACATAACAAATACAATAGTAAAACAGCAAATTTACAAAATAAAAAAGTGATGCCAAGAAGCCCAAGAACAGTTACAGCAATTAACAGGACGAGGATGGTCATTTTACATACAGTAGACTTGTTTTGTGAAAAGTGTATTGACTTTGGAAACAGTACTTACAGTGTCCATGTAAGTCGGCTTGAAACCTTCCTGACGTCTTAGATCATCTTGCTCCCTCTGACGAATCATCTCTTCTTCACGCCGCCTCTGCTCTTCTTCATGTCTATAATAAATGTAATTTAAAGACCATGAATCAAGGTACAAACAAGAGCTAGTTGTAACAGAAGGAGGGACCGAAAAAGCCCTTCGACAATCTGTGTAATGGAATGATTCCTCTCAGCCTGTAACAAAAGGGTTATTTAGTAGTATTGATGACAGGAGCCATATCAGCTTATCCAGTCAGGTCGTAGACCAGCTGGAAAGGAAACCAGGTCCTTTAAAGAGGACCTTTCATGTCCTTGGAGATGGGGCGGTATTATATACTGCTATAAAGCTAACAGTGTGCTCAGCCTTGCCGATATGTGCCTGGCAAAGATATCCCTCCACTATCAGACAAGCAGGCCTTAGAACCTAGTGTCACCGCTCTGAGGAACAAAACAGTTCCTGGAGCATCTTTTCTCTGCTGTGCCTCTCCTCTTTCATTTCTAAGAGGAAGCATAAATTGACAACTGGGAATACACACTCCTACATTGCCCATTTACTACAAACTGTGCCACACCGTGTAGGAACACATCCTCTGACAAGTGCAATGATATCCAGTTGTCGATTTACTCAGAAATGTCTAGAAAAATGGCACAAGAAAAAAAAAATAAAAAAATTTATACAATTGTTTTATGAAGAATGGAAGGATTTGCTAAACCAGACAACAGGACCCCTTTGAACTATTCTTATTTTAGTATATATAGAACAGTTTTAATGAATATTTTAACAACTTACTTTAGTGACCCTCAAAGGGATGGACTTACAAATTTTATTTTCATTAATTACATTTAAAGGAAACCTGTCACCTCAGATTTTCACCCCTAAATAAAGACATGACCGCAAACATGTTGAAATGTACATTCTAAATCTTCTAAGATGTTAACTCAGCGTTCCCCTGGTGATTTATAATTACTACCTGAAGATTTCCCGCCATGTATGCAAATTAGGCGAGAAAGGTCTGATGTGCACTATTCTATGGAGAACAGTCCGGCTTATTCATGAGGAGCTGTTTGACCACACCCCCCCTTGAGTGAATGACGGCTTCTTTCTTTTCTACAGCGCTACAAAATCCCTGCACAAACATGCAGTAATGGAATAGCATATGTGATGTCACACACTCAGTACCGCTTAACTTGAAAGCGCAGGCGTGAGATTTGCCACGAGAATACAAGGAAAGGGGGCAGGAGAAGGTGGCAACAGAAGTGTCCAGAGGCGGTGTTACAACTGGCCGCCGTGACGTCACGCTGCTAATTTACATAGCCACAGAAGGTCCGAAAAAGTAAATTTTGAATGCAATGCATGAGTGAAACTGTGTACAAAACGGGAGATATAATGGATGGGCCCCATTGTATTATGTAGTAGTGCTGGTTTGGTGGGGTAAATGTTGGTGACAGATTCCCTTTAATCATGTGGATTTAAAAAAAAAAAAAAAAAAAAAAAAAAAAAAAAGCATACTATAATGTTGTGTTATCTTTTTAAAGAGGACCTTTCACCACCTCTGCCAAGTCCAGCTGCTTGCATCATTTTACAGGCCCTGCGCCACTTATTCTGACAAAGATAGAATTTTTTAAATAAAGTTGTGTTGTTGCCTCATATGCCATTTAGGGTCTGTACGGTCAGGTGGGAGCACGTTATGGGGTGTGATTCTAAGCTCTGACATTGTCCACCTCTGATTGGAGCTCTGACTCACATCCCCTTGCCTGCTCTTGTCTGACACTGCACACCTGACAGTACAGAGCATAAAGATGGCCACACACATTACATTTTAGACTGCATTGCTCGTCTGAAAAGAAGTGCGATTGGTTGGTCGTAAGGCCACATGAACAATCACAACCCTTTCAACAAGCATTTAATCATCCCAGATACTCTGAAAATTAAAAGATGAAAGTCATTTAATGCTAATGAAGTACAAACATGTCCGCAATACAAATATCTCCCACAGGTCAGGCCTATACACAACACATCATGGCAGAAAGACTGCAGAAAAAAATATATATCTCAGATTTTAGCTCTGACCAACTTTAGATGATTGTTGGCTGTATGGAACAGTCATAGGTTTATGTACAACCAACCAACAGCAGACAGTCCATAATGTGCCACTTTAGCAGTCTAAACACATAGCACATAAGCAAACAAGACTAACTGCACTGATAGCCGGGACATGATGGGAGCTAGAGAAAAAATTCCAACTTCGCTGGAATCAATGAAGCAGCCTCTATTAAAGTGGTTTTCTGGCACAAAATCAAATTTTCATGCTTATTGCTTATCCACAGGTCTATTGGGCTTCGCTATTTTAGTGGTCTGTGGTTAAGTGGTTCTAAACAAGCCATTAGAAAAAAAAAATAAAATCATTACTTGTCTAAAAACTTACCTCATATGAAACTGCTTTCTCTTTTGAAGCTCCTGATTCCTTAGCTCCTCCAGCCTTCGCAGCTCTTCCTGGCGTCGCATTAGATCTGCACAAATAAGCAGAGAAAGTTATTTTATTTACAACAAATAAGCCTGAAGATCCAAAAGCCTGAAACCAAGCAGGTTCTACATGGCTGGTGCTACATGGAAGCAAAACTCACATTTTAGTACATTGCAAACGCACCTGTCCACTCCTAGTCTACCACTATGATAACAGTGCAGCTCAGTCAACAAAAAAAGTTTAAAAAAAAAAAAAACAATTATGAATTTTCACCAAACCACATTTTATTTCATTATAATGGAATAACGTAATACTCCTGAAAGATAAAGTTATGAATTTTAGAAGGCAAAGACAGAAAATATGAAAAAAAAGTCGCCGAGCCTTAAAAGGGAACCTGTCAGCACGATTTTAGCACAGTACCTGACAGGACACTGCATGCCTTCTGCAATGGTATCCTTATGAAGCCTGAACAATCCTGCCGTTTCCTAAATAAAAATATCAAAATTCAATATTCAACTTAATAGACAAGCTCTGCACACCCCGTTTATTGTAATTAATACCCTCCGGCCCCTCATCACCACAATGGTCCCAATGTAATCCCCTTTGAAACCACCCCTCACCTCATTGCTGTGCATAAGCCGGACATGTTCTATGGCACAATTATGCTCATAGCTCCCACACCTTATGAACTAGCAGAAGACGGGGAGTGTATGCCTGTGGAGAAGAAAGTAAAAGCAGGACTCTTCCAGAGTGATGAGCATAGCTGTGTCAGAGAACACAATCAATGCATGATGAGCTGAGGCCTAAAAATGTGGATACAAATGAGAGTACATTGAGGCTGCTGTGTGGATGTCAGAGTCGTCAATTACAGAAAAGGGGACATGCAGAGCTTGACTTATTTGGCTAGCTCTCCACCCCCTTGACTTCAAGAAGCTAATTTGAATATTGAATAAAAGTGATTTTCTGTAGGATGGCAGGACACATTGCAGAAGTCATGCAGTGCCCTGTCAGGTACTGTGCTTGGTTTGCTGACAGGTTCCCTTCTAACACCCTAAGTACCATGTGCCCTTAAAGGTTTGAAGGGGACCTTTCACACCCTCATCAATTTGCAGTATTGTATACTGCTAGAAAGCAGACACAGCGCACTGTGACTTCAGCATGCTGTCGGATTTCCCAGTATGTACCCCGATGCTGGCGATATTGGTGCTGTTAATTTCGGCACAGATATCTTCCCACTGCCTTCTGTCACAACACCATACGAACTCTGATGCTCAAAAAAAAGCCTAAGCAGTCCCTGATGTCATTCAGTAGGCCTGAAGAGGCTGAAGACCAGCGCTGGAGCCCAGGGAAGGCGAGTAACACAGTTTGCTCACCTTTCATGGGCCTTTGATAGTTATACTTCAGAGTGTGTAGAGACCCCAGAGTATCACAGCAGTTCTGGTTTGGATGTTTAATAACGGAATTATTTCTGATGTATGCATAGTGGTTTACTGTATTGAATGTTTTATTAATCACATTTAAGTTGCTGATTTTCACAATACATGGAAGAAAATAGACAAAAAAAAACAAAAAAAACACACACACACACACACACACACAGCCTTTAATAAAGCAGTTATAGATCTCAAAGAGGAGGATAAAGAT
This sequence comes from Leptodactylus fallax, assembly GCA_947044405.1. Classification (NCBI taxonomy): domain Eukaryota; kingdom Metazoa; phylum Chordata; class Amphibia; order Anura; family Leptodactylidae; genus Leptodactylus; species Leptodactylus fallax. The sequence goes on from CAMRHE010000272.1 coordinate 429,303, forward strand.
TAGGGAATTCTTACCTTGCCTCATAAGCATCAGCTGATGCTCATGGCGAGCTGCTTCCATTTCTGCCTCTAATTTTTCCTTAGCTTCTCTTATGTTCCTGTCCACCTGCTCTCTCTGCTGTTTCTCCATTTCATACAGAGCTTTCCATCTAGAAGAGTATTCAAACTCAAATGTCCCGGGCTGAGCAAACCTTGGGGGTTCCTCCCTTTCCCTAGAAACAAACATTTTAATTTTATTTATTTTTGTACAGTATAAATTTATAAAAATATATATATTTTTTTTGTATTACACAGGGCTGATCTATAAAAAAAAAAAAAAAAAAAAATTGCAATTCAACAGACATTTTCTCTCAATTACGATTAATAGCAATTATTTAGATCACGCCCCTTTTATGCCACACCTCCATTACAGTATGAGTAAGTAAGTGAGTAACCCTGTGATATTCATCTCACAAAGTTTGCCCGGCGGTTTCATTCTGACCTAACAAACTGCTATTATTGTACTGTGGGGTCTCTTTAGACCCCAAAGTATAATAAGTGAAGGGCCATGGGAGGTGAGGAAACAAAACAGTGTTACTTACCTCTCCTGCGCTCTGATATGATCCCTCAGGGATCAGCCAGTCCCTGACATCAGCCAAAAGCGCCACAGACTGCAGGTAGTCACGCCGGAGAGGCAAGTAACAATGTTTTTTTTTTTTTTAAGTTTCCTCACCTCCCCTGACCCTCCGCTAATTACACTCTGGGGGTTTAAGGAGACCCCACAATATAATAGCAGTTTCGGTTTGGCCTGAACAAAACTGCAAACATAGTAAACAACCAAACAAAATCACATTTGTTATCCAGCTTGATGCTCGGTCTCAGTTATTTTTCAATGAATCGTCCAGACCTATTACACACACAAATATTACATAAAATAAAGTCATATTACAAATTCAACTAATTTCCAGCTGTACACCCTTCACCACAAATGTTGCTTCTGTGAGTCAGCAAACAATGTATACAGCACTCCATATAGTGAACTCCATTTAACGCTCATAAGCCATTTTCTAGAAAGCCTGATGTGGGATTGGCGATGTTGGTTTTTGGCCACACCCTGCATTGACTAGCCAAACAGACTTATGTGGCTTTATCAACAGTAATTTAGTTTGTACTTTTTAGTGGTTGGTAAAAGCTTCAGATGGTTTGTTCTTCTAACAAGCTTTAAAATAGTATGTAACACAATGCCTGTTGCCATACCTATTTAAAGACCAATTTCACACCATATTGTAAACGTTCATAATAGAGTTGTATAACAAATCCTAGTGAATCAGAACGTCATCAAATGAGTAAACTGAATGACACCACAGGATCCATCCAGACCCTCAATACAAAATCCAACATAATAAATTTGGTCCATCCAGACCCTGCACAGATTAGCTGATCTAGCAGCCTCCAGATGCCAGAAGCTGTGCTCAGTGCAGCTTCTATTCAAGTAATAGGAGCGGTGGCGCAGTTCACCGGAAGCACCACTATACAGTGGAGGGGCTGTGTGCCACTCCTATTACTTGAATGTGTCGCCCGTCCACTAGAAGCTTCCAGCACAGAGGCTGCTACAACAGATGACCTGTGCAGAGTCCAGGTGACAACCTAAAGAGACAGTGATATTAATGATGGAGAACCAGCCAACCTTAGGAACACAACACTTCATCACAAGGTCTGTAACAGCATTAGCTGGAATGAGAATGAATTAACTTACTTGAGGTACTGCTGAGTCTTCTGCATAAATTTTTCCGGCAAGCCATCCTCATCATCAAATTGTTCCATTGGTTCTACAATAACTGGACGAGGTGTCCTAAAAATAATTGATACAGAACAATTGTGATATGAATTTTGCATCAGACCCTAAATAGTCTTGTTTGGCTACAAACTGGACCTGAATATTGAGTTTGTAGTCAGCTGCCAAGGACCGATGGAAATAAACCTAAAGGGGTTGTCCAACACAGAAAAACTAAATTATTACAAAAACATTGGTAAATTATAACACAAAAATACGACACTCGCTGTATCAACATCCTGCTGCTTCCGTTCAGGCACTGCTGGACTCTTTACTTCCTAGTTTAGCGTTGTTACTGCGACAATGACAGGTGACTTATGCAGCCATGGTTAGAGGGTCACCACTGTGATCAGTGAGGGTGGGTTCACACCTGCGCTTCAGTCCGTCCATTGCCAATCAGAGTGAAAATCTCGGCGAACGGGATTGGCATCGGATACAGACAGGTTAGCGACGCATTGGTTAAAAACCCATTCATTTGAATGGGTTTTTAAAGCAATGCGAGGGTGTCCGATTGCACCCTCTGCTCTACGAATCTTTTTTTTTCGTCGGAAACAAAGTCGGACATGCAGGACTTCGTGTCCGACAAAAAAAAAAAACGGCTTCGCAGCGCAGAGGGTGCAATCGGACACCCTCGCATTGCTTTAAAAACCCATTCAAATGACATTTTCACTCGGATTGGCAATGGACGGACTGAAGCACAGGTGTGAACCCACCCTGACTGGTTACAGCAATCACATGGCCATGTTGGTACATCACTACTAGGCCGGGATGTGCAAAGTCACAGGAACAGATGGATCAGTAAGAAGAGTGTGTCTTTGTCTTGCTTTATTTTATAATCTGTAAAGCGGTTTGCCAATATATAAATTTGTGCCAATGGGGTATGCAAAATAAACTTCAGCAACACTGAACCTATAGTGCTGCATCTGATTCACAAACCCAATTCTAAAAAAGTTGGGACGCTGTGTAAAATGTAAAGAAAACAAGGCAGCAATGATTTAGGAATCTCATCTAATATTTTATTCACAATAGTATATCAGAAGTTTTAAATTTTACCATTTCATTTGAAAAAATATCTTTTAAAAATAAATGGCAGAAACACATATAGAAAAAGTTGGGGCAGGGCCACATCTACCAATGTGTAGCATCCCCTCTTCTTTTCACAGTCTGTAAACATATGAGAAGTTAGGAGACCAATGGCTGCAGTTTTGGAAGAGGAATGTTGTCCCATTCTTGTGTGATATGGGATTCTACCTGCTCAACAGTCTTGGGCCATTACTGGATTTTTCATTTCATAAAGTGCCAAATGTTTTCTTTTTGTGACATGTCTGGACTGCCAGTTCAGCACTAAGACTCTTATTCTGTGAAGCCATACTGATGGGATGGATACAGTATGTAATTTAGTGTTGTCTTGCTGAAATATGCAAGAACTTCCCAGAAAACCTTTATATACCGCTCAGCATTCATAGTGCCTTTCAAGTTGTGTAAGCTGCCCATGTCATAGGCACTAATACAATGCCCAACCATCAGAGATGCAGGCTACGAACTGTGCGCTGATAACAGGCTGGATGGTTCCTCTCCTCTGCGGTCCGCAGAACATGTCATTCATGGTTTCCATAAAGAAACTCAGATTTTAAATATTCTCACCACAGAACAGTTTCCATTTAGACCAATTTTCTGGCATGAGCTATGAAGAAAATCTACACCAGTGTAGATCTCTATTCAGACACATGGGCGTGTAACTGATTTATGAAGCGGCTAGAGTCTTGTCAGAAATCAGTTGTGCTATACACGTCAGTCATGATCTTATTAAAGACTGCTGATTGAAACTGCCCCATTATACACTGTAGATTGCTGGATATCTTCACGACTTCTCAATTTCACGTTAAGGAACACTTTTCTGAGTGTTCCACATTTCTTAGATGCAGTTTTTCAGATTGGTGAACCATCTTTGCTTCTGACAGACTGTCTCTCTCTGCTAGAACAAAGGTCACCAGAAAAAAAAAAAAAAAAAAATCTAACTGCGCCAAATCAAGGGAGTATATCAACAAATTAGCAGATTTACAGATTAAGGGGCATGACGTGATTATACATTTTTTTATTTTTTAGGCTTCCTTATATAGCGCCATCATATTCCACAGCGCTTTACAGACATTGTCAGTCACTGTCCCATATAGGGCTCACAATCTATATTCCCTATCAGTATGTCTTTGGAGTATGGGAGGAAACCGGAGTACCCGGAGGAAACCCACACAAACACGTGGAGAACATACAAACTCCTTGCAGATGTGGTTCCTTGGCAGGATTCGAAGCCAGGACTCCAGCACTGAAAAATCCACACACTGCATCACTCTTCACTATTGCTTCCCAAAGTCAAGCTACAATACTAGCCTAAACCTACAAAGAGTGAAACTGAATCTGAAGGGTGGGGGGGGGGGAATGACCCATTCTATAACTCTATACACCTCAAAACTTCCTTTACAAGTTGTGGATGGCCCTCATATTACTCTAATCAGCAGAAAATAAGGTAGAAATCCTAATTTAATCCCTTCCTGGTGACATTTTTCGGTTTTCAACTCCCCACCTTCCTAACCCCATAACTGTTGTTTTTCTGTTCCCAGTCATATGAGGGCTTAATGTTTGCAGGACAAATTTTTCTTCATGATGCTACCATTTATTATTCTGTACAATGTACTGGGAAGCTGGGAAAAAAAAAAAAAAAAATCAGAATGGGGTGGAATTGGAGAAAAAGTGAATTTGTGCGTCTTCCTTACGGGCTTCGTTTTTGCGGCCTTCACTCTGCCAAAATGACATGTTACCTGTATTCTATGTTTCGATATTATTACGGGGATACCAAATTTACGGTTTTATTTACATTTATACGGTTTTATTTACATTTTAACCCCTTAAAAATCTTAAACTTTGCATTAAAAATTTCTAAAAGTCGCCATACCATAATTTTTTTTTTTTATTTCTGTGTATGGGGGATGCACAGGGCCAGGTTTACTACTTAGTCATATCATTTTGGGGAATGTCTATTGTTTTGATCACTTTTTATTAAAATTATTTATCAGAAGTGAAAAAGCAAAAAAAATTACGGTTTGGCACTTTTGATTTTTTTTTTTTCCCCCGCAACCGCATTTACCATACGGGAAAGATATTTTATAAGTTTGTAAACCGGTCACAGGGATACCTAATGTGTATGTGTTTCACAGTAATATTTTACTTTTATATGTATTATAGGGAAAGGAGGGTGATTTGAACTTTTAGGGGTTTTTATAATATTTTTTGAAAAACTTTTTTTTTTATTTTTTTAACACCATTTTATTAGCCCCCCCAGGGGGGCTTGAACCTGCAATCATTTGGTTGCAAGTCCCATAGACTGAAATACAACTGTATTGCAGTCTATGGGAGCTTAGCAATGTTACTATTGAGGCTGGTCATAGACCAGCCGCAATAGTAATATTACTATGACAAGCCAGGCAGCCTTCATAAGGTTACCGGCTGTCAGAAGAACAGGTCGGCTCATGGGATCTCGCCGAGTGGGAGCTGGCCTGCAACTATAAAGGTACGGGGCCGGTGGGGACCGGCACCGCAGGCGATTTTTTCACTTTGGGTGGGATCCTGCACTGCAATGCTCGCAATCAGAGAACTCTGATCGTGGGCATTAGCTCTGGGTCTCCACTGTAGAATACAGCGGAGACGCGGGTTGCTAGTGGCAGCCGCGCTGCAGGAGATCTGCCGCCATCTTTAAAGCCCCGGCATCCGTCGTACTACAACCACAGATGTCGGTAAGTGGTTAACACATCAGATGTATAAGCTATATAACATTTCAAAGGCCTAAAGATATACTATAATCCCATTTTTTGGCTTTTGTGTCAGGAGAGAATTTTTGTTAGACTTTATTAACCCAATTTCCCTTTAATACAAAGCAGGCTGTAAAGTTCCCACTAGCAATGCTCTGACCTAAGCACCACAAGGGCATGTGTTCTCCATACACTTGTACTCAATGCAGTATGTAGAGCTGTAGTATTTGCCAAAGGGAAATGGTCAATTCAAATGGCTGTATCCCCAGTTTTATACAACCTAGAGAAGTGGTTCTGGTATCACATGAAAGCTGAGATTTCATAAGCTTCATATTCTGCCACGATCATAGTACTAGCTATAAAACAACCAGAGACATCCCTAGTTAAATCACAGTCGAGAGTTTTATATAAAGCAAATCAAGCACATTCCTGACTGCGTTTTTAACTAGTGATCTCTCCATTTGTTTTATAGCTATTACGGCGATCTTGGCAGCATCTGACTGCTGAGAATATACCACTTATACAAGTTGAACGAAACCAGAAATACAGCCATATGACCATCCCCCTTGACAAATGCTACAACTTCACATACTGGCAATACAAATGTGTACAGATTTTCCCTAGTAACAGCTCAGTTAAGAGGGTTGTTAAGGAGAATTGTAAAGCCTGTTTTCTATTAAAAGGAAGTTAGACAGGCGAAGTATATTACAAAAAACGTTCACTAAACACCCACCTACACAATTTCAAAAAAACAAAAAGGACTCACACTTTAAACTCAACCCCAAACAAAGCAGACACTCATACATATGAATAAAAAACTGCAAGTACAGAATTAAATTAAAACCACTTACGTTGTCAGTATAAATGCTCCCTCAGTGCACCTCTCAAGAGCTTTTCGTGCTGGGGGCTTTGCTGCAAACTCCACAAATCCCTTTCCTGTTGCTCTGCCACGATCATCCACTATGACTACTGCTCTCTCAACTGGGCCAAACATGGAGAAGGCTTCTTCAAGTAGCTCATTTGAAACCACAGGAGACAAGTTTTTAACAGTCAATGCTGCCCCATGAGTTGCAAAACGGATACGCAGTGGTCTGTTTTTGAGCACCATGCCATCAAGTTCTGCTTTTGCTATTTCAGCAAGCGTTCTGGATTCCTAAAAATAAAAGAAAAAAAAAATTATGTGGCGTCAGCAGGTTTAATAGCCATTTAAGGTGGTGAGCACATATTGCGGTTTTAGACTCCTGGGGCATGTCTAATTTATAATTACAAGACTGTGTAAATCACAATAGTTTTGGTTATTCACATATCAGCAATCCAGACTGAATAATGGCTGGATGACATGGCTGCAAAATAATTGATGTCAGCAAATGAACAACAATATATTGAGCTTACTTTCGATTAATAGCTCAGCCCTACAGTGAAGATCTATCCAGTGACTGCCAGGTGATGTCCTCTCTGACTGAAGTAGTCACCCATTCTTCATCTATTCCATATGGCCCAAACTACCATAAATACTTCCTACAGCCATGAAGTGTCTCTTTCCGCAAACTTCCTATCCTGCTACTACGTTTAATGCACCTCTCGTCGCCTCCTACAAGTAACAGTGACCCACTTGTGCTCCCAAGTTATAATGTCTTCCTTGTACTCCTCACAAGCAACTGTGTCACTTAAAAGAAATTGAACCATTTTGTGGCCACCCACACAGAAGTGTGTGTGTGTTGACAGAGGGTGGAATATTAAAATTTAAAAAAACAAATAAATAAATTTAGTGCACCTACACCCAAGTCCTCTCTTCAGGTCGCCTGTCAGCAGTGGATGGACCAGAAATGCATATACTTAGGTGATCATCAGAAACAAATATGTAGTACCCCCTGCACTGGAAAGAATTGGGGATGCGCTGTCTGAACAGAATACTGAGAGTAGGTGAGTACTGCTTTTTTTTTTTTTTTCTTCTATTTTATCCTAGGTCTGCCTGGATTTTCCAGGTGTTCCAAAAACAGTGCTGTAGGCAAATAGGAGTGTAGACCGACTTCCCACTGACAATCAGTGTTCATTACAGGCAATTCTGCCCACATAAAAGGAACCCTAAGCATGTGTTTACACATATACAGTGACACTTTTTTTTATAACAAACCCACATAAAAACTAAATTACTGTGTTGAGACAGTTTACAATAGGTAGCACACGCTGAGGGACATGTTTAGGATACACAGATATATTGGTACATCTGTACAAGTCTCAAACTGAAACCGCATCAGTCTGCCAGACACGCACTGTTCTCATCTACATTGTGGTTTACATCATAAATGGACAATAGACTGTGGCATGCAGAACTATTCTTACCGTCAAAAATGTTGGACCCTAACCAAACCTCCAGTATAGATTAACTAAGAGTCTAAATATAACTCTAGGCAACATCTATCAAATGTTCTTCACAGCAGGAGTCTAAGTCAAACTACTGAATGATATTTTTCCCACAAACAGACTTTCATTAACAGGTCATTTATAATAACTAGTAATTGTATTTCTCAAATACATTCTGAAGTGCTTTACAGATATTGTCGGTCACTGTCCCATATTGGGATCACAATCACAGGCAGTGACGTTCTGTGTCCTCTGCTGTGGCTGCTGATTGGCCTCAGCAGTCATGTGCGGCGGGAACTTCCACCAGAAGAAAACATCAAACTGCACTGGCAGACACCGGAGCACCAGGGACAGGAGAATATATGTTTTTTTTATCTTTTCACCTTCAGTGGCCTCATATTTAAAAAAAAGTTATCCTGGACAACCCCTTAAGGACCCAGCCCAAAAGTGCGTTAAGGACACGGCCTCGTTTTTCAAAACTGACATGTGTCACTTTATATGGCAATAACTTTGGTGACGCCTTAACTTATACAAGTCATTTTGAGACTTTTTTCGTGACACATTGTACTTCATGTTAGTGGTAAACACTAATGAATAATTTTGTATTTATTTAGATATAAAAAAAAAAAAAAAAAAAAAAAATTGGGAAATTTGGAAAAAAAAAAATTTGCAATTTTCAAAATGTGAAATGCTCTGCTTTGCAGACAGACATACCTCCCAAAGACATGAATAAATATTATCTACCATATCTCTGCTTTATATTGACATCATCTTTTAATCGTCCTGTAATTTATATTGGATGTTAGAAGGCTTACAAGTGTAACAGCAATTTTCCAGATTTACAAGAAAATTTCCCAAACTCATTTTTTAGGGACCACTTTAGTTCTGAAGGGAATTATAAAGGCCTATATATTAGAAACCCCCATAAATCACCCCATTTTGAAAACTGCACACCTAAAATAATTCTAAATAGTATTTGGGAAGTTTGTTAACCCTTTAAGCATTTCACTGGAATTAAAACAATATGGAGGTGAAATTTAGACATTTCATTTTTTTCCACTAATTCTTTAATTTAGCCCTAAAATTAACACATTCACAAAGGGTTAAAGGAGAAAATGCATCTCACAGTTTGTTATGCAATTTCTCCCGAGCACAGAAATACCCCACATGTGGGTGTAAATCGATGTTTGGGCACAGGGCAGTGTACGGAAGGGAAGAAGCGACACTTGGCATTTGAAAAGCAGATTTTGCTGGAATAGTTTTCAGGTGCCATGTCGTATTTGCAGAGCTCCTAGAGTACCAATACAATGGAAACCCACCAAAGTGACCCCATTTTGGAAACTACACCACTGAAGGGAATTATCAAGGGGTATACACTGTGTGCAGAATTATTAGGCAAATGAGTATTTTGATCACATCATCCTTTTTATACATATTGTCCTACTCCAAGCTGTATAGGCTTGAAAGCCAACTACCAATTAAGTAAATCTGGTGATGTGCATCACTGTAATGAGGAGGGGTGTGGTCTAATGACATCAACACCCTATATAAGGTGTGCTTAATTATTACGCAACTTCCTTTCCTTTGGCAAAATGGGTCAGAAGAGAGATTTGACGGACTCTGAAAAGTCAAAAATCGTGAGATGTCTTGCAGAGGGATGCAGCAGTCTTGAAATTGCCAAACTTTTGAAGCATGATCACCGAACAATCAAACGTTTCATGGCAAATAGCCAACAGGGTCGCAAGAAGCATGTTGAAAAAAAAAGGCGCAAAATAACTGCTAATGAATTGAGGAAAATCAAGCGTGAAGCTGCCAAGATGCCATTAGCCACCAGTTTAGCCATATTTCAGAGCTGCAACGTTACTGGAGTATCAAAAAGCACAAGGTGTGCGATACTCAGTGACATGGCCAAGGTAAGGAAGGCTGAAAAACGACCACCTTTGAATAAGAAACATAAGATAAAACGTCAAGACTGGGGCAAGAAATATCTTAAGACTGATTTTTCAAAGGTTTTATGGACTGATGAAATGAGAGTGACTCTTGATGAGCCAGATGGATGGGCCCGAGGCTGGATCAGTAAAGGGCAGAGAGCTCCACTCATACTCAGACGCCAGCAAGGTGGAGGTGGGGTACTGGTATGGGCTGGTATCATCAAAGATGAACTTGTGGGACCTTTTCGGGTGGAGGATGGAGTGAAGCTAAACTCCCAGACCTACTGCCAGTTTCTGGAAGACACCTTCTTCAAGCAGTGGTACAGGAAGAAGTCGGTATCGTTCAAGAAAAACATGATTTTCATGCAGGACAATGCTCCATCACATGCATCCAAATACTCCACAGTGTGGCTGGCTAGTAAAGGTCTAAAAGAAGAAAAAATAATGACATGGCCCCCTTGTTCATCTGATCTGAACCCCAGAGAGAACCTGTGGTCCCTCATAAAATGTGAGATCTACAGGGAGGGAAACCAGTAAGTACACGTCTCTGAGCAGTGTCTGGGAGGCCGTGGTGGCGGCTGCACGCAATGGTGATCGTAAACAGATCAAGCAACTGACAGAATCTATGGATGGAAGGCTTTTGAGTGTCATCGTAAAGAAAGGTGGCTATATTGGTCACTGATTTGTTTTTGGTTTTGTTTTTGAATGTCAGAAATGTTTATTTCTAAATTTTCTGTTATATTGGTTTACCTGGTGAAAATAAACAAGTGAGATGGGTATATATTTGGTTTTTATTAAGTTGCCTAATAATTCTGCACAGTAATAGTTACCTGCACAAACAGATATCCTCCTAAGATAGCCAAATCTAAAAAAAAAAAACACCCCAACTTCCAAAAATATTAAGCTTTGATATTTATGAGTCTTTTGGGCTGATTGAGAACATAGTTGTTGTTCAATAATAAAAATAATCATCTCAAATACAACTTGCCTAATAATTCTGCACACAGTGTAGTGAGTATTTTGACCCCACAGCCGTTTCACAGATTTTACTAACATTGGGATGTATAAAAGAAAAATTACTAAAACGTCACTTTATCCCCAAAGTTTTCATTTTCACAAGGGGTTAAAGGAGAAAAAGCACCCCACAGTTTGTAAAACAATTTCTCCTGAACACAGCAATACCCCATATGTGGTCGTAATCTGCTGTATGGGTACAGGGCTCAAAATTGAAAGAGCGCTATTTTGCTTTTGGAGGGCAGATTTTGCTGGAATAGTTTTCAGGTGCCATGTCGCATTTGCAGAGCCACCAAAGCACCAATACAATGGAAACTTCCAAAAAGTGACCCCATTTTGGAAACTACACCCCTCATTGAATTTATCTAGGGGTATGGTGAGCATTTTGACCTCACAGCTGTTTCACTGATTTTATTGACTTTGGGACGTAAAAATGAAAAATTATTTTTCCAATAAACCGTCCATTTAGCACATTTTTAATTTTTGCAAGTGGTTGAAGAAGAAAAAACACCCCAGTTTGTTACACAATTTCTTCTGAACACAGAAATGCCCCATATGTGTTTGTAATCTGCTGTATGGGAACATGGCAGGGATCAGAATGGAAAGAGCACTATTTAGCTTTTGGAGGGCAGATGTGGCTGGAATAGTTTTCAGGTGCTATGTTGCATTTGCAGAGCCCCTAGAGTACCAATACAATGGAAACCCCCCAAAAGTGACCCCATTTTAGAAACTACACCCCTCAAGGAATGTATCAAGGGGTATTATCATTTTGAGCCTAAAATGCTTTCTAAAAATTAATGTACAAAGTGAAAATTAAAGTTTTTAAAGAAATATCCAATTTTAGTGCCTAATACGTTGCGGCCACTTTGTGGCATCAGAGACATGAACTCCTAAAACTATTAAAGTGGGCTATCCCGGCTACAAAAAAAAAAAAAAAATTATATATGTGGGTGTAAACTGCTGCTTGGGCACACAGCAGGGCTCAGAAGGGAAGGAGCACTGTGTTTTTTTTAGCTTTCGGAGTATAGATTTAGAGGGACTTTCTGGTCACCATGTTGTTTTTGCAGAGCCCTGGAGGTGCCAGTAAATTGGAATTCCCCAAGAAGTGACCCCCATTTTGTAGGGGCAATTTTAGGGTCTCTGCAAATGTGACGTCGTCCAAAAACCAACAATCTAAATCTGCGCTCCAAAAGCACATAGCGCTCCTTCACATCTGCGCACTGCTGTGTCCACAAATGGCAGCTTATGCCCACATATATGACACTAGTGTACCCAGGATAACGTACTTAGCAACGCCATAAGTGGGTATAAACTACTGTTTGGGCACAGCCGGCCACAAAAGGGAAGGAACGCTACTTTGGTTTTTGGAGCACAGTTTGGTTTTTGGACACCATGCCACTTTTGCAGAGCCCATGAATTGTTCCGACCAGAGGTTATGGAGCAGCTGTCAGTTACAGCTAACACCCGGTTCTGATGCCGCCCGCTCAGATAGTGAGCGGGCATCCGGCCTCGGGCATAGTATTACGCCCTGGTGCGTGAAGTACCTAGCGCCCAGGATATAATAGTACATCCAAGGTCGTTAAGGGGTTAATACAATGGCTAGCACAATGTCAATGATCCCTGAGATGTGAATGAGCCTTTATTCTGCTGTATAAGAATATCCAGTCTTAATGAATTTCCCACAATGCATTTATAAAATGACAATTTCTAAAGTTTCTTTAATTCTCATGAAAGTAAACATGCAACAAAATAAGCATTGAATAAATTAAAGTGGTATTCTGGTAATTACAAGTTATCCTCTATCAAAGAATATGGACCAAGTACCTGATTGGTGGGGGTTCAAACACTACTACCTCCACATATCAGAAGAATTGCGTGTGCCCTTGGGACCCTTATGCTCATGATCAGTGGTGGTCCAAGTGGTTGCATAGGGGATAACTTATAATCACCAAGATATCCCTTTAGTTATTTATTATACATATCATATAATGGGGAAATGTATTTCTTATGCCATTCCTTAAAGGGGTTGTACGGTTATGGACACATCCCTTAACCACAGGACTGGGGATAAGTGTCCGATTGCTGTGGACCCAATCTCTGGTTCCCCTAGTGATCAGAAGGACAGTGGACCAAAAGTCCCTTCTTGTGAATGGAGCACTAGGGCACTTGCATGACCGCCGCTCCATTCACACGGAAGCTTTAGAGGGACTTTCAGTATTCTGTCCTCCTGATCACTGGGGGTCTACCTGGTTTCCCAGCAATTGGACACTTATTCCCTATCTACAGTACAAAAAGTAAAAAATTTTAAAACCAACCAACAAGTTTTTAAACAAAACAATTTAACCACTTCAGTACCGGGCTGGTTCAGGATCGAGCAGATTTCTGTTTATTTTTAATACATGCAGTTTTGAGGGATATAACATTTTTTTTCCCTTTGTGTTATTCAATAATTTTTGTATTTTTTTGGTGATTAATAGAGCTTTATGTTATTATTTTTCCAGGTTTTTTTTTTTTGTTAACTTTTAGGCCCAGTTCACATCTGTGATCGGGTTTCGGTTCGGGGAGTCCTCTTGGGGACCCCTGAACGGAAACCTATACGCATACAAAGTGGTTTACCTGGGAAACCCGCAGACCCCATAGACTATAAAGGGGTCCGTGTGGTTTCTGCATGAAGCAAGTGGAGAGGAAAGTGTTGCAAGCAGCACTTTCCTCTCCACATGTTTCCGCATGCGGAAACCACACTGACCCCATTATAGTCTATGGGGTCTGCGGGTTTCCCAGGTAAACCACTTTGTATGCGTATAGGTTTCCGTTCAGGGGGTGGTCCCCAAGCAGACTCCCCGAACGCAGATGTGAACTGGGCCTAATATCTGAGAAAAAAAAACAAAACTGCTTTTTAAAAAAAAAAAAAAAAAAACAAAAAACTTCCCACTCACTTAAGGTCATTTACACTTCGGTGACACTTTGTTGTGTCGCTGGGGGCAGGGCTAGAACCTGTGATGGGAGCAGGGGGAAGATTTCACTATTTATTTACACATTGCCCCCCCCCCCCCCCCGTAAGGTCATAGACCTCAGGCATTTTAACTTTCATTGTTTCATTTGTTAATGAAAGTCATACACACGAAAAATTGGTACCAATAAAAACTACAATTCGCCAAGCAAATAAAGATCCCTGACACATCTCCGTCAACAAAGTAAGGATACGGTGATCCCAGGCAAATCGTTTGACACCAGGCAAATTTTAGAAAAATAAAGTTTTATTTTGTAAAAGTCGTAAAACATAAAACAAATATAAATATAAATATCACTGCAATCGTAATGACCTACCAGACAAATTTACCATGTCATTTTTAATACAGAGTGAATACTGATAGAATTGTAGGTTTTTTCACATGGACCCCGCAAAAACCTTAATAAAAGCTAATCAGAACATTATGTGCACCCCAAAACGGTGCCAACTGAAAGCAAAACTCATCACACAAAGAATAAGCCTCCACATAGTTATGTGACAGAAGTATAAAAAAAGTTATGAATTTTGGAAGGGGGAGATGGAATTTATGAAAAAGTCGAAGAGTATTAATGCCCAAACTACCCTGTGTCATTAAATGGTTACTGTCACAGAAGTGATGTAGGCGATTAATAAATCTCCCCCAGTCTATAGAAAACAGTGATACAGGTGCATCTCAATAAATTAGAATATCTTTGAAACGTTCGTTCATTTCAGTGATTCAGTAATACAATCCATAATCAGCGTCTTCCATGATTGTGTGTCCTACTGAACCAGACTGAGGGACCATTTAAAGGCTTAGGAAACCTTGGCAGGTGACACTGAATTTACAATACTGAACTTTTTTACAATATTCTAATTTTCTTAGATTTTGGTTTCCATTACCTGTAATCCATAATCAACATTTACAGAAATAAAATACTTGAAATAGAAGACTCTGTGTGTAAAGAATCTAGAAAATATAGGTCACTTTTTTAATTTAATTACTGAAATAAATAAACGTTTCAAAGATATTCTAATTTATTGAGATACTCCTGTAACATAGAAACAGAACCAATGTCCAGGAATATACAAAAAACCACCATATCCAAGTACATTATTGCCTTAAGCTAGGTTCACACTTGCGCTGGGCTCTCCATTGTTCGGGTCCGAAGGGTAACCCAAGCAATGGAGAGACCGTCCACTAAAACAGCAGTTACCCGCTGACCCCATAGACCAGAGGTTCCCAAACTTTTTTTTTCTCGCAGACCACTTTCAAAATTTTACTGGTTTCGGTAGACCCCCTGCTGCTACATTTCTACCATATTCCCAAAACTCGTCAAAAAAATGTGAAGATTAGCTCTAACGATGGAAATTTGCGTCGCGGCTGAGTTCCAACCCTAAATTCGCAGTGGTAAAACTAAAAATAGTATATTTTCTTGTGTTCTATTTATTAAAATAATATGAATTACAGACTTAATAGAATTAAAATTAAACATTAATAATGTAAGGTAACTTCAAAAATGCAAATCAACAATTAAAAAAAAATAGTCAATTTTAATGGGAGGGATGTACTTGATGGATTGACAGCAAATTATCAATATTTGGCTTCAGATTTGTGAGGAATAACTGCAAATCTCCCCGTTCTGTGATGTTCAATCTGCTCCTTTTTTTGTTAATAGGTTTGTAATGACACAAACTTTTTTCGACAAGGTATGACGAGAGAAACGCTACCAAAAGTTCTCTCACAATTTCCCACAGCCCAGGATATTTTTTGGGTATTTCTGCCTGCAGCCAAAATGTTTGATAGCCTTTTTTAAATTTCACCTTCAGCTCCTCATTGGTGCTAAGCTCGAGTAGCTCCTCTTGTAATACCACATTCGCCACTTCCGTTTCATCAAATGGATTTATGATCCATGGTGGTATTTCCATCGTCAGAATAGCTTCAAATCTATTTTTGAAGTCATCATGCAGGGCATTTAAATGTTGAACGTATGTCTGAATATCCTCATCAAGACATTCTGCCTGTGACAAGTTTGGAAACTGGGAGAATTCGCGCCAACTAATATTTTGCTTCATAAATTTCAATTTTCCAAGAAAAGCCGAAATTACACCCTTTGTTTTATTAAATTTAGGCTGTCCCCTTATAACTGCAAGTTAATGTCATTACATTTTTTGAACAAATCTGTCAAATACGCGATGTCTGCTTTCAATTTGATCAGGTTTTCTTTTAAATCTGGATCTTTACTTAACAGAAACTCTAAAACTGACTCAAAAAGTGAGTAAAATCTTGTTAAACATGCACCTTTTGACAACCAGCGTACTTCAGTATGTAAGAGCAATCGTTGGAAGTCTTCATCGTTTTCGTTGCACAATTGTGCAAATAAACGGGTATTCAACGCATTGCTTTTTATTTTGTTAATTGCTTTAATCACAAATTTTTTAACCACTTAACGACCCAGGGCATAATAGTACGTCCTGAGTCGCATGACGATGTATGGAGAGCGCTCAGGAGCTGAGCGGTCTCCATACACCGCAGGTGTCGGCTGTATAATACAGCCAGGACCCGCAGCTAACAGCAGTGATCGGTGCCTGCACCAATCGCGGCTGTTAACCCTTCAGATGCCGTGGTCAAACGCGACCGCGGCGTCTAAATTGCGGAGCCGCCAAGGGCGCTGCCATTTTTACCTGATCGCCGCCCTCCAGAACGTCATCGGAGGGCGGCGCTTGGTTGCCATGACAGCCGGGAGCCTATTGAAGGCTCCCAGGCCTGTCATTACATTAGAGCTATTACACAATGCCAGAGGCATCGTCTAATAGCAGTGAAGGCATTTTGCTATTCACTGCGATACAGTAGTATCGCAGTGAATAGTATGATCGATCAGACTCCTTAGGTTTCAAGGTCCCTAGGGAGTCTGATCATACAAGTAAAAGTATAAAAAAAAAAAGTTTTTAAAAGTATGAAAAATTTTTTAAAAAAAACACAAAAGTTCAAATCACCCCCCTTTCCCTAGATCAGATATAAAAGTAAATAAACAAAAGTAAGCATAAACACTTTAGGTATCCCCGCGCTCCAAAATGCCCGAACTATTAAAATATTAAAATATTTATCCCATACGGTGAATGGCATAGCGGGGAAAAAAATCAAAATGGCCAAATAGCGTTTTTTTCAACACTGTCTCTTATAAAAAATTGAATAAAAAGTGATCAAACCATCAGATCTTTCCCCAAGTGGTATCAATAAAAACGTCATGTTGTCCCGCATAAAAAGACGCCTTACCCAGCTCCATACATGTAAATATGAAAAAAGTTACAGGTGACACAATATGGCGACGCAAAATTTTTTTTTCTATTTAGCAAAGTTTTCAATTTCAAAAACGAAAATGCAAAAACAAAAAATGGCCCGGTCATTAAGGGGTTAAAGTATGACCATTTTTCACCGAAATACAGCCTGTCAAAAATCACCGAAAAATTTGGAATTTTTTTGAGTAGTGTATTATCTGCCTACATTGATAGGTAAAATTAAGCCAACATTTTTGTTCTTTACTATCGAAACCAGATACATTTTCGTGGACCCCCACTTACAACTTGTGAACCCCCATTTTTTTTTTTCATGCCAACATAGACCCCCGTCGAGTCTCTCGTGGACCCCTTGGGGTCCACCTAGACCACTTTGAGAATCACTGCCATAGACTATAATGGGGTCCGTCAGGTTTGCACGCTTTTTATACCGAAACCAGCAGAGAGAAAAGTCCACCATGCAGGAATTTTCTCTCTGCCAGTTTTCGCTGGATTCTGTGGCGGAAACTCCGACGCAGATGTTAACCTAGCCTTAGGCTACATTCACACTACTGTTATTAAGAGTCTGTTGCTCTCATCTGCCATAAGGTTGATGTGTCTCTTCCCACTGACAATTATGTAAACATGATTAACGCTTTTTTCCATCAGAAAAGGGAAAAAAAAAACAAAAAAACATGACTGAACATTGAGGGAATGCAGACAGACAACTGACGGAGGAGTCTCTGTCATTTAACGTCTATTGCTCCTATCCTGTGAAGAATGAGAGCAACGGACGTCAAATAAACATAGTGTGAACCTAGCATAAAGGTAGATTCACACTAACGTTGCCTTAAATATCAGACTGACAGACCCACTGACTATAATAGGGTCGGACGTTTTATAACAAAGCGGCGAAGGAAAAATTCCTCCATGCAGGGCTTTATCCTCTGCCAATTTTAAAACAGACACTGCAACAGAGTCAACTCTGGCGCAGATTTGAACATAGATTTAGACTGCTTGTGGCGTTGCCTGGCAACACTGTCTACCCATAGGCACTATCCCCTCTGTCCACAACTCTACTTATAAGTCCACCTTTTGTTAATGAAGATTAGACAGATGGGATCTTATTGATTTCAATGGGCAGTCTCTTTGTTTACAATGTATTCATTCTCATTGTGATGACAGGTTATATAAGCAACACAAACAAAAACACTGCATGTAAGAAGTTACATTTTTGATACACACTGCCAATAGGACCGCAGAAACATAACCAACTATTAATCATTTTCTCATCCATCTTTCCCACTGACTTGAATGTAATTTGCAGCTTGCTCTCTATGTACTAAGTGAAGACTACCACACAGCACACTACAGGAGCTCAGGCATGGCGCACACATAAATACATACCAGGCGGATGAAGCCGAAGCCCCGGTCCCGGTTGATGAACACCTCGCTGGGTTCTCCATACTTCTCGAAGAGCTTCTTGAAATCCTCCTCCGTGATGTCGGTCGGTAGGTTACCCACGAATAAGCGGCACCGCTGGGTATAGCTCTTCTCCCCCGGCTTCAGGAAGCTCTTGATGTCAATGGTCACCCCCCGTTCTTCTTCTCCTTCTTCCATCTTAGGAGGCATTAGCGCCGGGTCCCCCTCCGAAAGGTCCAGACTGCGTTTGTTATTCTTCCCCGGCGGTACCATTTGCTGCTGCGGGGGGGAGACCATCTCATTGTTGTTGCTTCCGTTGTTATTCTTTTCAATGCGCACCTGCTTGAGGTTTCTGTTCGTCATTGCCATCTTACAACAGAGGCGACTGTAGGAATCTACCGAGAAAGAGCTATCAACCACGCAAGTCCGAGCAGTAGCTCCAAAATGGCGCCGAGAAAATTTCCAGCGGGTCATGACGTCACGCATACAGACTCTTTTCCCTTCCTTACGATTACAAGAGGCTACATGATTATGCAAGCCGTTGTCTCCACCCAGGAGACAGTACAGGACGGGGCGTCGGCCATTTTTCAGTAGACCACACCCTATTTTTTCCGCTTTTAATAGTCTCAGGTAAGATGACTCAGGGACGACGACACATGAAAAATACTAACTCCAACCTAACGAAAGTAAGACGGCGTGCTTTCCCATTACATAAGAGCCGTACTGCGGTAGCCAGCGTCGTATTATTGGGTGGTGTGTTGCTAGGGCACGTGCAGACTAGAGTAACAATGCTATAGAATAACGTGCGGTATTCTCAGTCACTGCACATGATACAAAGCTTCCTATTATCCTGCAGCGTTCTTCACACCCTCCAGCAGTAATAAATAGGGAGGCACTGTTACTTGGGATGAATTTATTAAGACTGGTTTCCTATGCCAGTCTTACGTTACGGCCCCGTGTAGCAGGCGGCATTGCATTGTTTTTTTCTGCAGCAGTTTTCATAGAAAGTCCTCAGAGTTTTCCTCCGTCAACTTTCTGCTTCCAGTTTTTGAAATCGCATCATGTCTGCTGAAGATTATTTTCTGCAATGTGTGGATGGGATTAGCCAGATTCCCATCCACTTTTCCGGTACTGTAAAACGCAGCGGTTTTTGCAGCGGCAACATTGCGGCTTTACGCTACATGGGGCCCCGGCCTTAAGGCTGAGGCCCCACATTGTGGAAATTCAGTTTTTTTTTGTTGCAGATTTTGCTGTGGTTTTTTTGAGCCAAAGCCAAGAATGGCTACAAAAGGAATGGGAAATATATAGGAAGCTTCTTATACTTCTACCTTCTGATTAATGTACTCTTGGCTTTGGCTAAAAAAACCGCAGCAAAATCTGCAACAAAAAAATCTGCAACTGAGAGCTTCAGCCTAAAGGGGTTATCCAGGATAGTTTAGTATGGTGGCAGGAGGTCAGGGAAGGTGAAAAACAAAAAAAAAAAAACATACTCATCTGTCTCCAGTACTCCGGGGTCCCATGCTGCTGTCCAATCCCACGGCCCCCCGGGGTTTCTCTTGCGGAGGTTCCTGCCGCATGTGACCACTGAGGCCAATTGGCACCGTAAGGAAAGGAAATGAGATGACACAAGTAACGTCCTGCTTCCTTTCCTGAGGCCACTGATTGGTCACGTGCAGCAAGGACTTCCACCAAAACAATCCCCCAGGCACTGCTGGACGGACAGCACCGGGGGACACCAGCCACAGGTGAGAATGTTTGTTTTTGTTTTTTTTTTCACGTTCCCCGGCCTCCTGGCTAAAGTAGGTTCTCTGGTGACTTCTTACAGAGGACACCGAAGCGCCGAGGAAAGGTGAGTATGTATATTTTTTTTTTTATGTTTCTCCTTCCCTGGCATCCTCCAGGATTTCTCAAATTCCTGGACAACCCCTTTAATGAATGCCATGAGCGGTGCAAGACACAGCTGAATTTTTAAGAAGCTCTGGCCTCTTGAGTACGCATCCAGGGTCAGGAATTGGCGTGGAATTCCTGGATAACTCACACCTCAGTCTGTCGTAAAAAGTGATGAGCAAGGCGCAGGACAGGGGATGTGGCACATCTTTGGCAGCTAATATTTCAGCAACAGACGCACCAATTGAGAAGCAGCAATAATTATTATTCAGATAAACCCGGGTATCTCACTGTGTTTACAGTTCAATAGGGACTATTATAGTGACAGACACTTTAAGTAGAGCAGCAGGGCACCTGTTTGACTGCCAGGCCATTCATATTCTACTGGACCATAATTGTGTGGTGAAGACTGGAGGAATCAGACTGGAGAGACTCAGGACTTGTGTACGGCTGGATTCTCACTTGTGTAGGAGTCGACTCCACCGCAGAATCCGCTTAAAATCGTCGGAGAGACAAGTCCTGCAAGGAGGACTTTCTATCTGTCAATTTCAATATAAAACCGGCTTAAACCCAGCGGACACCATTATAGTCTATGGGTTTCCGTGTGTAACCACTTTTAAGCAGACAGGGTCCACATGGGGACCCAAAATACGGAAACCCGAACGTAACACAGAAAGGTCATGGCCCCAAAGATCAACATTAGCCGAGTCTATTCCAGGGCTCACTGCTGAGACTTGGTTTCTCGCACGTTAGAAAACTTGGCATGGTTGGCGATTCAGGAAGGAATCCTTCAGACATTTCGTGCTTGCTTGTGTACTATGCAGCAAAAAGTACTGTATTGAGGAAATACCCTTGCACCACTTCTGAGAGTGCCATTTGCATCCATTCTGTTGGATGCCCCAGAACATTAACCCAGACACTCTATTCCCAGGAGCAGTCTAGAGTACACCTCTGTGCTCTATGGACTTTTTTACAGACTCATTCAGGAAGCCTGGTGACTTATGATTATCTTAAGGATTCTTTGTGGTTTGCCAGGAAATGCTTGGTTATGAACTGGGAGAAGATGCCTGTCCAGGACTGCCATAGGCTGGTGCACAACCTGCTTAGACTGTTTCATCATGAACAGTCTGAATATGAATGAAGAAGACTGATCCTCTTCTCCTCCCCTCCTTCCCCTTCAATAAAGCTTTGGTCCCGTGATACAACTACCTTTTCCCTCTTTCCCTTTCTCCAAAACCTTATCACTTGCCTATTGTTTTGATGACTGTTACGTAAAGCTTTATAAATATGTTTATGCGGTGTAGGGTGTAATGTATAGTGTAGGATCTGTGCCTACCTAGGTATGGGCTGACATTAGTTGCTGTAATGGTTTGTAAATAAAGATATTGCAATAGTTTGCTTGTGAAAATGATAAAACTGGAATGGAACAGTAAATAGCTAACAGCCACATTATAAAGTTGAGCTAGCAAAATATGCTATAGTGCAGGAGTCGACACCCCCCGGCATGCGTGCCAAGAGTGGCACGCGAGGCATATTTCCCTGACACGGAAGCTCAAGCCTACGAGGCAGGCACTTGGGAGATCTTGCCCAGCAGTTTTGTTTGGACCATACACGTCCAAAACTAAACTGCTATTATTATGCTGTGGGATCTCTTTAGACCCCAGAGTATAATAAGCAAAGGCCCAGGAGAAGTGATCAAATGTAAAATAAAATGTTACTCACCTTTCCTGGACTCCAGTACCGCTCCCTGTTCTCTGGCCCTTCTGTCTGATGTCAGAGACTGATGACTGGGTCTCAGGGGTCACATCGTCGTCAGGTCCCCGACATAAGGCAGAAGCGCCAGAGAGAACAGTGAGCTGCGCCTGAAACCAGGGAAGGTGAGTAATATTGTTTTTTTTTTTTTTATGTTTAATCACCTCCCCTGGGCCTCCGCTTATCATACTCTGGGGTCTGAAGAGACCCCACAGTATAATAATAGCTTGTGAGTGGCGCCACTATGGGATACTATACTGTGTGGAGGGGCCAGTGTGGGATATTATACTATTTGAAGGGGCCACTATGGGACACTATACTGTGTTGAAGGGGCCGCTATAGCATATTATACTGTGTGAAGGGGCTGCTATGGGACATTATACCGTGTGGAGGGGCCGCTATAGGACATTATACCGCGTGGAGGGGCCGCTATGGGATATTATACCGTGTGAGGGGCCGCTATGGGATATTATACCGTGTAGAGGGGCCGCTATGGGATATTATACCGTGTGAGGGGCCGCTATGGGATATTATACCGTGTAGAGGGGCCGCTATGGGACATTATACCGCATGGAGGGGCCGCTATGGGATATTATACCGTGTGGAGGGGCTGCTATGGGACATTATACCATGGTGAGGGGCCACTGTGTATGATTATACTTTGTGGAGAGGCCACGAAGTGCAAAAATGCACTATGTGAATGTAGCTTTACATCAAAGTGAAAGTACCAGTGGCCTAGGATTGGGTGCAGCTATAGCTGCACCCATATACATACCTGTAGTGTGTCACCACCCTGAGGGTGCTTCCAGATGGTGCTCCTGGACGCATACATTAACCACTAATTGAGGACTGTACATGTACTTTCATTGCTTCTAATGGGAAAGTACAGGTGTGTCCAGGGAAAAAGCAGTAAACACATGCGACCAGAAGCATCTCGTGGCAGCACTTCTGTGTTATGGTTTGTGGTATATGACTTTAGTGTAGGGGCCGTCAGCCTCGCAATTATTGCACAGCACTCCAAGTACCTTATCTTTGATTTTTTTTTTTATTTAAAATCAGCACGCCGTACAAAAAAGGTTCCCAAACCTGCTATAGTGTGTAAAGACACAAGAAAACAAGTGGTTAAAGATTTTATAGCCCGCAAGGTACTAAACCAGGAGATGGATGGAAGATAATTCTAGTCAAATGGAGTACAGAGTAATTTGTGTTCCTTAATGTATATTGTGATCTTTAATTAAAGGGATTGTATAATCACTTACACGAAATCACTTGCAGTGTGTGTTTTGCATGTAGCTTGTGTTAATGGTTTTGTGGTTTGTGATTAGTGACTAGTTAAGACTGAAGCCCCATGTTGCGGAAACGCAGCGTTTTGTTTTGTTTTTTTTTTATGCCAAAACGCAGTGTTTGGGGAACAGTATCAGCAAAGTGAATGAGATTCTGGCTAATCCCATCCAGACAGTGCAGAAAAAAAAACGCTGCGGAAAAGCTAGGTTTTTGAAAAACACAGCATGTTAATTATACCTGCAGAAACGTTCGCAATTTTCCTATAGGTTTAATAAGGGAAGTGACTTCATCACTGCTTACATTGCACAACATATTTAAAGGGAAGAGGCTGTAATTTCAATACAAATTACAATACACAGCCATGAAACAAATGTTGTGCAATGTAAACAGTGAAGGGGTCACAGCGTTCGCATGAGCACAGCTGCCAATTCAAACAGCTGATGGGTGGGAGTCCTGGGTGACAGACTCCCACTTCTTTTTATTGATGATCTATCCTAATGATGACTGCACCATTCCCCATCATTCTTCTGTCCTGTACTGTACACAGTATAGGCAAAGCCGCAGGGAGTCCAGGCATCATAAATCACAATGATACTTGGATTCTTGGTATCTGGACCAGATTAGGTTCAGGAAATGCAGGCAATATACAGTCTGGATTTTTAAGGTTAAAATTCATCACTCGACTTAGGCTTTGTTGAGATCACATTTTCCCTACATGTTTGGAATATACACCCAGGGCCGCTTTAACTATAGGGCAAGCGGTGTACTTGCACCAGGCTCTATGGTTGCAGGGGCCCCCAGATCCAGGCACCAGACTTTCTGCCCGGGAGAGCTCCACTTACAACAAAACACTAACAAAGTTGAAGCCTATGACAGAGCAGGGAGCTGTAAAGTCCTTGCTCTGCCATAGAAGACTTACAGTGATGTGCAAGACGTCCCAGTGCAGGTTATTACATCACTGCATCGCATCACTTGTGCTGGGCCGGGACCTGCGCCTGAGTGCAACATCAGGAGAAGGTGTCAGCTGCTCCACTCATCAGGGGATTGTATAAGATTGATTGGGGTTTTTTTTTTTTTGGTTTTTTTAAGAAAAGGGAGCAATTTCTGCTGAGGGAACAATTACTTCTGAACATGGACATATTATTTATAAGGGGGGGATTATTTATAGTGGGGGAACTATTATATTTAAGGAGGGCTATTATAAGGGACAATCTATTATTTATAAGGGGGTTATTATAATTGGGAAATATTATAAACAATAGCACCCCTTAAAAATAAAAGTTTTCCCCTTATAAATAATAGTATAAGAATACGTTTAAAAATAGAAGTGTTAATAGTTTATTTTTGTCAATGAACAAAATGCAATGTTAATCAACGAAAAAAGAAATCTAAATCAAATCAATATTTGGTGTGTCCAAAAGCAAGATGATAACCTTAACCTCATTTCATAGTACATATATGGATATAATCTACATACATAGTTGTTGATCAGCATTGTAACTACTATGGTACTTACCCCTGCCTGGAGCGGCATCCACCATTCTGCTGGTTGCTGCTGGAAGCAGTCAGTAAGCTTGTCTTCAGACAGGTTTCCATCAGTTCAGCTAAGCTCTTAGAGTACTGTGTCAAGTCACAGTGCAACAAGGACACTTCCTAAAAGGCAGACACCAAAAGAGACTAAATATAGTTTATGTTTTTTTTGCCAGCAAAAAAACAGGAATGAATTCTATTGAAATGTGTAAAGAAAAATAACATTTCTCTCTTTTGGATCTATAATATAATAATATTTTTGGTTAAATATTTCTTTATGTTGCATATTTGGAATCTTTTCGAAACATTTTCAATCTCTTATACAGGACCTTATGGTTAAGGGAAAACTTAAATGGTCCTATAAAATTACATTTAAAATGTATTTTACCCAGTTTATAATCTGATAGTAAATATACTTGAACTAAAGCTCTCCCTTGTGGATATTGAAGATATTGCATGCAACATCTTTAGTTCTACAGGTCCACAAGCTGCTCTTTCAATTTAAAAGGGTTATCCAACCAGATTACATATATACATATTGCTAGGTTTAGCTATCAATTGCTGAATGTGGGGTTACAACTACATGACATCCAGAAAGGATTACAGGTCCTTCAGCATTTGTAACTACAACATGCCTGATTTAGAAACCAAAAAGTGTTTGGAACTTTGCATTTTCAATCCTTCCAGCAAGCCAATAAAATATAACATGTTAATGACAAACTTTTAATTACCAGTTGCACCTGCATTTCACCACAATTTAGAGGTGGTTTGATAAGAAATCTTACAGATAGGACATCAGAATCAGATTGATGGTCAGACGTCTGGCACCTCCACTGATCAGCTGTTCTCAGCAGCTGATACACAAAAAATGGGGCAGGAAGCAGATAGCTCCATTCCCTCCCATTTCAAGGGTTTTCCCCTTAGCAATCATGCAGATAAACCATTTCCACAGTAGGTGCCCGTGTCCGCCCTGATTCTGCCTCCCATTGTATTGAATGGGTGGCAGAGATTGGGGCAGGACATTGTATTCTACAGCTAGTTCAGCCACAGAATCTGTGGCTTGAGACAGCCCACTGACTAGGTTCATTCATCTGGGCCTAATCAGTGGCAGAAGCCACGGCAGGAAGCCAATGCTCTGTTTTGGTATTCCACCGCAGGGAGGAAAATGAAGAGGAATCTGAGGCAGATGTCCATCCCAAATTCCTCTTCAAGTTCCGACGTTTGAACTTAGCCTAACTATGGCTTCACTCCCCACCTATGTGCCCTCTCTTCTTAGATCTGTACCCCCCACAGCTCCATTACATTTTTAGCCTTCTCCAAATCCCTATTACATTACATTACAATCCTTATTCCCCAAATCCCTATATTACACTATCCTCCTCTGTGTTGACTTCTTTACAGAGACTAGTATCACTTGCAAATATTGAGATTCTCCTCTGTAAACCCTCTACCAGGTCATTAATAAAAATATTATTAGTAATGTCATGGCTCAATAGCAAGTTTGAGGTCAAGAAAATTCTTTTTCTTAACTTCAAAAAAAGGGTAGAAGTTTACCGGGTGGACTGATGTGCAGAATAAAGGTATTGGGAGCCCAATGAAAACATTTCATTCCTGTCATCCTCAAGAATTTTCTTTGTTGTTCCTAGAAAGAAGGGTGTAAGAAGTGGGGTGTAATGCTGGCAGCCTCCTTCCTCTCCACTTGCTCTAGGCTACTCCCTTAGGGAGCGCGCCAACCCACCTAGCTACTTAAAGAACCACACACAGGTAATCTGCTCAAAGCAAATCACAGGCAGGCCCCGTCTTTATATCCCTACCCCTCTCTAATCTCCCTGCCTGAGCAAAGGTTTCAAGTCTGTTAGTGTCTTGCACCAGGTGTTCTTGGTAGTTCTGATCTATTTATTTATTTATTATGCTTACTTATATAGCACCATCATATTCTGCAGCGCTTTACAGACATTGTGGTGACTGTCCCATATAGGGCTCACAATCTACATTCCCTATCAGTATGTCTTTGGAGTGTGGGAGGAAACCCACACAAACACGTGGAGAACATACAAACTCCTTGAAGATGTTGTCCTCAGCAGAATTTGAACCCAGGACTCCAGTGCTAACCACTGAGCCACCGTGCCACCCAATCTGTTACCTATGTACTGACCCCAGCTTATTATCTAACTTTGCTCCTACTACTTGTCTTTGCTCTACTGTTTACCAGTGTTGACCTCAGTTTGTTTTCTGACCATTTGCCTGATCTTGAGCTTACACAAACTCTGCCCACCCTGACCTTTGGCGATACCCCTGGTGCTTCACTCTGGCATCACTTGGCCTGCTTGGCCACCTGCCACTAACATTGGGACCACTACAGGAGGTAACAACCTGGTGGTTTCCTCCAAAGCGAAGTCCAAATTCCTATACAGGAGATAAAGAGTGAATACCTGGGAGGTTACTTAGACAACACCCTTAGGAGTGTCCCAAAGTCAAACTGGTTTGGTAGCATAGTGGGTCTACATCCACTGTTTCTTAGACATACTTACCTACTCCACATTTCCATGGCAGCCTCAGAAGGAAATTAAGATCCTTAATTGCTAACTATGCATTCACCTGTTCTTTTTACCTACTATAGAATCCTGTGTATGAATAATCCACTATATACATATTAGGCTGGGTTCACATGTGTGCCGGAGTCTCCATGGCAGTAACCGCCGAAAAATGGCAGAGAGAAAAGTCCTGCATGGAGGACTTTTCTTTTCGCCAGTTTCAGTTTTGAAATGGCAGACACCTGAGTGACCCCATTATAGTCAATGGGGTCCGCCGGTGTCTGTGTGTAGCCATTGAAACAGCAGTCCGGCTCTCTTGTGTGAACCTAGCGTACATTGTATGTGAATTAAAGGCGGTGTGGTCCTGGATCCTACTGCAGACAGTCGCCATAGTGTCAGAGACAGGTTTGTGAGAGGAAAGGGTGGACGTGAGTGGATGATCTCCAGGGAAACATATAGAAGGATTTTTTATATATCGCTTACTGTTTTATTTGCAACTAGACTGTCCAGATGTTCTCTTCACAAAAATGCAAAAAGAATAATAAAGAGTACTAAATTGGTGTTCAGGTTACAGTTTTAACATAAAAGTCTATGGGAATACTTTGATCTTCCTGTAACCTTTAGTGGTGGTATTTATCCCAAATTTAGTGATTTTTGGGACATATAAGCATGAAGACAAATCCAATGATAGCAAATAGTCATAGGTTCTGACATATGAATGACAAAATCAGTGCTGCACAAATTTACTTGATGTAGGCATTTTATATACACTGAGTTCCAAATTATTATGCAAAAAGTGTTTAGGAGTGATAAGGTAAGAATTTTTTTGTTTGTCAGTTAGACTCATTGATGGTGATGTGTGTCAGGGTTCTTTATATCACTGAAAGCAATTGCAGACACCTGTGCTAATTAGTTTGGCAGGTGTGTCCAATTAAAGGCAAGACTACTTAAGAAGGCTGTCCCACATTATTAAGCAGCCTACATGTTCAGCCAAAATGGGAAAGAAAAAGGATGTGTCGGCTGCTGAGAAGCAACAAATTGTGGAGTGTTTAGGTCAAGGCATGACTACAATCAACATTGCCAAGACACTTCATCGTGATCATCGCACAATCAAGAAGTATGTAGCTGATTCACAGCACACACGTGTGCGTGCTGATAAGGGAAAATTGAGGACTCTTTCCAACAGGCAATTACGTCAGGTTAAAAGAGCAGCTTCAAAAATGCCTTGTCATAGCAGCAGACAAGTTTTTGAAGCTGCTGGTGCCTCCAACGTCCCCCGAACAAAAAGATGCAGGGTCCTTCAGAGGTTTGCAGCTGTGCGTAAGCCATCCTGTCGACCTCCTCTATCCACTACACACAAGCAGAAACGGCTCCAGTGGGCCAAACAATACATGAAGACTGACTTCAAAACTGTTTTGTTCACCGATGAGTGCTGTGCAACGCTCGATGGTCCAGATAGATGGAGTGGAGGATGGCTTGTTGATGGACACCCCATGCAAACATGGCTACGGCACCAACAAGGAGGAGGTGGAGTAATGTTTTGGGCTGGAATCATGGGGAGAGAAATTGTCGGCCCCTTTAGGATCCCTGAAGGGGTAAAGATGAACTCCATAATGTATGTGGAGTTTCTCAAACAGCACTTCCTGCCATGGTTCAAGAAGAAGAACCATGCATTCTGCAGAAAGATCATTTTCATGCATGATAATGCACCGTCTCATGCTGCAAATAACATCTCTGGCTGCTATGGGCATAAAAGGGGACAAACTTATGGTGTGGCCCCCATGCTCCCCTGACCTCAACCCCATTGAGAACCTCTGGAGCATCATCAAAAGGAGTGTCTATGATGGCGGGAGGCAGTTCACATCTAAGCAACAGCTCTGGGAGGGTATTCTGTCCTCATGCAAAACAATTGAAGCAGAAACCATCCAAAAACTGACAAATTCAATGGACGAGAGAGTTCAGAAGCTTCTTTTGAACAAGAGGTCCTATGTGCAAATGTAACATCACCTCGAACAAAGTTTTGGCTTGAAAACTGTTTGATTTCAGTTTGTAATAACCTGCTAATGCTTATAATTTCACAATGACCTTTTTTTTTGTTCTTAATAAAAATGAAAAGGTTGCAAATTCTGCCGTGCATAATAATTTAAAACATGCATTTTGAGTGTTTATTTTTTTTAAAAATATACTGTTATCATAGGCAGTTTGTTGAAAAACCTTTCAATTATACTCGAATAGTTGATGACTGGAAAATTACAATGACTGCAATTCATATAGGTAATTTTGGAAAATATGAGAAAATATTATTTGCATAATAATTTGGAACACAGTGTGTTCAGGACTTTAACATCAATGGCCTCTCCTTGTTTAATCAGTAGCAATCTATCCTCCTGGACCCCTACTGATCAGCACACTGGCCCAGATTTACTATTGTGGATATGACTAGACACTGGCATCAACATGGCATCTGTGGCGCATCTAGTTTGGGCTAGAATTTTTCAACATGCTACACGTGGGTGTGAATTGTCAAACAAATGCGGCATGGCTTAAATGTGCCACAATGCTCCAAAAATGTGTCAAAATAGTGTAAAAAAAAATTCTGGTACAAAGTAAGCCAAATAAAAGGCGATATAAATGTAGACTAGATAGTCTGAAGATATGGCAGATTTATTATTCAGCATCAGTCACTGTGATAAATCTGGTGTATTTTCATACTGTCTAAGTTCATTAACTATTAGTACTGTATATCTAGGCCAATGAGGCTATTTTCACTCTACAGTTGGTCATCTGTTGTTCTGATCTGTTAGAGGATCAGAACAATGGACGTTCAAATTTGCACAATTTACAAATACTAACAAAAGTTTTTCCATATGTATTGGTCATCAATGACTTCAATAATCCAAAAACATAAGGTCTATTTTGCTGGCTTTCTGTTTTCTTTATAGATGGAAGAAAGTGGCACATACTGAGCTTTTTTGTAAAAAAAATAAATGAATAAAATAAAGGAAAGCTGACAGAAGAGACCATCCATTTTTATTTTAATATTGCAGTCAATGATGATGGATACTCTCCTGCTTGTAATTGTTCATCTAACCTCCATTGTTCTGACTCTCTGATGGATCAGAACAATAGATGAGCAACCGAAGAGTGAACCCATCCTGAATTAGTCAAGCATCCCTCCCTGTTTACATCTGAATGTGATGAGTTAAAAGAACAAGACAAAGCGCTTGTACAGATGAACCACAAGGTACTAGAGTTTGGATAGGCTAATGTAAAAGTTCTTCAGATTCCCCTTTAACACAAAAGTAACCAAATCCCTGGAATCAATTCTGGTTCCACAATTCACATTTGCATGTATCTGCAAATAGAAAAAAAATCATATTTTCCTTTCTTGCAGTTTGAACATATGTGGAGAAATGTGCATGCAAGTTTAGGCATGTGTGGTATTTATAACTTTTGTACAGCTTATTTTTGTATCTTAAAGTGTAACTCCCATTTTTTTCCCACTGTGTAAGGGGGGGGGGGGGTTTGGTGACCATTTTTGTAATATTCTTTATTATCCTATCTCACTTCCTTTTTATTATAAAACAGACTGTAGCATTCTCCCTAGCAACCCTCTAACTGAGCTGTTACTGGGGAAAGTGCGTACACATTTGTATTGTGAATATGCAGAGCTGAAGCATTTATGAAAGAACAGGGATGGTCACTTCAAATGGCAGCATCTCCAGTTTTGTTTTGTTTTTAAACTGTAGTTTTTATTAATGTTTTTATAAATTCCATAATAACAAAATGAGAAATGAAAACAAAATAGTAAGGCAAAGGCGCAAAAGCCACAACATGTGGACTGAACACCCAACAATATAGAAATAAACAGAGAAAAATATACATGACAAACCGTCAAATGGAAACACAAAAATATGGGGGGAGACGACAAGGGAAAGAGGGAGGGAGGAAAAAAGGGAAAGGGAAAGGGAAGGGGGAGGGAATCAGAGACCATGCAGAATACAACATGTGTCCCAGGATGACCACATAGCTTCAAAAGCCTCCACTTTATGATTAACGGAGGCCGTTAAATATTCCATGCTACGGATGTCCTTCATGAGAGCAATAAGCTCCGGACTGGTGGGAGGAGAGGTCTTCCTCCAGTGGAGAGCAATAAGGTTTTTGGCGGCAGTACATAGGTATAGAAATAATTTAGAGGTCTGCTTACCTAGGTGTTTGGGGGGGGGGGGGAGATTAAGCAAATAGGTAAAGGGATCCAGGGGGACACCCTGAATAAAAAGGGTATCAGTAAGGGATCTGACCTCCATCCAGAAGGGGCGGATCCGTGAACACTCTCAGAAAATGTGGGATAGCGTACCCACCTCCGCCTGGCAGCGCCAACAAAGGGAGGGAATGCTAGGATTAAGGGAATGGAGCAAGGCGGGTGTGTGGTACCAGTGCATAAGTAACTTACACTGGGTCTCCCAGAAAGTTACACATGTTGAGGACTTGGCCGCACGGGACCAAATAATCTGCCATTGCCCGGGTGTGATCTGCCCCAGACCACTTGACCATATATTTATGAGAGAGGGGGCCCGTCCCTCCCGATATCAGGCCAGCCGTGGAGGTACTGGCTCAGCAAACTTTTTCAAAAGCAGTAGGGACTGAGACCCTTAGGGAACCAAACAGGGAGGCCACAAAATGGACAATTTGCTGGTAATGGAACCACTCAGAAGTAGACAAGTAGCACAGAGGTGAAATAATCAAAAGGCCTGAGCTCCAAAGTCGTCGGATCTACCAGGTCAGCAATGTGAAAAAGGCCCAGTTTACTCCAGGGCTGTACCATAGCCGCCGTAAGTCCCCACGGGAGGAGCGGATTATACAAGAAGGAAACCATAGAGGAACACGGGGAGACCAGGGCAAAATTTGGAGCAGGTGATCCAAATAGCTCGTGTGAAGTGGATGGATCCTAGAAGAGGGGCGGAAGGAAGTGGGGAGGAACAGAACCACAGAAATGCATTAGGGTGTATTGGCGCTAGCCAGAGCTTCTCAATCTCGACCCATTTCGTGTAAGCCTGCGGCACAGCCCAGAGTGGAATACAATGCAAGTGGGATACCCAGTAGTAATGCAAAACTTATGGGATCGCCAACCCCCCCCTCACTCTTGCCTGACAACATCACCGAACGGGGAATGCGGTGGGATTTACCATTCTAGATAAACCGGAAGATCAATTTTTGAAAGGTAAATGTTTTCGTTCTACATGCAGCATTGAGAACATGTGTACAGACAGAGTCTCCCTGGTAATGCTTAGTTAGATCATTGCTAATGGGAAGTTTACAGCCTGTTTTCTTTTAAAAGGAAGTTTGATAGGTTAATAAAGTATATTACAAAAATGTTCACCACACACGCCTGATAAAATAGGAAAAATTCAAATAAAATGGGAGTAACACTTTAACACTATACATTTTTTAACCACTTCAGTGCCAGGCCAATTTCTGGTTCAGGACCAGACACATTTTCGGGTTTTTTGTATGTGCAGTTTTGAGGGCTATAACATTTTTATCATTTGGATTATTCAGCTAATTTCTGTATTTTTTTCAGTGACACATAAGGTCATAATAGACAAAATAGTTGTGTATACAGTGCTCATTGAGCGCTGTGTACACAGCGATCGGGAAGGCAGGGACTGTAATAAACCTTCCATGCCTTCCCTAGGGGAGTTCCGGCTGTAGTTACAGCTGGCTCCCCGTTTCAGCAGGTGCATGATTTCTGGCAGCTGCTGAAAACTGCAAGGATGTACCGGTATGTCCTTGCAGAACAAGGACGTATATACCCAATGGGTGGTCTGGAAGTGGTTAAAGACATGTGTCAGGGTTCATTCAAATACAGGGATGTAGCTATAAAAGTTGGTTAGGTTCCTGGGCTCTGGTGCTCAAGGAGGGCCTAAAGATTCCTCTGCCACAAAGGATGACATTAGAATCATAAACAGCAAAAAAAGAGAGAGAGGGTAGGATGGTAGAACATATTGGATGCTGACTGGTGGGTGGTGTAAAAGACTAATCTAAGTTAAAAACTATGGGCCAGTCAGAAACAAAAACGGTATCTGATGGTGGAAATATATAGTCTCAAACTTAGTACACACAGAGCAAAACCAGTAAAATATATATATTAAAAAAAACTATACAAATTTGGTGTCACTATAATTATATTGACCTGCAAAATTTAGATAATATGTCAGATATATCCCAAGTTGCAGATTTTCTGTTCATAATGACTACAAAAAAATTGAAAAAAAAGTGATCAAAAAGTTCATATATACCCCAAAATTGTATCAATTAAAATTACAGATTATTCTATGAAAATGCCTTTAGGCTTTGGCCCCATGTAGCGAAACACAGCTAAAAAAAATGCTGCGGGGAAAAAAATGCAGCAAAAACAGATTGTGTTTTTTTCCACACCATTTTTCATTGAGTTTTTGCTTCATTTTTCTTCTTACTAAATCTATAGGTAAAACGCTTGCCTTTTTTAAAAGCGCACGTTTTGAAAATGCAGCTTTTCCACAGCTTTTTTTCTGCAATGTGTGGATGAGATTAACCAGAATCTCATTCACTGTAAAACGCTGCATTTCCGCAATGTGAGGTCTTAGCCTTAGGGTGGGTTCACACCTGCGTTCCAGTCCGTCCGTTGCCAATCCGAGTGAAAATCTCGGCGAACGGGATTGGCATCGGATACAGACCGGTCAGCGACGCATTGGTTAAAAACCCATTCATTTGAATGGGTTTTTAAAGCAATGCGAGGGTGTCCGATTGCACCCTCTGCGCTGCGAAGCCGTTTTTTTTTCGTCGGACACGAAGTCCTGCCTGTCCGACTTTGTTTCCGACGAAAAAAAGGATTCGCAGCGCAGAGGGTGCAATCGGACACCCGCGCATCGCTTTAAAAACCCATTCAAATGAATGGGTTTTTAACCAATGCGTCGCTGACCGGTCTGTATCCGATGCCAATCCCGTTCGCCGAGATTTTCACTCGGATTGGCAACGGACGGACTGGAACGCAGGTGTGAACCCACCCTTACACAGTTACTTCCATGGAAAAACAAAAAATGCCAGTTTAGAATATGGTACCACAAAAAAAAAAAAAAAAAATTTGTTAAAAAGCTGTTTTTAATCACACACAAATAGGAAGACTACTATATAACAAAGCGCTAATAAAAGTTTTATGTACTCCAAAATGGTGCCACTGAAAAAAAGTATAGCTTCGTTTATGGAAAAAAGAAAAATAAATCACATCAGTCAGTATGTTATATAACATGACAGAGCTAAGATAGCTTACATTATGTTTCTGATGTCCAGTGAAGTTTGGGTCTCTCTGCTCTAGGAACAAAATAATCCAGTAATGGCCAACCTGCAATTCCTGGCAACTTTTAAGAGAGCTAAAATAGACTAATGAGGTGCCGGTGGCCACATTCTGGGAAGCATTTAGTGGGTGAATTAAACAAGAGTTGGCTGGCCACTAGTTACCTGCATCTGAGTGGCTTCATTTTCTCAGGTCTCAACAAGCTTATTCAGTGCCTTCGCTTGCATCCATTTTTCAAGAGCCTTTACAATCTTCTGTATCTGTCTTCCATGAAAAACCTTCTTTGCAGGAAAGGGTCAAACTTATATGTGTTAACTTCTATTTTGATCCTGTTTGCCTTGCTTGTGATGTAAATAGTTAGCAAGTGTCAGTTTATTATTAGGCTTAGTCGTCAGACTGAAAATAGTAGAATTTTGTAGGTTTCCTTTTAAAAATATGGATGGTGACATGGAAAATTGAAAAGAAAAATTAACATTCTTTAAAATATGTTTAACATAAAAACTGGGCTTCTCAATTAATCTCTCACTTTACTTCTTTGTTTACTTCAATTACTACACACACAAGAAAGAGAGTTAATAGAAATTTCTGACTCCCAAGGCTGAAGCTGCCTTTTAGGTGTTGAAAAAATCCTTCATCTCTGCAGCAGTCCTCCAAAGTGTCTAATGCGGTTTGAAAATTTGGCATACTTTTAAATTATCTTGTCTACCATTATACCACTTAATAGTTGGCTTAGTTTACCTCAGAATTTTGGTGCAAAAATCTGGTGCAATGTCTAAAATTTTGGCCCAACTTCTGAAATTTTGGCCCAATTTCTGGTTTACAGTTTAGCATAGCTAAACAGTCTAAGCAAGACCCTAATAGTCATATTAAATTTGCAAAAACCCTCCCAAAATGTCTTTTTTTTTTTGCAGATTTTGATTTTATGGCTCAAATAAATATTACTGATACGTAATTCTGGTCCCTTACATACATTTTGATCCTTTAGTGATCTAACACATATTAGCCTTAAACCAGTAATATTTTATCCCTCTCTGCATTCCCGCTTTCATAACTTTTTATATTTTATTTCAATGTACCTTTGCTAGACATTGTATTTTGTAGGTACATAACACTTTTTCATTAGTTTTTATTACTTTTTGTTTTTGAGAGGCGAAATGAACAGAAAACATACATTTTGGCACCTGAATTTTAAGGTTTATGTCGTTTATCATATAGAATAAAAAATATACTAATTTTATTATAGGGGTTGTTACAGATGTGGTGATACCAATTTTGTGGGGGTTCCCCCCCCCGTGAAACGACTTATGGACGACATCTAAGGGGTTAAATGGCAAGTATGTTTTCTGATTGATAATGGAGGGGGGGGGGTAATATCATGAACAAAAGTCCATGAATTAATTATCTGAAGTGACAGGGACGGGAGAATGAAAACAAGACTCTTCTCTCCCTGAAGACTGTCAGCAGCTTGAGTTCTCCTGCACAATGGTTAAAGTGAAAGCTGCGAATATATGCAGCGCTGCTTTAACCAGTGGTATCTCAAAATCTAGGTGGGTTAAAGACGTGATCTTGGTCTTATTTTATAGACTATGCGGCTCTGGAGTTAGAGTAGCTTAAAGTGACATCACACCCTTTTTTTCAACAAGCTCCACCTTATCGTATGAGGTGCACAAACTGTTAGAAAGTTTCTAAAACACATAGAAAATTAGGTTTATGTACATCAGTGCAAATGAGATCAGATTGGTGCATATTTATTAGTTTATCTGCCCCATTATCTCCAATTACTACCTGCTTTAGATGTTTAGAACTTTAGAAAGACAGCCTGTCGTTGTTGTACCCATAAATATGGCTCTCACCAGCATACATATTACTACCATTACCCGTTCCAGACTCTCCATGGACTAAATGACTGACTTACCAAGTTCCTGGACCAGGAGGAGCTCTTTAGATTGATATATAGTATTATGGGAAAAGATTCATTATAACTTGGTTGTCAAGTGATTGGTCTTCCTTGAGCATGCCTACAGATATAGGTGTAATTACTGAATAGGACTGACAACTTGACAGCCAAATTCAGAAAGAGCAGAGATGTAAAGAGTAGCTATTATTTAATTATTTTTGTAAAAGAATAGTTCAAGTGAATATAAGAAATGTTGCAATATCTTATCAGAAGAAAATGGGTTTAACTCTGTTTACTGCCCTGTTTGCTAAACTGCTTTAGTGAAGACAGATTGCAGTTCATAGAGGTTTATTGGGAGGGGGTTGAGAGGAGTGACAAGTAAAGAGAGACGTTCTGGAGTAGATTACAGTAGGGTTATATTCACAAGGAGGAATTTGCAGCTGTAATCAGGCAGATTTTTTTTTTCCACTTGCTGATTTTTTCAACTAGAAAAAAAATGCTAAAATAGCATCTATACATATATATAATGCTAACTGAGCAGACAGAGCAAGAACACACAACTAGTACACTAGATCCCACAAAATAATCAAGTAATCTCATTGGGAAGCTGTGTGCATAGTGTGTGTGAATAATATCAACACAGTGGTGTAGATAATAGATCTCATTTAGTAAAAGAGCCCTATTACAAATCGATCCGTGGGTAATTAATTCACCAGATCAAAAACACATAAAGTAGGTTCACTCAAAAATAAATGTATATGAGAGATCCTGTGTAGATATGATAATCTCCCAATAATAGCCAACGCCATCTGCTGGAGAGGTTGCTCCTTATATAGCAGCCTCCACAACAGGACCCCACCCCCTCCTCCATCCGCCCCCTGGTGGTAGCCAATGATTGCATAGGCACTGCCCTCCTTTTTCAGACGTACCACAAGGTAGTGGGAGGGGTCGATGATGTACACAAAGAAACTGTCAGCAGGATAGAGCGATGTTCTCAGGTAAGTATAGCTCACCAAGCGCTAAATGTAAAATGAAATCGCGTCCACATGACATCAAATGTAGGATGACAAAAATGTAGGATGGGTCAGAGGCTCACTGACAGCTTCCCAATGAGATTACTTGATTATTTTGTGGGACCTAGTGTACTAGTCATGTGTGTCCTTATTTCACGTGCGCCGTCTGCTTAATTAGCATTATGTATAGATGCCATTTTAGCCGATTTCCCAATAAAAACTATATTTTAATTTGATTTTGGGAACTGAACATTTCTGTGAATTGCATAGACACTTTTTGATCTGGTTCAGTCACCCCATGTGATTGTAGAAAAAAAAAAGCGTCCTGCTCATTCTTTAGCTGGAATCGACCTGAAACTCCCATTGAACTGAATGAGAGGCAGATTTTAGAACAGGTTCTTGAAGCAGATTTTGGAGTAGATTTTCAGAAAACGGATCAAAATCAGCTTCCAAAATTCCTGAATTCTAGCTTTCAAATTCCTGAAACATATTTTTTTTGCCTGACCAAATTGCTCTCTATATACATGCCTTAATATTGCCACTTTACTGGCATTTCAGGGGCTCTGCAGAAGCAGCATGCCATCCAAAACCCAGTCTAAATCTGTGTTCCAAAAGAAAATAGCGCTCCTTCCCTTTTGTGCCCTGTTGTGCGCCCAAACAGCAGTTTATGCCCACATATATGACATTGCCAAGGGAGGCATCTCAGGTCTAATAATGGTATATATGTGGCACATAACAGGGCACAGAAGGGAAGGAGCCCTATTTGGCTCTCAGGGCAGCAGAAGGTGAAATGCAACTATGTAAGCTGTGTTTAATACAATGGAGTACATAAAATCCCACACTATTTTCCCGCTAACTCCTAGGATGGAGCTGCAGTCTGGAGAGTCATTTCTGGTATATTTTCCCTCATAAACACTAAGCCTGATGTGTACCCTGATGTACTCTTGCATCTTAAACATTCCTTATACAATCCCTTTCCTGCTGCAGCAAGTTTTACACTGAAGGATGTGATGATTTTTCTTTTTTTTTCATTTTCATTTTTTGTTCATGTAGCCATGTGAAGGCTTGTTTTTTTTGCTGGATGAGATGCATTTCTCAATTACATTATTCTGAGGTGCCTATAACTTATTGACTAAAGTTTACACATTTTACATTTTTTAGTGTTCACTGTACAACATTACCTTTAATTTATGGGTCAGTATGATTACAGTGATACCTAATTATTTTTTTTTATTAGTTATATTTTACATGTTTTTATTGTTATGAAGTCTGCAGAAGAAAAAACATTTTGGAAAAGAAATCTATTGTTTCTTTGTATTGCCATCTCCTCAGAGGCATAACATTTTCATTTTTCACTTGATAACGTTGGTTGAGTTTTTTTTTTGGCGGATAGGTTATACTTTTTATTGGTAACATTTTGGGGAACATACAGCTTTTTGATTACATTTTATTCCATTTTTGTGAGGCAAGATGACCAATAATCATTATTTCTAGTGATTTCTTTTTTTATGGCATTCAATGAAGTTAAATTGTATAGGTTTTTATAGATGCAGTGTGATACCAAATATATATTGTTTTTATTTGCCTTAAATAAAATGTATTTTTATATGGTAAAAGGGCATTCTTCATTGTATTGTATTTTTATTTATTTTATATGATTAACGCTTGTGATTGGAGTTATCTCCAACTGTGGGTCCTACAGAAGGACTCCAGCTGTATGTTACAGCTGACCCCTGCTGTCAATGTATGAGTGGGTGCCATGTCAGCTTTGCTGAGCGTTAGCTACCTACTGCTGCGGCGTATATGTACAGTGGTGAGCACGAAGGTATTAAAGGGGTATTCCCATCTCAAGGATCCTATCTATACTGCTAGCTTATGTAAATTGAAGACTTTTCCTAAATCTATTGCTTTAGAAATGCTGCTTTGTTTTTCTGCTATGTGAAATGTTATCTTCCATTGTTTACACAGCGTTTCTATAACAACGGACCTGTATGATAGGACAAGTGACATCACTCACTGCTCTCACTATTATCTACAGCTCTGCCTGCAGGACAATCAGTTCAGCTAATTGCAGCTTGCTGATAAAGCCCTGTCTGTTATCTCTCTATGTAAACACACAGATAACACTGAGTCTGTTCTTTAGAAGCATGTGCATATTCATAGTGTCCTGTTCAGCAAGCGGGGGGAACAGGAAGTGAGAAGAAGAGACATCAGGCAAAGCTGCTGAAACAGGGAGAAGGGAAAACCCCTTTAATATGAAAAATCCAATAAAAATAAGTATTACAAAAAATGTAATGGCCATTTAAAGTGGTTGGTCCAAGTTGTCAGGTTATCACAGCAGTCTGAATAAAAACATATTGAGTGGTAACTCGTCAGGTAAAACTACTGCTCCATTAATATGGGGAAAGCAGGACTCCATTTTTAGAATAGGTTGGGTCCCAGCAGTTTGGACTCCCATGATCAGCCAGTTTTCACCTAACTTGTGGATAGGTGAGAACTTGGTGCAACACAAAACTGCTTTAGGCCAGGGTCCCACATAGCATAACCGCAGAGTTTTACAGTACCTGCAAAGTGGATAGGATTCTGACTAATCCCATCCTCATATTGCAGAAAAAATTTCACAGCGGAAATGCTACGATTTCAATAACGCTGGCGTTTTGGTAAATCGCGGCACATCAATTATACCTACGGAAATGTTGGGTTTTCGTTACAGGTATAGTAGAAGCAGAAAGTCTGCAGAGGAAATCTGTGTTTCTGCCGCGGTTTTTCCCACAGCACTTTTTGGCTATGGCTCACTACATGGGGCCTTAGCCCTAGGTTAAAGCCCCACATTGCAGAAAGGCAGCGTTTTTTGTTGCAGATTTTGCTGCGCTTTTTGAGCCAAAGTCAGGAGAAACTTGAAAAGGAATGGAAAATATAAAGGAACTACTTAGAACAAAAACGTGTTTTTGTTGCAGAGCCAAGAGTAGTTTCAAAAGAAATGGGAAATATTAAGGTAAAACGTATACTTCTCTCTTCTGCTAAGTCCACTCTTGGCTTTGGCTCACAATCCTGTAACAAAATGTTTAAGAGAAAAAAAAACACTGTGTGTCTCCATTCTCCATCCATGTTGTTTCTAGGTACTCTCAGTAACTGTTCTGAGAATTGAGGCTGTCTTCCTGTCATGATCTAAAATGCCTGCTTCATGCCTTTGACCACATGACTCTGGTTGACCTACAACCAGCACAGATATGTTTTTCAAGGAGACCTGCATTTGCAGATGAACTTGACATAACTGGAGTTTATTTTACATTTTTGGAGACCATTGTGTAAAGTTATGAAGATTTGCTTGAATTTCTCCTCCAGTTACAATTCTCAAAGTACTGGACAGAGAGGCAATCTCAATCAGTTTCTCTAGCAATTTATGCATACTTATAACATATGCCCAGTTGATCACAGCTGATCACAGCTGCTACTATGGGTCAAATTTGCTCACAAACACATCTCAGCATCCTCTAGTGTGTGTGATCAGTAGCCTCTTCCTTGTGTATTGCAACCTCAAGTGCCAGGAGTCAGGAATACCTCTAGGAATTTTAAATAGTTAATCACGTCTCTGTGCTGCTAACACAAAAAAAAGTGCTGGCAGGCACTGACGCCCTAGACCCTTATGTTCAGGGGATAAAGATATGCTCTCCATATGAAATATTAAAGTACCATCCCATGAACAGCACTTTAAGCCATTTACTTAATCAAATCTTGTTACCTATCATCTCAAGTTGCCTCCTTCTCTTCAAATTTCCACATTTCTCCTCTATGAACCTTGGTCATCAATGAATTTTCCATGAAAGATAACACTTCTCCACTCGCAAATGATCTGATAGCTTTGAATTCAAGTAGATTTTTGACTGTCAGCAGAAATTGCTACTTAAAGAGGACCTTTCCCCACCTTTCCCAATTCAAGTTCTTAGCATCTGTTATTAGTTGCCGGGCCACTGATTCCAGCAGTTAGTATTTTTTCTCTATGACCCACGATTCCCGAGCAACAAGTACAGTTAGTTTTGATGCCTGATGTGCTATTTAAGTTCTGTA
The DNA here is from genome assembly GCA_947044405.1 of Leptodactylus fallax. NCBI lineage: Eukaryota > Metazoa > Chordata > Amphibia > Anura > Leptodactylidae > Leptodactylus > Leptodactylus fallax. Next base: position 471,212 of record CAMRHE010000272.1, read on the forward strand.
ATGTCAGAAGGGCGGTGTCAGGGAGGGGTGTGATTCAGAGCTCCAATCACATGCAGCCAGTATTAGAGCTCAGAATCACACCCCTTGTCTGCTCCTGCCTGACACCGCCCTCCTGACAGTACAGAGATTAAATAGCATATCAGACACAAAAAATAACAGCATTGACTGCTCAGGAGCGGTGGGGGCTAGAGAAAAAAAATCCAACTGAGCCAGAATCAATGGAAGCAGCTATTAATTTATGTAAATTTCTGGGCTTGTTGGAGGTTGTGAAAAGTCCTCTTTAAAAGAAGTATATCCATTATATTTATTTATATATGTCTGATACAAGACACAAGTCCCACCTCTAGAACCCACAACTATGTCTAGATTATGGGTTGGTTTGTTTCAGTAACCCTTATTGAAATGAAGGAAGAGCGCCACATACATACAGAATTCACCTGGATTTGGCGGTCAACTCACCAGGCAGGGCAGCTTTCAGAGGGCCACCTTTCAGATGAGAATCCTTCAAGTGTGATTAATATCTACTAGCCTTTTATGACATCCTGTAAAAAAAAAATAAAAATAAATTACCTTTATTCTATGTCAGTACAATAAGGTGATACCAAATAGCATATTATGTAGAAAAAAAAAATTACATTTTTCTATATGTCACTACAATATAGTGATCCCAAATATGTGTGATTTTTTTTTTTAAATATTTTTGCACACTAAATAAATGTAAAAAAAAATTGATTTTTGAGTCATTCCAATTATTTTCATTTTTCTGTCAATGTACCTGCACGAGGCCTTGTTTTTGTGGGATGAGATGCTATTATCATTGGCACCATTGTGGGATACATGGGATTTAATGATTAAAGAGTTAGCCAGTTTTTAAAAATACAGGCCAAATAACAGGAGGCATCAATACAAAACACTTCCTAATATATATCCTGTTTGAATTCAGACTCGTTTATCTGATTTATTTTCAGGTCAGTGATCTCAGAGTGATGTTTCGTTTGCAAGCTATACCACACTTCCCAATGAGCAATTTAAGCCAGCAAACGAAACATCACAGCAGCATGTGACCTCGGATGTTGGAGTGATTTATTACCTGTGATTTCATTGCACGGGAGAGTGGAGAAGGGAGGGGAACACAGAGAGTGAGAGCAGGCAGATGAATCATGGGAAATGTAGTTTGTCCACAGATTCACTACATATAAATATCAGTGTTTCAAAGAGCAGTAAGTAAAATAAAGCCAAGCAAAGTCTGCACAAGGTAAAAGTGAGGGTTTAGCACTGATGTGGATAGATTTGCAGATAATTTTGGGAAGCTGGATAACCCCTTTAACTTTTAATATTTTTTTTGTGAAAGGGTCAATGGAAAAAAAAATGTTGAAATTTCTTGAATTTTATGCCATTCACTGAACATTTAAATAACATGTTAACTTTGGATAGTTGGGTTGTTGTTACATTTTTATAATTTTTTAACACATTAAATATAACCACTTTTTATGTAAAGTCTTTTTTTTTTATTAACCTTATTTCACTTTGACTTTTTGTAATCCCACTAGGGAAAATCACCTTGTGATTGTTTGATCAGTGATATAATACTTTGGTATACTCAGTATACCAAAGACTTAGGCCGATTTCACGCAACCATTATTAGGCATGGAAACAAACTAAAGCGTGTATATCCCCATTCAGCTGAATGGATGCTTATGCAGATACTGAACTCAGTTATTGCAAAAAAAATGAGAGAATGTCCTATTCTGATGTATTTTCCTAGACAAGAATAGCACATTTCAATGTGTTGTCTGTGATCTGTTTTTTTCTTTTCCTTTTTATTTCCTGTGGTTATTGGAAACCCTACAGAGGATTAAAAACATTGGCTGTGTGAATGTGGCCTTAGGCTATATTCAGATGGCTGCTGTCTGGGAAACCTGAACTGTGGCTCAACTCAACCAAACTCACTGCATCATAGTGATCTATGATGCTAGGAGATCCAGTACAGCTGTGAGTCCACTGGCCCATACTGAAATGATGATCAAAGATCACTATGATGCAGTGTTTGGTTCAGTATAGCTACCGTTGGTAAAGGAAGTCACAATGCCTCTGGCATGGGCTAATAGGCATTCATTGATATGAGGTCTGTGTTTACTCCCCGATTGTCCTGAGAATCATCTGCAACTTGTGATCACATAAGTGCTGATGGAACAACAGAGGTCCCTACCTCTGCACACTGCTCAGATGCCTTGGTCAGCATTGACTGTGGTATCTAAGGGGCTAAATGGTGTTACCATAATCTCTGCTGTTACAGTAGAATCATGGCTGTCAATCACAGCTGGAATTCCAAGATGATCATACAGGCACATCTTTTGAGTCCATGATGCCAGGTGCACCTATTCCCCACAGCTTTTCATTTGCATAGAATAAAAAAATAAGTGTTTTAAAAAGTACCAGTAACTGCTGCCCATTTTTTCGCTTTATTTTCATGGATCTTTTGAGCCCATATGTTCACTGTAATGTGGCTGTATGTAAGGGTGCTCAAATTACTGCTACACACACTAAATCTGGATATACTGTTACATTAAGGTGCAGGAAGGGGTTTTTCCATCTCAGGGTTTCACCTATCTCCCTGTCTCCTCTCCACTCTACTTCCTGGTTATCAGCTCAGGACAGCAGTGTACTCTGCTCTTGTTCCAAATTGCACAGTTATCTCTGGATAACAAAGGCACTAATCAAGACATTCTGGCCCTTATCGGGGCTTAGCAGCTGAAAGCACTTTGCTGAGAAAGAGAAGGGAATATACTGTAAATGGCCAAGAAGAGGGACCGAGTCATCAGCCTGAGCAGATAGGTGGCCTGAAACCTAGGTATTCAGTTAGCTTACGGTGTGCATTAATGGACTACTCTGTTGACTACACCATTTTTTTTTAGACAGTAACTTACTATACTAAAATAAGAAAGTATGTAAGCAGAATTTTAAATACATGTATGCTATGATTTCCTATGCTATAAATAAATTAAAACCATACAAACTAAGCAAGCCCTTTAAAGCTTAAGAAATGGGAGATCCCTTAAACTAACTGGGAGGGTAAAGAGAGGTCTTGAATTGTAAGAGAGTTTTTTGAGATTTAAAAAACAATACACCCCCACCCCAAACCAGCAGCAATTCCAAGTCATAGAATAAGTGCAAATGTTTCCATTATAGTTTTCCTCTGTGTTCCTTCCTATTTTTTTTTTTTTTTTAAATAATTTTTACCATTATCAGTAAACCCAACACAAGGTGTTTTTTTATAACCCCTTTAATTATTGGTCATTTGTAGGGTGTTCATAGGTCTGCTATTTAGTCATTCACTTTCTCCAATTAAGCAGTGGTAATATTTTACGCTGTCAGCTTTAATATTATATAGATGGCTTGTTGTGTGCATTCCCAAATAATTTAGATTTTGGCAGTCCTGTAGGTGTCAATATATATTTTTAAGATGTAACACCCCTACTGTTTCATCATCTTTGTGAGCACAAGCTTTTGTGCAGTTGACGTGTGGTATATTCACCTTAAAGGGAACCTACTTGCTTGTCAGCTGATTGTTAAGCATACGTATACAGGGCAATGTTCGAGAATGTGCACTTGTAGGAACATTTGTAGAGCTAATTACTGACCTGTGTAAAAGACCTTTATGAGTTCAAAGATCCAGAGTCAGTCTGATGGGGGGGTGAAGTGTCTCTATTTAAGGGACTCTGGGTCGGAAAATCCAGTCCATACATCAGCCAGATTTCCCAGTTGAAACCCAGACAGGAGACCGGGACTCCTTGCAACATTGTGATCTACAATACTTTGAGTCCCTGCTTGCGGCTTCGATTTCCCATATTGTATACAGTAAGGACAGTGGAGCCGCAAAGAGGCAGGGACTCCTAGCATCATAGATCACTAGTTAGGGCTGGGAAATCCAGCTGAAGTATGGACCAGATTTTTTGAGTCGGATTCCCCCATGTGCATGAGGACTAATGGTCATATATCAAGGTGTTAGATTGAGACTTTGTGTCACTAACTGGAATGTTATCATCATATTAAATTATCAAATGCCTTTTACTTTTTATATGGATGTATATTATACACTGTGTTCCAAATTATTATGCAAAAAGTGTTTAGGAGTGATAATGTAAGAATTTTTTTGTTTGTCAGTTAAACTCATTGATGGTGATGTGTGTCAGGGCTCTTTATATCACTGAAAGCAATTGCAGACACCTGTGCTAATTAGTTTGGTAGGTGTGTCCAATTAAAGGCAAGACTACTTAAGAAGGCTGTCCCACATTATTAAGCAGCCTACATTTTCAGCCAAAATGGGAAAGAAAAAGGATGTGTCGGCTGCTGAGAAGCAACAAATTGTGGAGTGTTTAGGTCAAGGCATGACTACAATCAACATTGCCAAGACACTTCATCGTGATCATCGCACAATCAAGAAGTATGTAGCTGATTCACAGCACACACGTGTGTGTGCTGATAAGGGGAAATTGAGGACTCTTTCCAACAGGCAATTACGTCAGGTTAAAAGAGCAGCTTCAAAAATGCCTTGTCATAGCAACAGACAAGTTTTTGAAGCTGCTGGTGCCTCCAACTTCCCCCCGAACAACAAGATGCAGGGTCCTTCAGAGGTTTGCAGCTGTGCGTAAGCCATCCTGTCGACCTCCTCTATCCACTGCACACAAGCAGAAACGGCTCCAATGGGCCAAACAATACATGAAGACTGACTTCAAAACTGTTTTGTTCACCGATGAGTGCCGTGCAACGCTCGATGGTCCAGATGGATGGAGTGGAGGATGGCTTGTTGATGGACACCCCATGCAAACACGGCTACGGCGCCAACAAAGAGGAGGTGGAGTAATGTTTTGGGCTGGAATCATGGGGAGAGAAATTGTCGGCCCCTTTAGGATCCCTGAAGGGGTAAAGATGAACTCCATAATGTATGTGGAGTTTCTCAAACAGCACTTCCTGCCATGGTTCAAGAAGAAGAACCATGCATTCTGCAGAAAGATCATTTTCATGCATGATAATGCACCGTCTCATGCTGCAAATAACACATCTGCATCTCTGGCTGCTATGGGCATAAAAGTGGACAAACTTATGGTGTGGCCCCCATGCTCCCCTGACCTCAACCCCATTGAGAACCTCTGGAGCATCATCAAAAGGAGTGTCTATGATGGCGGGAGGTAGTTCACATCTAAGCAACAGCTCTGGGAGGGTATTTTGTCCTCATGCAAAACAATTGAAGCAGAAACCATCCAAAAACTGACAAATTCAATGGACGAGAGAGTTCAGAAGCTTCTTTCGAACATGGGGTCCTATGTGCAAATGTAACATCACCTCGAATAAAGTTTTGGCTTGAAAACTGTTTGATTTCAGTTTGTAATAACCTGCTAATGCTTATAATTTCACAATGACCATTTTTTTGTTCTTAATAAAAATGAAAAGGTTGCAAATTCTGCTGTGCATAATAATTTAAAACATGCATTTTGAGTGTTTATTTTTTTTAAAATATACTGTTATCATAGGCAGTTTGTTGAAAAACCTTTCAATTATACTCGAATAGTTGATGACTGGAAAATTACAATGACTGCAATTCATATACAGTACAGACCAAAAGTTTGGACACACCTTCTCATTCCAAGAGTTTTCTGTATTTTCATGACTATAAAAATTGTAGATTCACACTGAAAGCATCAAAACTATGAATTAACACATGTGGAATTATATACTTAACAAAAAAGTGTGAAACAATTGAAAATATGTCTTATATTCTAGGTTCTTCAAAGTAGCCACCTTTTGCTTTGATTACTGCTTTGCACACTCTTGGCATTCTCTTGATGAGCTTCAAGAGGTAGTCACCTGAAATGGTCTTCCAACAGTCTTGAAGGAGTTCCCAGAGATGCTTAGCACTTGTTGGCCCTTTTGCCTTCACTCTGCGGTCCAGCTCACCCCAAACCATCTCGATTGGGTTCAGGTCTGGTGACTGTGGAGGCCAGGTCATCTGGCGTAGCACCCCATCACTCTCCTTCTTGGTAAAATAGCCCTTACACAGTCTGGAGGTGTGTTTGGGGTCATTGTCCTGTTGAAAAATAAATGATGGTCCAACTAAACGCAAACCGGATGGAATAGCATGCCGCTGCAAGATGCTGTGGTAACCATGCTGGTTCAGTATTGCTTCAATTTTGAATAAATCCCCAACAGTGTCACCAGCAAAGCACCCCCACACCATCACACCTCCTCCTCCATGCTTCACGGTGGGAACCAGGCATGTAGAGTCCATTCGTTCACCTTTTCTGCATCGCACAAAGACACGGTGGTTGGAACCAAAGATCTCAAATTTGGACTCATCAGACCAAAGCACAGATTTCCACAGGTCTAATGTCCATTCCTTGTGTTCTTTAGCCCAAACAAGTCTCTTCTGCTTGTTGCCTGTCCTTAGCAGTGGTTTCCTAGCAGCTATTTTACCATGAAGGCCTACTGCACACAGTCTCCTCTTAACAGTTGTTGTAGACATGTGTCTGCTGCTAGAACCGGTACGTCACTCACATACATCACCTGTAACGTCCTGTGTCCTTTCCTTAAGCCACTGAATGGCCTCAACAGTCACTTGCGGTGAGGACTTGACCACAGGAGCAGCAGGACTGGCCAACTTCCCCAGCCTCCTTGCGGAAATCTGTATATCCTGGACAACTCCTTTAACCCTGCATCTCACCCTTATGATAACATCTAGTATACCAGAGGTTTTTAGTTAAATGGACATCAGTATGCAGGTAAGATGCATAGTAACATGTGCTACTGAATACAGCAATTAAAAACCGCACCTGCCCATTAAAGGAAACAAAGGCATATGCAGATCCTGCCGAGATCCACAACCATGCTTGTTAGTGATTTGTTCTTTATCTTATTTCCTCTTTATTTTTTCTAATGTTTGCTTGTACTTATGTCCTTTTCTTACATCTTTTTTCCTGTAAGCACTGTACTTTATATGTATATTAAATCTTAAAATTTCAAAATTTCATTGCCCTTAGCTCTTAACTTCCTTGTAATCCCAAAGAGGGAAAATACTGCTTAAGGGTAAGGTCCCACGTTGCGGAAACGCAGCTTTTTTGTTGCAGATTTTGCTGCAGTTTTTTTTTAACCAAAGCCAAAAATGGCTACAAAAAGGAATGGTAAATATATAGGAAGTTCTTATACTTCTCCATTCTGCTCAATCCACTCTTGGGTTTGGCTCAAAAAAACACAGCAAAATCTGCAACAAAAAAAGCTGTGTTTCCGCAACTCAGGGCCTCAGCCTAACTTTGCTACCCTTTTGTTTGCCAGTGTGCTAGAGCTTCACTCTGTAGTGCCAGAGGGCACAGGTGTGAATGGTCTGGTCTACTTAAGTGGCAGCTATTTATGTGAATGTGTGGATGTTGGGGTCACTTATTTGTAACCTAGTGTGGTAAGTGAGAGTAGAAGTGACTCCTTTATGCTCACATACATGTTCTCACGTACATGTGTGGTGAGTATGTGTTTGGATAAAGGGATTATACCATATTCACTTCCTTTTATCAAACAACACCATTATCATCACGAGTAACTTCAACCTCCCTATTTAACATGTGCCATCCACTTGCCTCAAAACTCTTGTCACTTACTTCCGCCCCTCGGCCTCTCTCATTGGTTCTTGACACAAAGCTTTTGACACATGCTAGAATTTTTCTTCACATACTCCTGTTCTCTAACTAATCTGAATTTTAAATCTGCACTCACTTCTACAAAACAGGACTACTTAATTATTCTTATATCTTCTCTATCCCACAACCTCAGACAATTATTTAAGACCTTTAACTCCCTACTCCATCCTCCAATGCCTCCACCCACACATTTAATCTCATCAAAAAACAAAATAGACAACATAAGACACACCTTCAACCTACAGTCTCTGCAACCCCCGCTAACAACTACTTGGTGCCCGTCCCAATTAACCACCATCTGTATCATTACAGATGAAAAACTTTTCCCTCCTTCTTTCCAATTTACACCTGACCTACTGCATGCTTGACCCAATCCCACCTACCACTGGCGCTTTCCCCTTTGCCTTTAAACAAGCAACTATCACCCACATCCTAATCCTAACCCAGATCCTAATCTCCAGGTACCTCTACAATCCAATATCATCTTCTTCACTCTGCTGTTATCTGTTGTTCTCACAACCACCTCCAAGATTTCTCCCACGCATCCCCTATACTCTGGAACTTGCTAACACGGTTCATAAGACTGTCCCCCAACAATCAAGATCTTCAAAATCAACCTGAAGACTCACTTCTTTAGAATAGCATACAACACATAGTAACCCAGCTGCCACTATGCAACCATATGAGTAACTCTCACTTCACCTATTGTTGTCTCCACCTACCTTCCCTTATGGATTGTAAGATCTTGCTGGCAATTTTTTTAGGGTAGAAGGGGTGGAGCGCACAGCGTGTCATGAAAATTACAAAACTATGCCACCTTTTGGAGTCCCCCCCCCCATACCTCCTTTCACCCACAGTGTTCTCTATCCCCCTAATGGAAATTATGCCTACATATATTAAATGGATTATCCACCTTTCTAACACTGATGGCTTATCCTTAAACTAATATTACATCTGTAGGGATCTGACAGCCAGGACCCCTGCAGATCAGCTGTACCGAAACTGAGCGTGGCTCTCAGTCATTACATTTCAGGAGTCGTGCTGCTCACCCACCATACGATGTGCACCACTGCAGTAACTAAACCCACTACTACACACAGAAAAGATGATCTGCAGGGGACCTGGCTGTCAGACCCCTGCAGATGTAATACTGATGGCCTATGATATAACAGCTGAGAGCCTACATCTGCCTACAGCAGCCTATAATAGAAGTGAAGGGATTTCTCAATATACTGAAGTACATTAGTAGTCATACATTAGGAATTCTAAACATAAAAAGTAAAAAAAAAGTTCATATAAAAAATATTTTCACATGACCCCCCACTGCCACCTTTACTTAGATCGGAAATAAAAAATAAGTAAACAAAGTCAAACATAAAATAAAAGTGTCTGAACCGCTGTATTTTTTTTCTCCTCCCACGAAAAAGCAAATCAAAACAGCAGACAATCTCCAAAATTGTGTAAATAAAAAGGACACCTTACACAGCTCTGTACATGGAAATGTAAAAAAGTTACCAGTGTCAGAATATGGTGACTCAAAAAAATCTTTGTATTTTTCAAAGTTTTTTACTAAAGTGGTAAAGCATAATAATAACTATATAAATTTGGTATTGCTGTAATCATACCAACTCGAAGAATATAATATATCTAACTTATCATTGTGGCTGCACAGTGAACGCTGCAAAATCAAAACTCATAAGAAAATGGTGCAAATTAAGTTTTTTCATCCGCATTCTGATTTTTTTTTCCAGCCCACCAGTACATTGTGTGGAATATTAAATTATATCATTGTGAAGTACAATTTGTCCCGCAATAAATACTCCCTCATACAATTCTGTGGATGGAAAAATTAAAAAGTTATGGCTTTTGGAAGGGGAGGAGCAAAAAATAATAATTGAAAAATAAAAATGGCTGCGGTCGGAAGGGAAGAAAGCTTACCAATGCATTCCCTGAACTGGATAAGTTTTATTACTCATATATAAGCTTGTGCCCTGGGGCCCTGAAGTTTACCTTTGTAGAACATATTTGGTGCAGTAACTGTATGCGCACTGCCTCCTCTGCAGCCACTGTGACTGATCACTGATGTCACCGACTCCCCTTTAATTGGGCTGCAGGTCCAATGAGTAGAGTGGAGTAGGTCATGTGACCGAGAGTCGTAGAGTTCTGGCCTTCCCGGCAGCCCTCTACAAAGGTAAGCTCCAGACAAAAACTGGCTGTTTTCTTTACCTTGGGTAGGTCCGTTATGGAATATCCCACAACAGAGCACCACATGCAGCCTTAGGCTAGGTTCACACGAAAGAGGTGCAAAACGGCTGTGAAAAAAGTAAATTTTTCACAGCCGTCTTGCACCCGAGGGGCACCCATTTTCACGGATCCTCAATACATTTCAGCGTATGGAGGTATCCATGAAAACAGCCAAAAATAGGACATGACCATCAAATGAAAACAGACCATCAAAATAGCAGTCATGACAGTGAAATTAATACTGCCGTGTGACATCCGTTAATTTATTTATTATGCTTACTTATATAGCGCCATCATATTCCACAGCGCTTTACAGACATTGTCAGTCACTGTCCCATATAGGGCTCACAATCTACATTCCCTATCAGTATGTCTTTGGAGTGTGGGAGGAAACCGGAGTACCCGGAGGAAACCCACGCAAACACGGGGAGAACATACAAACTCCTTGCAGATGTTGTCCTTGGCAGGATTCGAACCCAGGACTCCAGGCTGCAGGCTGCAGTGCTAACCACTGAGCCACCGTGCTGCCGTTAAAAAAAAGGACGTCACACGGTCAGTATTCACTGTCATGTAAATATAGCCTTAGGATGGTGTCACACACAGCCTTTTTGTGACAGTTTTTATGTACCAATGCCAGAAGTGGATTTGGAAGAAGTAAAAGGGATATTTTTACACAACCGTAAATAACAATTACCAGATTTATTGAAATGGTCTGTTTTTTTCACAACAGTTTTGCATCCATGGGGTAGCCGCTTTTACAGGTCCCTCATTGACTTGAGTCTATTCAGTGATCTGTGAAAATGGGCAAAATTGTCATCTCCTATTATTCTGATTGACCATTAACACAGCCTATCACAAAATCATCTGAATAGCCCCATAGACCGGCGAATTTTAAGTATTTTAAGTAAGTCTATAGGAAAACTCTTGAAAAAGAATGCCATACCTAGAACACGCTGCACTAAAGTAACTCCTAAAATACAACCAAACTGAGTAAAAGCAGGAGGAGAGGTGGTCGAGCAAGGGGGCGCTGAGTTGAGTTGCACTCAATGAACACTATTTATACAGCAGAAAGCAGAAGAGGTAAATGTATGTTTCTGCCTTCTCCTCAGGGTGCAGCTGGGAACACTGACCTTTGGCTCCATAAGCCTTAGGATGCCACTGTTCAGCAGCACTATAAAAACACTGTGCTGCCATAAAAACACTATGCGGCAGTCATGAAGGAAGTACTTATCAGTTTAAAGCTATTTTCTTGTAGCAGGGCCAATCCACTGACTCCAACTCCTCTATTTTTCCACAGACCAACTCTGACTCCTGCAAAAATGACAGCCATAGTTAGAGAGACGGTAAAGATCCTCTAATTCATGAAAAAGCCAGTTATTGACTCCTATGAAAGTAAATATGTAGCAAACTAAACATCTAATAAATTATACAATATTAATAATTGATAATATAATAATTATTTACCGTATTTTTTGGACTATAAGACACACTTTTTTCCCCCCCAAATTTGGGAGGAAAATGGGGGGTGCGTCTTATAGTCTGAAAAATACGGTAATTAAAAAATAATTATTCATGCTATTGTCAACCCGGAGTCAGTAACTTTTTTCCAACTCCGACTTCACCCAAACTTGGCCCCGACACCAACTCCACAGCCCAGGCCTGTAGTCAGGGAATGGAATTGTATTTACATCCAGAAGCTGAAAACTCACCGTGATATTTTGCTACGCCTTATTGCGGAATTATAATTTAATAGAATCCTCTGTACTGGATCATCATGTCTTGCTCTCTGGAGGACCTAACCTTTTCTGACATGATAAAGGTGGGTTTCCAACCACAGGATATAAAGGTTTCCATTCAGTAATAGCAAAGATGATCTTGAAAAAAAAATCAAGAAGGAAATTAAACACAAAATTATATTTAGACGTTTATAGAACATTTCTTTATATAATTTTAGTTACAAATTTTGTGACCAAACAACGCTTTAAGCTAAAGGAAACTGAATTTTGATGTTCGTTCACATCTGCATTTTTTTTTTATTTCCATTGTTCAGTTCCGTCACAGGAGCAGAACAACAAAAATAACAGCAGTACCATCATATGATGGACACCATCAGACTGACCCCACTGACTATAATGGGTTCAGTTGGGCTAACATCACAGTGTCTGGCTCAGTTTGTGCAGAATTTCTTTACAGAATATTCTTCAATCAAAACATGCATGTTGAAATTAGAATAAAAGACACAGTGTGAACCCAAGCTAAGCGATGTCCTGGATATGGTTCCATATTTGAGTCTCTGTATTACAGCTCTGCATCCTAGACCAGCCGTGAATCTACTGACCTGAACTTATAGCATGATACTGATCTATGAAGCTCTAGGTTTGAATCAGTAGACCCACGGACAGCCTGGACTACAACGCCATAATACAGACACTCTGTATGACAGTTTTAAAGGAGTTGTGCCACAAAAAATATTTATTCTCTATCCATAGGATAAAGGATAAATACCTGATCGGTGTGGGTCTGACCGCTGAGACCCTATTTCTAGTGAATGTGAAAGAGGTGCATCTTTGGCACAAATAAGGCCCATACCCCAAACATGCACCACAACCCTCTTTCTGCTCACTACTTTTTAGAAAAGTAGGCAGGACGGGAACACCTCAGCCCGAGAAATTTACTACAACTCATACTGGTGCAAGTTATATAGGAAATCTATTCCAGTTGCTGAATGGCGTAGATATCCATTCCAGCGCACAGCAGTTCACCAGAATTATTAACAGGCCGGAGGCTCAGTCAGGCTGAATGTGGGCATGTCAGTTGGTAGACGGTGCTCCCGTTCACTTCACATTCACTGGAAATAGTTCCCTCCCATACATTTTCTGTGACAGCCCTGTACTGGCCATACACATTCGATTTTCCTGGGCTGATTAAATCCATTTCAGCCAATGAATAACGTTACTGCTGCACCCAAAAACTCTGCTTTTCTGCTACATGGGCGTTTCTGCTTCAATTATAACTATAGGGAAGTCGCCGGCGTTTCCGTAGGTATAACTGACATACTGCGATTTCCAAAACTGCAACTGTCCACTGTGCGTATTTTCCCGCACTGTGAATCCCATCCAATTTGCAGTGACTGTAAAACGCCATGTTTTTTTCCAGAGAAAAACTGCGGCGTCTATGCCACGTGGGGCCCCGGCCTCAAGGATTTTGCATGTTCTCCCCATGTTTGCTCCTACACTCCAAAGACACTGATAAGAGAATTTAGATTGTGAGCCCTATATGGGACAGTGACTGACAATGTCTGTAAAGCGCTGCGGAATATGATGGTGCTATACAAGTAAGCATAGTAAATAAATAGGATCTGTAAGAAAAAAAAGCAGCTTTTTCCCAACGTGGGGCCTCAGGCTATTTTTCCATGTTGCAACTGCTGCATGCAGCCAAAACCCTGCCCACTATGGTGGCTGATAGCTGCACAATTTTGAAGGTAAATCTGAGGTATTATCTTCATAGTTGTATGGCTGTTGGCTAATATGGGTGGGCAGGGTTCCGGCTTTATGTGCCTGCTGAGACTGAGCCTTATGTTAGGTTTACATTACGGCTGGGTGTCCGTTCCACTGGTCTGTTGGAGGACCAGAAGAACAGACAAACAGACCGCTAATAGCGGATACCAAGGGAGCCGAGGGACCCTAATGACTATAATAGGGTCGGTCGGATATCTGCTCTTTTTAACGGAAAACGCCAGACAAAAAAGTTGGGTTTGCAGATTATTTGAAAAAGAAAATTGTTGACAATAATCCAACTAATTAGTTAATTTGGAGAATGACTTTTTTGTATTTTAATCAGTTATGTGCAGCAAACCATATAGACAAATATCACCACATAATGGGGGGAATTTATTAAGACTGGCATTTCCTGCGCCAGTCTAAAAGGGAGTCTGTCACCAGGGTGAAGCATTGTGAATCAGCAACACAGTTACATAGGTCAGGCTGTTTCCCCATGATAATTGGTGCAACCATCGCCAAGATCTTCATTTAGTTCACAATATGCAAATGAGCAGTCTGGAGCACTGAGGGCGGCTCTATTGCTTCAAACTGCTAAGCCCCACACTGCTCTAATACATCCCCCCTTTCTTTGAGTGACAGGACCAGGGAGCTATGCTGAAATCTCCCCTGATCCTGTGTTCTCACATTCACCCTGGCATATTAGAGCAGCGTGGGACAATTTGGAGCAACAGAACTACCCACCCAAGTAAATGAATATCTCGACAACAGAGGCACAAATTCATGAGGAAAAAGGCGTTAGGTCAGGCTCACCTGAATTTATCTAAGTGTGTTACCGGATTAATATGTTTTAACCTGCTGACAGACTCCCATAGAAAGTTCTTATAGTCTCCCTTCTGCTCAATCCACTCCTGGCTTTGGTTCAAAAAATCGCAGCAAAATATGCAACAAAAAAAGCCGCGTTTCCGCAACGTGGGCTTTAGCCTAATGAAGTTCTTGACTGGTGAGAGGCGTCCCTGAACTATTAAAGGGCTCCAGCCTATTCCATGCGCCAAAATTTAAAGGGAATAAATTTCAGGTAGAACTCATTTGAGTTATAGTAAATTTGTCAGGCTGAGGCTGCCCATTTTCACAAAAAGTGGTGAATGAGATGCAGATCGAACAAAGTGGCATATCTCTGGGGCACAAAAGGGCCACGAGCCACGATGTGCCACAAATACGACCATCTACGGTAGAAAACTTGCATGTGTGTATATATATATATATTTATACACACAAAAACAAAAATTAGGCAGATAGCCAAAAGAAGTGAAAAAGTGTTGGTATTTTATTTACCCAAATAAGGTACCTACAGTTTTTGTGTGAATAAAGTTCCAACACTTTTTCACTACTTTTTGTATGTTATTGGGACTAAGGTCTTTACCGTAAGGCTGGTGCCTGATATTTGATACCTTGTGTGATATTTACTTAGATATATATTGTAAATATATATATCTATATATATATATATATATATCTAAAAAAAATTGTATCAGCAAAGTATATTGTCTAAATTGACCAACAGTGCCACCAAAGTACATGTTCTCCTCACGGTTTTCAAAAAATCGTCAAATGAAGTTTCCTATCTTTGAGCTGCGAGGCTGAGACGTGGAGCCCGCGCGTCCGCCATTTTGTTTCTGTCACAGACCTCTCTTTCCCTCTCACCTTCCTCCCTGTCAGGCACTGCTAGATTATTACACGGCTCCTCAGCTAGCACTTGTCTGCTGACAGAAGATACGCCCAAACGTGACTAAAATAACTGGCATAGTTCTCTTTCAGTGGCGGTAACACGTACATCACGTCGTGTGGTGACTTCCCAGTGACAAAATGGTGGACGGCACCGCAACTGACACAGCCAAGGACGGGACGTGGTGGAGACCACTAATGAAATGGAGTGGGGGAAGGGGGGATTGACTGAACGTGTAAATGACACCACACTTGTGATTAGTGAGCTGCGTATACGAGCAGGGCGGTGGGGAATACGCTTGTGTCGCACCAAGAGGTGTGAGGTGAAGCGTGGCCGCTGGGGGAGGGGTGGGACGAGCAGTGCTCTGCCTGAGAGGCTTGTGTGCGCCACTGCAGCCGCCATGCAGCGCGCGTTCATTATCTCTGCCGCACGACTTGAATTAAACCACGCTTTCACGATGCGTTTACCTAGAATGCTGCTATAGCGCAGCCTTCGTGTCTACTATTTACATTGGGCGCTTTGAGCCCGCAGCGTTATCATTTCACTCACACAATAAATAGTTGCGCCGCTTAAATAAACTCCCTCAGATACGTAATGTGCGTAATTGCAGCGTTAATTGGACTGCGCAGCGGAGAAATAACGCTGCTTATTCTGCCGGCACCGAAAGGGTGTGCGAGGCTATATGGCGAGACGGAGCAGCCTCTCGCCATAAACATAGCGCAGCTTGCAGCATAGCTCTGTGACACGCCCATCCCCAGGCTAAGCTCCTCCCCCGTATACTGCCGTCAATATGGGATGGAAACAGCCACTTCGCTAGTACAGCGCCAGGCTAATAACTGGTCCGATTCCACAGCTGACCCTCCCCCCACCTTCATAGACTAACTGCAACGCATGGGCGGTGCTTCGCCTTCATCAAGTTTGTCAGGGACCGCCCTTCTCCCTCACACTAGAGCGGGAGGCGGGAAAACCTGTGTATGATTGACGGCTCTCCCTACCAATCAGCTCCACCCTCCATTACTCTGGTGCTGAACGGCTCAGCCAATCGGAGAGGTTAAGAGGGCGGGACATTTGGTAGCACAGGCCGCGCCTTCTCCACTTTGCTGCTTTTGACTCCGCCCCCCTTATGCTCCGGGACTGGACGGGAGAGTTGGGTTACGGGGGGAAGGATCGCTGTGAGGGGAAACTGCGGCTGGGGCCTGTTCTCGCCATCATCTCCCGCTACCGGTAAGTGAACGGGCGATGAGGGGGAGATAGCACGGCGGGCAGCTTCTATATTATTCGTCCTGTCCCTCATTTACCCCGTTCTCTTCACGTGTGGTGGCGCTCTCTGACGCCACCTGGCGGGGGTATATGTTATTTACCCCCCCTCTCTTATATATGGCGGTTATTTCTCGGGGTATGTGACAGGGTTGCTCGGGAATGGCGCTGCCTCCGTTCACCTCACACCGGGTTGTGAGGGGAGAAGATGCAGAATGTGCCCGCCGGGTGTTATTGTGTTACCCGGAGGGAGGTTTGTGCCGTGCTCGGGTCACCTCGGGGTGTGCCGGTGCTGCCTGCTCTGTATTGTTCGCCTGCTCGCTAATGGCGGATGGGAGGCAGCGCCACCGGCAGAGCAGAGTGGGAGTAACAGCGCTGGGGTAGAAAAATTCCCACAGGGCAATAACCCCCATCGTTAACCCTTTGTATCGTGTGTCCCGCCATACAAAGACGCCGGGCTGTGGGGAGCTATAGCGCTGCCTGGGCTCCCCGGGGCCCTGGGGACAGAGGAGAGACACGGGCACTGTATACACAGTCCGGCTCTAGTGCGATATATGTGCATGCTGTACTGCTCCTATCCTGCCCCCAGGGGTAATAGACTTATTGCGGGTGCCGTATAGGCAGGGTGGGCATACAATGAGGCCTCTCCGCAGTAGTGCAGCCGCTCTATTCACTAGGCCCAGCTCACATTTGCAGCCTGTTGTATTGTGTGAGGCAGAGGGAAATCCTTGTCTGCTCAGTGAGTGTGGCGATTGGAACATGATGGCAGTGAGGCTGCTGGTGGGAGGGGGCAGCGTGCACTATCCGCTCCGGCCGCTAGGTGTCTCCGTGCCGAGTGTTGTCACAATGCAGCGCAAGGGGCAGAATGCAAATGTTATTTATTACAGCTCCATCTGCCACATGATCGTGGTCTCTTTTATTCCTGAACTGTATTGTGGAGGTTATCGCTGTGGATATGAAATTGAAACCACATTAGAAGCATGTCAGTCTGATTTAACCATAGCGTGCCGCTCCCCTTGTGGTAGAGCTTCTACTTTAACCCCTTCCACCCCATGAAATAAACACCAGTCATTCAGTTTAGGTTGGTTTTTATGCATTGGGTGTGTGCGACATGTTTGATGGCTTTGGCTACAAAGTTCTAATATATCAGAAGATACGGCTTATGGCTAGAAGGCCCACTTGCACACAACTATTACCATTAGGCTTCATTCACACGACCAGATATGCAGACTCAGGATGTTCAGATTTTTATAGGAAGACGCATTGATGATATGCAACTGATTTATCGTCTTAAATTGATTTCAGTGGGTGGTTCCGATCAGTCTTCACGGATCTGGATAGGGTTTGCTTTTGGAATGGAGCATTGGAATGCACACTCGGCCATGTGTATGAAGCCTTATCATTTAAAGGTTTCCAAATGAACATAGGCCCCATTCACATCTGCGCATGGATTTCTGTTTGGGGAGTCCGCTTGGGGACCCCCGAACGGAAACCTAATCTGCATAAAAAAGTGGTTACCTTAGGAAACCGGCGGAGCCCATAGACTATAATGGGGTCCGTGTGGTTTCCGCACAAAAAATGTGGAGATAATATTGCTGCTTGCAGGACTTTTCTCTCCACATTTTTCATGGGAGAGGGGAACAGAATGGCCCAAACGCAGATGTGAATGGGCCATACTGTGCTATATGTAAAAGAGGGGTCCAAAGCACTGACCAATGTGTTTTTTGCATGCTGGACACGTGGTTGATTAAGTGGGCTATCTGTTTCCTAGTATTGATGGCCAGGCTGCTCATTTGCCGTACAAACTGTAGTGGCGAGTGTAGGTACTGCAGCACTGTCCCATTGAAGTCTATGGGATAGGCCAACAATGATGACCTGGATAACCACTTTTTTTTTTTTTTCTCCTACTAGATTGCAATAAGACTCATTTACTTCCATTAGTGAAGGAGTCACCAGGCAACAACAAAAGTCACTGAAGCCCAAGGCTTACCATTATAATTCAGCTGTTTCTAAGCTATGGTATCGCACTATATATAAGATGGGTCCAAAGCACTGTTAAATATATTTTTTATGCCTTGGACCCTTCTTGCATTTTGGACATCTGTGGTTGATAAGAGAAAGTTATCACCGCCAGGCATATCCAATTGCTACCATATTAGTGATAAACATCATTTGTTATGGATGTCACTTTTGTAGATTTGGAGAGAAACAGCTTTGAAATCTTATGCAAATGAGGCAGTTGGTGCTGGGGCACGCCTTCCCTGATAGTACTCGCCCATAGACATGTACTGGGGGGGCGTTCCTTACAACTCAGCATCATCGCCAGGCTGTAATGAACGCCCCCTCTCTGTACTCGCCCATAGCGCTGTACTGTCAGAGGGGGAGTTCCTTACCGCCCAGCAATGACGCTGAGCTGTGAGGAACGCCCCCTCAGTACAAGTCTATGAACCAGAACTGTCAGGGAGGGCGTTCCTCACAGCGCAGCTAGACTGTCAGGAACGCCCTTCTGACAGTAAACCGTGAAACTTACACCGCCGATATCTCCAGCCCCGGGGCACATACCGGGAAAGCCGGCAGTGCGCTGAATTCAGTGCGTTGTTGGCTTTCTAGTGGTGTGTAAAACCACATATACGTGAGGACGTGAAAGGTCCTCTTTAAGAAGCATTAGCAGTGCTCCAGGCAGCTGAAGGCGCCTCATTTGCACTTTAAGACTGAGGCCCCACATTGCAGAAACGCAGCTTTTTTTTTTGTTGCATTTTTTTGAGTCAAAGCCAAGAGAGGCTACAAAAGGAATGGGAAATATATAGGAAGTCCTTATACTACTACCTTCTGCTCAAACTACTCCTGATTTTGGTTCAAAAAACTGCAACAAAACCTGCAACAAAAAAAAAGCTGTGTCTCCGCAATGTGGGGCCTCAGCCTAAAGGGAATCTATCATCTCCCCAAGCATTTGAAGGGAATCGGTCAGGGTTGTTTGGGACTTTAACACTAAATCATCCACCTATGGAATGGAGTTTTAGGGGCCGTTCACATGGTGGAAAATGAAGAGCAATTCCTCATCATTTTCTGTCTGATTTTCATTGGCACTCCATTGGGGAGAGTCTCAAATCACGGACTCCGTGGCAAGATGAGCAGGGCGCTTATTTTGTCAGCATTCTTCTGCCATCTCTGCCTCCCATTGAAGACTATGGGAGGTTGAATCTGGTGCTGACTTGGGGGCGAAATCTGCCCACAAATCAGTGTCAAATTCCTACATGCTAACATCCCCTAAGTGTATCAAATAGGATTACTGTAACCCTATCCATGCCTGCAGTTTAAAAAAAAAAAAAAAAATAGCAACCCCTTTGTACTTACGGGGCTCCTGTACTCCTGGTACCTGCGCAGTGGTTCACACTGAGGCTTTAGTGTGCTTGTGCAGTGAAACCGAAGCATACTTGTCTGAACTGCACAGGTGCTGGGAGCACCATAGATGAGATAAGACCTGTCAGATTCATCTCTGGGCAAGTATAAATATGTATTTTTATTTATTCCATAGCGGCCACAGACAAACTTAGGTCAGGGCTGTTTATGATACTAAACCACTGGTCCATAAGAACTTGTCTCACATAGACCTGATAGGTTCCCTTTAAGGTGGAACCGACCCCCAAGTTAGCACAACCCAACCTCACCTGGTGCACAGTATATTTGGATACCTGCACTGTAAGTAGAGCATTTGGCATCCATATACAGTGAAACCTCTACAGTAGATAAAATCTTGGGAAAGACCGACTACCTCCTTACCCAGACCACATTTTCTGTGACGGATTTTCAGTTTTCTATACTAGTCACCTTCTTTGGAGAACACAACCCCCCTACAAGACCTCCTTTTTCATGCAGTTTTTGGTGGTCGTCTCAGAGGCTTCACTGTATAGATTATTTACATGCCACAATTTGACAGATATCCACTGTCGGTTGTTTTTTTTTTTTTTTTACCTGTATTGTCAGTGGGAGCAGAATACAGCTGGGAGGCTCTGTACACTTCTGTACTGTTATTTCTGTTATAGGCACAGAATATCAAAAATAACAGTGGTGCCAGATCGGTCATATGATGAACCCAATTTCCATCATGGTGTCCATCATTTTACTGGATAAACTAGCACAACACGCTATACTATTACTGTTTTGTTTTGTTTTTTTAATGGGATTTTGGTATCTGTCATGAGACTCTGATGTTACTGTGAACCTTACCTTATAGATCTGATAGTTGTGATGATGTAAATGTTCACGTTTGTGAACATATAAACTACCTTTTACAGTTTAATATGTTGAGAAAGCCCTGTCAGTAACCTCTTCAGATTTCTGGAATGTAAAAAACAAAAATACTCTGTGCTGCAGTGAGGATGAGATGATTGATTTATGCTTTGTGCACTCTTGGGGCTAGTTTGCTTACGAGTTGTGGCCATTTTGCTTTGTAGTCCGCTTCCTTTCTGGAGCTGTTGACCTCTTTAGTTTAGAAAACTTATGATATTGCAGAAATTAGTTTAGCCGTTATATACCAGTTAAAGGGTTTTCTGGTCCTAACAGTTTTTTTACATACCGATGACCTATCCACGGGAGAGACCATCAGTATCTGATTGGAAGGGGGTAGAGCCCCTGGACCGACTCAATCAGCTGATCTGGCTCCCAGAAGCTACTGCTGTGTACAAAACGTGACCTGTGGATTGGTTATCTGTATGAAAATGCTGTTGGAAAACACCTTTAGGCTAAGGCCACACGGAGCAGGCCACTGTGGAAATACATAGATGAATCTGTTCTCCCAGAGTTGGGCAGATCTTCGCTGGTGGCCTCTTCCTTCTGGATAATAGACTGGGCTACCCTCCTATGACAACATATGGGAAGAGGTTGTCTTAAGGAGACGTAAGAGCCTTTTTTGTTTTCTGGCTTCTACTGGAGGATGTGGCTGCTTTCTGTGGCCAAATCCACTGCTTGAGCATGGGCAGATGCAGCTGTGTATGGCTGCCGATAACTTTAGCTTACATGTACAATATGGCTGAATATGCACATTGCAGCTGTATGAAATTGTATTTGTTCATCTACAGGCTCAAGGAAGCGTTAATATGATTTAGCCATTTAGCCACTACATAAGTGCACGTGGTCATAACGTAGCTGCGTTAGAAATGGAAAAAAAAGTAAACCAAGAAAAACTTAACACATGTAATGTTTGGAAACTTTTAACCAATGATGGGGAAAACCCTAAAAGCGGAATTTTCGCCACATCCTCCAACTCTTTGCATCCTTCTATAGGTTCCATTGAACTGATTCTAGCGCCATTGGAATTTTTTTTTTCTTTCCTCCATTGTTCCTGAGCAATCAGTGCTGTCACCTTCAGAACCCAATACGCTAATTATGCTCTCTACTGTCAGATGGGCGGTCCCTATCTGCTTCAGCTCAGGACTGTCGTAACTTGACATAAAGAGCCTAATTAGCATATTGGGGTGGTATTGGCACCTCTTGAAAGATAAGTGTCCTCTTTCCTCCCACTACCAAGAAGAAGGTGGTCTTTGTAATATCCAGGTGTATTCGTGATGTGCTCAGAGTTGTTACTACATATTTTTCATCAGGGTTAAAACACCCCTCTTCAAATTTTGAGTTCCATGCTCACCCATGCATATTCAAGTACTGCTTGGAGCGAATGATCTGTGCAGGTGTTGGACTTGTTTACGTGAATGGCAGCAGAGCTACAGTATCGGCCACTAACCAGGGAAAGTAGCAAACTGCTTCCGGCCCTGTGTTGTGTATAGTACGTGTGAGTGCTGAAAGCGGCTCCGTACAGCGGATGCGTGCTCGGTCCCCCCAGTGATCAGATATTTATGGCCTATAGTAAGGATTTGCCATAAATACCAAATTTTTGGACAACCCCTTTAACCCTCAGGAGCAACAGGAAGTACATATACTGGTGCCTGTGACTAAGCAGAAGCAGAGTGGGCGCAGTAGGCCCCGGGTCTCTGCTGATTTACAAGCAGAGACCCAGCAGCAGTGCCAGTGATCAGAGATGACTCTCATCATGGGTATTTAACCATTCAGATGCCGTGGTCAAATACGATCATGGCGTCAGGGTTGTTGCTTTTACTTTCCCTATGACAGTTGGCAACAGGGCCGCTCTCCCACCGCGAGTTACTGCAGAAGCCTTCTGATGCACCCAGGCCTGTCATATAGCATGTCATGTCATGTAGCAGGCATCAATAATTATAGGGAATACCCTGACTATCATGGCACAAGTGATCTTAAGATCCCATGTTAAAGTCCACTGGGGAGATGAAAAAAAAAAAAAAAGGTAAAAATATAAAAAGTTTTCCAAAATATATACAAACCTAAAAGTTCAATTCACCCTTCTTTCCCTAAATTTAAAGGGGGGTTAATTAAATTTTGACTTTTTTTTTTTTTGTTTGTTTGTTTCTTTCTTTCTTTCTTTCTTTCTTTTCTTTTTTTGTGAAGGAATTTAAAACATGGAAAATATGTCTGGCACGTCGGTATCGTACCTCCCTGGTAAATAAATGTAATTTTTACCACATGATGGAATCTCCTAAAAAGGAAAAATGGCTTTGTCCTGTAGGGGTCAGAGGCACACATTTTGCCTCAATGAATAGTACAGGTGATTAAAAGAAACTTTATAATATATATTGAGAGAGAAATGTTTTCTGATCTTATCAAGCTTACCCCATTCCATGCTAAGCTGACTTTCACTCTGAAATCTCTGCTACAGTATATCCATCTCGAGACGTACTGCAGGTGGCAGTAGTTTTAAATGTATAGAGAAGTCTGTAGGGGAGGAGTGAGCATGAAGTACAGGAGATAAGAGAAGAAAGGCAAGATTAGGCCTTATTCACACGTCGGGGATGGTTATTGAACAGATTCCCCTCCAGTTACTGTGTGCAGCCACCAGCTCAGAGAGAAATGAAAACTACAGATACAGCATGTAGAGGAAAAACTGCTAAAACATGCAGAATACAAGTCATAGAATGGCCAGAAATAGTTCTACTCATGTGCATGTACATAACCGTTTATCCTGAAAAGACAGGTACGCTTTAATATTTCCAGCCACGCAGGAATATACCCAATAGATGAATACATGTTATGTGAATATTATCTACATACAGCGTCGAGATTTTATTCAGATGATCATTGTAAAGTTAGAGGACCTTTCACCACCTCCACCAATTCTGGTTCTTAGTATCTTTTAATAGTCACTGCTCCGCTGATTCCAGCACAGTTGGAATTTTCTCTCTAACCCCCACCATTCCTGAGCAACAAGTACAGTTAGTTTTGGTGCCTGATGTGCTGTGTAAGCTGTGTAATGTCATATGGGTGGTGTTAGGCAGGGGGCGTGCTTCAGAGCTCCAATCAGAAGCAGCCAGTTTCTACATTAGGCAGGTGATGAGGAGTGGCATTTTTTTTCTTGATGCCTTTTCCAGGCGTTATGCTGGGCATCTATGATGCACATCAGCCATAGGAGCCACTGCTTACTGGACATTTTCTGACCTAATATCATATAGAACCCTCCGCAGCAGCCCTGTGTAATGTATCTTATTATGTACTTGTTATAATGTCTATACTGCGCTAAAAGTGCTTTTAAAACACAATCCATCTCATGCAGAAATATGATTGCAGAGCGTGAAGGAGCCTCTGCAGGTGTCAGTGATGCCTATAGAGGAGTTACTGCAGCCTCTGGTAGTACTACAAATCACAATAATCTCCACACTGCAGTCTGCGTTGTAAAGATCAGCCACGTATTATTTCCCTGGTACCTGATCCTGCAGTCACAAATGCTCAACTGTTCATGCTGAGAGGTGCATCTGTTATTCCCAGGCTACCAACATTTTTGTGCTGTTCAGCAAGTCCAAAAGCACCTGACGCTATGGCATTTTCTGGCATTTGACATCATGTTCATCAGTCACATGGCCTGCTTGCAGCTCCATCTCATTCAAGTGAGTGGGCTGGCCTGTAATATCAAGCACAGTCACTATGCAATGTACGATGCTGTGCGTAGTTTGCAGTAAAGAGGTCACAGTGCTCACCCGAATGCACTTCCGACACCCAGGACCCCAGCTGATCTTCAGTTGAAGACCTGTCCTCAGGATAAGTCCTCAATTCATAAGCCTGGAAAACCCCTTTAGGCTAAAGATCCACGTTGCCGAAACACAGCTTTTTTTTTTTTGTTGTTGTTGCAGATTTTGCTGCAGTTTTTTTTTAGTCAAAGCCAAGAGTGGATACAATGGGAAATAATATATAGAAAGCTTTTATACTTCTCCCTTCTGCTCAATCTACTCCTGGCTTTGGCTCAAAAAAACGCAGCAAAATCTGCAACAAAAAAAGTTGGAAATGCAGCTTTTTTTTGTTGCAGATTTCGCTGTGTTTTTTGAGCCAAAGCCAGGAGTGGCTACAAAAGAAATGGGAAATATAAAGGAAACCTCTACCTTCTGCTCAACCAACTCCTGGCTTTGGCAAAAAAAAAAACGCAGCGAAAAAAAAAAGCTGCATTTCTGCAATGTGGGGCCTCAGCCTTAAGGGTAGACACACAAAGGACTGAACCTGCAGAAAATGCTGCAGACTTTGCTTGGATTTTCTCCAGTATAAATTTAAGATGCTTCAGATTTTATACCCATACCTCAGGTCAGTTTTTGCTGTGGATTTTTTTTTTCATGTGTGTAGCTGGGATTTACTTAAAAAGTCGTCCACTTTTTTTTTTTTTTTTTTTTAAATACTGCAAGCGTTTTTGCAACATCCAGAAGTACAGCATTTCTGCTGTCTCCCCAGCCTTAGGCCACAGGTTGCGGAAATGCGGCATTAAAAATGGCTGAGTTTTACCGTTCTTGCAAAGTGAAGGAGACTTTGTTTAATCTCATCCACACATTGCGAGGAGAAAAACACTGTGGTAAATCTGCGTTTTCAAAAACACGTGTGTCCTTGAAAAATGCAGCGTGTTAATTTTACCTTTGGAAACACTGCATATTTTCAGTGGGTTTTTTTAGCTGTGTTTCGCTGCTTGTAGCTTTAGCCTATATGGGTTTCGTAGGATTAAAATATTCATCCATAGTAAATCTGCAGGGGTACTAATAGATACAGCCGATCTCACTTTTCCCTGGACTCCTCACGGGGCTCTTTGATGACTTGTGTATTATCTAGTTGGCTAGGCATGTTCTTCTTCTTTTTTTTTTTTTTTTTTTTTTTTTTTTTTTTTTCTGTTGTCTCTTTTGTTTGACATTTTGTATTGTATTATAAAACTTTAATGAAAATTACAGTTGGGAAAACAAAAACCACAGCAAACCTCTTATGTTTGGACCCCACCAATTTATCAGGTGGATGTATCAGAATACCACCTTATGTATTATGGGCTGCAAGGCCAGGGCCCCATTTGGCGTAAACGCCGCAGTTTGGCAGTATTGGGAACGCCGCGGAAAAAGCCAAGGCATTTTACAGTCCCTGCAAAGTGAATTCCATCCACACATTCCAGAAAAATACCCGCAGAGGAAATGCGATTTCCAAAACCGTTGCGTTATTGGAAATCACAGCATGTCTATCTTACCTACGGAAACGCCGGTGGTTTCCCTATAAGTATAATTGAAGCAGAAAGTCTGCAGAGAAAAACAGACTTTCTGTGAAAAGCGCTGCGGGAAAAACCGCAATGGGCTTCTTTGCTGCGGCCCATTATGTGGGGTTTTAGCCTAAAGGGGTTTTCTCAACATTTATATTTGCCTGTCCACAAGATAGCTCATAAGTGTCTAGTTGGGGTCTGCTGAGACCCCGCCAAATGCCAAAACTGGAAAAATCTTAAGATCTAGAAGCCAGCATTAATTGATATGAAAGAGACACTTTGGGAAGCTTTTTTTATCTTTTCCCCCAATGGGTGAGCTATGCTTAGTTTAGTTATAATTGAGACCCAGATCGCCACATTCCCCTGCTATGCGGTCCGCTGTCTGGTCACCTGACCTGTCGATTCACAGAGCGTCTGCGAGTCTCAGCCTTGATACTTCATTGAGTGTGTTCTGGTTCACACAGGTAGATGATGTGATAATTGACTTATTTCTGTTTGGTATTTTATATTGCATATTTTTTGCAGTAGATGTATCTAGGCCAAGACTGAGCACACATGATATGCTCTATAGCCTATGGTATGTGCGTCCTAGGGAATACAGGTCATGCCTAGTTGAGAAGTCATTCTGAGCTTTTAATAGGTGCAGTGTGGTGTATAATAAAACATTAGGGTACTTCGATGGAATTTAATAGAGAAGACTAATGTTTAAGAAAAAAAAAATCTGTTTGCTATTATTCACCTTGAAGACAACATGCCGATTGTGTATATTAACAGGTTAACCAAGATTGACTAAATCTTAACCTGTGGGGGAAATGCCATAAAAACCAATAGACCCAATGACTCGCCTAGTAAATCCCCACTGATACGATTCTCCTCCCCTCTGGACTTTGTATATTTGGCTGCAGCCAGTCACTGCCCTCAGTGGTCACATTTGGTAGACTCGATGTTATGAAGGGGCCCCACAGGACCCTCTGCCACATAAAATTTACCACTATTCTAAATGGCACAAGATAGGTAGGGCCCCGTTAAGGATTTTGCTTTGGGGCTCAGGAGCTTCACGTTGCGCCTCTGGATGTATTGGGGTACTTAGGCAATAATGATTCATTTTTATTTTATTTTTTAAGGCATTTTTCCTCATTGGTTAGATTTTAGCCAGTCTCAGACAAGGCCTATAATGCTGCGACCATCTGACATCCATGTATGTTCCTTCTATCTGGCAGGCGAGCGATGTGACTATTTCTGCCAGAGCAGATGGAGCCTGATGCTTTCATGTGACAGTGAATGGAAGCCCCCAGCTGCCGAATGCACATAGGGCTCAGAGGGAGACTTGGTTGCAAGGGCTGATTTTTCTAGTCACCATGGAGACGGGGTTCGTTCAGCCCTGTCTTAGACTACATATGTTTTTATAGACTGTTATCTGATGGCCAATGTACATTCTGCAGCAGTGCATGAATATTGTAATGGTTCTGTCTAGTTTTCCCGAATTAGATATGCAGAGGGAAGTCTGCGCTCTAGATTTCTAGCGTCAAAAAATAGGGATTTTTTTTCAACTTGGGCCCTATTTCTGCTGAAGTTTTGTGACTTTTTCACTCTGCGCGCTCCACACTTGAAAGGTGGACATGGTTAGCCTGCCACCAGATTTATTGGATGCGGTGTTTCAAAAAGTTGCAAAAATCGTTGCAATCTCCACTCCATTTGGGGTGTAGAGTTGGTTGGTGTACAAAATGGAGTAACTGTTAAATTTAAAGGGGTTGTCTAGGGTTAAGGAATTTATGGCCTATCCCCATACCTGATCAGTGAGGGGTGGACTGTCAGCCGGAGCCACAGTTCTTTGGTGAAGCTGAGAACGTAACCTCCCGGCTTCAGTACACAAGTGCTAATGGTATAGAGCGTGAGCACTGAAGCCGAGGTGTATCTTCTAGCTTCAGTGAAGAACTGCGCCGGCGCAAGGTGCACAGCAGCAGGGGGAGTATAAAGCTTTCTTTATTTTTATTGCGGGCACTGATGGCTTTATAACAGGGAGATTTGGTATATTAAACCCCCGGTCCATAAGGACCTGTGGTGGTTTAGTGTCCCAAATCGCCCTGACACAAATCAATTGTCCCCAGACAACCCCTTTTAAAGATGTTCCAAACATATCAAACATTGTGACACACAGGCTCGGTATATTTGTCTGGATTACAATTAGTCCCATCCAGTATTAATGAAGTTTATAAAGTATGCCTAACTCTTCGGTATAACCTGTCATATGGCTACATTACAAATAACATTATTTTTGGCCATTATGCGACTTGCATTTTGGTATTTTTTGTTCCCTCCTTGAGGGAAGAAAATTTTGCTTGGTTATATAGCGCCACACATTCTATAGCGCTTCACTCACTATCCCAAATAACAAAAAATAAGTAAAAAAAATTCTTATTTAGAATCGGAAACTTTTTTTTTTTTTTTTCTGACTCCACCCAAAACCCAACTCCGACACTACAACACTGATGGTACCAATAAAAGTGCAGATCAACCCACCAAAAGAACATCCGTATCCTAAAACGCTGAAGAAGCCAGACATGTTATGACTGTCTGCTCGTGTGTTAGAAAGCTACTCCTCCCTACTCCACTATCACAGTGCATGTTTGGCTTGGCTAAGCATTCATGTTTATTTCAGTGGGTGAGAGGAATAAAGGCCTTCATACCAGGCCTGTGGCGTCCGTAGGGCAAACCACCGACTCAATTTTAGTTTTCCGTAGCTAGTCTTCGACTCCTACTCTGACTCCTTCATAAATGGCTGACCGCCGTGGTCTGTCAGAAGTAGTAAAGGTCCTCTAATTCATTAAAAACTAGTGATGGATTCCTAAGAAAGTAAATATGTAACAACTATACTAATTCATTCTACAATACTAATAATTGTACAATGTAATGAATCATTTTATTTTGAAGTTGGAGTCTGTAACTTCGCCCAATATTGGTCTGGACTCGGACTACACAGCTCTGTTTCATACATGTAAGAGAAAAGTTGGCCAAATAAACTGGAGGCCTCCTGATTGACGTTTTTAATTTATTAATCTGGATATGACATTTAGAATTTCAACACCCAGGTTAGAAATACAATATACATAAACTGTTAAAATAAGGAGGAAACAGCAAGTGGATATGGACAAAGGGAGATGCTATAAAATACAGAAAATACCTGCTCAGAAATGTATATCAGCTTGATAAAGTAGGAGCGCCCAGTGGAAAACAGCATGAAGAAAACTTAGAGATAAAGTTAGTATCAGTTATAACCTGCCAATATCAATACAACCTCACAAATCAAGAAATGACCAAAAGGTCAATGCAGTTTAGTTGGTTCCAACATAATTCCCAAATGGTTACCGATAAGTAAAGCAGATCACAGTAATGAATATCCTCAGAAGTACAAAATCAACGATAACAAAAAATATGGTCACGTATATATACAATTATGCAAACATAAGTTTATAACTAGAGCTGAGCGAATCGATTCTCCAGAAGTGGAATTCTCTCCGAATTTCAGGAAATCTTCGATTCTCCACGATTCCGGGTTTCCTGATGCTTCGTGGTAACGAATATTTAGTAAGGACCTTTGTGACATCAGACGGTCCCAAGATATTCTCTAGTGATGTGATTGGGTAGGCGTGTCTTTGATTGTTAGCAGATCCTTCCACATGAATAAAAGTTGTCCGTGCTGAAGAGAGAGAGAGAAACATGACTGCGGCATCCAAGGGTTTCCGCCATTCTGCCGCCCACCCCGGCTCTCTGCAGCCCGGAAATAACTGTTTATTCGCCGCAAAGTAATTCGGATCGAAGCAAATTTTTTTGGAACTTCGAATCGAACTTTTGAGAAATTAGCTCATCTCTATTTATAACCATAGAAATCCTGCCAGCACCCTAAATGAAGAGCCTACAAAATACAATTTCAGTCCCAATAAGTACCTTTCAGGGGTATATATATTAATAAAGTGCATACAGTATGTCACATTTGCCCAAATACAGATAGATACACCCCTTTGAACAGCAGCTAATGGTATGAACACACTACTATTGAAGTCCATTGCTTTCATGTATCATAGGATCAGAGCAACGGACTTAAACGCCAGTAGAGTGACTGATGCAGGCTGTCCCCTTTGTCTGCAGCCATTCTTATTCACTGTGTGAGAAACACGACGGGTGCTGTCTTCCATCATGCTTATTTACTTCTCAGGTGGAAGAAAATGTCCTGCAGGTACGACTTTCTCTTCTGTTAGATGGTAAGCTAACACGGCAAAGGAAAAGCTTCTGTCATGTGATTTTACATTACAGTGAACGGGAATTGACGCAGGCGAGAGGATTATGTTGGCATCAGTTAGTCTTTCATGTTTAAGTCCATTGCTCTGATCCTATGTCAGTTGAGAGCAAATTACTTCACTAAGAATATACAGAGCTTTGGTCATCATAGCGATGTTCCTACAATACCCCTGAGTAGGAATAGTTGTCGGCCAAACAAGCATGTTGAAATTGTATGGGCACTTTAAGACCCCACCATGGAGCAGACTTGTCATTCCTTCTTTACCTTAAGGTGCCTTTGGCTGAAGAGTTGGGAGATACTTGTATACATTAGATTGCAAATCGGGGAATCGCACAGTCATAAAAAAAGTGTCTGAAACAATTTGAGTGGCATTTTAATCCAGCCAAATCTCGAATACTTCTGCAAGTCTTTCTGTATGGATAACCCCAGACAGCTGCTTTGCTACTAAAAGACTACATTGTTCATAGGAAGTTATACAATATGCCACCTATAAAATGTAGCTCCGCAATTTACAGTCAGTCCGCTGTAAGACAATAAAGATATGTATTATACAAGAAAAAAAAAAATCTATTTAAGATGTGCGTTTATATATACCATATGTCTATATTTACTGTGGCCTATGTAATAAGTGAGGGCTGGAATGTTTCTCTTCAAGGCTAAGGCCACACATAGCGGACCCTCGCACCTGGAAAAGGCTGTTTTGTTTGGGGGTTTTTTACTGCATGTTTTACCCCTGCAGCTGGGCCAGTTTACAGCCTTTACAAAGGTTGAAAAAAGTACCAAACCTGCATAACAAAACTGCTGCAGGTTCAAGCCACTTTTGTGCTGTAGGCTTTTTCGGTAGTGTTTGGGTAGGCCTTAATGAGGTTGTCCAGGCTAAAAGAAAAAAAAAAAAATTTAATTAGGCTGAGGGAGGTGAAAAGAGAAATAAAATATTCACCTGTCCCCAGTGCTCCGGTGTCCTCCCAGCATAGTCCGCTCCTGCTATTTGGCTGTCTTCTTTTGTGGAAGTTCTCGCCAACTGTGACGTCCTGTGTCCCTTCCGCTGAGGCCGCTGATTGTCCTCAGTGGTCATCTCCGGCCTCAGGAAGGGAGCCAGGGATGTCACTGGCCGTGATGTTGTATTTCCTTTACTGAAGCTGCGGTCACACGTGGTCAGGATTTACGCCAGAAGAAAACATGGATTGTCCAAGCTTACAAGAATGCCCACTGATAGCAGAGATGTGTAAAATCTTTAAAAAAAAAAAAAAAAGTTATGTTGGGTGTATATAGTGGAATATCCGGGGTAGGTAGATATGGTGTGTGTGTTTGTTTTTTTTTAATAAAAAAAACATTAAATCTTCCTCAGCCACCAAGGAGTGTTCTGGTTAGTTCAGAAGACCCCTATAGGGCCACACGTTAAAATGCAGTTTTTCATTCCTGTTGCAGATTTTGCTGTGGTTTTTTTGAGCCAAAGCCAGGGGTGAATTTAGCAGAAGGGAGAAGTATAAGAGCTGCTTTTATATTTCCAATTCCTTTTGAAGCCACTTTTGGTTTTGGCTCCAGAAACCACAGCAAAAACAGCATCAAGAAAAAAAAACTACACAGCTTTTCATCTTTTCCCTCTCCCTTCACAGCGTTTCCTCTCCCTCCTCTGATAACTACTTTTTGGGTCAGGAGGCTCTCCTACACATTAGATGGTTGTTCGCGCTGATATTTTCTACGTTAACAGATACAGTACCTATATGGTTGGTTGTCCAGATCTCGCACATCCTTACAAATGAGTTTTGTCTTCCTATTTGGTTTTCCCGAAAAAAAAAAGGGGGGGAAGTACATGCATTAGACTTGGACAGCGCACAGCCTATAGTGAATGGGACCATATACACCAGTTTTTTTCATGTGGCTTATCTCCCTCGGATCAATGGATTTCATATTCATATCTAAAATGAGCAATGACACTTTCCTAGATCCTCACTAGGCTACAGTACATATAAGGTCTGCAGAATCTACCTGGGGGAAAAAATGTATTTATTTTATGCTTTCCATTGTGTTTGTCATTGTCAATTATCTGTTGCTACATTATACTTAGAGGACCTTTCATGTCCTCATCCGTGTGCGGTATTATATACTGCTAGATAGCGGACTTCAGCACTGGT
Source organism: Leptodactylus fallax (assembly GCA_947044405.1). Taxonomy (NCBI): domain Eukaryota; kingdom Metazoa; phylum Chordata; class Amphibia; order Anura; family Leptodactylidae; genus Leptodactylus; species Leptodactylus fallax. The sequence goes on from CAMRHE010000272.1 coordinate 503,621, forward strand.
GGCTTTCCCGGCACAGATCTCTCCCCACTGTCAGAAGGGCGGGCCTTACAGCTGGGCAGTAAGGAACGCTCCCTCTGACAGTACAAGGCTATGTTAGAGTACTGTCGGGGGATTGTCAGCAATGACGTTAGGCTGTAAGGCCCGCCTTTCAGACAGTGGGGAGATAACGGTGCCGAAACTAACGGCACCGATATTTCCAGCACCGAGGCACATACTGGGAAAGCCGACAGTGCGCTGAATACTGCACATTGATAAGGACATGAAAGGTCCTCTTTAAGAGTTTTTGAGGTTCAAAATTTTGATTCAGGTTCAGACCATGAGTATCCGATCGGTGGGGCCAGCTTCTCAGCACCCCCACTGATCAGCTGTTTGAATTTTGAAGGGGTGCCCAAGCGAGCATTGCAGCCTCTTCCTTGTATACACTGCTCCGTCCACCTGCATGGTATCTGCCCTGTAGCAGCTTTGCAAAGCATTGCAACTTTTAACCATTCACTTGAATGGGACAAAGCTGTAATACCATGCACAGCTGCTACTAGCAGGCAAGTTGAGTCTGTAGGTTGGCGTACGGATTTATTTCTAGTGAAATGTTCATTCAGCTGCCTCTGTAGTACCACATGTAAAAACACAATCACAGGTTTCATTGCTGCTGATTTTTCCATTGATGTGAATGTGATTTCCTAAGCTCCTGTACTGTACTGTGTGTTATCTGACTGTAGAGCCTTTGTCTCATTTAGGATGCTAGGGCACTTGAATGTCATAGAGGGAGCCCCCCCTCTAAAACAAAATGGAGAGCTGCTAACATCTTCTGATAAGCTTGTCTTGTCAGTGAATTGCTTGGTCAGCTTTAAGAGAGGACCTTTCACCACCTCCACCAAGTCCAGCTCTCTACATCATTTAATGGTCGCGGCTCCACTGATTCTGACACAGTTGGAATTTTTTTCTCTATCCCCCACCGTTCCTGAGCAGTCAATGCTGTTAGTTTTGGTGTCTGATATACTATTTAGTCTCTGTACTGTCAGGTGGGCGGTGTCAGGCAGGAGCAGACAAGGGGTGTGATTCTGAGCTCTGACACTGGCTGCCTCTGATTGAAGATCTGAATCACGCGCCCACCTGACGGTGGCATAATAGTACATTTCAAGGGCAGCTTCCCAGCAAAAATAGCTGAATTCTAAGGATTTCTTAAACCAGACCATGTTCAGCAGCCCTAAAGATAACCTTTCAGCATCTCCATCAGCTCTATTACTTTAATAGGCCAAGCTCTACTGATTCTGTCTGTTATGCTAATTAGGCTCTTGTGTCAAGTGGGTGGTTTCAGGAAGGCAAAAGCTGCCTGACACTGGCCATTCACACAATATCAGGGCTCAGTCTCACCCCTTTTCTGCTCTGCTCCAAAACCCCCGCTTGACCGTACAGAGCTTAATTGTCATATGAGGCGTCAAAACCCACTGCGAATGGTGGGAGCTTATAAAAATATTCCAGTTGCATTGGGCTCAGTTGAACGGTGGTTATTAAAGGATGTAAAGTGCTGGAGGTGCGGAAAGGTCGTCTTTAAGATAAAAATACCCATAAGATGTCATCTGAACGCTTGTAAACCTTTCACACCCGACTGCCCAAAACAAGAGGATTAAAGATATGAAATTCAGCTGCCAGTTATCTGGAGGACCAAAAGGCCCCTATGAAGCCTCCTTGTGAATGGAGCGCCAGTACGCATGTGTGACCAGCACTCTAGTCATTTCTATGGGGCTACTAGTGCTGCCTAAAATTACAGTCCCACAGCCCCATAACAGAGAAAGGAGCAGCAGTCATGTAAGCACACAGGTCTTTATGGGGGACTTTCGGTCCCCCGTCATCCTAATAAGTGGGGGTTCCGGCGATCGTACACTTATACCCTGTCATGTGGCTAGGGAGCAAGTGTCCATAATGGAACAACCTATTTAAATGACAGGGTGGACAGAGCCCACTCCATTAGGGTCCATCTGCATTTACCCCAATGTTAAAAACATGACTGATGGTTTCTTCTGCCATGTTTTTTTACTTTTCTTTTTCTGGAAAAAAAAAGTCCTCCATGTAGCATGTATGCAAGTAAACAAATATGATGGGGGGAAAAAAGTGTCCATCGTGTTGTTTACATTAGTCAATGGGAACGGTCAAAGATTGAGGAGACTCAATCTGTTACTCTGCTACCTATAAGGGATGATGGCACCGGACTGTAATAACTGTGAGAGTAGCCCAATACGAGTGCATAGAACCTAGAGATCCCTTTTATGCTATTAGTTCTCTTCATCAGACTCATGATCAGGCTGGGACAGTTTTTCAATCCTAGGTAGTCCAAAATCTCTAAATGTAATCAAAAAGTATGTAAGGATTCTTAGGCCCGGTTCACATCTGCATTTGGGTTTCCGTTCGGGGAGTCCACTTGGGGACCCCCTGAACGGAAACCTAATTCGCCTAAAAAAAGCGGTTACCTTAGGAAACCGGCGGACCCCATAGACTATAATGGGGTCCGTGTGGTTTCCGCCCGATAAGGGTGGAAAAATGCGGAGAGTAAAGTCCTGCTACTTTTCTGAAAAATATCTTCCGTTTTCTAACCATTGCTATTTTTTGTTCTTGTAGGTAACCTGGAATATACATGTGTCCTTTAAAAGGGGCTGAAAAGTGACACACACTCTGGTTCTCAAGCTCATGCAATGGCTACAGGACTAAAAAATGTGGGCAATGCTTTTGGTAGCCCAGCTTCCTCTAAAACCTTCCAGACCACATCTGTCGTAGTTGATGATGATGACGATGTGGTCTTCATTGAACCTGTGCAGGTGCCTCAGAATGCACCACCTGCAGCTCCGAGAAGTGCAGGCTTTTCTACAACAACTAAAGAAAACCACAGGGCAGACTTGAAATCACACTCTTCCAGCAAGGATTTAGATACTAGCAAGGGAGCAATAAGTGAGACAATCATCATCGATGATGAGGAAGAACCTGAGCCCAGTCGTGTCCATGACAAAAATGCTTCCACTTTTTCCAGTCGCAGACTTATGGACTCCAACAGACCTATTAATGTGGATTATCCATCTTCATCCAGCTTCTCAAGAAACAAACCAAATGCTGGCTTAATGAGTTCTGGTATTACTACTGAGCCTGACTCTGAAATACAGATTGCAAACGTCACCACTTTAGATTCAGGAATGAACTCTGTAGGTGATGGACACCATCAAACCTCTGAGAGTAGAGATATGAATCTGATGATCACGCATGTCACATCACTGCAGAATCCTGGTATGGGAGATGTATCTAATGGATTGCAGTCAGCTAATTTTGGTGGCCATGTACCGACTTTTCCACCCCCACTTACCTCACAGACCAAGCCTACATCGGGACCTTACAATCCAGGAAGAATTAGTGTTGGTGGTGATGTCTTTCAGAATGGAGAATCTACAACACATCATACTTCTGGTTAGTATTAAGAGTGGATGATCAGGTAAAAGAGTTAAAATGCTATATTGTAGTTTAGCATAAGCCATCACTATCAGATTGGTGGGGGTCCAATTATTGTCACTTCCCACCATTCAGTTGTTTGAGGGTGCCTGGTGCTTTGGAGAACGCTGTGGCCTCTTTACCAACAAGCACACTGCCATCTATTCTGTAGAGGCCTATACTATATGCAGACCTGTCCCATTTACTTGAATAGGGTAGAACTGTAGTAAGTTGCAGTACCACATATAGCCTCTACAAAGAGTATGGCACTGTGCTTGATAAATATTGTGAAGGTAACCGCGCTAGCACGAGTACTACAAGCAGATGATTGGTGGGGGCGCACTGGTGGTAGTTGGATATTGATGATGTAGCCCTAAGGAAAGGAAATCTGTACAAAGTCCTGAAAAGCGCTTAAAAATGACTCTTCTACCTTTACAGATTGAGAGATATTGCTAAAAATAACTTGGAATAGTTTATACAAGTAGGGAAGTACAATAAAATTGGGTTTCTACGCAAAGAAATCTTTTTTTTTTTTTTTTTTTTTTTTGTCTCTTATACTGCACTTGCCATTTTCTGGAAAGGAGACGGGGCATGGTTGGGGGACGTCAGACTTATTATATTATGATGCCAGCTATGAGGGTGCGTCTGCTCACAAATCAAGCGCTCCCTCCACCAGTGAAGGAGATGTGAAGACAGACATTGCAGGCATCAGTCTTCATAAATCTCCCGCTAAGTGCTTCATGGCTCCTATCTGCAGTACTCAAGAACTGCATGTAAGTAGGCCGTTGCATCCATAGCTTCCTAGTATGGCGGTGGATGGGGTTTTTTCTGAGTGTGCGCTGATCCCATTCAGCAGCTGCACAACAGGACGTAACCCACCATGTCTCATATGGATGCCACAGTTTGTATACAAGCATTGACCATGGGCATCAGAGAACTTCACTATGTGGGCTAAGGTAAGCTGAGGAGTATGTAAGCATTTCTAATGCCAGTAACATGTTAGTGTGTGGCATTTCTAAAATATAAGCAGCAAGTAAACAACCACTTTGCACTCAAAATAGCAGCCATATACACCGAACATTTTAAAATTCCTAGATCAGTTTACTCTTACTAGTATAATTCTGACATAATAAGTCTTGGCATCTGACTGTGTAAGTGTAATAGTCTGTTATGGCTACGCAAGTGAAAATTGGCAAAAACTGAACTAGTGTTTTATTCACTATTCAGAGACAGTAGTAAGGATGACTGGACTGTGTGTTCTTTGGTTTTTTGCTTATTTTTTACCATAGTACTTTGTGGACCGGTAATGGCTGGTTAGGGCCGTGTAGCTGTTAATGCTCGGTTGGCTATGAGGTGCCGGCATTACTCTGATTTTACTCTGCACAGCAAGGCTTTAAGGGATAACCCAGCATGTTTCCATAACCATCTCTTCCCCAAGGGATAAGTGGCCAGTATAGAAGATGTTAAAAATGAGGTCACAATTTGCATGTTAAAATTATGGATGCACAAAACACCCTTTTATTTATAAAGCCTACCTCTGGCCAAAAATGAGAACTTCCCAGTGCTCCCAATTCCCCACGCACATTAACGGTGTAAAGGCCCTTTCACATTAGTGTATTTGGGGCCAGAAATATATTCTGTGTCAGCCATATTCCCCTGTCTTGTGAGCTGAACATACAGCAGCCTATGATTTATGATGCAGAGAGCTTCATGGCTACTGCGGCTCTATTGTCCTGCAGTTGCAGCTTCATGCGTGTATGGCACAGAAGAGCTGCAGTGGCTCTGAAGCTCCCAGCACCATAAATCACTATGTTGTACGCTCAGACAGACTGCGCATGGACCCACGGCAGTACATGCTACAAGTCACATGACTATTTGTCCATGTGGAAAAAATCAAAGCATGAAATATTTTAATTCATGTTGCAGAGGACTTGGAAACCGTTGTAGACTATTGTCTCCAAATCTCATCTCCCCCACCCCCATGCACACCTAAGGACCTCCACACAGATGGCTGTTGATGCGGATGCAACACAGACGATTTTTACATACATGTGAATGCAGCCTTGGTCTTTATGTTCAAAGCTCAGATGGATGGTGTACAGCTCCTAACTCCTAAATGTTTTCCATGTTGAAGATCTTGATGAAGGGTCTGCATGGCTGCTCAGTTCCCTGTGGTAGATCTTGCATCCTGCTCTCTGCCTATTTATTAGGCTTCCTTATATAGCGCCATCATATTCCGCAGCATTTTACAGACATTGTGGTCACTGTCCCATATAGGGCTCACAATCTAGATTCCCTATCAGTATGTCTTTGGAGTGTGGGAGGAAACCGGAGTACCCGGAGGAAACCCACGCAAACACGGGGAGAACATACAAACTCACTGTGTGAGATCCTTATGATTTGTCACTCTCTACAATCAATGCTAAAGGACACGCACTATATTCACACAACCAAGCCAAGACTCCTCATGTGTTTGAGTATAATCTGTGTGGGATTCATCTTTTTCACAGACCCATTTACCTCAGTGGGTGAATCAGATCAGTGAAAATTTAAAATTTGGAGCTTGCTTTTTTTTTTTTTTTTTTTTTTTCCCCAGACCACACACAACTGAGGAAGTCAGAGGTCTGAATAGGCTGTCGGAAGCGCTGTAGTTACAATATGGTGTCTGCGGAAATTGTCATAACACCTTAGGCAGCTTCAGTCCGATGCAGTAAACTCCAAGCAGGTTTAAGGCAGTCTTTTTACTCAATATATGGCAATTTAATAGGGTCATGGAATAACTGGCAGTCTATGTATGTATGGTACATTGGTACTGCAGCTCCCAATACAAATGAATAGGTCTGAACTGCAATACCAGACACTGCTAGGTGGATGAGCTGTCAGTGACAGCCAGGGGACGTGAAGCACATTTCTGCTTAATATCCGCTTAATTTTGCTAAATTTTGTTAAAGGTTAGACCAGGGGTAGACAACCTTTTTTTGTACTGCATGCTGATTAAAAAAAAAAAAAGAGGAAGAGGTACTTGGTGGGCCCTAGACTGTCAACCCCTACGTAAGTAATTTTTACGGGACTTACAGCTCTAATACAGAGAGTAGATTACCTCCGTGTGAGCCTGGCCAAATTAGTGTTCATATGTGCATGTGATGCTCCGCTAGAAGCATCCATTGCAGGTCAAAAAAAATTCCGACAAAATAGTGCTGCATGCTGCTCTCTTTTGTGCAGTATAATGCCCCTTAGGGCCCACTATACATGGTATAATGCTCCACTTTTGCCCACCCCCCACATACACTGTGTAATGCTCCACACCCACACACAGTATAATGTTCCACTTTTGCCCCCTAGTTACCATCACATAGCAGTTCCATTAGTGCCCCACGCAGAAGGTTTCTGTATTTACCCCATCCTGTGCCGTGTTTTACAACTAATGATCGCACCGCCTCCAATCTGCAAACATCTGGCACCTACGCACATTAGTTCAGTCCATAGATTGGCAGCATGGGAGAACCATGTGACTGTGTGGTCCTCCCCTGCTGCCAATTTATGGACTTATGTTCACAGCATGGAGGAGGCACAATCATTAGTTATCAAGTTCACAGTACAAAGGAAGCAGACGTACCAGGGAGTCTTGGCTTGCGTGTTACTCTTGGAACTCTAGGCATGTTGCTGACCCCTGGGTTAGCCTCTCACCAATCAGGGTTAGAAGACGCCTTAATAGTACAATAGTCCTTAGATATCAGACTCAAATGCCTCTTTCAGTCATGTGAACATGTTATTCCTGTTACTTCCTGGTTATTTTATTCTAGTTTATATTTTTTTTTTCATGCTTGTTTTATTCATGGTTGCTCGGTGCCTCTTGGCTAACATGTAGATATAACCTGAATACTACCAGTATTGACTTCCATGCCTTATATATTTAATCTCCGTCTTTCTTCATTGTAGATGCCTGGATATCACAATCTGCATCTTTTCCTCGGAATCAGCAGCCTGGTGTGGATACCATGTCACCAGTGGCCTCCCTTCCAAAACAAGTCTTGCAACCTCCTCCACCGCAGCAGCCTTCAAAAGCTGTTAAAGTCACTTGTGCTAACTGCAAGAAGCCGCTCCAGAAAGGGCAGACCGCATATCAGCGAAAAGGATCCACTCATTTGTTTTGCTCCACTACTTGCTTATCATCCTTTTCTCAGAAACCAGCTCCAAAGAAGCTCTGCACTATGTGCAAAAAGTAAGCAGTGGTAGACAGAACATACTGTAAAGGAATGTGAGAGGGCAAACCACAAAGTGTTATACACTGTGTCCCTGATGGGCAGATTCCACCTTCAAATGGGTTGTGCTAATATGGCAATATTTCTCAGAATTTAAGGTACCCTGGTGAGCAAATACTGAAGTAGCATTTATCGCTCATGGCACCCTAAATGAATAGTTGTTGTGTTGTGTGTGTTACTTTCTTTCTAGCCGTTCTGTTCTTTGTAGCTCATGTAGTCAGATCCTGATAGGGAGAATAGACTTGGGAGGGGATGGGGTTGTCACATGAACACGGAATCCATTTACCCTGTTAGGGTATATGGACGTCATAGGATGAGGTCCCTTCCCTATGAGCCTGAATGGATAGTCTCTCTGTAGAAACCTCCCCAGTCTTTGTGCGCTTGGTCTGAACTTGTATTACATGTTTGGCCATTTATTGGAATACAATAGCACGCACATTATTGTATTATTATCCCTGCAGCACTCACTGTTTTTGTTTACTATGAGTGCCAGGAGTTGCGTTTCGATGGGGTAACTCCATTAATGGAAACCTGCCACTTGGATATAGAGAAGGGAAAACTGGGCAGATTGATATATAGGTTTGTGGGAAAGGATTCAGTGTATATATTTAACTGTCATAAGCAGTCATAGAAAGAGCCTAATGACTGACCGCCTTCCTGTAGCGGCATGCTGTCAGTCACCGATATGACAGTGTGCTTTTCTCGTATCGCAGAAGGAGAGTTGATGGCTGTTGTACAGGCGCTTATTCCCAACACCCACAAGGGTCAGTTTTACAGGAAGCCAGTTTACCTATCAGTATATTTTTGGGATACCTGAAGGACACCCATTGGTCACCCAATACAGGGATCATACAATCTCCATGCAGATGTTGCCCTTGTTTGGGTTCAAACCCAGGACCCCAGTGCTAACCCCCCAGGCTGCAAGGCAACACTACTAACCACCATTCTGCTGATAGGACTTCTCAGCATAAAAAGAGCAAAGATTTCAATCCATAAAACCCAATCCATACTACATCTTTCCCCTCCATCCTATATATGAATCTGCTCAGCTCCTCCTGCTCTATACCATGCAGCCTGCAGATGACACCACTTTCTGCATGTGACAGGTTCCCTTTAAGTTATAATTTAGATGGTAAATAATTATAATTAAAGCCTTATCCTTTACACAGATGTAAACCATATTTACCACATTTCACAATCAACAATTCCATAATCTTTATGTGTTACATGAATTACTGACAGGGACTCTGGATAGTAAAACAGACCAGCAGTAAGGAATTCACGTTTGTCAGCTGCCCCATCATTGCTGTAAGCAGAATACAGGCTGCTACAACACTTACATGATGCCCTCCAGCACATTCCAGAGCCCCTCTACATTTTCATTATTAAAAAAAAAAAAAAAAAAAAACCTCCAGGTATCATAAAGTGCTGCATATTTTCCAATAAGATAATTAAGTGCCTAATTATTCAGCTTAAGATATCTTCAGAAATTAGCCTTGCTTTGGCACCTTTCCCAATGCGTAGCTGCTCGTGAGTAAAATCTGCTTGTTAAGATGCTTTTCTGTTTGTTTTTTCAGAGATATCACAACAATGAAAGGTACAATTGTTGCCCAAGTAGATTCAAGTGAATCCTTCCAGGAATTCTGCAGTACGTACTGCTTATCATTGTATGAGGACAAGCAGAACTCTGCCAAAAATCAAAACAAGTCGAGGTGCACTATTTGCGGCAAATTAACTGAGGTATATATATCGTCCTTTTATCAGCATGTAAACCCCAGTACACTGCAAATTCTTGACAATTTGTTTTATTTATTTTTTAAGTAAAAGAGAAGAGAAATTAAACCCTTTTCCGGCATCCTCTGTAATCTACACACTGCATCACATCATCAGTATGTTCCGGCACCCGAACCCTGCACAGATCAGATGTTGCAGCAGCTTCCGGGTAGATAGCACATGCAGTGCTGCTCCTAGAAGCAACACAGCAGCCCCGTCCATTGCCTAGTGGTGCTTCTGGGGAACTGCAGTGCTGCTCAGATTACTGGAATAGGAGCAGTTCTGCACTTGATCCCTGTCCTCCTCCAGCTTCCGGTACCCCGGAGGCAACTGCTGCAACATCTGATCTGTGCAGAGCCCAGGTGTCGAACCCCCACAGATCACATACTGATAACCTATCCTGTCGTTGGTATGAAAACTCAGTTTGGGACCAGAAAACCCCTTTAAGTTGGCATCATGTCAATTCATTCTGCTGATTTCTCAATTTATAATGCATAGAGTTAAATCCCCGGGGGAAAAAATCTGCACCTTTTATATTGGCATGCTGTGGATTTAAAATCCCCATCGCAGGTCAAGCTTCGCACTTTCTGCAGCATGTGGATGAGATTTCACAAAGACGTCTTCCATTTGCTGCTACTGTAAAGGCTGTGGTTTTTCCGCCCACAATACCACAGTGGAAAATCCAGTGTATCTGTTCTGTGTGGACATACTTTTCTAGTTATTCTTAAAACCACTGAATAGTTCTCCAAACTCAGCTGCTTAAATTTGGTGGTGTATCTGCCAATTGGCAGCACTTGCAGAGCATCAGTCCCTGCAGGAAGTACCCGTATGTTTTTTGGCACTTTGGGGTTCTGTCATCTCTGACTTGTAGCATCTTTCTTACACTAAGTTCACACCTGCGTTGGGGTTTCTGTTCTTCGGGTCCGCTTGGGGACCTGAAAAACGAAAACCCAATCCACATAAAAGCGGTTACCAGTGGAAACTCGCGGATCCCATAGACTATAAAGGGGTCCACTGGGTTTCTGCCTGAAAAATGCAGAGAGAAATGTCCCGCTTGTAGGACTTTTCTCTCCACATTTTTCAAGCGGAATGGGGGACGGAAACCTCGGTCACCTAACACTTGTGTGACCCTTAACCTTAGAAGACAGCTTTGTGTTTCCTCTCACACTTGCACAGACAGGAGGATTCCCCTGCACCAGGGACAGGAAACAACATGGAAGCAATTAAAATGGCCCCTCCTCATACCATGATGGGTATTATGGTGATGCTGGCTATAATTTTATTGTCCTCTAACTAGGTTTCTATGTTTTTTTTTATACTTTTAGATTCGTCATGAAGTTAGCTTTAAAAACATGACACACAAGCTGTGCAGCGACCATTGCTTCAATCGCTACAGGATGGCCAATGGCTTGATCATGAATTGCTGTGAGCATTGCGGAGAATACCTGCCAAGCAAAGGAGCTGGAGACAATATACTGATGGTTGATGGCCAGTGGAAGAGGTTCTGCAGTCCAGCCTGCCTCAATGAATTTAAGCTGGTAAACTACTTTTCAAGTGTTCCCAACCTATACTACTAGAAAGGAAAGAAAGTTCTTCATTGTAATAGTCTGCACACACTGCTATGCAATTTGTACCAGGCGCCTTTCATACTGAACATGTGAAACAATGAGTGGGAACCTGCATTAACTTTTTCCAAACCATGTGGGGCATGGTATTGCCTGTTCACCAGCCCCAGTGCATTCATGACTCTCAGGTCTATCAAAAAAAAACAAAACAAAAAAACCCTTAAGATGTTTGCAAGAAGAGTGACTACTAAAACAATCTATATCGAGAATGCCTACTCTTCATTTGTTACCCTGCTTGTAGATTTGACAATTAACATCAATATCTATGGGACATAGAGGCAATTACCTACCATCTTTGTCTATACCAATGCCTTTCTATACTCTGATGTTCTCAGCAAAACATTTGTAATAATATCATATATGCTTCATGTTCATTGGAAATATATTATTTTTGGTTTTTGCAGTGCTACCCTTTGTTGCATGTTACAGTTAGGCCTGGTAACTAAGGTTTCAGTACATGGGAGCATTTCACAGTGGTCCCAAAGCATTGGTGTCAGTTAATACATTTAATATTAGCTTTAACATTAAAAGCAAATATGAGAATTGCTTTTGTGTCTGTTGATGGAAAAAATTGTTTGCTTAAAGGGGTTTTCTGGGACATGCATATGCAAACTTATCCCTAGGACAGTGATGGCAAATATTTAAAAGAGACAGAGTGCCCAAACTGCAACCTAAACCCCACTAATTTATCGCAAAGTGCCAACACGGCAATTTAACCTTAATACTGTGCGGATTCACAATTATGGACCCGCAAAATACGGTTGTGTGAATGGGGCTTTACAGAGCTCTCAATAATACAAACAACTTTGTACTGCTTTTGGCATAATTTTGAACAGTTAATGTTCACTATTTACATCACACATATCTGTTTTATAGTGACCGTGCAATGTTGTTACAGCCTGTAATAATATCACATGTCTGCTATAAAACAGATACTTTGTGATATAAATAGTGAAGGACCTCCACACAGTACAGTGTGCTCCACAGTGGCCCCACACAGTATAATCTGCTCTATATTGGCCCCCATACAGTATAATCTGCTCCACAGTGGCTCCCACACAGTATAATCTGTTCCACATAGAGGGCTCTGAGTTCCACCTCTGGCACGTGTGCCATAGGTTCGCCACCACGGCCCTAGGGTATGTAATCAATACATGATCGGTGGGGGTCTGAAACCCCAGTGCTTGGTATTCATTGAAGAGACTGCATTGCTCTTCAAACAGCTGTTTGGTGGGGATCTTGGGCGTGGGACCCTCGATGATGAATTCTCAATATAGGTCATCAGTATTTGTCCCAGAGAATCCCTTTATCATATAGATAGATGTATATACATAAAAATAATCTCTATCTATCTTATTGTTTTATTTGTTTTATTTTTTTTACTTTGCATTTGGGTTAATATTATTTGACTAATACAGGCAAACTATGTTTTTGTATTGAGCACAAAGCCTCCATTAACAGAGTTTTAGTATTATGTTAGTGGGGTTGGAGTTTCCTCTGTTGTTCCACTTGTTTTTGTTCACTGTTTGGCTGAGTTGAATTTGCTCATGAAGACCCCAATTGAAACCAATCAGATCTGGTAAACTGATTGCCTCAGGTACGACATCTGAAACCCCCCAGTTATTCCCATAGGGGGGTAGGTGCAGCCAGCCATACATTTCCTCTTAGAGGCCACTGAGGGGAAGCTTAGTTTGTCATGGCTGCCCATCTGATATGTGGATGGGCTAGGCCAACCCATGATACGCAGTGACTATTTGTTCTGGTTGTGAGATCCTTAACAGGCCATATAGAAAAATAATTGTCGGCAGCCTGTTTAATGGAGGGACTCGAGTGCCAACTAGTGACTGAACAACTGTGTGCTGGCAGTTCTTGAATGACTTTGGTCATGTTAACAGTAGTAAATGAATTCAGTCGGCTGATTAAATTTGAGAATAATTTTGCGAATAAACTAAAGTGTTGTATTTAGCTTTAGCTGACGCTCTATGGAGATGCTATATTCAGTGTGTGTTCAGGTTATAATGACCACTTTATTTTCTCTATACCCTTTATCATAACCATGCACTAGCTTTTTATGTTTTGCATAGACCAAAAATAGTGATGGGGTTTTGCGGGGGTTTATGTTGATTTTCTGGTTTGTAAGTTGTGTTTGAGTAATCATATATATATATATTTTATATATTAGATACACTTGTAGGTTTGAGGTTTAAAGAACACGTTTAGCTGTTCTACTTCTATAACTTGTATTGTCCTATCTCTCGTGTGGATTTAAATTGCCCTCCAAACCAGTATCGACATGACTGGCTTGGATCCATACAGTGAACCCCTGACAAAGCCGAGCTTAGGCCAAAGCATTGGACAGGAACAGTTGTCGAGGGGGTGCAGACGTAGAGCAGCTGTAGGCTTCAGGGCTCTATCTTCATGCACTGGTAATGGCAAATAAACAAGCTAATTCCTTTCCTTATAAATGTAATGTATTCATTGTAGTAGCGGGGCAAGTAAACATAGCATAAGAACTAATTTCGGAAATAAGCAAGGTGTTTTTTTTTTTCTTCTGCTGGTGATTCTTAAAACTCTGTATTTTGAAAGATTTCTACTTGTATCAAGCACTTTTGTGGTCATTCACATAAGATTAACATTGGCTGATTTTGGCAGCAGCAGCCAGCCATGTAATAGTATGGTAGTGTCACCAAGTCTGCCCTGACAGCAAGGATAGATTGGCCATGTAGGATTTCAGCAAGCCCTTTGTTCTCATGTGAGATGAGCTACTGATGATGGTGTCTGGCAAGGGCCATATTCTCTTCTATGGAGAATACATGCACGTTTAGTCACCCTGAGCATTTCTTTGTCAAGGGAAGTAGGAAGGGTCGGAGAGGAATAGCTGGTAGCAGAACAAGGTGTGCGAGTACCTTCAGAAACTTCTTAGTGACCTACTTTGCTGCAGCGCCAGTCAGCCCTCTAGCATGGCACAGGTTATGCATTGCACAATCCATAAACCTTAATCTATAAGACACGATGGTGAATGTGGTGTCTATATGCTATGATCGTTTGTCACCAAGTACTCCAGGGAACACAGTATCTTTAAAGGGTTTCTCCAAAAAATACAGCAAGGAGGCCGGAGAATATGGGGAAAAATAAGACACTCACTGTGTCTTGTCCTGGCGGAAGTCTTCACCACACGTGACCACTGAGACCAATCAGCAGCCTAAGGAAAAGACTTGGGACATCGCAGGTGACGTACGAGTGCCGTCCCAGTTTATTTTTTTAGGCCGCTCACTGGTCTCAGCGGTCACATGAGGCGAGGACTTTCACCGGAAGAAGTCTGGGGTACACCGGGGACAGGTGAGTGTGGCGTTTTTTTTTTTTGCCACTTTTCCCGCCTCCTTGTTGAAAACTGTATTTCCTGGACAATCCCTTTTAAACTAGTCAAAGATTTAACGTTTATCATTTCCAACCTAAGTGGTTTTTGGGGGAAGAACATACGATCCATCTGCTGCACATGGTCAAAATCTCACCAAGCTAGTGACCATTGACTGCATCGTTTTAAAGGTACTATCTCCATTCTACCTACAAAAGCTTGCAGCTTTGGGGTGAGATTTCAACCACATGCGTCAGCTGGAGTCCGTGTCCTCATCCTTGAAACTTATTATACTGTCCAATGGACATCTGCTCCACTGGATCACTGACACATCATTGTAATGCTGCTTGTAGCAGTGGTAAGTATGTGGCCACCATTGTCTTGTAGATGCAACCCTGAAGAATCTAAGATAGCACTGGAGGAGTATTCACGTATTGAACACTCCTTAAAGGGGCTTGTGCCAAGATTTGTCCCCTGCTTGAATGGAATGGTTGTCTAGCATGCACACTGCAGCTCCATTTATTCCCTGTGGGGCTGTCGGACACAGAGGAGGAGTACAGCGCTTGACTGTTTTCTGCAAGCACATAGACTTTGAATGGAGCTGCAGTGCCAATTCTAGACTGCCAAAAGAGAAGGAATCCCCGTTCTCGTGACCATCGGGTGGTCGCAGACACATCACTGATGTAACCGTAAAGTTAAATCTTGGTAAAAGTCCTTTCAAATTTTTTCAAATTTCTATAGTCAGCACTTTTGAAAGTATTTGCCTTAACTTGGACCACAGTTTTATCTGAAGGACGATAAATCACTACACAATGTACTATGTAAATAGACAAAATAATTTAGTATTAAAACTAATTCCAGCCTAAGCCACATTCCAATATAAAGATCTTTTCACGTCTGCTATCACTGGGCATGTGAGCGTAGCAGTGGTGTGTAACATGCCTTGTGTTAGAGGACATGGAAGGTCCACTTTATATTATTAAAGTTATGTAGTTGTATTTTATCTTTACTGTTTTCTACAGATTTTGATATATTTCATGTTTTATGAATATACAGTCTTGATTTAAAAAAATTTTTGCTGGTTCCCCTCGGAAACAGACAGCAGCTCATCTCCGCTTTGCTTTGGGACTTCTGAGAGGTAAACAAGACTCTGTAGCGAGACATTTATAGTCCATAGAAATCCATTGCATCACTTGTAAATGCAACACTCATGAGATTTTTATGCGTCGTACAGCAAATATATTTATAACAAAAAAAAAAAGTTATAATTGAAAATAGCCGCAGCTACACACAGGCTTTGGATGTGTGGTTGATTCACACGGGCATATTTTAGTGCGTATCTTGCTTTCATGAAATGTATAAAGGAAATGCGCAGAGTTCTGAATTTAGATATGAAATAAGAAAACCATATAACTCAGTAACGTGAGAGATCAACATTTTATGTAGATATTTAATCATTGAAGTTTTGAAAGTTGTTTAAGGGGATTATCCAGCTTTTCCAAATTTGTCCTATTCATAGTATAGGATGTTAATTTTAGATTGCTGGGACCGCGGCAGATCATCTGTTCCTTTGTGTATGGGACAAGCAGTGCAGTACTTAAAGCAAACACTATTAAAGGTGCAGGGACAGAGCCGCAGCTCGCACAGGTGTAATGAACCATCGGGTGCAACTGCTAATCCAAAAATTGATATCCTATCCTATAGATGAGAATTTTGAAAAGCTGGATAATCCTTTTAAAGAGGACTGGTCACCTCTCCTGACATGCCATTTAGTTAGAGGACCTTTCACCACCTCTGCCCAGTCCAGCTCTTTGCATCATTGAATAGTCGCTGCTCCACTAATTCTGGTACAGATGGAATTTTTTTCTCTAGCCCCCACCATTCCTGAGCATCAATGCTGTTAGTGTTGGTGCCTGATGTGCTATTTATTCTCTGTACTGTCAGGAGGGCGGTGTCAGGCAGGAGCAGACAAGGGGTGTGATTCTGAGCTCTGACACTGGCTGCCTCTGGTTGGCGCTCTGAATCTTACTCAGTGGTTAGCACTGTTGCCTTGAAGCGCTGGGGTCAGTATCTGCATGGCGTTTGTAAGTCTCTCCATTTTTGTGTGGGTTTCCTTCCTCATGACAAGAATATACTAATACGTAAATTGGGTTCCCGTAAAACAGCTGACTCTTTTGGGTGTTGAGGATGAGCTCCTGTATGGCAGCCACTTACTCCCCCTACTCTACAATTCTGAGTCTGTGTGAGAAAAATGTATTACAGATGGTTGTCACAATTAAGAGGTCAGAACTGGAGTTGGTGGTGAAAAGTCCTATTTAATTATAGTATTCCCCATAGTATAACCATTGTGGAGCTTCTTACAACTCTGCATTGAGGTATTCCTCTTGTTCTTCCTAGAAACCTATGAATAACTTGTATACAGGGTATTACCGTTCACTTTGTCAAAGGGATGTACTGCCACACGGCCGGACCCGGTCAGTATTGTTTGGACAGGGTCGCCTTATGTCGGTACACACTCCTTTGTCATGGTTAACACCGAGTTGTTAATCAGAAAGAGGAAAATCTTCCCAGCGCAGAATTATAAGATAAGATGCTCCAGAATTATTGTATTAGGAGGAATATAGTAATTTATTTAAACATGACTAGTGCTCTCTAAGCTGAGGCCACACGTTGCCAAAAGTTGCAGATTTTGCTGCAGTTTTTTGAGTCGAAGTCAGGAGTGAATGTAGCAGAAAGGAGAAGTATAAGAGCCGCTCTTGGTCCCAAAAAATGCAACAAAATCGTCAACGAAAAAGCAGCTTTCTGCAATGTGTGGCCTCAGCCTAAAAGCATTTTCTTACTGAATCAACAGCAATACCGTAAAATAGGCACTTCTGATATCTCAAGGGGCTTCAAGTCTACAAGTGCTACAAGCCTAAATTAGATACCACCTTGTACTTGCCAATACATCTCTCTTTATTGTCCCCTCTAAACTTGCCTCCTCCTTAGGGTTGGACCACATTGCTGATTTTGTAGATGAATTACTTTCTATGAATACTATACTAAATGTGTAAGCTGTGTGAAACCTCCTTAGCAGTTACAATACTATACTATGTTGGGTGTCCAGGGTTGCTTTTATACTGTTGGCAAGCAAATATAGCATTGTAAATGTCTGTTAATCTCTGTTCTGTTTTATTAAAAATTTGTTTATTTAAAAAGTGTTGATGTAGTTTATTTTGGTTCCTATTTAGTTACATGATGACAACGGTTTTACTATGCTGTGACTGTGCAGATCAGCCCTAAAACGGTGGAGACTTGTCTCGCCAGTAGTTACACATCCCACTCTTCAACACCCCCTCGTGTTTCTCCCCACACAGTCCGATCTTGGACTGCTTGTCTCCTTGGGTTGCAGTTGACAGTCTGGCTACTTAAGTATTGCTTTCCTTTAAATGAAGAGTAAAGCTGCACATAGACATGACATACACCACTGGACATTTTCCTACATGACTGGTCACATTTTTGGCAGAAATCACCCCGTTTGCTCTCAATATGGGCTACTTTTATATGTGTTCACATGGATTATTCTTCAAGGCTTTATTTACACCTGCAGGTTCTTTTGCTTTTATCAGAAACATTTTGTGAGTGTCCTTGAATACCATTGTTTTTGGGGGGTTTTTTCCACATCTAAATCTGAATTTCCTAATATATGCTTATAAGGATCAGTGGTTTGTTTTTCTAATGCAGGGCTCCAGATATCCAGCATAGACAGATATAAAACATATTAGCCTGGGGCTGCTTTTAGCGTGAGCTTAGAAGGAAGAGACATACTGCTATATGTTAAAGGTAAGGCCCCAGGTAGTGAGCTGCAGCCAAAAAGTGCTGTGGGAAAAACCACAGCAACACTTTTCAAAGAGAGTCCGCAGAGGAAAACTTTCTGCTTCAATTATACCTATATAGAAAACGCCACGTTTCCGTAGGTATAATTCGCATGCTCTGATTTGCAGAAACGCAACAGTTTCTGAAATCTCAGCATATCTGTTGCACATATTTTTCTGCAATGTGTAGATGGGATTAGCCAGAATCCCATCCACCTTGCAGGTACTGTAAAATGCTATGATTTTTGCTGCAGCAAAATGGCGGCGTTTGCACTACGTGGGGCCCCGGCCTAAAGGGGTTTTCCTGGAGTTAAATATTGATGTCCAATCCCTAGAATAGGTCATTAATATCTGATAGGTGAGGGTTCAACATATGGAGCCTGCACAGATCAGCTGATCAGAGGCAGCGGCACTTGAGTGACACCAACTACAGCTCCTCTGCCATGTACTGCACCGTACCTAGTTTTCAGTGAGGAGGGGATTCTGGTTGTCTGAGGATAGATATGTCATCAGTATTACAACACTGGAAAACCCCTTAAAATAACAATACAGTATGCAATAAGGTCCTTTTATTTATGGCTGCAGGTAGCCAAAATTAGAGAAAGGTGGGCACATTTCTCTTCAGAAGGACAAGTACGTTTTGTAATGAGCACAGAATTTTGGACTTTAAATTCCGGACTTTTTCCATTTAATTGTGATTTGACATCTTGGGGAAATGATCTGCACACATTGAAGGGGACTGGACTGAAGAAAATGTGCCTGCAGAACCCTGGAGCATGTGTACAACACAAGGGAATCCTGTATATATCTAAAAATACAGACACAAATTATGTCATTGGTGAACGTTCATGTATAACGCAGACTTCCACTCATCTGACGTTGCTACTTTTATTTATGGAGTTGAGAGAGTCCAAGTGTTCAACGTGTTGTGAACATACTGCGGACCCATCAGGTAAGTTCAGAGCTAGTCTCCAGCTGGTCATACACTTGTGCTTTCACATGCCATGGGGTAAAGCTGGGTATACACTTTCGGAAGCTGTTGACCTAATGCTTGGCATGGTTTGTCAGTGGGAGAGGGGCGGTAACTGCTGACTAGGCCTGGATGAATGGGACTAACCAGCGGGGAACCTCGAGCTGCGGGATCCATGGCGAGTCCAAGCTGGACGCTTAGTTTTTCAGCATCCTGCTCTGATCTCTGGTTCGTGGCAGGATCCATTGCAAAATCAACGGCAGGTTCTGCCATTCAAGCGTGTCCTAACAGTGCTGTGCTATGGGGTTTAGGAGAACGTGACTGGCTTGCCGCTTGTGCCATAGCTAGGGCTGTATGTGCCAGCCATTAGTCGTAAGGTTCCAGCATTACCACAAGGTAACTCTTACTAAATTTGCTTAGACTTTCCCTAAATAAAGTTGTAATTCCCTGATATTACACCCAATAGCTGGTGACTCCCTGTCTAACAGGCATGACATTCGATAAAGTATATATATTTCTAAATATCTAGTACTTCCAAATAACCTATAATTTTTCAGGCTTGGCCTTTGTCACTGCAAACACTATTGTTCCTGTGTGCAGTGCATGCTATAGTTTCTATACTGTGATGTCTTTTTAGCTTAAGGTCTTATTCCTGCAGCACATAAAAGTAATTGAGAGCCAAGGTTAGTGCTTTGGTGACTTGGCAATAGCTAGTACTTAAAATAAAGCAATGTATTACCATGGATGTCTCACTTCTAGTACTCCAGCTATAGCAAATGCATATTGTTGGCTCGGACATAACACTGACTCATTTCTCCACTATAACCTCTGCATCATTGGTATTTTAGACACATTCAGGCCTCAGAGTTGTCTGTTTAGATGTCCCTTTCTCTCTTGTCTTGACCCTTTTGTACACCAACCAGCAAGCAGACAGAGGCTTGTCCGGGCTGGATAGCGTGAATACATTTTACTCAACATAAATGGTTAACTTTCCAGCCATTAATGCTAAGCAGTAACATCTAACACATACATACATACATTCATACATCACACACACACACACACACACACACACACACACACACACACACACACATACATACATATATAATTATAAAAAATTATATGCCACTTTGTTCTCATGTCTGTGCTGTTATTGCACACACGTACACTGTCTATAGGATTCATTGGTGTAGTAGATTGCTTATCTTCATGCCACATAGATAGGATAGGAAGGGCATTAAACCCAATTCTACTATCATTTTTTTTTTATTTATTTTTGCAAAATGCTATTTTATGTCCTTGAAACACTGCTAAATGCTCCTTTCCTACTGTTTGACCAATAAAGGCTTTGTGCACCTAGCATGTAAATGGGGACCTATTGGATGTATCTAATGTAAATGCCGAAAGCTTTCCCTACATGAACATAGGTGCAACTAAGCCTTTAAAATAATTTCCTTACGTCTTGGCCGCAGTAAGTCACTATGGCCAGCAACACTTTTGCTAGAGAAGAATGCAGAAGGTATGTGTCTTATATTTAAAACTTTTTTGCAAAAATTTCTAAATGTTCAAGCATTCTAATATGGTCTATAAAACCTTTACTCTGTAGCCGGCTAGTTAAGGCATGTGCTGTAAAGTATAACCCCACTGCTATAGCGTAGCTGCCCTCCACAATCCTTCCTTTCCCTCTCTCCATTTTTATACTCCACCCATCTTATTATTTCCAATGACATCACAAGACTTATGTTTTTTTCCTTCCACATTGCTCACGATTCGTCTTTCTCTTGACCTGTTATTACAGATGGTTACTGATACCGTTTCTTATAACATTCCCTCCATGCGGAAATTGGCCCATCTGACAATATGACATGGGGACATGACCATTTTGTTATTGAGCTGCCCCTTCTCAATAGACAGTACAGGTTCATAAGGCTGTACCAAATATTCAATTATCTATTACTAAAATGATCTTATTTGTCTGTTTTTTTATTTAGAAACATGGAAAACTAACCAGCTGCACCGGATGCAAAGCTCAATGTAGAATTTTTGATATGACTCAGTGCATTGGATCAAATGGACACATGGAGCCATACTGTTCAACAACGTGTATGAATGCTCACAAAGCAAAATATGCAAAGCCGCCGCCTCCTCCGCCGCCGCCACCAGTTCAGAATATCATTCCCACTCAAAGTAAGTTTGTAGGACTGTTAGGCTATATTCACATCTTCCCGAGTTCCTTTCTATCAGGTTTCCATTGCTTATTTAGACTATCTGCTCCAGCCCTGGAATCAGTAGAGCAGCACCTATTGAAGGCTGCAAAAAGATGGAGGTGGTGAAAGGTCGTCGTTAATCTACATTTAGCATAGGGCTGTGTAATTAAGCAAATTTTATTAAATTTGCCTTTTCCAAAAAAAAAAAAAATTGTGATTGTTTTGTCTCGAGCATATTTCTCATAGAATTTCATTGAGAAACTTGTGACTGATACATCAGATGCTGCTGGGAGTCAGGTGATTGGGCTGTGGGTCATGTGATCTAAAGACGACCCAACCATTAAGGCCTCGTGCACACGACCACACTTTTTATCTGAATTTACGGATCCGGAGTTGTGGATAAAAGGATGTGTGTCTGGGCACTGATCGCGGACCCCCAAAGCTAACCGAGCTGCCATTTTGCCAGTCATCACCAGCACCCAGAGTGAGGTCCAGGGCTGGAGTCTCCTTGCTATGACAGCTGGGAGCCTAGTGAAGGCTCCCAGGCTTGTCTGTCATTTGTTTGTATAGCAGGTTGCTTTATGTAGCCTGCCATACAAATGCCGATATTTTGTAATGCATTACATTAGTGATCAGACACCCTGGGGTCTTTGCCGATTTTAAGCGGTGTCTCCAACACAGGTGTGAAGAAACTTAACTGTTTGTTTGTTTTTTTTCCTCTTTCATCCCTTTTTAGATCCGGGAATAATTTGTCATTTTTGTAAAAGAAACTCCTTACCTCAGTATCAAGCCACAATGCCTGATGGAAAACTGTATAACTTCTGCAGCTCTGGATGTGTAGCTAAGTTCCAGGTTTGTCTGTTTTATTCTCTTACACCTAGTGTATCTTGTCATAATGGTGGTCTATAGTCTGCTGCAATATAGTAGATAGTAAAGCAGCTGATTCATTGCACGTAGATGCTCTTTGAGTATTGGGATAATGTAGCCCTATTGTAATGCAGTCTGCACATTCACCAGCAGAGGGTGCTCTTACAGCTGAAGTAGCCTAGTTAAATCTAACTGCAAATAGAACATGTCCCTTTATTTTAGATGTTATCTGCTAAGGGTATGTGTAATATATTTAAGAAACCACTTACATAAATCTATAGTTTTGGAAAAAAAAAATGCTTTTTCTCCTTACTAGATGGCTTTTGTGCAACCTTTTTAGCAGTACTGTTCAAGAAATCCCTTATAAGAGCCGTCCATGTATGACACAGTGAAGATTTTGTCAGTATTTTGTATTAATAATCTTTCCAGAATCAGGAGTCTCTGCAAAAAAATATAACCAAGTATGACAAAATTTGCACACTCTGCTTGAGGCTTTAGGTTTTTGCTTAGTATTTTCAACCAGATCCTGTGAATTTGGTTTTCGATTCATGAAGTGTTCCAGCGGTTGGATAGTTCCCAACCCGAACTAGTGGTTGTCCAAAACTGAGGGAATACACATAAGATGTTTGGTGTATGATGATAGTCAGGGGGTGTACAGGGTGTGGTCAATCCTAGGCCCAGGAGCTTTAGAGGGACCATGAGGGGTCTCTCCCAATATGAGGAGACCCTGTCTATGCTGAACTTTATATAAACCTGTAGATATATGTGGTTTTAATGTAATTTTTTTGTGTGTTTTTAGACTCTCAGCATGCAGTCTTCTACTAATGGCCAGCATGTCGCCAGTGACATTCAGTTAAAATGCAATTACTGTAAAAGCATGTTTTCCAATAAACCAGTAACACTGGAGTGGGAGGTAAGACACCGGCAACTTCTCCAACACTGTCTTAGGTTAGAAGTGATTCCTTATTCAAAAGCCATGTTCTTATAAGAATTGTTTTGTTTTTTTGAGTTCCTATTTATGTATATGACGGTCCATAAAGGTTTTGTATCTGCATTTAAATAAAGAGGTTTGGCCGGGTGTGACAGTAATACAAAGACCACAGACATGTAAATCTGGTATCACCGTGATTGTACTGACCCAGATAGTAAAGCTAACATCTCATTTTTACTGCACAGTGGAAGCCATGAAAGCAAAACCTGTAAGGCTGCAGTCACACCCGTTCGGGGACTCTGCGGTCTGCAGGTTTTGGCAGGTAGCTGCTTTTTAAGCGGATAGGGTTTCCATTTTTTCCGAACATTGTGCAGGACATTGAAAGCTACCATCTGAAGTACAATGTCTTGCAAAAAACAAGCCTGCTTACATACACATAAATAAAACAAAATGACAGGTATGGGTTTAGCAAGACAGGGATTGAACATCGAAAACCTAAAAATGAAAAATGGCTGCGTCCTGTAAGGGTTAACCACAGAGTCTAAGGGGTGCAGCATCTGGTATTGGCAGGTGTCATCTTTATAACACAGTTGGCCTCTACTGGTTTGGACTGGGCGCAGAATCTGAGCCTACTCCGTACACTTCCTCCCAACTTCCGGTATACACATGTAGTAAATATAATGGTACTGAGAGCTTAGTATAAAGTTTGGTTTTTGTATATATGTTTGTGTTTTATCTTGTAAAACGCAGCGCAAAAAATAAGGCCTTTTCTCATTTTCTTACAGAAAAAAGTGCACCAGTTCTGCAGCAGTCTTTGCTGTGAGGACTATAAGAAGCTGCACTGCATTGTTACCTTCTGTGAATACTGTCAGGAAGAGAAAACTCTGCACGACACTATGAAGTTCTCTGGTGTGAAGAAACCATTCTGCAGTGAAGGTTTGTTTTGCTATAAAGACGCAAAGTGAATGTGAAATTCCATTTGTGCACTTAGGTTTGGATACAGGTAGCTACATTCACACCTGCGTCACTGTGTTCGTTCATCTGGTCCATTGTAGGACCAGAACTGAAAAACAGCCTGTCAAATGATGGACGGCAGTGGATCCCAAGCAACTCCATTCAGTTTAATGGGCTATGTCGGGGGTCCTATATTTTTCAACAGACTTCACTGGATGAAAAAGTTGGCCTTCGGACTTTTCATTCTGGATTTCTGCTGTACGCTCCAAACAGTGACTCCAACGCAGATGTGAATGTAGCCTTAAACTGTATATAATCTCCTGGTCCCCAAATAATTTATTCTCTCTCTCCCTTTGCTTAGCTAGTCTCCAGCTTTTAAAGAGAGTAAAGTAAAATTTTGGTACAGCTTACAGTATACCTTGGCACGGTTTTGTTGTAGCATATTGGTATACAAAGACAATGATGAGTAGAAGTGAGTTATGTTCAGATGTTCGTTCTTCACAGGTTGTAAGCTGCTTTACAAACAGGAATTTGCAAAGAGGCTGGGACTGAAATGTGTCACCTGCAACTACTGCTTTCAGATGTGCAGAAGAGGAGCCACAAGAGAGTTTGATGGCAAAATAAGAGATTTCTGCACGGAAGATTGCAGCAGAAAGTTTCATGATTGGTATTACAAGGTAACATGAGTTGAGGGTGTATATTGGCTTTAGGTGAGGCCTAAATTTAGGGGCGGGGGGTTCACATATAGGAATTTGAGATGGAATCCGCCTGAAATCTGCCTCCCATTCTTTTCAATGGGACGCAGTAGATTTTTTTTTTTTTTTTCCTGCTCGGTTTTCTGGCGGATTCTGCCTGAGAACTCCCATTGAAATGAATGGGAGGCGGAAAATACACCTTTTCTGTCGGCACGGAATTTGTCCAACTCCGCCCGAGGAATTTGGCTGTGCCCAATAAAGGCAAAATACAGTGAATCTGAAGTGGAATATGGAGAAGAATGCCAGTGTCAAAATCCATGTCAGTTTTTGACAAGCAGAAATTTTCTGCTTGACATATTCAGCGTCTATTTCTACCTGTGAACACCCCCTTATTGTGTAAAGGTTATTGAATGTTGTAAAAAGAATTGAAAATATCTATAAATGATATTTATTTTGTAAGGGTCTCCATACCAGATGTAAGTAATAGAAAGCAGAAATGTTGGTGGCAGACATCTTACTGTGTCCCATTTCTGCCTCTTTCTGGCCTCAAGTTGCTGCCTATGGATTGCACTTGTAGGCTAGGGCTACACGACAAAAATTTGCTGTGCGACTTGTCTGCAGCTTACTATTTCGTGACTCCCCCCTTTTTTTTTTTTTAATTTTTTGGCTGTAAAGTCCCATTGCAGACATGTTGCATGCAAGTATGCAATTGGCTATCATGGCGTAAAAGCTGTTCCTATAGCGCCACCTGCTGAAATGTGACCCTTTAATCAGGGCTTGGAACACAACTAGGATGTAAGCCGAACCAAACGCTCCTCTCCAGGCTGCTTTTTCATGAGATTGCTTTTCCTCAGTGCAGAATAGAGCACTGGATAGGCTGGGTGAGAGGCAGTTGTGGGGATCTGGGGGATATGGTTTCTCCTAGGGAGTGTACGATGAAGGTGTACGGGGTCATATTTGGGTGGTGATGGCCAGTTGAGCCTGCAATAGTTGTCTGCAGATGAGTGTCTGGTTTGCTTTGCCTTCTTGTTGTATCACATGACTTATTTACATGGTCAGACACTGACTCATTAGATTGCTGCCTTCCAACAGGTGGCGCTAGAGGTGCAGCTTTTGCATTGTGTACAATTCTGGTAAAATGCCTTTTAATGGAAGGATTTTGATTATTATTATTATTAATAATAATAATAATCTACAAATGTAAAATAGTTCAATAGTCCTGTAGTGTTTACTATACTGATATTCTGAGTAAGTCAGTTTGCGGCTACATGGCACAAGTCAGTGGTGTGGCTTAGATTTTGTTGAAACTGCACTCAAAGTTTTTATGGTATTTGTCTTAAAAAAAAAAAAAAAAAAACCTCTTTTGTGAAAACAAAAGAGAGAATATCATTCTTTCCTTCTTCCTGGATCCACTCCTGTGTGATTCCAGCCTATAAATGGTTTTCTCTTCTTTCATTGTAAGGTGCTGCCCCATGTTAAGTGTAATTTTTTTTCTTCGGTTATGGTTGAAGGGCTACAAAATACTCCTATTTTTTTTTTTATTAATTGTCTGATTCCTCTAGAATATCTGCTTATAGCTCTTGTAGTTAGTGTTCCCAGCAATTGACATGAATGATCTTTTTATGTATTTCAGGCAGCGAGATGTGACTGCTGTAGAACTCAAGGAGCTCTTAAAGAGAAAGTACAGTGGCGAGGAATTATAAAGAACTTCTGTGACCAGCAGTGCTTACTGCGTTTTTACAGCCAGCAAAATGAGCCCAATATGACTACACAGAAGGGCCCAGAGAATATGCATCTTGGTACGTTGCTATATTTATATACACGTTGGTCTGGTGGTTGGTGATGTGATATTTTACAATATAGTTGCTTTTAGGCTAGGGCTACATTGACCAAAGATTGCGGTGTCACCCTGCAACTCATTCACTTGTCTCATTGCGACCCTAGGGTGCTGCAACCACTATGAAAAGTTAACCCATGCTGCCATTCACTAATATGAGTGAAGGAGTTGCAGGGCAACACAGCAATCTTTATTCTCGCGTTGGCAGTATTGGCCAAAGTCTCTGTGTAGCCATAGCCTTAAAGTGGTGTTCACATTTGGGTGTGATTTCCCTGATTCTTCATGAATATTTTATGCTTCTTTACAGACCAGGGTGTTCAAGCCTCACGGCCAAGAGCTACGGTAATTATACATATAAACTAATATACATTGTGTGTGTGTGCGCACATATACATAGACTGCTCTTTAGATTTTATTTCAATACACATATACCATATTTTTATTCTATTTCAGGGTCCAAATTCTTCCTGTTCTCCTGCAGCACCTAAAGACATGAAGAACAAGGCTGTTCTGTGCAAACCATTGTCAATGACAAAGGCCACCTTCTGTAAACCTCATATGCAGACCAAGTCTTGCCAGACAGGTATTTGTAATATTTGTAAATTTTGTATGGACTATATTATGCACAAGGTGATACTTTACTTGTATGTAGACACTCTGAGGGTATGTCCATATTGCAGTAGCAGCAAAGTGGATGAGTTTTTTTTTTTTATAAAGAAATCTTGTACACACGGAAAAATTCCCTGGTGACATTGATTTTCAGCAGGTTATGAAATCCATGCCAAATCTTCATGTTGTTCATGTGGGTTTTGCTCCAGGTTGTTCTGTTGGGACTTACCCTAAACTTCTTTTTTAGCTATGTGACTGCACTAGCCACTGTTCTTAGTGAGATGTTATTCAGCTAGTGCCAGCAATGTACTTGACTTTATTATGTGTACAGACCCTGGGGTGCTCATGAAGTCCTGAAAACTTAATATTATAGACCTGGAGGCTATCTTCGGAAGACACTGTATGTTTAGCAATAAATATAACCTCTGCTTGAGGTTTAGTACAACTTCAGTAAAAGTGTTTTTCTGCCAAGTGGAATGTATATTTACAGCATTTAAAAAAGAATGTATATTATTTTACTTTCTTAGAGGAAGACGACTCAAATACAAAGTATGTTCCAGTGCCTATTCCTGTCCCTGTATTTATTCCGGTGCCTATGAATCTCTACAGTCAGAAAGTACCGGCTCCAGCTATGTTTCCTATTCCAGTAAGTAATAGAATTGACAATAGTTTGTGAAACTTAACAAATGGCAACTGTGTATTTTATGATATAATTTCTAAATGTGGATGAGACTTGTCTCATGTACATACCAAGCTGTCTTGTCCACATGTCATAGTGATGTCAGAAGTTTTGATCAGTGTGGTCCCTGATGCTGAGACCCCCACAATTTGCTAAACCAAAGGGGCAGAAGCACTAAACTGAGTGGCTATGTTTACCTGTCTTTGGATAGCTGAGTGTTGCATAGGTTTATTACAAAGTAAGCTCTAGAATTCATCTATTATTAGCACTGTTTAAGGCTGAGTTCACACTTTGCAGAAAAACTGCTCTCTTGGTTGCAGATTTTGCTGTGGTTTTTAAACCAAAGCCCAGAGTGGCTTTAGAAGGAATGGAAATATGCAGTGTCTTGCAAAAGTATTCATACCCCTTGAACTTTTTCACATTTTGTCACCGTACTACCACAAACTTAAATGTATTTTATTGAGATTTTAAGTGATAGACCAACACAAAGTAGCAGATAATTGTGAAGTGGAAGGAAAATGATACATGGTTTTCAAAATTGTAATCAAATAAAAACCTGAAAAGTGTGACATGAAAAAGTCTTCAGCCCCCCGTACTCTGATACCCCTAAATAAAATCCAGTGCACACAATTGCCTTCATAAGTCACTTAATAAGTTAATAGTCCAGCTGTGTGTAATTTAGTCTCAGTAGAAATACACCTGTTCTGGGAAGGCCTCAGTGGTTTGTTAGGAACAGGAAAAAAAAAAAAAAATAAAAACTACTTGGTGTGTTTTTGGAGGACTAAACTCCCTTCCTTAGAAGCATAAATTACAGTTCTGTGGTGGTTATATACACAACATCCGCATGAGGTGCCCCCTACTTGCCACTTCAGCTAGGGATGAAATTGACACATCAGGTCTAGTCCTACCGGAGAATTGCAAGGACTAGAAGGAACACCGATCGGAACATACAGTCAGGGTTAGTATTAGGGCAGTACTTCAGGTCTGACAATGAAACATATGTTCTGCGGACCGGAAGGGACCCTAATGCTATAATCCTATATATGTCTCAACCTGTCATCTACTTATTTGGCCTTTTGATACACACCAGGGGAATTCTCTCTTTAGTAGTTATAGTAATATAAATGGTGGCCTACCGGAGAAATCACATTGACCATTTTTCTGACTGATATCTCCGTTGTTATGCATGACTCTTGATACATGTGGTATCTTATGTTTGTACAGGTTCCGGTACCAGTTTTGGTGCCCGGTGATTTGGAAAAAATTAAAGAACTCAATGGTGAGCTTTTCTCTGAAGATGTAGAATTAAAGTTAGAAGAAGATTTAAAGGATGAACAGGTTAAAGAGGAAGAAAACAATGATTCCTTATTACTGATAGAAGATACTCAGGAGGACAAGAAGATTAAGGATGAACACAAACTGGACTGTGAAGTGTTAAAGGAAGAAGACTGGCAAGACGAAATTAAAGATGATGAAGAAGAAGAACTGGAAAAAGATTCATTAAAAGAAGTAGTAAAGGAAGAAGATGTGAAAGAGGAGGCCAGTAAAGAGGATTTCCTATTGAATGACAGTCCATTGCGCTCTGTGGAATCTGAGGTGCTGGAAACAGTGGTTGCTGAAGATGAGACCGTGTCTGGCCCAGGTAGGATATAATGGCTCACTGTTTGTTTTGATGTTTTTTTGTTTTTTTTTCTGGGGGGTTTTTGTATTTATGTAGTCAATTCTGATCATCCTTTTATTTTTTTTTCTTTCAGAAGAAGATAGCTTAACTAAAGAGGAATCTACAAACTGCACTGCAGAGTCTCCAGAGGGCCTGTCAGATTTGCCATATGAGCCAGAACTTGATATTGAAATTGACTTCCCAAGGGGTAAGGCTGAGTTTAGTTTTCATGTATGTATTACTTTAGGACCTATCTTCTTGCATCTCCAACTATCATCTCACAGAAATTCACCAGCTACAGCTTGTAAGAATTTCCCAGCATCATTTTGTGGAGCTGTCTGAAATGTTGTGTTTTTGTGATTGTGTATTGAGAACATGTTTTTATTTTGGCAAAGGTGTGTAGGTCATTGTTTTTAATGTTTTGGCATTGTTTAACATGAACACTTGCCACAGTAGGGATTTCTAACTATATATCTTGTTTGCAGCCGCTGAGGAATTTGTTACAGAAGACGAGTTTTTCTTGCCCCCTGTATTCGAAGAAGAGTATGAGGAGCAGCCCAAACCTAAACCATTGAAAAAGGTACTTCCAGTTAATAAAAATGGATGGTTAAAGGGTTTTTTTTGGGCAAAAAAAATCATTTTTCTATAAAGGTCAGTTAGAGCTATTAGTAGGTTAATAAGTGCACCGAAATATTTTTAGCAGTGTTTTGAGTGTTTTCTGGGGTTCTATGTGAGCTCCTGGCACCTTCTGCATTTGTTTACATGCTCAACTTCCAGTTTTCCTACCATGATGCATTGGGCTTCACTCAGAGCTGACTCACACCACCTCCTGCTCTCATTCCCTCCACCTCCGTTTCCCTAGCTAGCATACTACACCCTCAGCAGCCATCTTTAGACTCCCTAGTTCTCACCTCCGTATATCATCATTACAGTCTCACAGAAAGCTTCAGGTCAATCAGTTCACATCTACACTAGTCTCCATAGAGCCTGAAGACTGGCGGAGGAAAAAGCCCTGCCCAGAGGAATTTTTCCTTTGCTGATCTCACTTTGAAAACGAAAAGCCCCATTATAGACAGTGGGGTCTGTTGGACTTCGTGCGATACTGATATTTTAGCGGTCCGCCTTATCCATTGTTCTGGTCCTCTGACGGATCAGAACGGAGAGGTGACGTTAGTGTGAACCTAACGTAACATGCTTACCTTTAATGTTGTTTTCCAGTGTGATGCATGTTTGCTGTTACATTTTTACCTATTTGTAATAATATCATAATATACACTTTTTATTAAAGGGAGCTAAGAGGAAAGCGGTTTGCGACCTGTCATCTAGTGAAAGCCCTGAGTCTTTGTTTCCACTGAAGTATTCCTATGGCCTTAATGCTTGGAGGCGCTGGGTAAAAGGACGAATAGCTGCAGATGAGCTCACAGAATGTAAGTGCCCCTAATACCCCCACCCTCGCGTGAAAATGGTCTTGGGCTTGCATTATAAATGTAACACCTATATTTTTTAATAATAAAAAACCAGGTAGTGAAAAAATATTTCTTATGCAAAGCTGTTTTTACTTTCTTAGGGAAACGGAAACCCAATCCACTTAAAAATCGGTTACATGCAGAAACCCATGGACCCCATAGACTAGAATGGGGTCTGCCAGGGTTTCCATCCAAAAATATGGAGGACTTTTCTCTCTGCATTTTTCAATTGGAATGTGGGACATAATCCCTGAATGGAAAGCAAGTGCTGGTGTGAACCCAGCCTGACACTAACATATCCGTCAGAAATCCCATTGATTTCAATAGGATTTGATCTGTTGTCAGTCTGTTTTCACCAAATCCGTCACAGGTATGTTATTTTGGCAGACATAATAATGAAGGACTTTGAGGTCCATTCAAAATAACAGGCTTATGACAGATGTTAGGTCGTCCGTTATACTATCCGTTATTACTCTGTTTTTTTCTGCTCGTGCTCAGAGAAAAAAAAAAAATGTATAAAAACGGACACGAACTGATGTTAATGTGTCTTTTTATTTTTTTTTTTTTAACTGATCCATTAAATGCTGTTATGTTATTACCATTTTATCTTAGGATAGATGTGTTTATGTCCCATGCATGCAAATTCACTGATTTCCCAACCTCATCTGCTGATATTTGTTCCAAGCCTCAAAAACATTTAGTGAAATAAGTTCTGCCATTGGTGCTGATCTTCTCCCCATCTAATTTCAGATTGCATCCTTGTTTTTTTCTTTTTGTTTGTGTGTTTTTTTTGTTTTTTTTTATTAAAATCACTTCCCTCCTTAACCCTATTTATACCTTTAACATAGTATATATATTAGGAAAACCCCTTCATTGATGTTATTACCTACACATCTGTCTTTTTCTCTTTCAGATAAATCTGTGAGGTTAAAAGAAGATCTTTTGTTGCACCCCCCAAATGAGCTCAGTTATTGGCTGTCCTGCTTTATTAAGGAGGTGCGAAGACCAAATGGAGATAGCTATGCACCAGACAGCATGTATTATCTGTGTCTCGGCATCCAGGAGGTCAGTAGTGTAACCATACAAAGATATCAACCATAGTTGTAAACTGTGTTTTTAGTTTGACTGTTAAAGGGTATCTGAGATTTCATGAAAGTTGCTGGGCAACCTGTGCTGACTGTATAAGCCTTCATACATGATGCTCCCTCCTCATCCTAATCTGAACAGTACACATAGGGTGTCAGGAGATGCATCAAGAAAGTTTATGGTCAGCCTAAAGTTTCTTAAAAGGTCACCAACTTTACAAGTTTTGGTTAGGTTAACGGACAAAACTGTTGTTGTGTTGGCTATACTCTGGTAAGTGGACTAAGGATTTAACAGGTTGTTTTTCTTAGTTCTTGTCTACCAGCCGGAAGACAGAAAACATATTTCATGATCAAGAGTATGAGACATTCGGCCAGGCGCTTAATAATAATCTTAGAAGTTGGCAACCCAGTATTCTACCAGATGGTAAGCAGTAAAGCAAGTACAATAGACACATGCTATGCTATATTGTCAGCTAACACTATTTAATTGCCCATTGACTATCTTTATTGAATACCTAGCTGTATATGGTGTGATAGTTGCCGTAATAACATAATGCTTTGCACACGTTTCTCTCTAAAGTCAGTGTGGCAATTTTTTTTTTCAGCCTGGCTATTTCATTTTCTATCAGAAGTCATTTACCATGCTACGAACGGCTTAAGTGTAGCCTTATGAATGATTTTAACACAATTAAATATATACATCTTTTATTTATAGGTTCAATTTTTTCACGCGTTGAGGAGCATTATTTGTGGCAAGCGAATCAGCTTGGAACCCAGTCTTCAATGTCTCTGCTTTTTACGCTATTCTACTTTAATACCAAGTATTTTAACTTGCGGACAGTAGATCAGCACTTAAGACTTTCTTTTGGTAGCGTCTTAAAACAGTGGAAAAGAAATCCCCTTACACAAGAGAAAAGAGCTTGTCTTCAATACCAAGAATCATCATTGTTTGAGAGTGACAGCGAAGGTAAGCTGTTAAGTGTTATTTAGACTACTTGTGTTTAAAGATTTATTTTTTTTTTGTCAAAAGCTATATAGTACTTCTGAACTAAGGCCATTTTTTTCGCAGTAGTATTTTAACAATGTATTAACGGAAGTCTGTCACCAGCGTGAAGCATGTTAGGCCCCATGAACAGTTTGCAGCAGAATGCACTCTGAGGACACTTTGTAGTTTTGTCCAAGTGTATTCCGTTTTGCATTCACATATATGTGGACTTTCCGATCCGTTCCATTCCAATGACATGGATGATTATAGAGCAGGTCCTATCCTACTCCTTGTCATCGGAACAGAACAGATCGTTCACCCCCATACATGTGAATGCATCATGGAATGCACCCGGATGACACTCCGCTGCAAACACCCACATGCACACTTGGTCTTGTGAATAGAGCCCTAAACCAGCAATAGAATTAGGGAGGTCAGGATCACCTAAATGTAACAGGTTTTTTTTTTGTTTTGTTTTTTTCCATAAAAATTAATTTCTCCCTTGTCCAGATATTCATTTATTTTAGAATATGAAAGTGAGCAACCTGGAGTTCCGAGGGCAGCTCCGTAGTTCCAAACTGCTACGCCTCACACTCCTCTAATCTGTCCTCCTTTACCCCTCCTATCTTGAGTGATGGGGTCAGTTTGCTATGCTGAAAACTCGCATGTGTACTCGTGTTTGATCTGCGTAGATTGTGAGGCGTAGCAGTTTGTAGCAACAGAGCCTCCATTAGTGCTGCAGACTGCTCAGTTACATATTGTAAAATAAAGGAATCTCTCTAACGGGGGCACACATTATGAGGAAAAGGCATTACGTTAAGGTGAGCCTGACCACATCTAACACTGTCGCTGGTTTGTTATGCTTCACACTGGTAACAGACTCCCTGGACCTCCTGTGGTTCATAGAACGTAAATCATCATAGAGTTCTCAGGTGATTAGTTTTGTGGAGCTGCAGAATTTTCTAAGTGCAATATCAACATTAATTTCACACAGTTACTGCTGGGTAAAAGATTCTTCAGGCAGAATCATAGGCAGCTTTATAATGCCGCTTCTTAAGCCACATCTAGGATTGAATCCTAAAAAAGAAGCCGTGGATTGGTTTTTGACTGTGCCATATACTGCAGAATTAGGGGTTTCCCAAAAATATAATATTTAAATTTGTAAAGAATTAAAAGTTAAACATTTTTGCAGATATAATTAAAAAATTACCACATTTTAAAGAATTTTTTTGTAACCATCTTAGCGGTAACAACTGTCTTGATCTGTTTCCATTGGATATGACCATGAATGCAGGATCTTCTATGGTCCGGGACTTGTCAGAAACCCGCCCTTGATTTCCTTATTGTGTACAGGTTATCAGGCTGGGACACTACATGTATGAGAAGATAACCCAGCTTCAATAAGGAACCCGGCTGGGTTTGTGACAAATGACAGAGCATAGAAAGTTCCTGCATTCATGGTCGTGTCCATTGGCAACCGATGAAAAGACTTTAATCTTTAAAACTCTGCAAAATTATTTATGTTTGCAAAAACGTTTAACTTGTCTACGAATTTAAATATGGTAATATTCATGGGAAACCCCTTTAGGCTAAGGCCCCACTTGGCGAACTACAGCCATAAAGCGCTGCAGGAAACATCCTCACATCTTTTTCCGCAGTGCTTTTCACAGTCTGCAGAGTTTTCCTCTGTGGACTTTGTCGCTATTCTACCTATACCTGTACCTACACCAGTGTTTCCATAGGTATACTTGACATGCTGCGATTGATTGCAAAAAATATTAGATTTTTTTTCCCCCTTCAATCAATTGATCAATATTCATCCATGTAGTTTAGGCATAAACTGTGCGGATATTGCTTAAAGTTCTTCTTGTGCAGATTATTTAGCAAATTACGTATCTTTTGTAGATAAAGTTACACCTGGGAAAAGGAAACATGAGGATGACGATACAATATTAGAACAGATTGAAAATACAGCTGACCCATCACGTTGCCCTGTGAAAATTTTTGAATATTATCTATCTAAAAGGTAATTGTACAATTGTCTGATTAATAAATGCCACAGAATTGTTCATCAGTATGTTATCTGTCAGGGTCCAACACCCAGAACCCAGCACAGATAAGCTGTTACAGCAGTCTCCAGGTGCAGAAGCTGCTAGTAGACAGGAAGCACATGTAATAGGAGCGGCTCCGCAGCCCTGTCCACCGCATAACCGTGCTTCCAGGGAAGTGCCACTACTATTACTTGACTAGGAGTATCGCTACATGCACTGCCTGTCCTTTAGCAGCTTCCAGCTCCTGGAGACTGCTAGAACAGCTGATCAGTGCAGGGTCCGGGTGTCAAACCCTGACATTGCAAACTGAGGAACTATCCTGTGGCTAGGTCATCAGTATGAGAGATGTTTTGGGGCCAGAAAAAAACATTTAGGCTAAGGCCGCACGTTGTAGAAATGCAGATTTTTTTTGTTGCAGATTTTGCTGCCCCTTTTTTTGAGCCAAAGCAAGAATGGCTACAGAAGGAATTGGAAATCTATAGGAAGCTTCTTCTACTTCTACCTTCTGCTCAACTCCTGGCTTTGGCTCAAAAAAACGCCACGTCCTCTGGTGGTTTTATATACCACTGGAAAGCTGACATTGCGGTAAAGCCCGTCCTTCAGAAAATAGATACCTGTGCCGAATCTGACAGCACTGATCTCTCCTGCACCTGAGCGCACATCGGGAAAGCTGACAGTGCATATATATAATACCGCAGGTACCAGAAGGCATGAAAGGTCCTCTTTTTAAAGGGATTTCCTAATTTGGGCTATGTATGTATGGGCAGCACGGTGGCTCAGTGGTTAGCACTGCAGCCTTGCAGCACTGGAGTCCTGGGTTCGAATCCTGCCAAGGACAACATCTGTAAGGAGTTTTTATGTTCTCCCCGTGTTTGCTTGGGTTTCCTCCGGGTACTCCGGTTTCCTCCCACACTCCAAAGACATACTGATAGGGAATGTAGATTGTGAGCCCTATATGGGAAAGTGACTGTCAATGTCTGTAAAGCGCTGCGGAATATGATGGCGCTATATAAGTAAGCACAATAAATAAATAAAATGTATGGCTAGGATATGCCCATAGATGTTTGATAGCTATAGGCCCCACTCCAATCTCAAATGTGAGTTAAACCTTCAGAACTGATGGATGAGATCCATGCACACACATCTGTCTAGTGAAAGCGACCTTGTATTTATTAAAACACATATTTTTGTTTCTTCCCTTTTTGCAGCCCGCAGAATCTCAACCAGAGAATGGATGTGTTTTATTTGACTCCTGAAAGCCTTTCTCCGGATTCCTCTCTGTGGTTCACGTCAACTCCCCTGGATCGCAGCACTTTGGAAAACATGCTAATACGGGTTTTACTAGTAAAGAATATTTATGACAAAAACAGTTATGAACTGGATGAAGACACAGACTAAATCTTGCTGTTAAGCAGTGACAAGAATGAAAGTCATGTTAGATAGACAAGCTGCTGGCGTGAATAACAGAACGAAGAGTAAAAACATTTCACGTTTACTCCACATGTATTTTATGAGTTTTGTAGCGGTGTACCCAGCCAGGGTATTACAATGTAAATATTTGTGTGACATTTTGCCATTTTCCTTGTAGTGAATTTTAGGAACCATAAAACACAACACATACAACTCCTATGTTTTTTTTTTATTATTTATTTGAATTAGGGAAGTTTGTAACTTTTTACATGAGATCTGAATGAGAATGTGCCATGTGTATTTGCTTTATCTCCATATTGCACAATTCTGCTGTTGAAAAGCTTTCTGTAAAAAGAAGGTTTTACCCGGATTCTTTAATTCACTAGTTACTTATCCGCTAGAATTAACAAGGTTTAGATTTCTCAAATTTTAAATTGGACTGTAAAGTAATAGGAATTGTTTTTATTTTGCGTTTGGGGATAATAGAGCAATCCTATTGGCTTATGTAGAAAAACAAATCCTTGTCTGTACCAAAAATTAGACAATTTTGAAAATGTCAATATTTGTGTACTGTAACGTGAACATTTGGTTCATTTTGATTTAATTTCTTTTTTTTTTTTTTTTTCTTTTTTTTTTTAGCCCCCTCCTAATTAAAATATTACCATGGATTTTCTTTTTGTGATTCTTATATTGCCACATAAAATTACTGTCTACATTTGAGTAGCTAAAAAGTAAGAATCTTCTCTGGGGGAGAAGTTTTATTTTTTGTTTTATTTTTAAGTTACATTTTTTTATTTTTTTTTTATTTAGTACAATGTGTCCTAAAGCATTAAAGTGACCTTCTGAAAATTTCTCATTTTTTTTTTCCCTGTCATGACTGGTATAAAAGGTAAAACAAAAAAATTAAAAGATGTGGGAAGAATCCTTTTGTTGAGGCAATTGCATGTTATTTTTATCCAGTATTAGGAGCTTCTTACCATAACTAGCAGATTTTTACTTTCCTACAGCCGTGCTGGGGCAGAAGTGAATGAAGTCTGATATGTTTTAAACCTAAAATTGACTATCTTGAATAATGCTGGATCATAAAAGGTTTCTACCATGTATAACATATAAAAAAAAAAATGACTTGGAATTAGATGTAAACTGATATGGCACTGATGCTAGGTTCATAATAGTGCCGACTGTCCTTTGTTCTGGTCCGTTGGAGTAACAGAACAATGCACACGCGGACTTCTAAAATAGTGGTTACATATGGAGCCCGACTCACCCCATTGACTAATGGGGTCCAATTGTTGTGTTGCTTTTAAACTGACACCAGGGGCCAGAAAGCCTCACGTGCAGGACTTTTTTTGTCTACAGGTTTCAGGCAGACCGTGCAACAGAGTTTACTGCGGATGTGAACATAGGCTTAGAAGATCTAGTCTAAGCTCATCAGAGGCAGTTTTCCTTTACATGCTAGCAATGAATTCCTGTAAATCCCCTTCCTGTGTCTTGTTCCCTACAGTGACAGTTTTAAAAACTATTTGACAATAACTAAGATGGCCGTCCTGGTGGTTTTGGTATCCGAACTGGAAGATAAAACTTGTATACCTCTCATGCAGTTGTAGTAGGGACATTATCATCCCCACCTGTTCCCTTTATAAGGATTCCAATATACAATGGGGTCTGTAACGTGGCAACAGAGAATGAATTGTGACTGGTCGTCTGCAGGTTTTCTAAATTGTTCCTGAAACCAACATCTCTCATAGAAAACCAGAAGGGATGACGGAGGTTAGTTTCCTGCTAATCTGCTCCATTTTCTACTGGGAAACTCTTAAACGGAGTGGGGCTTAGTCTTTGTCCTACTGCAGACAAGGTAGAGGATGGATGTTCCTGCTCCAGCTAGTTGTCTTACACCCAGACACAAGACCGTATAGAACAAGGCAGTCTGACATGACTGATCCCCCCTAGGCTCCATAAAATATTTCTTTATACTCTCTTCAACATTGAATTGCAAAACCAAGAAGGAAGTGCCTTGGAATTATGGAAATCACAGGATGGATAGATAAAGTAATGATATGCAAATGATAAAAAATGGAAACAAAATATTAAAAACATCTGGAAATACACGCACTGGCACATATGCATGTTATGAGGTTAATAGTTGAGGAATGTTATGTCTCACTGTATGCACTTAGGTACACAAATAGTCAAGGTCGGCTGCTTAAAGTAACACAAGCAACATGAGGCCCGGCTTTGTCCCATTAACAAAACACTGAACTACTGCTCCTGGGAGACTTTGGAGAAATGGCTGTACCACTGGTTCCATGACAAAATCACGAAGCCATCCTACACCATAATCCCTGGAGTGCGGCTGGTTTGACTTTGCCTTGTGAAGATCTCTTCATGGTGTTGCCCATGTGGTCTACAGACCAATCTCCAGTTGTTATTGCATCCGAGACCAAAGTGGGACTCGATGCTGAAGAGGACAGACCTCCATTGCTGCCTTGCTGTGCACCATCATAACTTTGAAGAATGTTTGTCAATGGATGTCTGGCTCGTAGCTCACTGTTGTGCAAACACCTTGTCATGGTTTGTCCTAGACTTGGAATGGGTTGTCCAGTTTCACTTGCAGTACAGAATGGTTCGTCGCGTGTCATTCTTCCAATCAAATGATCCGTCCATGCGGAGAGACATACAACTTTGAACAGTTCTGACATCTTGGCCTAGACGTGTAGCGTCCTGCTGGAGTCCTAAACAAAGCTCGCTCTGTCCCTCTCAACCTCGCACAATCATCTCTCACCACTTGATACAATTTATGAGGTTTCATGTGGCTACTCCCAAAAAAAAAAATTCAGTCTGGTTTTTATGCCTGTTCCACATGTTACAGATTGGAGCTAGTTGCTTGAAAATTTCATCACTTGCAGATCTTAGCTGCTGCTTTCTCAGTATGTATAACTTTTCCTCCTTGGTGCTGCAGTTTGTGTTGTGGAGTGTAGAGTTCTCAATTCTAATTGTATTATGAGACTTATTACAATCAAAAGAAGGCAGGAAAGAAGTATCCAGAGACTGTATTGCTAGTAGCAACTGCAAGACTCTCTCTCTACATTAGCTGCATGGGCGGTAAGTTTTATACTGTATATGTGTACAGAAATCACCATGGGTAAGCTCGGCTTTCAGATGAATGGACAATTGCAGTAAAGGCAAAGACTATGTAGTGCAACGTTTTAGAGCGCTGTTGAAGTCATCCATTTACCCTTTCACCCGTCTCCACAAAATTACTCAGTCAAAAACCGTGGAAATACCTGCTTTATTTTTTAGATTATTTATCTTTATGAATGTGATCCACCCGTAGTAGTTGTGCAGTTATTACAATGGAGGGATTGGAGTGTATACTGTAAAATTTACTGTATGGATTATATTGGGACCGTCCAAACCAAGAATTGCTTATCACATAGTACTTTTATTTTACATCACTGATGGGCTTTTGTTTTTTTGTTTTTTTCTTAAGTTTTGGTCTAGGTAATCTCCAATGAACCTATCTTGATAGTAATGTATTATTACCCGCAGTACTTATTGCATTTTCTAACATTTTATTGCAGTTGACATTATTACATGTTAGTGCTTTTCCTTCTATGGTTTCAAAACTTAAGACTATGCAAAAGCAATAAAGTTATGCTTAAATGTTAATACGGCAACATACACTTTATTGGTAGGGGAAGGTGCTGAAATCTGTGATCCAATTCTATAATTGTATATTGGATACTGTCATCTGGGTTGTGTGATACCCACTCTCTCATCCGCTATACCAGCTGGGTAGTGTTTAACTAGAGGGGGTAGGCTTACATGACATCCATGGACAAGAATGACTCAGTTTCTATGGATAAAGCATATAGCCTTTATTATAACCAATCTAGCAACATGTTTTAGGGTCACTCTAGTAGTAAGGTCCCAGGTAGGTTATGGCATTGGAGTAGTTTTCGGTGACACCTGTTTGTAAGCCAAATGTTCCTCAACAGTTCGTCATGTAGACTTTAGAATTTGTTCAGAATTTCAGAATCTCACTATTTGTAATGTGTCCATTTGTACTTTAATAATTTTAATGCCTTTCATCTTAATTTTTTTAATACCTATGGATTCACCTCTGTGTTCACTTCTGTATGGGTTTGCTACTGTTCATCTTATACCTCTTCTCTCTCATGAATTTTTAGGCCACAAGCTATTAAATAGCATTGGCCTCCTTTAACATCTCCCAGCTTATAAGGAAATTCGCTCTAGGATGTGTATGTTATATGGAACTTGCATAATGTATTTTGAAAGCCATGCCCTATTCCTGGCACAAATAAAATGGTGCAATGGAAGACTGTCAGCAAAGTGGGATTATTGCATCAAAAGTGATGGTGACAAGGTTAATGGTGGTCTGCAGTAGTAAAGGAATTAAAGTGTTATCATTTTATTACCTCTAAGTTTAACCCTATCCCACACCTTGATATAAATGTATATCCAAGGGCCAAACTAGTAAAGCACCTTGATGTTTACCTGACAGTTATGTCAGAGTAAGGCTAAGGCCCCACGGTGCGGAACGCAGCTTTTTTTGTTGCAGATTTTGTTGCATTTTTTTTAGCCAAATCCAGGAGTGAATTGAACTAAAGGTAGAAGTATAAGAAGCTTCCTATATATTGCCCATTCCTCGTGTAGCCATTCCTGGCTTTGGCTCAAAAAACTGCAACACAATCTACAACAAAAAAGCTGCGCAACGTGGGGCCTTAGCCTAAAGGTTATAAGCTATGCCCGCGTGATCAATGTGGGAGCTTGGCAGTGTTTGGCTTCTGATGTTACATCCAACATTTTCAATAACGTTTATTTTGGCTCTTTTTAACTACTTCTGCAGCCAGTGCTGACCACGGCAGCTAAGGAGTTTATGGAGTAGGGAGGCCTTCATGGGGTGCCTTGCAAAGTCCTCCAGGACTGTCATGGTTGAATGCTTCATATGCCATGCTCTGGTGTGGCCCAACAGATTGCAGTTTTAGCCTGCCAGACGATAGATAAGGCTTTGGTGTATTGATCATTGTATTATGACATGCACTGCCGGGACAGTCAGAGTGTCAGACCCGGACAGATTACATACTGAACACCTATACTGAAGATAGGTCATCAGTATGAAAAATCCATTTGGGACCGGAAAACACATTGGGTCTGAATGATTCAAGTTGAAAATCCTTACTGAGCTATATTGTGAATTTCTATGAGAACAAAATGGTGTACCAGTACTAACCAAAAGTCCCCTAAAAATCAAAGTAAAAAATTGAAATCACAGGCAGACTCAATTTGCATAAATTTCATCATGACAACACCAACATCATGTGGGCATGCTCCTGATGAGATGGCAGATGGAGTCTTACAATCTCCTTCCAGACCTGGATCATTACATTAATCTCTTGGACAGTTTGTAGCACTACCTGGATGCATGGACTCCTAATGTAGCAGAGGTTGTCAATTAGATTCAGATCTGGGCAATGTGAGGGCCAGTCAATGATGTCAAAGCCAGGGGACTGTTGTCTATCGCATGGAGGTTTGTGTGACTGTGCATGGATTTGCCTCCCTGCACCGCCACTGATGCACCGCCAAACCAGTCATGCTGGTTGGTGTTGCAGTCAACATTTTGTTAACCAAGGTGTCTCCAAACTTTCACCTCTGTTAATGGGCTCAGTGTGAACCTGCATTCACCTTTGAAGAGAATGGAGACCTTCTAATTGTGTTCTCTGGTAAATGTCAGTTGACCTGCACACTGCTGAGTTGTGGGCACAGGTCCTACTACAGGACGTCGGGTGCTCAAGGAGTTTGTTTCTGGCAGGTTGGGGACAAACATGCACACCTGTAGCCTGCTGAGTTTAAGCCCAGCCAAGGACATTGGCGTGGAGTTTCCTCCGGGTACTCTTGATTTCCTCCCACACTCCAAAGATTATATTATATTTAGTTCTAGTTATCTTTATGGTTGCTATAAACAGGGAGAAGCAGTTACAAATAAAGATCCTTTTTAGTGCCCTAGATAGAAAGCACAAGTTCTACAGGCCATTCAGTCACCAGATTTCTTCTAAGCACCTGGAAATGATCTGGTCGAGAGACAGGGGTGTGTAATAAAGGTCCCACTTATTTCTGGATGGTGGACAAGGAAACTGTAATTGTTGGCAGATCAAACTATCCTCTCTACTGGTGGTCTGTCTGGACTGGATGGATGGAGCCTGATCGCCAGTTAGATCAGAATGGCCTAGATGGCAAGCAATTTGTTGAAATGACCATCCTTATTCTCTCAGTCCAATGATGCACCCTCTCAGTGTGTCAACTAGACAAAATGTCTCTTACCAAGAGATTCACTACTCACAAGTAACCTTTGAGAGCATTTTTATAGGGCAGCAGGAGTAGCACTTTTATGCCCTCTCGAGACATAAATGGCATGCTACGTTTTGCAGCAATCCAACATTTCTATCTGGGTTGTTACCTTTTTTTTTTTTGGCAATGAGCTCCTAGTTCTCTAGTTTCCTGCAAAAGTATACCTGTATGCCGCTCTTTGATTTACCATTTACTGAATCTGGCTTGTGTTCCTGACCTTGTTCCCTGTTTCCTGAGCTATAACCTGTAGTCTGGTCTGTTCCTGACCACCGCACCTGGTCATCTGTCACCAACAGCAGTGAAGTTCAGAATCACATATGGGCGGTTAAAGGGTAAAGAACAGGGGGGACCACTTAGAGAACACCCTTAGGAGCGATCTCCAGACAAACCAGTTTGGTGACACAACCTGCTGTTTGTTAAAAATAGCTTGCTCCATAATCAAAACCTCACTCCTGTCTCAATGATTTTTCTCATGCTGCACCAGTTCGCTAAAATGCACTACCCAGGACAGCTAAAAAAATACCTAGCATCTTCTGTTTTGGGGAGTGTCCTAAAAACACATCTTTCCAGGGAGACATTAACATTCACACTTCTACTTCATGTGCAGAACTCAAATTACTTCATTCAACAATATCTTTCACATTCCATGCACCCTAACGCTCTTCATATCTGGGTCTGTGCAAATACTGGCCGGATAACTGGATTACGGAACTGATTAAAGAAGCACTTAAGTAAATTTTTGTTCTCAGAAACTAATGTGATGTAGTCTGGTCCTGCAGTTGTACTCTCTGTCTGCCTTCCCTTTTCCTACTGAATGTATGTTAACAAAAGTAGGAGTCAAATGGAAAGAATTATGAATGCAGGATCAGGCTACACAGTTTGTAGTTTTTTTACCATGTAACATGGAGGCGTATAAGTCTTCATAGAAACTCTAGACAAAAAATGCTGGTGTCCATACTGTAGTTTTTAAAGAGGACCTTTCACCACCTCCAGCAAGTTCAACTATTTACATCAATTAATAGCTGCTGCTCCACTGATTCTGGCACAGTTGGAATTATTTCTCTAGCCCCCATCATTCCTGAACAATCAATGCTGTTAGTTTTGATACCTGATATGTTATTTAGTCTCTGTACTGTCAGGAGGGCGGTGTCAGGCAGGAGCAGACAAGGATTGGAGCTCTGAATC
This sequence comes from Leptodactylus fallax, assembly GCA_947044405.1. NCBI lineage: Eukaryota > Metazoa > Chordata > Amphibia > Anura > Leptodactylidae > Leptodactylus > Leptodactylus fallax. The sequence goes on from CAMRHE010000272.1 coordinate 547,921, forward strand.
ACTCCCCCTGCCTGACACCGCCCTTCTGACATTACTTAAAATCGTGCAGCTGCTGAAATGGGGAGCCGGCTGTAACTTCAGCCAGAGCTCTCATAGAGAAGGCAGGGAAGGTATATTACCGTCCCTGCCTTCCCGATCACCGCGTATACAGCGCTCATTGCGCTATGGGACTCATTGCGCCAGGATCAGCGTCTGTTAGAGCTCCTGAGTCCTACAGGATCCAGATTAGCTCTATAGTTATGTGAAAGCAACGTGCAGAAGGCTGTATTTCTCCTGTAACTGGGGCTAAATGTACCAACCCCAGTTACAGGGGAAATCAGCCTCCCCAAATAAAAAGAAAAGTCATCAGATGTCCCCAAAGGTCTATTATGATTTTATGGGGACACAATGTAAAAAAAAAAAAAAAAAAAAAAAGTAAATAAAATAATACGCCAATAAATTGCCCTTATTACAGGTTATAGCCCCACCCCTGACGACACCATAAAAAATAAAAATTACCGTAACGGATAGTTAAAACTATTTTATAAAGTTTTTTAGTAGCACTTTTTTTTATTAAATAAAAAAAAAAAAATTAAAAGTGAAAAACAGACACGTTTTCCCTCCTCTTTTGTTTATATTTTCCCGGATATAAAAAAAAATAAAATACATGCAAAAATAAAAACAACATAAAAATAAAGCCCTATGTGTCACCGAAAAAAGACACAGAAATTAGTTGAATAATGCAAATGATAAAAATATTATAGCCCTCCAAAACCGCACATACAAAAAACTTGAAAATGTGCCTGCTATGGAAGTGGTTAAACACTCTCCACCATTCAAGTAGCTTAATAGAAGAATAAAACATCTCTTCCTAATGACATTATTGCTGCATACATGTAGGTTTGTTTTTGTGGATAAGGCATATTATAGGTTGTATCCTATATTAATCTTGTTGTCTTTGTCTTATAGGGTTGTACCAAAACTTAACCTTTTGTGTGCTGCCTTTAGACTACTGAAAAATAAAATTTCAGGTAAGTGCATTTTATTACAACTTATTTTCTCATACATCATTCTCTTTCTCTTATATTCTATTATGGTATACGGTACCGTTTCTCATCCTTTCCAAGCAAAGTATCATCTACTGACTAGAAGTTTGAGTAACACAAAGAAAATGATCAGTTTAAAATGTTAAGAAAATAATTTAAAAAAATGCTAAATAAATAGATTGTGGTCATTTTAGCAGCTTTAAAACAAAACATTAAAATTAGAAAAACCCTCCCAAAAATGTCACTTTTGATTACAGATTTTTCATTTACTGTGTGTCACAAGTAAATATTGTTGGAGCATTTCGCAAGTGCCTTAAAGTGCATTTTAACATCCTTTGTTCATAACCTTTGTATTTTTACTTTTTGCAGCTGTATCAGATCTTGTATTTTATGGGACAAATTGTAGTTTTGATAATAACAATTTTGGGGTATATACTGATGCTGGAGGTTAGGTAAAGTAAGAAAGCAGGAAAAGTTTCTTTTCAAAGCCACAGCAGCACATCATATATGGATACAGCACCTTAAGAAGCAGTACCAGGGTGGCAAACACAGGAGCTGTTATGGGACCCAACAACTGTGTCTAGTGTTGTTCGCTGTTTTTGTCTTAAAAGGGTATTCCCACGAACATAACCATTTTTAAATTTGTAAATAATAAAAAGTTTAACATTTTTGCAAATCTAAATAATTAAATATTTTGCAGAGTTTTAAAGATTTTCTCTAATATCTTGTGATCACAGTCTTGTTGTCATGATCTGTTGCCAATGGATACGACCATGAATGCAGGACCTTTTATAAGGTCAGAAAATCAGCAATGATTTCCTTACTGTGACCGGGTTATCTCCTCAGATACATAGTGTCCCTGCCTGATATCCTGCCCACAATAAGAAAATCATGGCTGTGTTTTTTGACAAGTCCCAGACCATACAAAGTTTCTGCATTCGTGGTTGTATCCATTGGCAACCGATCAAAACAACAGACTGTCACCACTAAGATTGTTAGATAAAATCTTTAAAACTCTGCAGAATTTTTAACTATTTATATTTGCAAAAATGTTTAACTTTTAATTATCTACAAATATAGATATAATTATATTCATGGGAATACCCCTTTAAGGTTGCAGCACCAACATATGAAGCTTCCTGAGGAGGGGGCTTTAAAGTCTCCTCTCAACTCCACACATTCCTGCTATTAGTTAATACTTACTAGTGAATTTCCTGTGTTCTGAAGCTATTTGTTTGCTGTACTTCTGACCTTGGTTTGTTTACTGGATTTCCACTTGCTTACTGACCGTAACCTCTCGGATATGACCCTGGCCTGGACATATTTATCCCTTTTATTCAATTCTCCTGTGTTGACCTGCCTTGTTTGATTCTGGTTTGATTTCAGTTTTCCAGGGCATCTATTTCTTGCACTAAGCTTCTGGGGCGATAACCTGGGCCTCAGATCCCACAAAGACCAACAGGCCTTGCAGTGGCCTCTGATAAGGTCATCTGGGGAAACCTTAGACTCTGTCTCCCAGCACTGTGTGAGATTTAGGTAGCTCTGTGTTATCTGTCAGTTTTCAGCATTTTTGTGGAATTGCTCCATTGGCCATTCCATAACATGGCCTAGGGTGCAATTCGTGATAAGTATGGATGAAGGAACCTGAATGCACCTCCATTACTTTACTGGTACAGCATTATAATTACTTTCTTCATATGTTGTGATGTCACAGTGTACACAGTGATGTATGTATGTGCATTATCCCTGTGCTATGATGGCATAGTGGGCATTATTTGTGTGCTGTGACATCACTGTCTGTACATTGTTCCTGTACTGTAACATCATTGTATTGTCCGTACTGTAAAATAATCATACACCTTTTAAGTTCTGAACTTGCTGCAGTTTTGCTATGGAGCCTGGTTACTTGTTATATCCCTGATTCTAGTTTACCTGTCTTGGAACCTAATGTGTGCCAGATAGGGAATTTAGATTGTAAGTCCCAGTGTGGTTGGTACAGGGACTATACTGTTGATAGTTTCTGAACAGTGGTCCAGAATATATTAGTGCTATACGAGGGGTGTTCAATAACTTATCTACCTGAATATAAAAATACATTTTCTGACAAAAATTTCACGTTTTACTTTTCAATGTAATCCTCTTTGACTTCAACACACTTATTCTACTTCACCTCCAGTGATTGGATGCGCATAGAATAGAAGGAGACTTCTTGCTGCTGCCGGACGTTGTTATTGTCTCTTTGGCTGCATTATCATTAGGAAATCGTTGCCCATGCAAAATTTCTTCAGGTTACGAAGGAGAAAGTATCGACTGGGAGACAGGTCTGGACTGTAGGGTGGATATTTAAGCTCCATAAAGCCGGAGCTTGAGAGACTTGTGAGCATTGTCATGAAGCAACAACACACCTGTCGACAATGTCCCGTGGCATCAATGCCTTCATTGTTGAAGCCTAGGTGTCTCCAGTAATTGTTGTCTTATGTGGTATGAATTTTACTAATAAAACACCTTCTGTATCCCAAAAAAACTGTTACCATGACCTTTGTAAGGACTCTTGTTTGGTTTCAGGATCATAGTAGTGGTCCCATGTTTCATCACTCGTAACAAGCCGAGAATAGAAATCTCCTGGAACATGAGTAAATTTTCTTGGCTGAATTGCTGTCGACATGTTTTTTTCTCAGGCATCAACATTCGTGGCACCCACTAGGGAACTGACCTTTGACATCATCAAATCATGATGAATAATAGTAAAAACCTTTATATTAAGTTAATAAACTAAAAGAAAAAGCCAAAACAAAACCATTTCATTTAGGTCTAAAACACTTAGGTTACTAAGGGGTTAATGAAACAACAAAGCTTTTATGGCTTGTAAATGTGTAAGGAATGGATGCGCAGTTTGAAATTTTACCACTAGGTGGTGCATTTTCAGTTTCTAAACTCAATGCTTCTTTAAGGCAGTGTGGAATAAAGAAATGAATGTGCCAATAAAAAAAACCTTGAGTAATCGTTATCGAGAGGCAGTGAACTACTTGGTTTTCCATATTACACCATTCTTTACTGGATAAAAACAGATAAATCATTAAAGGTAATCTATTATTATGTATGTGTGGGGATAAGCTGAGTTCATGGGCAAACCTTTTTAACTTAAAGAGAATCTGTCACCATGATACCACCCCCCAAACTCTGAACTCACATTTAGGCTAAGGCCCCACGTAGCGGGCCACTGCAATAAAGCGCTACTGGAAAAAACACTGCGGCAACGGACTTTCTGCTTCAATTATACCTATACGGAAACCGCCGGTGTTTTCGTAGGTAGAATTGACATGCTGCGATTTCCAAAGCTGCAACGTTTTTGGAAATCGCAGCGTGTCCTCTGTGTGTATCTTCCTGCAGTGTGGGGATGAGATTTGCTAGAATCCCAGCCATTTTGCAGGATCTGTAAAATGCCACCACAGTGGGGTCCCGGCTCTCGCAATATCACCTGCAAATAGTCCATGATCTGTATGCTGATGAAGTATCCCAGAATCCTGCTGTACCATTTAGAAGTTGCAGATGCAGAGCATGGTCAGATTGCAGTCTTACTGTGCAGGAATGAAAGTAACATTAGGTGCAGTGGCGTAACTAGGAATGGCTGGGCCCCAAGGCGAACATTTGACATGGCCCCCTTCTCCCCGGCAATCGCCCCCCCCACGCAGAAACCGCATTCCTGCACACACTATTATGCTCCATAGTGGCCCCTACACACAGTATTATGCCCCATAGTGGCCCCTGCACACAGTATTATACCCCATAGTAGCCCCCGCACACAGTATTCAACACCATAGTGGTCCCTACACACACTATTATGCCCCATAGTGGCCCTTGCACACAATATTATGCTCCATAGTAGCCCCTGCACACAGTATTATGCCCCATAGTGGCCCCTGCACACACAATTATGTCCCATAGCGGCCCCTGCACACAGTAATATGCCCCATAGTAGCCCCTGCACACAGTATTATGCCCCATAGTAGCCCCTGCACACAGTATTATACCCCATTGTGGACCACCCATGAACAATTATTATACTCTGGGGTCTTTTCAGACCCCAGTGTATAATGATCGAAGACCCAGGGGAGGATACAAACATAAAAAAACAATGTTACCTACCTCTCCCTGGCTCCGGCGCACTCCCTGGTACTTTTGGCCCTGTTCAATGTTGGACCAGACGTTACGTGAGCTAGTTCAGCGTCGCAATGCATAATAACGTCACGTCACCAAACAAGCCCGAAGCCTGCCGGAGTGCAGGAGAGGTAAGTAACAGAGGTAAGAGGTAAGTTTTTTTATGTTCCCTCACCTCCCCTGGGCCTCCGATCATTATATTCTGGGGTCTGAAAAGACCCCAGAGTATAATGGTAGCAGTGTTCATGGGGTTCGTGGCCCACGGCCTTACTTACCAATCCCCACTCCTGCTCAAAGCCACCCTCGCTTCTGCAGAATGGGAAGCGCAGGCGGCCGTGAGCAGAAGTGGGGATCGGTAGGTAAATAGGGCCCATTACCTGCTGGGCCCTCCAGCAGGTAATGGCCTATTTAAAAAAAAAAAAAAAAAAAATCAGGTGCCCACTGGGCCCCCTAATGTCCCGGAACCTGTGGCAGCCGCTCCCGCTGCTACCCTGGTATTTACGCCACTGATCAGGTGTAATAATACATTCATTGGAATCTTTGTCTCTTCATCTATCCATACATTGTTTTAGTTCAGGGGTGTGGAGGGTGTTTATGATGACAGAACTGAAGGACAAAGATCTATTCACTTAGGATCAATAAGCATTGGTGCAATCAATAAGACATGATACAGAGCTGAATTCTTTGCATGCTCTGCACTTGCTCGGCGCTGCTGACAAGAGGCAGCCTATGTATCATTGTTCTATGTGTCTGAGACAGTCATGCGACTTTGTTTCCAGTCACTACCTTGACAATGACTGCAGCCCTATAATTGACACTGTATACAATGAAAGGTTGATGTAACCACATTTTTGCTACTGGAGTGAAAAGTCAGGAACCCTGCTCAAAGGAGATAGACAAAATAAACTGAATCGAGGGACAATGCTGCCTATCTATCTAGCTACGAAAGAAATCTCTAGCCACATAATCTTCAATTACTGACTGCAAAGCCTCAGGGTTTAGACCAAGTCCCAAATACAGAGAAAGGCAGTAAAAAAATAAAATAAAAAAAATAAATAAAAAATAAAAGACAGCATTGTAATAGGTCATGGTGAAAACAATGTAGTACCCATGTTTTGTATCGAGGTTTTTCCCGCAATGCTTATCACAGAAAGTCTGCAGAGGTTTCCTCTGCGGACTTTCTGCTTCAATTATACCTATAGCGAAACACCGGCATTTCCGTAGGTATAATTCATATGCTGCGATTTCCAAAATCCACAGTGCGTTTTTTTCCACAAGGTGTGGATAGGATTTGCTAGAATCACATCAACCTTACAGTGACTGTAAAATGTCGCGTTTTTTTTCGCGGCATTTCCGCCAATGTGGGGCCCCAGCCTTGTGTAGTTTTTTTTTATTTAATGTTGTACTACTTTCACACAATAAATTTACTTATTTGCCAAAAATCATTTGTATTAGTGTTGAAATATTCTGAGAGCCATAGCCTTTATGCATGTGCTGAAGTCTCTCTTGGTACCTACCATTTTTATTCATATGTAATTTTTTCATCATTTTTTTAGGGCATCAACCATGACAGATAATAAATGTTCTTTGTTTCTAGTATGGGTTGTTATGGACACATCAGTGCCAAATATAGCTAAATTTCCATTATTATTCTAATTTTTCTGGTCCAAAAAATATTGGCAATAGGGCTTGTTATGTTGGGTTTTTTTTTTCCTTCATTAAATACTTTATAGTATTTTATTTTAGTTTTTTAACAATATTGTCAATATTGGCAGTGGCATCTAAGGGGTTAAATGGCCATGAAGGGAGTTTTCACTGCTCACAGCTGAACATGGGGAGTTTAGTAGGTAAAATGGTTAACTCATAAATTAAAAAAGAAAACCTATAGGATCTTTACCTGCCAATATTTCTTGACAATGCACCTTTAACCCCTTAATGACCGGGCCATTTTTTGTTTTTGCATTTTCATTTTTCCCTCCCCACATTCCAAGAGCCATAACTTTTTCATTTTTCAATTCACAGAGTCACATGATGGCTTATTGTTTGCGAAACAAATTGTACTTTGTAATGGTACCATTCAATATGCTGTGCAATGTACTGGGAAGCTGGAAAAAAATTCAGAATGAGGTGCAATTGGAGAAAAACTGCATTTGCGCCAATTTCATATGGGTTTAATTTTTACAGCATTCACTGTGTGGTAAAAATGACATGTTACCTGTATTCTGCGGGTCAGTACGAACACGGCGACACCAAATTTATATAGTATTTGTAATGTTTTGATACCTTTTAAAAAATTAAAAACTTTGCTAAATAGAAAAAATTTTTTGCATCGCCATATTGTGTCACCTGTAACTTTTTCATATTTACATGTATGGAGCTGGGTAAGGCGTCTTTTTATGCGGGACAACATGATGTTTTTATTGATACCACTTGGGGAAAGATCTGATTGTTTGATCACTTTTTATTCAATTTTTTATAGGAGGCAAAGTGTTGAAAAAAACGCCATTTGGCCATTTTGATTTTTTTTTCCCCGCTACGCCGTTCACCGTATGGGATAAATATTTTAATATTTTAATAGTTCGGGCATTTTGGAGCAGGGGGATACCTAATTTGTTTATGCTTACTTTTGTTTATTTACTTTTATATCTGATCTAGGGAAAGGGGGGGTGATTTGAACTTTTGTGTTTTTTTTATTTTTTTCATAGTTTTAAAAACTTTTTTTTTTTCAACTTTTACTTGTATGATCAGACTCCCTAGGGACCTTGAAACCTAGGGGGTCTGATCGCTGATACTATTCACTGCGATACTACTGTATCGCAGTGAATAGAAAAATGCCTTCACTGCCATTAGACGATGCCTCTGGCATCGCGTAATAGCTGTAATGTAATGACAGGCCTGGGAGCCTTCAATAGGCTCCCGGCTGTCATGGCAACTAATCACCGCCCTCCGATGACGTCCTGGGGGGCGGCGATCAAGGAAAAATGGCGGCGCCCGTGGTGGCTGCGCAATTTAGACGCCGCGGTCCCGTTTGACTTCGGCATCTAAAGGGTTAACAGCCGCGATCGGTGCAGGCACCGATCACTGCTGTTAGCGGCGGTTCCTGGCTGTATTATACAGCCGGCACCCGCAGTGTATGGAGAGCGCTCAGCTCCTGAGCGCGCTCCATACATCGTCATGCGACTAAGGACGTACTATTACATCTCTATCTCACAGTCAAAGATACATTGTACAAAGTCCTCAAAAGATGGTGTCTAAACTCTACCCCGTATACCCTGACTCATGTTGCCAAAACCGTGGTGGAGCTGGAACTATGACCCACATATGTGCCACAACACATTGGAAAAAGGTAGAACACCTCATAAATTCAAAACTACACCGCTCTACAACCCTATGGTCGGCCCTACTAAACGCAGACCCGCCAGACAACCCAATGAAGTACTGAAAACTAATATTGCACATAATATTGACAGCTAAATGGATGATAGGTATCAACTGGAAGACCTCGTCTATTCCCTTTTCCAGAACTATACTAAAAATTAGGGAAATCCAACAATTTGAACGTATAGTGAGTATCCTTGATGATAAATTATCCAGTTACGAGTCCCAATGGTCTGACTGGCACTCCATTTCTTATTTCTAATCATAGCGATACGCAATAGGCTATTATATTATACACATGTCAAGACCATCTATACTAATGACACCTTGTATGCACAAATTTTTTAGTTTCTTGATTATCTCTTTTCTTGTTTTTTTTTTTTGTAGTTATCTCCCCAGTTACCTCTTCCCTAATATCAGAATACGATTATACTTAACCGGTTCCATACCATAGAGTATATACGTCTGGACGGTCCCTTTCTTATTCCGCATAGACGTACCTGTACGTCTTTGCAGTTTTAAGCAGCTGTGCAAAATCCTGCAGCTGCAGAACTGAGGAACCAGCTGTAACTACAGCCAGAGCTCCTATAGAGAAGGCAGGGATGGTTTATTACCGTCCCTGCCTTCCTGATCACTGTATACAGTACACTGCCATATCGCTGCCATGATGTGGCTTCCCTCTGACCCGGCGATCATGTGATCCACCAGGGATCAGAGACTGTTAGAACTGCTGGGCCTGACCCAGATCAGCTCTGCAGTTATGGATAGGAGGCTATATTCCTCCTGTAACTGGGGCTAAATGTATCAGCCCCAATTACAGAGGAAATCAGCCCCCCACCCAAGAAATTACTGTTAAAATGCCCCCAAAAGTCTAGTATAACCTTATGGGGACACAATGTAAAAAGAAGCAGAGTGGATGCCCTAACCACTGGGTCTCTCTGGAAAAGTTCCAGCTCCATGCCGATCCAAACCCCCTCCCCTGCCCACTTACCTTAGCTTTTGGAAGTCCCTGTAGTCCCATTGCAGTGAATGGAAGTCACACAAGTGCACTGGCGCTCCATTCACGAAGAGGCTTTAGGGGAACTTTTGGTTCTTTGTTCTCCTGATTGCTGGGGGACCTGGCTTTTGCCCCCCAGTGATCTGACATTTATTCCTTGTCCTCTGGATAGGAGATAACTGTCCTTAATGGCACAATCACCTACAGTAATAAATAAACAAGTGTTGAGTAGTTGGCACTGTTACTGGGGGCACTGTGTAACAGTGTGCGGCTGGCACTGCTTCTCTATAGGGTAGTGACATATGAGACATTTGTGGTATATCCATGAGGTCAGCACATGGTTGAGGAGTGCGTTGTACATCCTCTTGTCATTGCAGTTGATAGTACTTGATCTGTTTCTACTACTCCCATGAACTATCATGGAGATGACTCTGTTCATCTATGGCCACCTTGCCTTCTATAATTTGGAATACTGAACAAGGTAGCAGAAGAAACCCATTTCCCTGATAGGTGGGATTCCCAGAATTTTAACTCCTTAGGACTAACAATGTTTGACTTCTTTGCGACTGTAGGTTGCGGTCACGGCACACTAGAGCTCTCAACATTCACTAAAATGAGTAAAGGAGTTGCAGGATGACCCAGTGATATCTGGTTACATGACTGGAGTAGACCTAGCCTTAGACATTAGTGGTATATACAGTTGGTGTGCTATAAATATTGGGAATATTACAATGTAGCCTTAGACATAAAAGGTCTTGCATCCATGCTCTAGAAGATTTGAGGCATAAATTGTCTACCATGTCTGTCATTTGTATGTGCTTAATAATCCCCAATTGTAATAAGTTGGTGCTGTATCAAAAAGAATAAGAATAAGAGAGGACTCAGGCGTGAATTCATTCCTAAACTTTATCGAATGGACGAGTTGCTGACTCTGCAGTCTTTATGAAGACATATGAGAGTTTGCACGTGCACTGGTCATGTCTTTCCTCCAGGGCTTCAGCTACACAAATAAAGTCCAAAATCTTAATCCCCTGCACATTCCAGTGTAGACACTCTGTGGGACCAGTAGATTTTTAGTTTTTAGACTGCAGATGTTATGTATGAAGAATGGGACTACATAGGAGCTGATGTCTAGTAACAATTTGTAAGTGACTATCTATGTGTATATTTTTGTTGATAGATGGCTTGTAAATTCTGTTGGCATATAAAAAATGTGAACAATTCTCCATATCACTAGTGTATGCTGACATATACATCAAGATTATAACCTCCTCTATATATCACCTTCACCACTCTTACCTATGCCTGGATATGTTTTACTTTTTAAAGCCCACTCAGGCGATTTTTACTATTCTTTAGGTCTGTAGTGTAGGGCATAGTAAGGTGTAGGGTACAATGCACTCACTCACCGGGCACATTGTTCACCTTATTCAGCTGCAAAATGGGTGCCCTAACTGGTCATGTGAATGGCAGACTGACCTGCCAAGTCACACACCGACTGGAGGTCACTTTTGTAAGCCTATGGCAGCCTGACTGTTATGTTCTTCTAGACTTACATAGAAACCAGGGACTTGTGTGAATCAGATAGGTCAGTCTACGAATCACATGACCAGAACGACATACACCAGATGGTAGTGTGAATGTAGCCTAAGCCCGCATTCACACAATCGAGTTTTACCTGTGATATTGAGATGAGAGCATCTGACGGTAGTGTGAACGTCCACTTAGCAGAAGCTATTGGCCTGCAGCTCTCTTAATATTCTTTGATAGGAATACAGCCAAACTAAAAAAAATGTTTGCATCACATACAACAAAACTTAATGGTCATTTTGGCAACCAGGGAATGAGATTTGGGTTGGATGTAAAACCTGGATTGCTGAAAGTGGGGTAGAGATGGGTGGGTTCCCACTTCACTGATCCATTTACAGCTTAGGTCTTATTCACACGTCCACAAATCACATACATGTGGTTTCCACATTTTTCGCCATACATTCATTTCAATGTGTTGAATAAGGTGTAACATCCTTTTTTTTCCAGTGCATAACAGATGTATCACTCCAATAAAAGTCTATGGTCTGTGAAAAATAAAGATGACATCCGCAAGAAATACAACCTATAGGAAATTAAAGAAAAAAAAAGTTGATCTGTTTTTCACAGACTTAAAAATAGGATCAACCACGGACAGAACATCATCCGTAAATGAGCAGGGTTGGGTGCGGTCCGGGTTGGTGTTTATGGCTTCATCCACAGGATATGCCATAAATGGCTAGTACTTCTGGGACCTGCATCTATCTTGAGAAAAGGGCCCTGTTTGTAGCTGCATTGAAAGGAGAAAAGACCTCAAACGTGTGGGTCTATCTATTCCCTAGTACCGGACCGAGCAGGCTGCTTTAGCTATTTTTGAGAATTTCTGTACTGTAGAATGAAGAAACCTGTGCATGTGTGTGGCCCTTGGAATGAAGATAGAAATAAATGGGACATTTTCTTATGAATTTTGTTTCTATGTTTGTTGTTCATTGTGCAATAAATTTGACTTATCACCTTTATTCAGTGGGTCATAATGATCACAATCAAACCACATGTATATAGTTTGACGCTAGGTTCACACCTGCGCCTGGGTTTCCATTCTTTGGGTCCGCTTGGGGACCCGAGAAACGGAAACCTAATCCACTTAAAAAGTGGTTACACGTGGACACTGAAATTTAGGCGCAGGTGTGAACCTAGCCTTAGGTATGTTTTAATACCTTAAAAAATAAGGTTTAAAAAACGTTTTAAAAATTATTCATACTGCCATATTCTGAAGCTTGTAACCTTTTTGGATTTCTGGCTACGGAGCTGTGAAAGGAGTTTTTCTGTGGGGCAAAATGTGGCTGTTTTTGATACCATTTGGGGGAATCTATAATGTTTTTTACTTTTTATTCAATTTTATTAAGAGGTGAAGTGGCAAATGCTAATTCTGCCATTTTGATTGTTTGTTGTATGGCGGTCACCATACAAGATAAATGCTTTCATATTTTAATAGTCTAAGCACTCTAAGACATGGTAATATCTAACATGATTGTTTTCTGTTTATTTTATTTGTAAAATGGGAAAAGGCGTGAAATTTTTATTTTTTAAATATTTTTTAAAATGTAAAAAAAAATATATTTTTATTTTTTAGACAAAAATATTCTGTGGCAGAATATAACCCTATATTCACACGATAGTGAAAATCAGCTGTGTGACTCGTTTTTGTAACAGTTGCCCCACACCCACATTCATTTTACTGTATGTGAATGAGGGCTATTCACATGACTGATATTTTGATTGTCCATTGTAACAGCCCATCAAAGTTCTATTTTTACCCGTTTTCTCAAATCCCTCCAAACACTGCGATGTATGAGGGATCCGTGAAAACAGGAGTTTCTGGGGTGCAAAACGGTAGCGAAAAATGGACGTTTTTCACGGCCTTTTTGTACCTTGGTCGTGTGAATGTTGTCTAATAGGTTGAACTCAGAGGGTGAGTTTTTATTTTTATCATAATTATTATTTTTATTAGGCAACATCTTTAGTGTTTGTACCAGATATGGAAAGCAGGTTCAAAGGGCATCAATATTTGGTGTGATTAAGTGATTAATTCAAATTAATTAATTAATTAGGTGTGATTAATTCTAGATATAATTTACCTAAATACAACAGAACTCGTCAAAGAAAAGACTACCTTGTTACACAAATGTGGGTTAAAGGGTCTATCCAGGACCTGAAGGTAATTGATACTGATACCTGAGATTGGTCAGGGTCCCAAACCCAGATCCTGCCTTGATCAATGTTTTGGCTACTGAAGAGCAGCCAAATCCAAGTGGATGGGAGCGGGGCCGCAGTTCTAGAAAGTGAAATTATGCACTAATAAGTTTCATTAGTGATCAATCATCTATTGTTGCGGATGGAAAGATATATAGAGGTTAAACTAACCAGAAAATTGTATGGGGTTTTTTTTTTTCAATTGTAATTTTTCTTATCATTTACAATGAAATCATAAACAAAAAGTAAATACAAAACTACACAGGAAAAATGCAGTAAAATGGAAAACCAATAAGAGTAGGTACGAAACAGATAAAACACCAGGACACAGGGAGACGGACAGAGGGGAAAAAGGATGGGGAAAAAAACACGAGAGGAAGTAGATCAGAGATTTTTCAGCGTACAATAGGCATCCCATGGGGACCAGATTGCATCAAAGGCCACCACCGTATTGGTTAAGCTAGCCATCAGATATTCCAAGTTCTGGTTGTTTTTGACTCAGGCAAGATCAGGAGTGGATGGGAGGGGGGTACTGACTTCCAATGTAACGCTATGAGAGATTTAGCTGATGTGAAGAGATAGAGGAAGAGTTTGTCAGACTTTTTCCCCATCTGTCTCGGTGGCAGGTTAAGTAAAAGAGTCCAACAGTACTGATTGTATAAAGAGGGTCATCAGCAATAGCCTTGACTCCCCTCCAGTAGCCTTGTATCAAGGGGCAGTCCCAGAATATGTGCAGCCTAGGAACGAATTACATCTTCAGTAAATTGAGGGGATCGCAGGAATCAGGGAATGGAGGAGGGCTGGGGTATGGTACCAGTGCATGAGAATCTTATATTACACTTCCTGAAAAGTCGCGCATGTAGAAGATTTAGATGCCCGTGACCATATAATCTGCCATTCCGCTGGAGAGATCGTCCATCCCAGAGTCTCCTCCCATCTAATCATAAACCTGTGGCTAGGCAGGGGACGACTCTCAGGAGAGGATAGACGTTGATAAATGGTGGAGATGAGGCCTTTAGTAGAGGTATCTGAACGACACAATTTCTCAAAATCAGTAGGGGTAGAGACGTTCAGAGAGCCAAAACGGGGAAGAGAATAATGTATGTTTTTGTAAGTCATTAGTGACCTTTATCAGATTGCCATCCATTCTGTATATAAGCAACTTGAAGCTAGTAATAAAATATTAGAAAAATAAAATAAAAAGTAAATATAATATTTTCCTTTTTTTTTTTTTAAATGCTTTATTATGTAAAAAAAAAAATGAAAAAGAACAAAAAACTATACATAAAACAACAAAAAACTACATATTTGGTCTTGTTACATGATGTTCTGTGGATTAAACCTAATGCATTATTTATTCATTTCTGTTACTAATGTAAAAGAAAAAAGGGAAAAAATGCCATAAGTGCTGTTTTCGCTCATCTTACCTCCAATAAATTAGATTAAAACGTTGCATATATCGCAACCAGCAAAAAGTACAGTTCATCTCACAAACAATAAGCCCTCGAGTATCTCTGTCGGTGAAAAATAAAAATAAAAAGGTATGGCTTTTAGAAGATAGAGATGCAAAAGCAAATGATTTTTAAAAAAATGTATAAAATTTGAAAAAAAAAATAAAAACGATATAAATTGTGCATCACCGATTACAGTCAGACCCATAGAAATGAATGAAGGTGTTCAGGCCCGCAGTGAGCAGACACTTATCTCTTGTCCGGTGGATAGGGGATAAGTGTCCATAACAGCACAACCCCTTTAAGGAGCATTATTCTGCGAAGGGGGCAATAATTGTGCATTATACTATATGAGTGATCACCCCTGCTGCCTGAGAACGGGTTGTACAGGCAGCAAGGACGGTAAGCAATCCCTACTGCCGTGATAGTAAGGTATTCATGCTAAAGGACAGCGGCTGGGAGGTAAGTAGTTTCTCCCGGCTGCTTTGATTATGGAGGCTTGGGTCAGGACAGATGGCACAAACCCAGGGACTTTTTAGCAAGGTTTTAATTTAATTGTATCTATTGAGCCAGTATTAGTGATTATTGAGTAACAGGTATACATTGGCTCTACCCTTGTACAGTGTAGCCTGCAGCAATGCCACAGACACTGACAGGAGGAGCAGTAGGTGATCTCAGTTTTGGATTCTCCATAGGCTGGAGGACAGGTAGGCTGTCAGTCATCTACATGTGGAGCCAGACCTGGTTGGGTTTGCTGCAGAAAGGTAGTGCTGGAAACGAAGGCCACCCAGCCTTTGCCATGCCCTGAAAGCATTTCATGCTCATTTGGATATAGGGAAATATCACAAATTTCAGATGTAAAAAAATAAAGTCATAAATGGACTCTGGAGACGGTTCCCTACCAGGTACTGGAACAGACCGCATAATCTTTAAACCTTTCTGGCTAGAACACGAGGATTGCAATCCTTTATACGTAATTATTTCCATAACCTTTTTATTTTTCCACCTCGGTACCGAGATGCGTTTTCTGTATATATGAGATTTTTACTGAATTGTTTTAATTCAGAGAGAGACATATTCTGCAGAAAGTGGGAGATGGAGTTACATGTCAGTTTCGAATATAAGGCACAGCTTAAAAACATTTTACCTTCTGCATGGCAGTTTCTTGGCATTATAGGGGAAAGAAAATAAATTATAAAATCATTTCTTGCTGGTACTCTTACCTGGAAGATATCCATCGTGCTAAATCATGCTGGCAAATACACATTTGTGGAATTGTCCTGACCTTTCTGAGAATAAAAATATACCTAAGATATTATGGAAAATATGTGTAGCCCTATTTGGGGGGGGGTATGAGTATTATCCCTCCCGCAACAGACTCTGGCGCTGACCTGTGTGTATAATGGAACCTGAAGCCTTCGCTGAAGGGAAGAGTGGGAACATATATGAAATATATCAGTGCCTCCACCCAGGATAGAGCCTCTGTATTACAGGGAGAATCTCTTCCTGGGACTTACCCATGAGGTACAGTTAGTAGCCTTAACAAGGATCACTGTACTAATCTCACAGTCTGAAGAATACATACAGATACCACATAAGGTTATAACAGTAGCTTTATAAGAATCAACAGGGTAATAATACATACATACAATATACTCAGAACACAGCAATACTACAACAACCAGCAAGTCCTCAACCGTCTTAGGTTATATACCCGGGTATATATATAGATATATAGCAAGAGTCCAGTGCACAATACCTCCAGGCAACAGAAGAGATGCAGGGGCCCCTGTGGATGACTGTGGATCCTCGGATTCTTCCAGGAGATGACAGACAGCCGATCAGGAGATGATGATGATGATGGTGAGATTCTTCACAGGCAGCAAACAGGGCGACGGTGACGGCAGTAGATGCAGGCCTGACTACCCTAACACTGAGTCCTTAACCTGCCAGCTAAACTACTAGTGCCACCGGGCCTCTAACTAGCTAGTTGGCCTTCGGAAGCCTAACCTATCACTGCCCTGAACTGTATATATATATGGATCCCTAACTACGGTTACTAGCTAGGTCCTGTGAGTATATAGGGGGTAACACATACCTAACTATATACTGTGAAGTAAAGAGGAACAAGTGGCTCTTAGACTCCCCCAGACATAACATGTCTGTCTCAGCAGCTCTGCTCACATCTCTCCCCCCAGCAGCTCTGCCTCACATGTGTCTGACTCACTGTATTTACAAAACAAAACTTGCACTAAATGCCTGGGGTCTCTGAAGCCAAACTGCAGGGGCAAAGAAGCCAGATACATTATATACTAGTAGAAATGGCAGTTCCCTACACTCTCCCTCTGGTGAAATCTTTACGTCACGTCAAAGACATACAAAGTCATAGTATACAGTCAACATTACCAATGACAATATCAATATGGTTGCTTTTGCATTTACAGAGTCACAACAGGTTAATAGGTATACATGCCAGCAGGAGCGAAAATTGGTAACATATTGACCAAAGTGGACACTGCACCCACCCAAGCATGGTATAAATGAGGCTGAGTAGTAAATCTGGGGTCCCCCAAACTATCATATGTCAGCATAGGTGGAGGGTGTCTAATTCTCTCTCCTCTCCGTACCTCTCTCTGAGGTAAACTAGCATGTCCAGGCCCTAAACTAGGGTTGTCTGCCATGGGAGGGGATGGTGCTGGTGGCGTAGGAGAGCTAGATCCCTGCTCATCTGTAGACACAGATCTAGGTACGAATTCTGGAGTTTGAGGGTTCATAGGTCTCCCTGAAGGAGAAGATACTGGTGATCTAGGAACTTCAGGAGCCACAGTCCAATCACTCTCAGGAGTTTCAGGAAGGTCAGGTGGAATATCGGCTAAGGACTGTGGAGAATCGCAGGCCGAGCCATCATTGGAGATATCCATACCATCAATCTGAGGTACAGGCAACAAATGATTTCTATGCCAAGTCCTGATCCTCCCGTCCCGTCCTTTTATCTTGTAGACTGGTATTCCAGGCAACCGATCTACCACTGTAAAGAGTTCACTCCGCCATCGATCAGCCAGCTTATGTTTTGCAGATGCTCCCAAATTCCGTAGCAGAACATGGTCCCCAGGGTTCAATTCTCGGTATCTTACTCGAAGATCAAATCTCCTTTTATTTCCTTCATTCACTTTGGCCGCATTTTCCTCAGCCAGCTGATAAGAACTCTTAAGCGTTTCTTTCAAACGTGCCACGTATCGGTAATGATCTCGATGACTGATACCATCGGTAGAGACTCCCAACAAGATGTCAATAGGTAGCCTAGGCTCTCTTCCAAACATCAGAAAGTATGGTGAATATCCTGTGCTCTCGTGCCTTGTACTATTATAGGCATGCACCATAGCCTCCACTTTTCGACTCCAGGATCGCTTATCCTCAATTCGTAAGGTACCAAGCATATCAAGTAAAGTCCTGTTAAATCTTTCAGGAAGGGCATCTCCCTCTGGATGGTAAGGCGTCGTCCGACTTTTGCGGATGTTCAACAACTGAAGTAACTCTTTGATCAGGTTACTCTCAAAATCCCGGCCTTGATCAGAATGCAACCGGTGTGGTAAGCCATAATGGATAAAATACTTTTCCCAAAGCACTCTTGCAACAGTGACTGCTTTTTGATCCTTAGTCGGAAAGGCTTGAGCATATCGTGTGAAGTGATCAGTCACCACCAATACATTTCCAAATCCTCTGGAGTCGTTGTCAATACAAAGGAAGTCTATGCAGACAAGATCCATGGGGCCCGAACTCTTCAAGTGTCCCATGAAGGCCGCTCGAACCGGGACAGTCTTCCTCTGCAAACATCTGCGACAGCACCTACACAGACGAGTCACGGTATCTCTCATTTTGAGCCAGTAGAATCGGTCTTGTATTAGGCCATAAGTCTTCTCAGGTCCCAAATGACCATGATAATCATGCAGACTTCGGAAAATCATCTTCTGAAAGCAGCTTGGAATAACTAGTTGGCGCCTTCCAGGGTGATCATGATACAGCACCACACGATAAAGTAGGCCATTGTCTATTTCAAACTTCTCCCAATCTCGTAGAAGTTGACTGCATTCAGAGGGTAGGGATGTCTTTAACATTTCTCTGTCTTGAGAACTCACTGCTTGATAAAGAGGTCCAATTAAAGGATCAGTCTTTTGACTCCAGATCATTCGCTTTGAAGATATAGAACAACTCTCAAAGGATCCTAAAGCGGCAGGGTAGGCAAACATGTCTGGTACAGCTTCGGGACCTCCCCCAATAGAGTCAATAAGCCGAGTTTCAGAAAAGGCTACTCGGTCTTCAACTACAGCAGCCATGGCACACAAAGCTCCTACTCCAGGACTTGGCACTTCTTCCCATTCATCCACTACTTCCGGACTAGGTAATCCAGGCCGTCTTGATAGAGCATCTGCCCCAATGTTCTTAGGCCCCGATTTATACTTGAGTGTGAATTGGTAGTTGGATAAAGCTGCCAACCAGCGATGTCCTGTAGCATCGAGCTTAGCGGTTGACAAAACGTATGTCAGTGGATTGTTGTCTGTTCTTACTTCAAACGTGGCTCCGTATAAATAGTCATGTAATTTATCAACAATGGCCCACTTGAGCGCCAAAAACTCCAATTTATGTACTGGATAATTTTTCTCGCTGGGAGAAAGACTTCGACTTATGAAAGCTATGGGCCGTAACCCGGCCGGGTATTCTTGGTGCAGCACGCCACCTAATCCTTCAAAGCTGGCATCTACATGTAGCACATATGGCTTCTGTGCATCAGCATAAGCCAGAACGGGAGCTTCTGTCAATTTCTTCTTCAACAACTTAAATGCTTCTTCACAATCCGCAGTCCACCTATCGCCAAAAAGGCTTTTGGAAGACCCTTTCTTCTTTCCCGGATCTCCTGCATCACTCTTCAACAGGTCGAGGAGGGCTCGAGCAATTTTTGAATATCCTTCCACAAATCGTCGATAGAATCCACAAAACCCCAAGAAAGATTGCAACTCCGTAATATTTTGCGGTCGGGGCCAATTCACCACAGCTTCAATCTTACCAGGATCGGTAGCAACTCCTTCAGCAGAAACAATATGACCTACATAAGTGACCGAAGATCTACAAAATTTGCATTTGTCAGCCGACAACTTCAGCCCCTCTTCTTTTAAGCGATGGAGTACTCTCATGAGTCGTTCTTCATGTTCTTCCAGCGTCTTTCCAAACACAATAATGTCATCAAGATATACAAGGCATTCCCGGGGCACTAAATCACCTAACACTCTTTCCATCAACCTTTGGAACGTTGCTGGCGCACCTTTTGTACCTTGCGGCATACGAGTGAACTGAAAGAAACCCAAGGGGCATATGAAGGCTGTCTTTTCCTGATCCTCAGGTGCCATTGGGACTTGATAGTATCCCGATCTTAGGTCCAGCACTGTGAACCAACAGTTTCCATTCAGAGCTTCCAGAGCTTGTTCAATTCTCGGCAGTGTATACTGATCAGGTAAGGTTCTCCGGTTCAGAGTTCTGTAATCCACACATAGGCGAATTGCTCCAGATTTTTTTCTTACCACCACAATAGGTGAGGCATAGGGGCTCTTACTGTCCACAATGATCCCCTGACCTTTCATTTGCTGTAGAGTCTGTCTTAACTCATCAACATCCTTTGGAGCAACTCTCCGTGGTCGCTCCCGGAAGGGAGTAGAATCGGTCAATCGGAAAGTGTGTTGAGCACTTTTAGCACAACCTACATCCATATCATCCATGGAGAACACTTCCGATAATTCAGACAACTTCTGTGTCAGTCGCTGATTCCAGGCCTCTGGTAAATGTGGATCACTCAAGTCAAGATTGAGATTAGGGATTGCATCTCGGATTTGAATCCTGCACACTTCAGCGTATGGATTTACTCCAAGCACAGGGTAGCAGTGGGCCACATTCTGGTATGGTCCAATTACAATCGGATGCGGTGAACAGTTCCTCACTGTCACACAGGTAGATAACTCCACTTTATTTCTCCAGTCCTTTCTCTCTGGGATCACCATCCAGCCATTCTGGTTAATCATTTCTTCAGGGGTTTCCATAAGGACATAACTCCCCCCTTCAAGCAAATCGGGAGCAATGCTGGAGGCTACTCTCAGAACTCTCTCCCCGCCGGCAGGAACTTCCACGGTTCTCTCACCGATATGATATACCATTCCATGTCGATAGCCAGTAGACAGGGCATCACAGAGTTCTCTAAGATCAGAAGATATATTCACCGGCTGAGCTGCAGGGTTCCAATCTCTTCCAAGAAACTTCTGAAAAGCATAATGCACTGCGGGACAATTAGTGCCAAGAATCACAGGAGCTGCACAAGAATCCCCTGTATCAGGACAGACAAGAGCCGTAATCTTCATGGGAGCGACACTCTGATCTTCTAATTCAGGGACAGCTATAACTACTTGTAGGCTGCCATCTACAGGATATGATCCTGAATTAAGCCCCCACAATTTCATTTGTCCTGTAGACTGAAGAGGTATATCCCTCAGATACTTTTGGTAGAACGAGCGATAAATCAGGGTCACTTGAGATCCTGTATCAAACAGGGCAGGAGCGGCATGACCATTGACAGTGACTTTGACAACGGACCTGGAGCCCGCGATAGCGCCTCTGGTCTTTACTCGGCCCGCCTTCCTTCGGTGTCTTTGATTCTGAATAGAGAAGACAGCACTGTGTCCCAATCCCTCACTGTCCTCCGTACACTGTCTGGCAGTATGGCCCGTCTGACCACATTTATAACAGGTTCTAGCATCCTTCCTCCATTGAGTGGCAGTGGATGGAGTGGCGGACTGTCTAAGTTCTGACCGCTCCACTGGTTTGTCCTTGTTTGAATTAGGAACAACATCTTCTTTAGAGATGCTTTTCGCTTTCTTAGGGGTACTAAAACTAATGTCAGCTTCTTGTTTCTTCACTAACTTCATTAAGTCAGGAAATGGAAGGACTCTATCAGATAGTAAGACCTTGAGTACTTGAGCAAGAGGATGATGAGGTTGTAACCCTCTCACCAACTGACTGGTTCTCATAGCGTCTACCTCTGAAGTAGATATAGCTGCGTGGTACACCAGACGTGAAAGAAGTAGCTGTAAACGGTTAATAAAAGTAGAGACATTTTCCCCTTCTTTTTGACGAACCATTCGGTAATCAGCAACCATCTGGGCAAGGTCATAGTATGGCTCAAAGTGATCAGACAGTACTTGTATATAGTCCAATGCACTCACTCCTTCATGAGAGTCTCTGTACAAGCGGATCAATTCTGCAGCAGGAGACCGCAAACTTTCACTGATACTCTGCCGCTTGCCTTCTTCAGAGCAAGACCATTCCTTCAGGCATTGGAGAGTATGTTCTTTCCATATCTCAAAGTTTTCCTCCCCTTGTGGTACTGGGACATTACCAGAGAATACTTTTAGTTTCTTGTAGTGAGTGGCCTGCAGGCCCTGAGCTAACATTTCAGTCAGCCTGGCTAAAGTGCTAATAGCACTGTCACTAGAGGAACTGCTAGCGACGGCCATACTGGGGGGGTAACTGGCTGAGCGGGGTTCTTCCTTTACCTGAACCAGGGGAGGAACAGGCGGTCGGTAATCCCATGTAGTAGCTAGTGGGAGGTTCCCCTCTGAGCTATATCGCTTCTCCATATCAATGACTATTCCCACTTCTAAATCTCAGCAGTGCCTCCAAATGTAGCCCTATTTGGGGGGGGGGTATGAGTATTATCCCTCCCGCAACAGACTCTGGCGCTGACCTGTGTGTATAATGGAACCTGAAGCCTTCGCTGAAGGGAAGAGTGGGAACATATATGAAATATATCAGTGCCTCCACCCAGGATAGAGCCTCTGTATTACAGGGAGGATCTCTTCCTGGGACTTACCCATGAGGTACAGTTAGTAGCCTTAACAAGGATCACTGTACTAATCTCACAGTCTGAAGAATACATACAGATACCACATAAGGTTATAACAGTAGCTTTATAAGAATCAACAGGGTAATAATACATACATACAATATACTCAGAACACAGCAATACTACAACAACCAGCAAGTCCTCAACCGTCTTAGGTTATATACCCGGGTATATATATAGATATATAGCAAGAGTCCGGTGCACAATACCTCCAGGCAACAGAAGAGATGCAGGGGCCCCTGTGGATGACTGTGGATCCTCGGATTCTTCCAGGAGATGACAGACAGCCGATCAGGAGATGATGATGATGATGGTGAGATTCTTCACAGGCAGCAAACAGGGCGACGGTGACGGCAGTAGATGCAGGCCTGACTACCCTAACACTGAGTCCTTAACCTGCCAGCTAAACTACTAGTGCCACCGGGCCTCTAACTAGCTAGTTGGCCTTCGGAAGCCTAACCTATCACTGCCCTGAACTGTATATATATATGGATCCCTAACGACGGTCACTAGCTAGGTCTGCAGGCGGGGGCCTGTGAGTATATAGGGGGAACACATACCTAACTATATACTGTGAAGTAAAGAGGAACAAGTGGCTCTTAGACTCCCCCAGACATAACATGTCTGTCTCAGCAGCTCTGCTCACATCTCTCCCCCCAGCAGCTCTGCCTCACATGTGTCTGACTCACTGTATTTACAAAACAAAACTTGCACTAAATGCCTGGGGTCTCTGAAGCCAAACTGCAGGGGCAAAGAAGCCAGATACATTATATACTAGTAGAAATGGCAGTTCCCTATATATGCCTCAGACCACTTTATTTTCCATTTTACCTGATTGCCTGGTCAAGATTAATAAGGACATCTAACAGTAGATCTTGCACCATATGCACATTAAAGTTATAGAGCGATACGGCATCATATCCTGTGAGGTAATGCGGGAGCGTAAACAGAGGAGGGTTCGTTTTAGGGATTCTAACTGCGGAAGGGTTTACATTGGGAATTGTGATAGGCCTGTCTGGAAAGATGTGTATTTAGTTTGCACTTGAAGCTGTTGAAATTGGGGGTTAATCTTAATGTCGGGAGAAGTCTTGGATACGGAAGTGGGAGGTTCTTATAATAGAGGATGTTAGTCTTAGGTCATTGAGTGAACAGAAATCACGGGTTGGGCTATTTATGGACAACTTGTCTGTGTAGATGGGTTGCAGAACTGCACATCATCATGAGAATGGAAGAGCTGACCGCAGAGCAATATGACTGCAACCCAGCATTCCTGAAAATTTGTATTGTACTGAGTTATCTACTTTGCTGCGATAAAACCCATTGGGGTTGAACAGCTGAGATCCAGTGTACTGCCTGTTATTCTATACCTTCCTTCTATCACAGGATGCTTCAAACCCCCTCCCTTATTCTCCTCTTCTTCTTTCCCCTTTTCTCTATTCAAAATACATATATATTTATATATATATATATATATATATATATATATATATATTACTCTTTGTTTATTTTATTTATTTTGCTTACTTATATAGCACCATCATATTCCGCAGCGCTTTACAGATATTGTCAGTCACTGTCCCATATAGGGCTCACAATCTACATTCCCTATCAGTATGTCTTTGGAGCGTGGGAAGAAACCGGAGTACCCGGAGGAAACCCACGCAAACACGGGGAGAACATACAAACTCCTTGCAATCCTTCGTCGGATTCAGATGCTAACCACTGAGCCACCGTGCTGCCATTGTTCTTATCTATAGTTGATATGTTATATGTTTCTCAAACTTTTTTTTGAAAATTTGTATGGCCCTTTCAGTATCTTATTGGGTAGGTTTTTTTTTTTTTTTTTTATCTGCAACCAGTTTTTTTTTGTTTTTTTTTAATAGATATCTTCAACTACAACACACACTTTCTTCATCCAGTAGGAATTTTCGAAGTAGATACAAAAACAATTACATTTTATTCTTTTTCTCCCTCTCTCTTAGCTGCAACAATATGTGAAAAAAAAAATGCACCAATATTTTATACATTTTTTAGCATAACCTAATAAAACAATTGGGGGGTGTAGAGTTAGACAAAAATGTCTAAATATGGGCAAGATCTATCATCCAGTATGAGGCATCGGTGCATTTTTAGTCTGTCTAGTGAACCTTTGTGTTGTCTATTAGACAATAAATATGCCCCAATGTACATTTTCTATAATTTAATTTTGTGTAATCTAATAGATAAAATACTAAAGAGACAAAAAGATATAAAGACCCCTATTGCCTACAGGGCCCTTGTGTAAATGTGTAGGTTACTACAGGCTGTTGCCACACATTTTAGGCTTTGAAAACTCCCATTGGGTAAATGTTTCATAAAAACTGATACAAACGGATGGCCATCGGTTTACATAGAGATTGATGTAATAAAAAATGGTTCCATTTCTGTCTGTTTTTCTTTTTTCTTTTTTTTTTTTGATGGGCACAAAAGTATATGTATCTTTCAAAATGAATGGGCAGAAACAGATTTTTTTTTTCTTTATTTTGGAAATGCCTTGCAGCGCTGGAGTCCTGGGTTTGAATCCTGCCAAGGACAACCTCTGTATGGAGTTTGCATGTTCTCCGCTTCTTTGTGTGGGTTTCCTCCGGGTACTTCGGTTTCCTCCCACACTCCACAGACCTACTGATAGGGAATGTAGATAGTGAGCCCCATATGGGACAGTGACTGACAATATCTTTGTAAAGCAGTAAGGATTAGGATAAATTAAGGATTGCCTCGTGATTATAAATAAAAAAGAAATAAAATATCTAAATCATTCTGATTAATTTCTTCAAAAGTAAAATCAGATCTTCCTGCACATATATAGTTGAGGGTGGCTTCACACTTGCGCCGCCACTCCGTCCACCGCGAATCCGACCTAAATGTCGGAAAACTGGATAGGCACTGGATAGGGAAAGGTTTGCGACGTTTTGCTTAAAACCCCTTTCACTTGAATGGGTTTTTAAAGCAATGCGCGGGTGTGCGCTCACACCCTCTGCGCCGCGAAGCCGTTTTTTTTTTTTCATCGGACACAAAGTTCTGCATGTCCGACTTTGTTTCCGACGAAAAAAACCGGCTTCGCAGCGCAGAGGGTTTAAGCGCACATATCTTATCACAGAAGACCGCAAAGACCAGTGAAATGTAATTGGAAAAACATTAACTAATGATTTTTTATTTTGGGTTTTGTTGTCTTCTGTGATAAGATATCACGCTGCTGCAGTTTAACCAATGGCAGAAGTTCAGGTTAACTTTGCTATATCTGTATATAAATAACTGGAACGGGTAGACACCTATGGATAAAAGGTTTCTGGCTAGACTCCAGGCTTTTTCTATTAGGGAGTTATAACAGTACCCAACCCGTAGCTGTGAGTGTGAAAGCAAATTTTCACCCCTGCATTTTTTTGTTTCTGTTCAATCCCTTGTCCTTTTAGACTGGATAATAAAAGTGCTGCAGTAAGCAGGGTCAAGTAGGATATGCCAGTGAGAAACGTGAAAATGAGACTATAGGGTGCGATTATGGGCTCTAATGTGAGATGAATCCTTTCTAATCACATGATATGAACTAATGTCACCGTTTATTATAAAACAACAAAGTGTACGGCTACAGGAGGAGCAGAATGGATGACAGCTGCAGTTTTCAATGTTTTGTTTAAGAGACTACAGTGTGCTCAATGTAAAAAACAGCAAGTGTTAAAGTTAAAATAATGAAGTGGATGAAACAAATTGTAATACATTATTTCCTGTATTTAGAATTCCCTCATCTAAACTACAATCTAATTAAATTAATTTGATGGCAAAATATATCATTAGTTTTTGCCTGAGGTGGATGTGATAGAATAATAAAAGAAGCCTTACTTACCTTTATTCCCCTGTCGCTAAAGTCTCTGTCTACTCCATGTGACCGCTGCAGCCAATCATTAGCCTCACACTGGGGTGTAGCCATAGGGAATGCATTGTTAGCAGTCGCTTCCGGCCCTGGATCCGGAGGGGGCCCCAAATATCCCTTTGATGTATAAAATATACCACTATTGTAAATGGTACAAGGTAGATAGGGGTCCCAAAGAGGATTTTGCATTGGCGCCCATGGGCTTCAAGTTACGGCTTTGGCCTCAACAGTATATGATACAGGGCCATTGAGGCCGGTGATTTGCTGCAGCATTCAAATGGGTGTGAGGTCACATCTGCAGCCAAGTCAACACAGAGCAGTTGGGAAGACCAAAGAAGTAAGGATATAAACGAGTAAGCAATGCTGCTTTTATTATTTTTATCACATTTCCCCTCTTGGTAATTTTTTTTTTTTTTCTTGCCAACTAGGAAAACCTTTTTAGGCTAAGGCACCACATAGTGGAAATGCAGTGTTTTTGGCTGCTGCAGAAACGCAGCAGAAAAAAAATCTATCATGCATTGAGCTATGTAAGGCGTGTTTATATTCGACACAAGATGTAATTTTAATTTATACTATTTTGGGGAATGTCCAGGTTTTTTTTTTTTAACTGTAATTTTTATTGAAAATGATGAATGTCCAGGTTTGGGTTCACATCTGCACATCTAATTATATCCCTAGCTTGTCCAAGAAAATGGACGGCACACTGATGACACACTGAGTACATCAGTACGCCGTCCTAGGTTTTTAGTCTCCCATAGGCTTCTATGGTCGAGTCCGTTCCGCAAAAACTGAACAGAATCACGGCTGTGCGGAATCACAGCTTACACACTGATCAGTGAAAAATATGGTCGTTTGAACGTACCCATAGAAATGAATGGGTCAGTGTGCAATCCGCGAAAAACAAGGATAGCACATGGATTTCAACCACGGTCGTCTGCAACTGGCCTAATGGAAATTATACGCTTGTCGCTGTGTAAGCAGCGTGGTCATTGTCGTCATCATCATCTTAGAAGAAATAAGAATCAGCCTCCTCTCCTGGCTGTGTCTGTGACTTATCAAGGGCCCCTTCTCCATCCAAGGGAGAGTCTTCCTCCTCCTCTTCCAGTCTAGGAGTCCCAGTTCCTCCACCATAATGACCCTGACCCAGATCCTCATCCTCCTCCATCAACACAGGAAGATGACATTGACATTGACTAAGACGTGGAATATGTTCCTCCTCTTTAGTCCCTCGTTGAATGAATGTAAGGGCTTCCTGTAAGATACAGTCATATGAAAAAGTTTGGGCACCCCTATTAATCTTAATCATTTTTAGTTCTAAATATTTGGGTGTTTGCAACAGCCATTTCAATTTGATATATCTAATAACTGATGGACACAGTAATATTTCAGGATTGAAATGAGGTTTATTGTACTAACAGAAAATGTGCAATATGCATTAAACCAAAATTTGACCGGTGCAAAAATTTGGGTACCCTTATCATTTTATTGATTTGAATACTCCTAACTACTTTTTACTGACTTACTGAAGCACAAAATTGGTTTTGTAACCTCACTGAGCTTTGAACTTCATAGCCAGGTGTATCCAATCATGAGAAAAGGTATTTAAGGTGGCCAATTGCAAGTTGTTTTCCTATTTGAATCTCCTCTGAAGAGTGGCATCATGGGCTCCTCAAAACAACTCTCAAATGATCTGAAAACAAAGATTGTTCAACATAGTTGTTCAGGGGAAGGATACAAAAAGTTGTCTCAGAGATTTAACCTGTCAGTTTCCACTGTGAGGAACATAGTAAGGAAATGGAAGACCACAGGGACAGTTCTTGTTAAGCCCAGAAGTGGCAGGCCAAGAAAAATATCAGAAAGGCAGAGAAGAAGAATGGTGAGAACAGTCAAGGACAATCCGCAGACCACCTCCAAAGAGCTGCAGCATCATCTTGCTGCAGATGGTGTCACTGTGCATCGGTCAACAATACAGCACACTTTGCATAAGGAGAAGCTGTATGGGAGAGTGATGCGAAAGAAGCCGTTTCTGAAAGCACGCCACAAACAGAGTCGCCTGAGGTATGCAAAAGCACATTTGGACAAGCCAGCTTCATTTTGGAAGAAGGTCCTGTGGACTGATGAAACAAAGATTGAGTTGTTTGGTCATAAAAAAAAAGGCGTTATGCATGGCGTCAAAAAAACACAGCATTCCAAGAAAAACACTTGCTACCCACTGTAAAATTTGGTGCAGGTTCCATCATGCTTTGGGGCTGTGTGGCCAATGCCGGCAGCGGGAATCTTGTTAAAGTTGAGGTTCGCATGGATTCAACTCAGTATCAGCAGATTCTTGAGAATAATGTACAAGAATCAGTGACAAATTTGAAGTTATGCCAGGGATGGATATTTCAGCAAGACAATGATCCAAAACACAGCTCCAAATCTACTCAGGCATTCATGCAGAGGAACAATTACAATGTTCTGGAATGGCCATCCCAGTCCCCAGACCTGAATATCATTGAACATCTGTGGGATAATTTGAAGCGGGCTGTCCATGCTCGGCGACCATCAAACTTAACTGAACTGGAATTGTTTTGTAAAGAGGAATGGTCAAAAATACCTTCATCCAGGATCCAGGAACTGATTAAAAGCTACAGGAAGCGACTAGAGGCTGTTATTTTTGCAAATGGAGGATCTACTAAATATTAATGTCACTTTTCTGTTGAGGTGCCCATACTTTTGCACCGGTCAAATTTTGGTTTAATGCATATTGCACATTTTCTGTTAGTACAATAAACCTCATTTCAATCCTGAAATATTACTGTGTCCATCAGTTATTAGATATATCAAATTGAAATGGCTGTTGCAAACACCCAAATATTTAGAACTAAAAATGATTAAGATTAATAGGGGTGCCCAAACTTTTTCATATGACTGTATACAATAGCTGACAAATTTGGTGGCTTTTCAAAGGGCTTGAGAATCCAGCACACTTTCCTCATGAGCCTTCAATGACGTATCTTGTAATAATACATTGTCCCTGTACTCTGCTGCATGCAATAATCGGTCACCACCTTCTGCTGCTCACACAGACACTTCAGCATATTTAAAGTGGAGTTTCACAGATTTGGAACATCGCAGATAAGGTGGTGCAAAGGCAGACCTTTTTGTCGCTGCAAATTGAGCAGGGTGTTTTTTTTTTTTGTTACATAAGAACATTTCAAATGCACAGAGACTTTTCTGACCATGAGCAGCACCTGTTTTAAGCTTCTATACAAGTTAATAAAGTGGCGAACCACGAGACTAAGGATATGCGCCATGCAGGGACAATGTGGTGTTTGTCCTAACTGCAGGACAGTAACAATACTGGTGCCATTGTCACTAGCAACACTGCCCAGTTGGAATTGGCGAGGAGCGATCCAGTGGGATACTCGCTGCAGGACACAGCTCCTGCGCTGTATGGCTCCTGTGATCCAAGGACACTAATTGTAAAACTGCATGGCAGTGCTTCACCTTACACCCATGAAACAACGAGGGGGGAAGGAGGAGCAGAAGCAACAGATTGCTCTAGTGAAGATGGTGGTGGGAATCTGTCCAGAGAGGAGGATCCAGAGGAGGTGAATGGGTGTTGCATGGTGTTGGAACTGGGTCTGTACAATGGGGGGTGGAACTAACACATAGGCTTGTTGCATTTCTGAACTGTCGCCGCTGCCGCTCAAAACATTGACCCAGTGTCCTTGTCTATAATTGCTGCTCCATGTGTCGAAAGTGGCGTGAAACTTTCCTCAGACTGACATATCCAAGGCAAGGCCACATTCTCTGACGCATGTCGATATAAAGCAGGTTGAGCGCATGCCATTATTTGGCAAAACTCAGTGGAATCCACTAAGTGATACGGCAGCAATAGCACCGCCAGCAGCTTGGCCAGATAACTGGGCACATATTGCTGTTTCCTGGATACGCATTCTCTTATGGGTGTCCAACATTCGCATGGAAGAGGAGGAGAAACAGTTGGTGGTGATGATGATAACAGCAATCATGTGCTAGGTGTAGATGTGGCCTGCCTGCAAGGAAGATCATGGGGAGGAGTAGAGCAGTCTCCTGGCAGTGCAATTACCTCTGCCAAGTCTATTTTGGCAAATAAGATAGTGATGCCTTTTCATGTGTGTATGTAGAGTTGTCATTCCTACATTTGTTCCTGTATGGCTATGGAAAAGTTTCTGTTTGCAGGTCTTGTACATTGCCATGGATTTATCATTTGGCAATGTACAAAAAAATACCCACACAGGAGATGGCCGTCTGTAGTTGCTGCTGCCAGCATTAGCAGCAGTGGAAATATGTCTGCCGCACTGCGTGTCTGTAATTCTGTATTAGAACAGGAATGCAGCAGTCTCAAGCTCAGACAGCAGCACAGCTATGACCTCACTGCTATCAATTGATTTCTATTACTATTCTGCCTGTGTAATTGCTTGAATCTAACTAAATAAAGCATTTCAGAACTGTGCTCTGTGTGATGCAGTGAGAGGAATCACAGACCCTATACTATCCCCACCATTACTGCAACTAGCTTCTGGTGAGGCTTTCAGCATCTTCCATACTGTATATGACAGCCTATTGGCTGAGAGGTGGCTGATGTGAGGTGGTGCTAGAATGTCAGAGTCTGAGTCACACACTTGTCTCTTCTGTATTTCCTGCTCAAACATGTGGTGGTGGCCATTTTAACTTGTCTGAGATGAATCTCCATTTTCTCAATTTCATTAAAAAACAAACAATTTGGAATATTCAGGTAGAACCCAGTTCGTGATGAAGTGGTTCGCCCATCTCTAGTTTTAATCACTTAAAAAAATTTCAAAAATTTTGCAAAAAAAAAAAATGCTGTATTCTGACACTCATAACTTTTCTTTATATTTCCGTATACAGGGATGCATAAGGCATTTTTTTTTTTGTGGGGCCAGATGTACTTTTCATTTATACCAAATTGGAGAATGTCTAGTGCTTTGATTGCTTTTTATCCAAATTCTTATGTTTGTAGACCGGGTGTTTTCAGACACAAAGATACCTAATGTGTCTCACTTTAGTAAAGAACTTTTAGGCTAAGGCCCTCACATAGTGGGTCACAGCAAACAAGCGCTACGGTAAAAAACGCGGCATCAACAGTTTTTCCTGCAGTGCTTTTCACAGAGGTTTCCTCTGTGGACTTTCTGCATCATTTATACCTATAAGGAAACCTCCGGCATTTCCGTAGGTATGATTGACACACTTTGATTTCCAAAACCACAACGATTTTGGAAATCACAGCATATCCACTGTGCGTATTTTCCTGCAATGTGTGGATGGGATTCGCTTTGCAGAGACTGTAAAAACGCCACGTTTTTTTCCTTGCCATTTCCATCGCAGCTAAATCGTGGTGTTTATGCCACATGGGGTCCCGGCCTTAAATGTGTTCTAGGGAAAGGGAGTTGGGGTGATTTGAATTTTTAGTTTTGTTTAAAAAAAAAATATTTTCTTTCTTTCTTTCTTTCTTTCTTTCTTTCTTTCTTTCTTTCTTTCTTTCTTTCTTTCTTTTTTTTTGACCCCCTAGGGGGTCTTGAACCCCAGGGGGGTCTTATCACTAATACAATGCATTGCAATGTATTATGTAAAAATCCTCTTGGATCCATGCCTGATTCATTTTCATAAATGTCACATTTTCCATACTTGTGTTAGATATGCATTTGCTGATTTCTCTCTGTGATGCTATGTCTGGAAATGCTATTCCATGATGTGGCAAACTATTTTTAAATGAAATAATTTTTCATAAATTTGACAAACTGTCACTTGAACAAAGTGACTAGAAGGAGGTATACAGCAATACAGCCATCTGTCAATGCAGGTAGGAGGAAACCACTAGGATTAAAATTTAATTTTAATTTGACAACTGTCACTTGGAAAAAGCTTGGACTGACAGAAAGTTTATATTACAGACCCTGTCTCCTATAAATACAGGCACTGACAGTCGCCATCCATCATGAGTATTTAAATGAAATTTAAATTTATTCGAAATAAAATATTTTTAGCAGTGAAAGTAGTCATTCAGTTACAATGTGGCCTGCTAGCAGCACGGGAGGAGAATTTAAAACAAATTCCAATTAAAATTTCTTTGAAAAAAAAATTGTCACTTGGACTTGGAAAAAGTTGGTTACTTGCAGAATGTATTTAAAAAAATACTCTCTTGGATTTGGAAATGAAAGAAGCCATTTAGTTGCAGTGTGGTACACTATCACAAACACACAAACAAGGCAGGAGGTTGTGTCTGGCTGTGTAAGGGTAGCAGCAACAGCAGTAGAGCATGGATGATATTGGACAAGCAGACAGTGACAGTGACATCATTGGGTCGATGAAAAAAAGCCAGAGTCATGTCAGCAATGGCAAATCTGATCAGTGGCATTAGCTGGAGATGTGTGAAGATCCTGCTGGATCCATGTCCAATACATTTTCAAAATATAAGTTTATCTACATTTTTCTTGGACAACTTTATCGCTTTTGGTGTGATCACACTTGGGGTGCCGAATACCTGCTCTGATATTACACTGGAGGTTGGACAAGATAGTATACCCACAGCAAATTGGGACAGTTCCTGCCACAGGTTTAGGCCAGTTGCAGATGACCATGGGTGAGATCCGTGTGCTATCCTTGTTTTTCGCAGGTTTCACTCTGACCCATTCATTTCTATGGGTACATGCAAACGACAATATTTTTCACTGATCAGTGTGCGAGCCGTGATTACGTACCGCGTAAGATAGAACATGTCCTATTCTGTTCAGTTTTTGGGGAACGGACTCGCCCATAGAAGCCTTTGGGAGACAAAAAAACCTAGGAGGGCGTACTGAGGTACTCCGTGTGTCATCAGTGTGCCGTCTGTTTTCACGAACAAGCTAGAGATATCATTAGATGTCTCCTGTGTTTTTTAAGGTGATTCCGCAAACTAGGATCACACACTGATGGCACATTGAAGACACTCTATCAGTTTTTGCGGACCTAGTTCACTGATGCTGAAGAAACACTGAAGACACCCTGGCCGCAAAAACTGAAGATTAATTACTAGTTTGCAGACCGCAAAATTCACACGGTCGTCTGCAACTAGTCTTAATCTGCTGCTCCAGAAGTCAATGGGATCAGAGCTCAGGGCATCTGCCAGAGTAAGAGCACAGTTTAGGTACGATCAAACTTGGTTTTGCAGGGGTACCGCTGCCTATCCATTTGCTCATCTTTGTCAGGTTAAAATATAAAAAATCAACTTTTTTTCATGTTGTAGGAACTGTACCAACTGCTGATACTTTTAGCAATGCTAGCAGTAGCGGTGAAGTCATAACTCAATGGAAAATGGAGAGGAGCTTCCTGGTAAGACATGTTACTGGCAGGTGTCTGCTTAGCAAAATCTGTGGCGAGCTGGTTACTGAAGTTTTCATTGTAATACACCAGTTTTGACTCCCCTTGTAACTTTAAAGGCAAAGGGTCTAAACGCATAGCTATTCATTAGTCATCCCTTTGCTTGATGGGATGCCATGGCTGGTCTTAGCCATCATTGTCATCATCTTCATCATCATCTCCACAATAAGTACCCTCCCATGAGTAGAACTACCTGAGTTGAAGACTTGCAGCTGCTATGGAGCTCAATGACTAAGGAGGCCTATTTCCACTGAGAGCTATGTTACATTTAGTGATGATTATGGATGACAGAAGGGGATATAAAAAACTGGATGCACCTCCTTTAATTTACTGGGACATCATAATGCCCGCATGTCACATCATTATAATTAATTTCTTCGTTTGTTGTGATGTCACAGTGTACACAGTGATCTTTTTGTGTGTGCATTATCTCTGTGCTATGATGGCATAGTAGGCATTATCCCTGTACTGTGACATGACTGTGTGCGCTAACTGTACTGTAAAATCACTATGTGCATTATCCCTGTATATAAAGGAGACCAAAATAATTGTATACATTTCAAGTTCTGAACTTGCTGCTTAAGCTCTTCCTGCCACAGAAATTTTTTCGATTTTCGTTTTCTTCCAAAACCATAACTTTTTTTATTTTTCCATTCAGAGCTGTATGAGGGCTTAATTTTTGCGGACAAATTGTACTTTGTAATAGTACCAATGAAGTCACAATAGCGCAGGATCAAATAATATGTAAAACTTAACATTTACTAATATTCCTTAAAATAGTAATCATGTATAAACACAAATAGTAAGTGCCCTCGTGCTCCGAACCAATGCTCAAATATAAAAAGAACCGTCTTACCAGGGCGAGACAAAACGGAGCTGGGAACCATAATGCTTCATCACAAACATCTCAGGTTCAAGGGGTAAGAGATACATCCCTATCAAATCCTATCATCCCTGACAAGCACAGTCACAATCTGACCTTTAAGTGCTAGGAAGCTGGAAAAAAAAAATTCAGAATGTGGTAGAGTTAGAGAAAATTTGTTTACATGATTTTCTTACAGGCTTTGTTTTTCCAGTAGTTCACTGTGTAGGCAAAATGACGTTACCTGTATTCTTTGGTTTGGTACGATTACAGTGATACCAAATTTATATATATATATATATTTTTTTTACATTTTAACGTTTAAAAAGCTACAAAATATTGAAAATGAAAAATATTTCTTGGAGTCACCATATTCTGACACCCGTAACTTTTTAACTTTTTATATTTTCATGTACGGGGCTGCATAGGGTGTATTTTTATTTTTTTTTGCAGAGCCAGATGTAATTTTTCTTATACTATTTTGTGGAATGTCTATTGTTTTGAAATTTTTATGCAAGGCAAAACAGCAGAAAAGAGGTTCTTTTTATCCTGCTACGGTGTTAACCATATGGGAAAAATATTTTTGGACACAGGGATACCTAGTGTGTGTGTGTATTACTTATTTTTATATCTGATCTAGGGAAAGGTGGGTGATTTAAGCTATTGATATTTTTTTATGTTTTTCTTAAAACATTAAAAAAATCACAAACTTAAATAGCCCCCATTCACTAGATCAGATTTATACATAAATAAATAATTCAATAAAGAAATAAAGTAAAACACACACAGGGATACTTAATGTGTGTGTGTTTTACTTTATTTATTTTTATCTGATCTAGGAAAGAGTGGTGATTTAAGCTTTTAATTTTTTTTTTATTTTTTTACTTTAAAAAAAACTTAAAAAATATTAAAAGCTTAAATCACCACTCTTTTCCTAGATCAGATAAAAATAAATAAAGTAAAACACAAACACACACATTAAGTATCCATGTGTGTGTTTTACTTTATTTATTATTTATTTTATATCTGATCTAAAAGTTGCAATGTATAGTAAAATTCCTATACTTCTATTACAGGTTGCCTGTAATAGACGTAATCTAATGACAAGCCTGGAAGCCTTCAATAGGCTCCCAGCTGTCATGGTAACAGATTGCAGGCCCCGGTATCTTTCGAGGCGACATCAATTCTCCCCAGAATGTCGGGAACCAGGAAAATGCATGTGATACAGAACTGGCAATGGGAGAAGGAGACTTGTGGGTTTCTTCTTAGAGGACTTGTTTGGGGGACATATGTAGCAAGTGGAGACATAATCCCAGACATCCTTAGCCAGCAAAGGCTACCAGTAGTGGCAATACACAAACTCAAGAGTCTGTTGCATCCCAGTATGGCCAACTATTTCCAAGCCATGAATCCAGAAAAGTATCAGGAACAAGTGTCTTGCCACAGGGAACATCTTTAGGACAAAATGGTGCTCGCAGTAATAATGTGTTAAAGAACTATGATATGCTGTGGAACTTTTGACTGATCCAATACCTTGAAATACCAGGACAGAGCATCATCCTTGATATTTTTCTCAGCCTGGATGAAAGTGCAACAGAAAACCGAATCGTGCAAAGAAAATTGCCCATTGGGCTTGTTGAAGGTTCAGTTGCTTTGTGGTCTGCAAATGTCAGATTTTTGTGATCCATATAGACTATCACCAGATGTATGGTTTCTTCTAGGACTTATCTCTACTCTTTGAAGGTGATCTTGATTGCCAGCAGCTTCCTATCCCCGATGAAGTAGTATTCTGCTGAGAAGAGCTTAGAGAAAAAGCTACAGGTTACAAGTTTGCCTTTGATATTCCTCTGGGATAACACATCTTGAGTGGCTAGAAAAGAAGTATTCACTTCCACGAAGAATTGTTAAGGCATATCATGGTGTAATACAATGGAGGCAAGGATACTCCATTGAAGGACTACACAATCACAATCAATAACTGGAGCATGTAATTGTGACCATGGCAGGCTGAGAAATACAGAATTTACAGAATTGGGCAGGATGTAGAACAATTTTTTTTTTTTTAGAATGCAGAATACCTACATGAACTTCAAGGAGTTCAGTAATAGACTGGACCAGTACAAGCAGCAGTGGACCATTAGCAGAAGATATTTACAGAGGATGGCGGGAATCCATAGTTTGACCAGAGAAAGGAATGGATAACGTTGCCAGCAGATCTAGAGTACAGAAAGGCAGATACTGGGATGCTGTTTTCACCAGAAATAAATGTAACAGATACGGTCAACTTCATAGAGAAGTCTTCTTCACCTAGGGTAGTCTTCAAGGCTAATCCTATGGGTTGGAGATTTCCAGTTCTGTGAGCAATTGCAATCATAATGGGACTTGTCTCCACAGTGTAAGCAAAGGTGAACATTGCCATTCTTGATTCAGAAGCATGACACAGTCTACTTGCATAGGTTCAGAAGTAACAGCGGTGTCCAGAGGAAGCAACAGTTTCTGTAAGGCAGAGGCTAATCTAGGAGTTCTCCTATCTTGGGTAACATCTTGTGAATGTTCCTAGAGCTATAAAGAGTTACAAGCTGTCGGAGAGATGGTGGGTAGTCTTTATTGTGATCGGCCAGATGATAGGTACCAAGGATTCATTGTTCCACAGCAATTTGGCTGCCAAGGTATGGAATTGAATGGCATACCATCACACCATAGAATTGCCTTTCTGAAGATTCAGGAGAGTTGTAGCAACAGAAAAGGTACGGCCTGGTTCCTCAAAAATGGAACAGAAAAAAAAGATTACTAGTCTTCATTCCACAACATTCCCGTATAGGATTGGCCCAGGATAAGGCCATCACCAGATAAAAAAAAAAAGAGACCATAAAGGCAATCTTAGTCTATTCAGAAGGGAAGTAATGTGTGCAACTTGAAATGGATTATTCACTGGTTAATAAATCCACAACAGACTTGTGGATCCTCATCAAAGTGCAGTGGCAATGGAAGATGTATAGTGGCACCACTACCGTGTGAATATGGATATGGTTACTGAGTAGCATATACTTTGGCCTGAGGTATTGCCTGCATTGATGCAGCTGGAGGAGAAGTAGAGTCCACACGAGCAGTAACTGTATTCCTACACATTAGATTCTGATCCTGACAATCTCAGGTGATGGTAGCATGCTAGAGAATTTGCATAGTTGGTCTTGGGTTTCAAGCAGGATCCATAGTCTGAACAAATGATGAGGGTCAGCAAGTTGTGGACTGACTATAGTACCAAACTGGTTTGACTTTAGCATCACATACTGGTTAACGTATCTACAGCACATTTCTGGATGCCCATTAACGTGTGATGGCACCAGTATCGCCACTGTGTGAACACAGCACCAGTTGTGAAGTAGCTGGAACTGTGGTCTGAAGAACTACAGGCAGAGTGGGTTACAGGTAGAGATGCAGAATGGGAAGGCACGGCAACGTTTGGTCCGGATGATCTCTAAAGTTAATTATCGTCTTGTATAATACTTGCACAGACAGTCTTGGATTACCAACCTAAGAAAACTATCAAGGTCAGCGGGTTGTGGACACATTATGCAACTAAATTGGCAGCAGTGCACTACAGGCATTACACAGGAGCATTTTACAATGTACTATATACACTGTATAGTACTGAGCCTCGCAGCAGTCCGTTGATCAAAGCCATCAGATATTTATGGCCTGTCTTAACGATAGACAATCAAAGAAAAGCCCAGAAAATCCCTTTAATTCATGTCGCCTGCTTCTGTTGTCCATCGAGCCCACACTCTGCTCTCTCATAGGAAAAGTTTAGCAGTATCAGAATTGTAATAAGCATGGAATCTAACTTATAGAGGTTCTGATTAAAAAATACAACTAATTAGATAAATTAGGAAACTTTCTTTTTTCCACTGTTTTCCCATAACTTCTTAAGTTTGCCTCTGCCCTGAAGTTCCTACCTAAACTCCCAGATGCTCTTTGTTTTCTTTGTAGTGTGGTATTCGTAGTGATTAACTCCGGTGTTCATGAAGTGCCAGCATAGCTCGTGGAAGTACAGTAAGAGTGTCACAATTTAGATTTTAAGACTTTTTTTTAATAGTTAATGTAACTGTCATTAGCTTTGTCAAGTGAATGTCACTGTTATTGGGAAATAATGTCATTGTTAAGATCACTGCCACTGGTATTTTTGTATGGTGGTACCGGGAATGCCAGTATTATGGGGTCAATGTGGCTATTGCAATTATGGAGTCAGAGTGGTATCTTGAAAAAGGGCATCTGAAAAAAAATGAGCACTAAGTTCTATTAAAGGGGTTATCCAGTTTCTAAGACTGATAGCCTATCCGATACCTGGGCCCCCACAGATCGCCTGTATAGAGACAGTGCGGGAGAGTCGTGTAGTTGAAGTCTATGGGGCAACGCTGCAGTACCTACACTCACCACTCCAGTTTGTACAGCGAGTGAGCAGCGTGGTTCTCCCACATTGCCTCGGTACAGGTGATCAGTGGGGGTGTCGGGTGTTGGGCCCTCACAGATCTAATATTGATGGCCTATCCTGAGGATAGGCCATCAATCTTAGAAACTAAATAATCCATGACATGCATGAAAGCACATAATTGGGAAATGCACAGTGTAGAGATAAAGAAAGAGGTTTACAGGATTTAAAAAAATATGTTGGCCTCAAAATTGAAAAAAAAAACTGTTCAATATACTTCACCAATTCCTCTCCAGTTCACTACCACTACCGCTCTTTTGTGTCCCCCACAACTCCTCTTGTCCATTCATACACAGTGATGGGACATGTATGTATCTCCTTTCTACTTTCAGCATGTCCTTTTCAAGTCTGTATGTAGGCAGTGCAAGCATCAGATATATCCAAAGATCAATCCAGTTTGGTTACAATGACCTTGATGTGTCACAGCGCCATCTTTACACCATTCCATGAACAGATACGAATGGTCAAACGACTCTCTAGTTCTTTTATTTTGCACATTGTTTCCACCATAAGGTCATAAAAAACCTTTAGGTAGCATTTTAAAATGACATTTTTTTTTTAATTTCCCTTGTAACTGGAGTAGATACATTGACCCCATTTACAGGTGGAATACAGCCCCCTTGTATATGCTGTAGGGCTGATCTGGGTCCTCTAGGACCCAGCAGCTGATGCAGTTCTCCAGCATGTGGTGGACATGATGTCTGGGCCATGAGGACATTGCAAGATGGCGGCTGTATACACAGTACTCATTGAGTATGTGTCATGTTTTGGGGGAGTCAGCTGTCATAGCTGATTCCCTGCTTCTGCAGCTACTAACTCTGCAAGGATGTACTAGTATGTCCTGGCAGGGATTATTGCCAACCCAACGGACAGATATAAACAATGGGCGGTCAACAAGTGATTAAAATACATAAAAGTGTATTTGTTAGGAGCAAAACTATTTGGATTATCAAAGATCCCTAGATCTAGAATTTACTCGGTCTCTCATGAGAGCTGAAAAATTTTCACAAATACATGTTCATATTGTATGGCCTTTAAGGAGCCATCTTTTCTAATTTGTCATTGCTCCGTCACAAAATATGAGGTAAATCCATGTCTGCATTGTCACCCTCTCACGGATTTACTAAAATGCCAATGAAGTGTAATTACAACAATTCATAACTCACGAGAAGCAATAAAGTTATTTAGTAATAATGTAGAAGTTCATGTAAATTGACCCATGATTATGGAATACACAAAGACTTGTATGCGTGCATATGTAGGAATCTACTAATTTGATTTTAAATTTAAAAAATTGCAAAATGCTTCGGAGATAATACAATTATCGTGACATCTTTAGATGTTGGCGCTATATAAATAAAAATTATTATTATTATTATTACTATTATTATTTCTCCAACCACAGGAATACTATAAAAAAAATAAAAAAAAAAACCCTCCAACATTCTGCTTTAGGCTACAGCCTCACATTACGGAAAAGCAGCTTTTTTGTTGCAGATTTTGCAGCGTTTTTTTTGGCCAAAACCAAGAATGACTACAAAAGAAAAGGGAAATATATAGGAAGTTCTAATATTTCTCCCTTCTGCTCAATCCACTCCTGACTTTGGCTCAAAAAAAAAAAATGCAGCAAAATCTGCAACAAAAAATGCTGTGCTTCCGCAACGTGGGGCCTCAGTTTTATTGTGTTTTTTTCCCAGTGCCCTTCTTTGAGGTGATAGTCTTTAGAACCTGAAAAAATCAAGTAAAGCGCCAACACTGCACTGTTTTTTTATTTCAAGTATGAAGGTTTTTATGCCCTTTAGAATAATCCTATTAATGTCCATTGGCTCCAGCAGACATGTTATTGGCCTGTTTTTACTATTACTTTTTCACGCGTAAAAAAATTAGATCATGTTAGATAGTTTTGATGATTTTTTTCTCATTTTGATATGTCCTGTACAAATAAGTTAAACGTGCACGAACAATTAGAAGAAATAATAAAATGTAAGAGTCAACACGTTGGTACAAAAAGTTTATTTAGTAACAGGTTTGTAAACATTTGAGGTAAATTAACATTTACATCAACTTGTCCTTACAGAATTTAATACACAAGGCACTTCCTTAAAGACAGCACTTTAAACAGTCTTGCTGCTTTCTTTTTGATATTACAAGTCCCTGCCTATAAGACTATTTCCTTTTATTATGAGGTTCTGTAATGAAATGACAAACATCTTTTAGGCAACATGAAACCTCCTCATAAGCGTTCAGCTGCAACACAAAGCTTTATTCGGAAATTAGTGTAGGTTCCCAAATTGTAAATTTATATAAATGTTGCAGATGGGCTGAAATTTCTAATAATATACCATTCTTAGACTTAAGTATTATTCCCATACATGTAGAGTATATGTTCCTGACTAAAAAATGCCTGTTTTTGGAATGGGCCATC
Organism: Leptodactylus fallax; assembly: GCA_947044405.1. Lineage (NCBI taxonomy): Eukaryota > Metazoa > Chordata > Amphibia > Anura > Leptodactylidae > Leptodactylus > Leptodactylus fallax. The sequence continues at coordinate 589,736 of CAMRHE010000272.1, forward strand.
ATTGAGTCATTGGTGGGAGTCCAACTCCTGGGACTTCTACTGATCCATAGAATGAAGGGGTCAATGTGCTCACTTAAATAGTACTGTTGTAATATCAACACAGCCACACGTAAGGACAAGCTTTTGTGGCCTTTGTACTTTGACCGGTAGACGTCCAATGAATCTGATTCTCACCTATGCATGTCATTTTTTTTTTTTTTTGTCCTTCAAATTGAGAAATGGAAAAGATTCACTATGCATCACAAAACAGTTTCTCATATGGGAAAAATATTGTTGTCTTAAAAACATTAAGCAAGTCATCAAGTACATGTAACTCTTAGACATACTATAGGTCATGAACAGCTATGACCTTGCCTTGGCTTGTCTCTAATTCTTTGAGTTTCATTGGGCAAGTGGAAAGGAGTGGGCCACACTGCTAGAACCACCTGAGAATGTGTGGACACATCCTTGTTAAAACTTTTTGTACATAACATGCAAAATATCAGTTACAGATATGTTTCCAAAGTCAAAATATTATTCTGTTCTGTAAATACGCAATAAAAAGATGATGATTTCTCTAGGTAATCTACATGTTCGCATCTGCAGAAGCCTTGGTAGCTCTGAAACACTCTGTAGGAATTTTAGGAAACTTTCAGCATTAAACTGAACATGTAGTTAAAATATGATGTTCTCATTGCTATGGAAATTGTTGCTTTATAGGTGCAAATAAGCAAAACAAAACTGAAAACATAAGTGAAATGAATGCAGTAATATATTTAACAGACTACAGTTTGAGGACAATGATATTGTATTTGTTCTTTTTATCTAAGTTCAAAATTCTGTGCTGATTAATTTCTTAAGGTAGCTTTATTGTGTTTGTGGTTGCATAAGGTCACCACTAGAGGGAGCTTAGTAGTTTACTGCATACTGATTTGTTATTATGTTCAAATTCTAAACAATATGCGGTTAAGCTCCTCCTACTGAAGGCTGCAGGCAACAAAAATGTTGTCAATTAACTGATTTTCTATATAGGATTTGGAGCGCTGTGTAATAAAAATGAAGCTCTGACCACTGTAAAGATATATTAAGAATGTCAACATTCACTTTAAACTATAGCTAGAAAAAATTTATTAAATTACAAATTAATCAAATAAAATATTTTTCATCACATTTTAAAGGAAGTCTGTAACTAGGAAACATGACATCAAACTAAGCACAATGTATTGTAAGGGACATTATTTCTAGCATAATTATGTCTTCAGATAGTCCAATAAACGCACCATTTCTTTGAATTTTTTTTTTTTTTTTAGAAATATGCAAAGTTTAATGGAGCCCCTAGTTTTTAAACCTAAATACAAAACCCTTGGATGATCTGACATGCCCCCTACAATGCACCATGATTGGTTTCCTGATGACAGACTCCTTTTCAGTTATAGTCCCCAAAATGTAAACCATTGAAATAATTACAAATTTTATTAATTTATTTTTTATTTTTTTTACTTTATTATCTAATCTGATTTTATTCTTAAAACTACAGAAAACATATATCAAACATGGTTACAAGTCACAAAAGCATTAGCTTGAAAACCAATACAGGAAAGATGGTGAACACATATTCTTCGGGAATTGAGTATGCCTTAAATGTACTGTCTTAAATCTGAAGCACTCCTGTGTTTTTTTTAAGACATCTGTTTTTTAGGATCAACACATTTTAAGGAAATGTTGTCAAATTTATATTTATACTAGTGTAAACTTCAAAATCTGTATTTTGTCCAAATGTGCAATTAAATCAATAGATAACTGTAACACTTTCAGAAACCAAAATTACAAATATATTGCACACATTTCACAATAAAAATTGGTGCAAATAAAGCATGAGCATTCGAAATATAAAGCCACAATGTGATGATTTAGCTTATTATAATATTATATTTAATAATTCTTATTTATTTATTTTTTGTTACATTTCATAGGCTTGGTTTTTATAATTGATATGATATATATGCACATACATATATATGTATATACGTATATATCATAGTGTGTCATGCAGCTGTAGTGACTACTACATAAGTGATATAGCAGCTAAAAGCAGACATGATTTTAGCATATGTATAACTTCAAGAAATATTTCGTTTTTGCAAGAACATCAAATCACAAAAATGATTCTCCATAAAAAAAAAAAAAATTCATTTGTCATTGATTTGTCATGTACTATAAATTGCCGGGAACATAAACATACTGCATTACTTATCATTTTCAAAGTGCAACTCTTTCTATACTTTAGAAATTGAAAACAATTCAACGTTCGATCTAAGTAGGTAGAAATCTTCAAACAGCCCACCTGTTCACACAGTCAGTAGAATACTTCTTATAATTCCATGATCCTTACCTAAAGGTAACTTCAAGCTACCATTGTGTATTAAAGACAATTGACCTGAAAACATGACAAGAATTTCTATCCAATGGCAATGATCTATCTTGAAAAAAATATTTTAGGTATTTCATGACATTGTTTGTTCAGATAGAAGACATCATTTTTAGGATAGCAACGTATATATGTATATATATTTTACCTTTAACTAATTGCTACAGGTTTACTAAAAATATTAGTCTCCTACTTCATCTTCCAAGTACCATTGGTGATGATATTTCTCAGTAGTGTTCTGCCACAACAATCTTTAGCGTTATACATGACATCTTCCTTTTGTTAGGTTAGTGGACATAACTATCAAAGTTGGAGGGTCTTCCGTGGCAGAAGATGTTTTAATATAAACCATGCTTTTGGTGTTGCCTACATGGAATAAATAGCTTAATCTTATGCACAGTATTGTATCTCGCATCACTTTGCTGTTACAGTATCATACAAAATAGATAACATGCAAACTGTGAGTTGTAGATTTTACTTTATGTTACAGATAACAATTAATAATGCCATCAAATGAAAGACTGATAAATAATACAGTGGATTGACTCAATTACAAATAGCCATTATTCCTTGAGATACAGTATCGTTCATACAATGTATTCATTTCCACATTTGAAGACAGGTGCATACAGTACACGTTTAAAGGGGTTTTCTCATCACAGACAAAATTGCAATTTGTAATTTTTGTGGGAGGCCATTGACTTTAATAGCCAATCATATGACCTCCCACAAAAAGCCAAGTGGAGTGAATAACAGAGGAAGTATCCCACGCAGAAGTTGAAGTAGTACTGCTGTCAATTCATTCTAGTGATTGTGAAGGACCATACTGTTTAAGAGGACCTTTCACCACCTCCACCAATTCAAGTTCTTAGCACCTGTTCATTGGCACCGATCCACTGATTCCAGCACAGTTATAATTTTCTCTCTAGCCCCCACCGTTCATGAATAACAAGCACAGTTAGTTTTGGTGCCTGATGTGCTGTTTAGGCTCTGTAATTTCAGAAGGGCGGTGTCAGGCAGGGGGTGTGATTCAGAGCTACAATCAGAGGCAGCCAGTGTCAGAGCTCAGATTCACACTCCTTGTCTGCTCCTACCTGACACCGCCTCCTGACAGTACAGAGACTAAATAGCATATCAGGAGCCAAAACTAACAGTATTAATTGCTCAGGAACGGTGGGGGCTAGAGAAAAAAATTCCAACTGTGCCAGAATCAGGGGAGCGGTGACTATTAAAGGATGTAAAGAGTTGGAGTTGATGAAAGCGGTGAAAGGTCCTCTTTAAACCCCTACTGATCAAACATTGGTAGGACACCTTAATAATCAACTATCAATGTCTGTGATAAGAGAACATTTAAGTTCAAATTAGGTTTCTCTCATTTCTCAATTTACATTATTGCTCCTACAATAAATTAGTATTTTCTGGTATATTTTTATTACTTTTGACCTGTTGACTTCTTGAATGTATACCATTGCATCTTTTCAGAAAATACCAACATGGAGCACCAATTTGATGGGGTGTTTGACATAAAGGATAATTAACAAGAATACAGCTGAACACAAAGACACAGACATGGTCCATACAGATTAAATGTCCTCCATATACAGTGAGAAATAAGGAATTTTGAAAATAAAAAATATATAAAATGTACATTTTAGGATGTGCATATTTTGTATGTAAACATGTCGTCTTTGAACACTGGTTGGCTGGATACATTCAATCTGATCACAATAACAACAAAAAAGAAAACTTCTTAATATAATTAAGAATTTTTTACATTGTCAAATGTTTTTAAATGATAAAAAAAATTGTAATTAAAAAAATTGATGATTACATTTTCACTAGCCCTTGACAATGCACAGAATGACGGTCCTTGAGCTGGCCTTACACAATAGATAAATGTCAACCAAACCTACCAATTTTGACAGGAATAGCCAATCATTTAATGTGTACTCTCCCCAATGGCAGGTGCCAGGACAGATAAGGATCAGGTAGTTGGATCCAATGTGTCTGGCCAGTCTAAGAGGCTAATGCTGATTTTCTTTCCTTGACTTACAATATAGTTGGATTAGTTGGGTAAAAAGCATATAAATTCATGTATCAAGCATATGTATTCATGTATGAAAATCAGGTTTCTAGGGTGAGGACCCTTCCAAATAAATTTCTTAAAGGGGTTCATTGGGGAGGTTTTCCTCATTTATTTCCCCCGGCTTCTATTGTGTACGAATCAGGTATTTCCAGGCTGATTTCTACTCCGGGTCACATTGGGTCAGCACCCAACATTAATTGTCATAAGCAAATCATTGTGAAAAAAAATTTAATTTTTGAAGGGTATATCCAAAATTTAAGAACTATAGTATAATATATATACCCTCTCAGTAAATCGCCACAAGATTGATAATATAATGGGGATGGTTTGGGGGCAAGTCCACATTTGACTTTTGCAGTATGTTTTTGTGGATACTGTCAGATCAATAGATGGACCCGATTCATTTGTAAGGGACAAACTGCTTACAAAGTGCATTAGTATGAATCAAGTCATCTAAAGGCACACTGCAAGTATACATCAGTGTGGACAAAGCCTTATACATAAAGGGATAGAAATTATACAAAGTGAACTGATGACTTGAATTCGTAGAGAGTCTCCCTGAAATGTTACATATTGTGCTGCTGGATTTTTTTTTTTGTAATATACAAGACAGAACTAAACATAATATACTTTACGTACAAAACTTTACTTTTGTTATTTTGGAATTAGGCTTCATTCATTAATATAAGTTGTAACTAATACATTTTAGGTAACTGATGACTGATTTTGGTTTTCGTTGGATTCATCTTCTGTTCTTAAATTTATTGCCTTTTTATAGTAAAGTTAACCTCAAAAATGTTCAATTGCCCATAGTAACATGACCATGGGGCAAACTGACTACTAGGTATAAATATATCTATTGACTGTAAAAAGATTTGTCTCATGTTTTTATACCAAAGCCATGAGGAGGGAGCATCCAATCTAGTATAAGAAAAGTTTCACCATCTTAATAGATGGGGACTCTAAACTGTAATTTTGTGATTTTAAAGGCACTTATTGGGAATGAATGATAGCATGAACACTCAGTCCCGATAATCGGCATGTCTAATATTGCCGCTGATCACCAGTGAATGAGCCTTTGCTCATTGATCAAGTGATTGCTCGCTTTCAGAGGAACAAAAAATCATTCTTTGCTGGGGGCACATCGCCCCTTGTAATAAAAGGCCCTACATCTGGCATACAATGGAAGTATATGTCGGAGAATGATAGCATTAGCAATCCTTCCTCCTACATGTCATCTGCATCTGTCTGTGTAATAGGCCTGTACAGAATAAGTGCTGATCGGCATGTTTTGTACCCTATCAAAACTTGTTAAAAAAATTTTTCTCATCTAATACAACCCTAAAGGTAGACTATGAAACTTTCTGTATTGGATGAAGGAGTTGTAATTCATAGATTGAAAAAGTTCAAGAGGGCCTAGCTGCTATTCCCTAATGTATGATATCTGAATTTTTGGGATTACTAGTTAGGTGTTTCATCCACAAATGTATTCGAATGGCCATATTTGTTCAGTAAGTCAATTAGTAATTGTTTCATATGGGTTTTTGGCTTCCTCTTAGGATTATAGGTTGAATAATATTTTCTGTATTTCTGCCCTTTTCTTAACATTATCAACATTATCAACTACAGTAAGGAGTAAATCGAAGCTCAGGTTTTATTATCAAACTACTGTGGAGAAGTTTTCTATTTTTATCAATGAGGCCTATAATTTATCAACCTAATTTATTAGATGACTTGGCCACTGTCTTACATACACATAAATGACAGTACAGTTACAGAATGTCAGCGGTAGTAGAAGAGTAATGCTGTGCTTTGTAATGCCACAGTGGGTACGGGTATAAAGAAGAGCGTGTAATAATGGCATCTGACTGGCTGCTCTTGTACCTCACACCACTATCGGGATTTACTAGTGGTTCTCCATTTTCACTACTTAGTATTATGGAAGCCTAAATATTCATCGCTTGGTTCATTTGTAATTTGGATACTGTATAGCTGTCAACATATAAGCTATTCACGTAAACGTGTAATTTATCCAAAAATGACAAAGTGCTATCTACAACTCGCAGTGTGCAATAACAGCAAACTTGAATTTTGGCATGACGTTCTCTCTCGCCACCCTTCTCTTTATTTTATGTAACATGTAATGAGTTGTTAAAGCTCATTCAGTGACAGAAGTGACTAAAGACACGACTGCCACTCAATAGGTTAACAAAATATGATTTTTTTTATTTTTTATTTTTTTAGCTTGTTCTTTTTGATGTGTACCCAGCAAATTCTTCTGCTGACATCGTAGGTTCTCTGCTTGTTTCTAATATGATTTCTACACTGCTAAGTCATCTGACCTAGCTCTGCTACTGCTGGATTTGCTAGCCCTGCTGAGCCTTCTTGTGTCTATCAACACTGGAGGCTGGTGCATCTCTACAGTGGTAGTGGCTGGTTTCTCATCTACTTCTGACCTTGCGTTGCTTCCACTTCTCTCAGTCACTGGGGCTACCACCTCATCACTCCCTCCTTCATTTCTCACACTGCTTGGAGCGGAAGTAGTTGCACTGCACGCACTGGCACTGCTTGATCCAGGTTTTCTTTCCCGCTCCACTGTTAGGTTGGCCCAATTTTGCTCAGTGGTTAACACATGGTGGTCAAGATTGCCACTGAAAAAGGATGGGTCGATAGCTTCTTCTGCAAGTGATGCCATTTTGAAATCAGAAAGTGGAGATCTAGCATATACATGTTGCACAGTCGGAGGTGCAGTGGCTGCATCGGTATAATATGGTGGATAGGCCATGCTTGGCGGGGCAGTTCGCGGGAGTGGGCTAGGAGGATCTGCTTTATTGCAAGCGGGGTCAGGGACATATCGGTTAGTCATACCTTGCTTGAGTTTCTTCCACCCCAAGTGATATATCTCTAACATATTCAGCAAAAGAGACACGCAAGCCACTACAAGCATAAATATGATGAAAATGGTCTTTTCTGTAGGCCTGGAAATGAAGCAGTCCACAGTGTTGGGGCAAGGCCAACGGTTGCAACGATAAAGAGGCTTTAGCTCAAAACCATACAGGAAGTACTGTCCTACAATAAAGCCAATCTCAAACAGAGTCTTGAAAATAATATTGAAGACGTAGGTGCGGAGGAGGGCACCTCCTATTCTGATTTTACCCCTTTCATCTCTGATAGGGGGCTTTTCCTTCTTCTCAGCTCCCTTCCTGAGGAGAAGTTCCTTCTCATCATTACCTTTAATACACTTCTTTAGATCCTCCTCTTTTTCTTTTTTCTTTTCTTCCATCCGCACAATGTGCAGGACGTGGCCCAGATAAATGAGTGTGGGGGTGGACACAAAGATAATCTGGAGCACCCAGAATCTAATATGAGATATAGGGAAGGCTTTGTCATAGCAGACATTTTCACAACCGGGTTGCTGGGTGTTACACGTAAAGTCAGACTGCTCATCCCCCCACACTTCTTCTGCTGCTGCTCCTAATACCAGGATCCGGAAGATAAACAACACAGTCAACCAGACCTTTCCAATGACAGTGGAGTGTTCTTGCGCATTTTCTAATAGTCTTCCCAGAAAACTCCAGTCACCCATTGTTTCTGATTTCTAACCTGAAAAATGAATATGTCAATATTAATTTTGGAGTAAAAATGTTAGAAAAATGTATTATGTATTATTGTAAAGAAAATATATGAAAATATATGTTGTAATGTTTCCAGGCATCAATCAAATGACTCAATAATACGTGTTTTTCAAATTCAAAAAGATTACAGAAAAACTTTTTCATAGTTCCATATATCAGTTGGCTGCAGTTTTATTCTGTGTGTACGAAGCATTGTAGATGAGCTGGATAGTCCTCTGTGGAGGTCAGAAAGAAGAAAAGGAATGAATGGAACCATTTTGTGTGGACGTCTGCTAGAAAAACTAAAGGATTTTGATGGACAGTACTATGAAAAGATCCATATATAGTAAGACTTACCATTCTGGTTGTCTGTGGGCCTGAAAATTTCCTATAAAACTTGAACTTTTCTGGAATTTTACCTGGTCCTGGTGAAGGTGGACTATCTCATCATTAAATTACAGAACTAAACATATGTTAATTTTGCATTCATTATTTAGCTGCTATGACTTGGATGAAAAATTATATGTTCACAACAATTATCAAAGTAAAATAATTTCTATAGCTTGCCTTGTTTTGGCATATTTATATTTAGCTGACAATAATCCAATGTGTATGGCCTATGACCAGCTTGACACTAGGTTCACACCTGCACTCGGGTTTACGTGGGGACCTGAAAAACAGAAACCCAATCTGCTTAAAAACCAGTTACCCACCAAAACTCGTAGACCCCATAGACTATAATGGGGTCCGTCTGGTTTCCACCTGAAAAATGCGGAGAGAAAAGTCCTGCTTGCAAGTGGTATGGGGGATGGAATCCCCGAACGGAAAGCAACCACTGGTGTGAACCCAGCCTTAGCCTGTCATAATTTAATATATTTATTACAATAATTATGCTTTCCTATCTTGGCTATTATCTACTTAATGTGATTAACAAACTACAAGACTACTCCTTGTGGTTAGCATTAGTATGGATCATACATTAGGGACTATTGCACAACATGTCAGCTCTACATCTATAAATGTTAATACCTGTGAGAGTAGTTTGGAACTACATTATATGAGACAAATGTAAAAAAGATAATGAAAATGAACCCAAAAATGATATTTCTCCCCTGATTAAGGAACCAGGATACAGCTTTAGCAACCATACTTGTGGATTGAATTGGAATTCTGCAATAACATGTGAATGTAATCCCACATATCAATCAATAGTGCAGAAGCCAGTAAGCACTAACACAACTTGCGTAGAGAATTAGGTTAGGTACAGTAAGTTTATAGACAGTGGAGTGGCAGTGCTGGAGGAATATCACAATATACGTACCTTGTCATGCATGAGGCATAGAAGCCAACGACCTAATAGATTTCTGCTCCTGAGTGAGAGACAAAAAAGTGTTGTTGTAGTGGCCAAAGGTACATTAAAACTGCACATTGAAGGATTTGGGGTAAAAATCAGTTTTCAAATATCTCTGCTTCTGATAATGGGATCACAAAATATCACAAATACTCAAATGTGTGATGTCACTAATCTGTTCTACTTTGCTCTTATAGCATGTCATGAGATCGGAAGTATTTGTAAATATGAATTTATTTGTAAAAATTTTAGCCAACCAAGTAACCCCCTGTGAATTTTTGGGAAATGGAACTTCAAGAAAGTTTTAAAAATGTCTGTAAATAGGCAACAGCAATGACTTCCTAGAAATGGTTTAGTTTCATGGAGATTATGAGAAGTAACAATGATGTAAGCTCTAAATATACAGTTCTGTGCAAAAAAAATTTAGGCAGGCGTGGGAAAATGCTGCAAAGTAAGAAGTCTGTCAAAAATCGAACTATTAGGCTAAGTTCACATCTGGGCTGGGCTGTCCGTTGTTCTGGTGCATCGGAAGACCAGAACAACAGACAGGTGGACCGCTATAATAGTGGACACATACTACATATGGAGTCTGACAGACCCCATGGTTTAAAATGGGGTCTGTCGGGTGCCTTTTTAAATACCGAAATCGGTGATTAAAATGTTGTGCGTGCAGGTCTACAGAGACTCTTCCATCAATTCTTCTCAGTACACTTGCAGACAGTTTTTGAAGGAACTCGGCAGGGAGGTTGTTCCCGCCATCTTGGAGAACTAAGCACAGATCTTCTGTAGATGTAGGCTTGCTCCAAT